>OX451741.1:229027432-229627432 GCA_948472305.1 Vicia faba | reverse complement strand
GTCTTGCTGACCCTTAGCCAGATTCATGAACAACTCTTGAAATTGGGCATTCTGAGCCTGGAGGGCCTTGATAGCTTGCTCAGTTGAAGGTTCAGCAGACATGATGAGTGCTGAAATAAACAACGAAGAAGATAAGAGACCTGTAATGGGCACCTGTTTATGAAGTGCATGGGATGAAATGCGTATGATTATGATTTCAAAGACAATCGGGAGATTCAAATTTGTAAACAAGAAAGGAAACACACTTTATTAGATAAACTTCAAAATTCAAATTGTTCAAAAAATTTCCCTTAAGGCGTTACAAGAATGGAAATACTGAAAAGTAAATAAAAACTGGAAATGAAATCATCAAAGGTCAATCAATGCTCCCATGGTATCTTCTTATCAGTGCGGACATAGTCGTTGAGGATCCGCTCGTTCTCCAACTGTCTAGTCAACCTCTGGATCTTCTGCTCTTGCTCATTGAACTTATCTCGGTAAGAATCCCGTTCCTCCCTCAGTTGCATCCAAGACCTTTTCAGTGCCCCAATGTCAATGGGCATATGAGGATGGAGGATGGTTGGAAGAACCCCTTCTTCATTAGCAATTTCAACTATGATAGGCCGGACAACTTCATATGGCATACCCAGCTTCTGGGCATGGATACAGACCCATCTGAGATATGGCTCCATCGGAAGTGAAGTCTTTGGACCCAGCTCGTGTGGATCAGATCTGTGAACTCTATCCCAGGCCTTTATGAATCTGCGACGTTGCTCGTCGCTATCCCCTTGAAAATCAAAGATGATACTAGGCATTAATAGCTCATGAGGTCCTTCTCTTCTGGCTCTTCCAAACTGACGTAAGGCTAAGCACAAATTGTAAGAAATTCCTCCATGGGTTCCTAACAGTGGAACATTGGGGTACTCCCCACATCGATCAATAACAGTCACCTCGTCCATACCCTTGAGAGTCCATATAATGTTGTTATGAGAAAGAGACATAACCCTATAAGCCCAGCACATGCCTTCTTTATTCTTCAGCACATATTTGGGAAGGTGCGAAATAAACCACCTTGCCAGTAACGGAGCACAACATATTAAGGTTCCCCGCTTTCGGGCAGTACGAGCATAGAGCTGATGAAGGATGTCACCCAAGAGAGTGGGTACAGGATTGCGAGAGATGGAGATCTTTACTGCATTAACATCAACAAAGGAGTCAGAGTTCGGAAACAATACCAAGCCATATATCAGAAGAGCCAGAATATCCTCAAATGCCTTGAAGTCTAGGCTATCATAGAAATAGTTAGCTTTACCAACCAAAAACTTAGTCAGAAAGCCCTTTGCTCCACTTCTAGTCTCCCAATTAGCCATTACCTCATCCTTGGTCAAATGAAGGGCTGCAACAATCTCTTCGGGCCTAAGAATCTTCTCCCAACCAGTAAACGGGGTCTATTCCAGAATGGAGATACCGAGCAGATCAGAAAACTCTTCTAGGGTTGGAACAAACTGGTAGTCCTGGAAAGTGAAACAATGGTACAATGGATCATAGAATTGGACCAAAAACACTCATCATCTGCTCTTCCAATTTAGAGGTGACTAAACTGAGAAGATAACCATGTCTCCTGAGGAAGGAAGTAGTATCAAGGATCTTTGCAATCAGATCCTTAAGCAAGGTGGGAACTTGGACAAAGTTGATCCGGATGGTATTCCTACGCATGGGCATCATGATGACCTACAAAACAGAGCAAAGATGAATCCCTCCTGTCTTTGAAATATGTTAGTCCAATGCCAGATGTATGCAATGTTATGATGTCATTATGTCATGATAGAAAGCACACCACAAGTATCCACAAATAGCAAACATGGTAAAGGCACACAAGTCACACTGAGAGCCCTTAGATTTTAGGCTGGCAAGGAGCTTAGGTACTACCCTCTTTCAGTTCAGTTGGTTTAAACCTGTCCTAAAAATAGTAACCGGGTTCTAGAGGATCTCAATATCACTGACTACCCTCGATCGGTCACAATTCCAGTTTAGCAACCTTTTCTTGCGGCCAAAATCATCGCGAGAGTTTAGCCTCAATGAGTGTAGCATACTGCTACTGTTCTATGGCCAAGTTGGTAAATTTAAAGGTTCTAAGGTTGGTTGGTGCTTAATGACCCCTTAGAAGACCCATATTCTCCTCGTTCAAACACAAGGGATATCGGTACAGACTAAAGTGCCACACCAACGTAGCTACTGCTTCAACCATATCGGTCTATGCCGTACAATTCCCTCACAGTTTATTGCTACTTACCTAAAAGGTATCCTCAGATCCGGGTTAGGATCTATAGTAACTCCGATACAACCCACAAAGATAAATCATACAAAGCATACAATTGAAAACACAATGATCTAATCCTAAGGTACACCCCACTTATTAGATTCCCCAGCAGAGTCGCCAATTCTGTGATACAGTGGGAAAGAGAACTGACTATTTTGGAATGCTGGTTTGCGTTTTGCGTTTATTTTCGCAAAATGTCGCGGTAAGCAAGAGTCGCCACCGTCTTTTATTTTATCCAACAAGGAAAGGAAAAAAGCACAAAAGAATTCCTTTTTCGAGATGTTTCTCGGGTACGGGGGGTAGATTATAGAAAGGGAAGGTGTTAGCAACCTTTCTATCTGTGGTTATCCGTGGGCTCTTAGGTACTTGCTCAAAGTGTTTTCAAAAATTGCTTTTCTTTGTGTTTGTGGGTTTGAAAGAAGTTTTTGTTTGAAAGGTGTAAGTGCGAAAAGTTTTGTTTTGTTTTGACAAAGAGCAAGTACTTAAGAACCATATACCTACTCGAAAAAGGAATCAATCTGTACTAATGTCCTTTAGACAATGCTATCCCACTATGGATGAGTAGCTAGCATCGTCGTTGGAGTTTTAAGGGTCAATTCGATTAAGGGACATGTGGTCACTAAAACAATGTTAGGACGCCTTAGCGATAACCCTAATGTCTTAGATCATTTTTCCGAGGCAACCGTTTCGAGGCAACTATGATCTTTGGACAAGAGGGAGACCTCTAAAACTTCCTATACTCAATGACCACGTTCGAAGGCAACCAAGTGAGGTGTACCCTAAGAGCGCGCATGTGCGAGTGTGTTATTTCGGTTAATTTTATCTTTGTACATGTCATGGGTGAGCTATGTTGATTTTAAGTTCATACATTTGATCTTGTCATGCATTCCCTATTATCAAACATCTAACAGTGTATAGTTTGCGGAATTTTAAATTGCGGAAATTAAATCTAAACTATTACAAGGCGTCGGGTATTTACATCGCCAAAAACAAACCGTTGAATTTAAAATGCGGAAAATAAATAAAGCGATAAATAATTAAAGTCCTAATTAAAAGCTATTACATTCCGGAAGCAAGTACAATAATATGAAAATATGGATCGCGTGCGAGAAAATTAAATCGGATGCATTTTTTAGGGTTTTGACCCTTTTATTGAAAGAAAATTTTTTTGGTTATTTTTTGAATTAAAAAGAATTAAATCTAAATTAACAATTAAATTAATTAATTAATTAAAATATTTTTGGATTTTTGAGTATTTAAAGAAATAAAATAAATTTGATTTAAAGTTAGTAAAAACCTAATTTTCTACATTAATTTTAATTATTTGCAAAATATATTAAAAATTAAACTTAATTAAACTAAATTAATTAATTAATTAATTTACAAAATAAAGTGATGAAATTAATTTTAATAAATAAAATATATTTTTGTATTTTTGATTTTATGAGAAAAATATTTAATTGATTAGTAATAATAATAAAAATAATAATGTAAAACATTTAAATAAAAGAAATATAAAAAAGAATAGAAATAACCCAAAGGGGGGGGGGGGGGGGGGGGGGGGTTGGGCCCAGATCTGGATGTGAGATAGCAATTTTCCAGGCCCAATACAAGCCAGCCTAGTTGACTTTTCTGCTTCTCCACGCGTATGCTGACTTGGATGTATGGTGGATATCACCTTTGGGCCATCAGATTTGGCCTGGAGGCCATCTGGCGCTTGGGATCTGAAGGAGTATGATGGACCATGATCTTTGAAAGGCATTGGAGTATCTGAAGAAAAACAATAGCAAATATGTGGGGGACCTGGGAATCAAATCCAGGTCCTAATGGATTTTACACTAGCGCGCTTACCAACTCAACCATCATGCTCAATTGTTAGTATAATAAGAAAAGAATATAATATGTGAAAACAACTATTATGTCTGAAAATAAAAAAAACAAGCGCGAAATATTTGAATCAGCGAATGGGACATGGCCACGTAATCGTCTTCTTCGTTACATCCTGGTTATTTACCTGCGGATTTTTATCCGCAGCTAAATCCCTAGGTTCATCCTAAAACGAGTTCTAGGCCATGGAAATTAATTCCAAGACCACAACCATGTTCGTCTTCCTCTCCTGATTCCATCCATATCCATTGTTTGCCCTGATTTTACCTGTAGCAAAAATGCTTAAAAACAAAAACCAAAAACCCTAGTTTCGGGTATGGTATTATAGGCCATGAAAACTCAATTGGTTAATGCCGAAAGTCTCTAAATGGACCGATTAGCATGATTGTGCAAAGATTTTGGCAAAAAGATGCAAGAATAAGAGTATGCGGTTTCAACTGAAAGACGAGTTTCAGGGGGACTTACAACGTGATTCTGGAGAGGAGAGGGCTTGGTTTTGATTGCAATAGACTCAGTGAATGTCTAGCAAGAGAACCACATTGAGTTTTGGCCTTGAATTGGATTCCAAGACTGATTTCAGTTTCAAGGTTTTTTAAGCTTTTTCAAGTTTTTGTTTTTCTGATTGTGCAACCTCTAGGTCTTGAACTCGTATGCCTTGTGTTGTATAAGTATAATGCATTGTGTGATCGGCGGAAATAGAACTGACTGTTTTTTAAGCTGGTTTCGCGAAATGTCGCGGTAAGAAAGAGTCGCCACCGTCTTTTAAATTCTCTAACATGGAAAGGACAAAAGCACAGCAAAATTCCTTATTCGAGATGTCTCTCGGTTCGGGAGATAGATTTATAGAAATGGAAGGTGTTAGCACCCTTTCTATCCGTGGTTATCCACAGGCTCTTAGGTACTTGCTCTTATGTTTTCAAAAGATGTTTTCTTTTCAAGTGTGTGTGGGTTTTGAAAAAGTTTTGTTTGAAAAATTTCTAAGTAAATCTTGTATCAGTCCTCAAGAGTGCATGAAAAATTTGTTTGAAAACTTTTAGAAAGTGTGAGGTGTGAAAAGTTGTTTTTGTTTGTTTGAAAAGAGCGAGTACTTAAGAGAAGTCTACCTACCCTAAGGAATTAAGCTGTGTAAGAGTCCTTTAGATAATGCTATCCCACCACTGAGAGATAGGTAGCACCGTCGTTGAAGGTATTCGGGTCAATTCGATTATCGGGACAATGTGGTCACCGAAGCAATAGTAGGACACCTTAGAAGTAACCCTAATATCCTAGATCCTTTGTATCCGAGGCAACCGTTTCGAGGCAACTGGATCTTTTGGACAGAAGGGCGACCTCTAAGACACCATATACTTGATGACCACGTTCGAGGCAACCAGTGAGGTGTACCCTAGAAGTGACATGTGCTTGTGTGTTGTTTTAATGTTATGTCTTTGTACATGTTATTTGTGAGCTACGGATTAATTTTATTTTTCATACATTCTTTCATGCATTTTTTAACAGTTAGGAGTGCGGAAAATAAATTGCGGGAAGATAAATCTAGCTATTACAAGGCGCGAGTCTATACATCGCTAAAAACAAAAACCCGTTTTGGTAAATAAAGTGCGAGAATTTAAAGGAAAACGGTAAATCCTAATTAACTATTACATATCCGGAAACAGTTACATAAATAATAAAAATAAGAATAATGCGCGAAAGAATTAAATTGGAACGTCCTTAGGGTGTTGACCCTTTTTTAAATAAGAATTGAATTTTTGTCTTTTTTGTAATTAATGGAATTAAAACTAATTATTTAATTTATTAAAAGAAAAATGTTTTTGTATTTTTATGTTTTTAATGAAATAATATAAAAGGAATTAAAATTAAAAGTTAATAAAAACCTAATTCTAAATTTATTTTAGTTATTAAGAAAAAGGTTAAAGTTGCCTAATTAAAACTAATTCAATTTATTAGTATTTATTTACAAAAAAAAGTATTTTTTGTGTTTTTATGTTTTTAATGAAAATAAAAATAAAAGTAAGAAATTTAAAGTTAAAAGAAAAAAAACCTAAGTCTAATTCATTTTTATTTATTGGAAAAGGAAATTAAAATTACCTAATTAAACTAAATCAATTTATTAGTGTTTTATTTACAAAAATAATTAATAGTGAATAATAAAAAATATTTACATTTTTTAGTTTTTTTTGAATTTTTATGAAAAATATTAATTATGTTAATTTTGGTGGTAATAATAATAATTAAAAAAAACAATTAATAACTAAATTAGAAAATATAAAACAAAAAGAAAAAAGAGTGAACCAAGGGGGGTGTTGGACCCTTAAGGAGGTGAATCTGGAAATTTAAGCCCATTAACCAGCCAAGCCACGTTGACTTTCTTGCTTGCCTATGCACAAGGTTGACCAGGAGCATGGTGTGCGTCATCTTTAGGCCACTGGATGGACGCTTGAGGACACTTGGCGTTTGGATGAGGACGATATATGATGAACCTTCTTTTGGAACCTACACACAAGCATGTAAAGAAAAAAATGTATAGAAATTTTGGGGGACCTGGGAAGAACTTACAGCGCGGTACGATGGATCTTAGGACGTGGCAAGGGTTGCTTTAGCTTCAGGGGATGGCAAAGAAGAGAGTCACGTTCTCCTTTTGGCCTGAAAATGCTTGCAATACTCCTTTTGATCTCACACTTTTTTGACACTTTTTGGATTTTGCTCTGGCCGTTTTGTGTAAAGTTCAGGTTGTGAATGAGGCTTGCAAGGCTTGCATATATAGTAATGAGTGAGAATAAGTCACATTTAGGAGCCTTTAACCATTGCAATTAAGCTTTGGATTTTGTCTTAACCACCATTAAAGGCCTTTCAAAGCTTGTTCAAAATTTGAATTTTCATGCCTAAATGAGCTTAGCACGAAATTGGTAGGTTGCAAATGCTTCATGAAGGCTATTCAAACCATAAGATACCATTTAATTAAATTTTTTAGATTTACTTGAATTATTATGGATTAAAATGAATTAAATCCATAAAAATTAAATAAAAATAGAAAAATAATTATTTGGTCTTGAAATTGATCATGGGACACGTGGGTGGCATGACAAGGCTGAATCAAGTTGAAAAAAATGGTCCCTTTTGTCAAAAATTGAAGTTTCAAGGATAGTTGACTTTTGCCATTTCACAAAAATTTCCCAACTTCTCCAATGCATATCTTGCTCAATTTTGATCATATGAACATGTTCTTGGACATTTTGGAAAGGTCTTGAAGTCCTCTAACCAATGCCTTTGGTCCCATGTAATTTTGAGTTACCGATCTCAAGTTATGGTCTTTGACTTAAAATTCCTTTTTGTTGACTTTTGAAAATGACCTATAATGTTGAAATTGATAACTTTTTGTGAGACCATTTCTTGGACTTGGAATGTGAAGATGAGTTGTAGGAAATGTCATCCCCTTCAAAATGAGCATTGAATGGTATTTTTCTGATGAACCATGAAAAAGTTATGCCTTGGTCAAGTTACAGTTGACTTTTCAACTGTCCAAAAATGGAAACTGTTGCATCTTGATGATTTTTGAGACATTCTTGTGGAATCATGATCAAGATTTGATCCAATGATGATTGTGGCTTCAAAATAAGATGTTGACCAAAATTTTTGACTTTTGACTGCCAAATGACCATTTTACCCCTACAATTGATTGTGAAGCAATTAGGGTTTTTGACTGTGCAACTTGACCTTGTGAGCCTTGAAACTTGGCATGTAGATGCTTGACAATGTGTATAGGCATATGTGACTTGATTGAGCCCTTGAAAACCTCAACTTCCTTGCAAGATCCAAAACCCTAATTTGACTGGCTTAGGAGGGTGTTTGAACTGTGCAACCCTTGAGTAGACTTGAGCAAATTGAGATGGTGCTTGTCAAAACTTTGAATAATATGGGAGGGCAAAATTTGGGGTACAACAGTTGCCCCTGTTCAATCTTCTTAGACCTGAGGATGTAGATTGGCTTGTGACCTTTCGTGATCCGAAGGTGGAAGATGATTGAACACTAAAGTGCCCAGAAATTTGCACTCACATAGTAGAGTATCAGCAGTGTGATGGAGGGAATGGGCTTACAGATGCCATTTGGAGAGATGGTGGATAAGAGGATGGGCTTATAGATGCCATCTGGAGATGTGACAGAACCTTGTCGGGAATGGGCTTATAGATGCCATTTGGAAAGATGGTATGAGAGGATGGGCTTATAGATGCCATCTGGAGATGTGACAGAACCTTGTCGGGAATGGGCTTATAGATGCCATTTGGAGACTGTTGGTAGGTGGATGGGCTTATAGACGCCATCTGGAGGTTGTCTGTTGAATTGTAATTTTTGTAAGTTGAAAGAGGGAACCTGTGTAGGGTTGCCTGATGATGAGCTCATGTAAAACTGCATCTTGGAAAGAAGGACACCTGTGTAGGGTTGACTGATGATAAGCTCGTGTAAAACTGCATCTTTGAAGGAAGGAAACCTGTGTAGGGTTTACTGATAATGAGTCCGTATAAGACTGCATCTGAAATGGAGAAGGAACCTGTGTAGGGTTTTGATGACGAGTCCGTGTAAAACCGCATCTAGAGCTGAGAAGGAAACCTGTGTAGGGTTTACTGATGACGAGTCCGTGTACAACTACGTCTGGAGTTTGAGAAGGGAACCTGTGTGGGGTTACTTTGATGATGAGTCCGTGTAAAACTGCATCCTGGAAGAAGTAAAACCTGGGTAGGGTTTCTGATGACGAGTCCGTGTAAAACTGCATCTTTGGAAAGAGAGAACCTGTGTAGGGTTTCTTTGACGACGAGCCCATGTAAAACTACGTCTGGAGAGAGAGAACCTGTGTAGGGTTTCTTCGGGATAAGTTCGTGTAAAACTTCTGGATGAACCGGGGTAAGGTCATCTTGAGATAAGTCCGTGTAAGACTTCTGGAGGAACCGGGGTAAGGTTACTGCAGGATAAGTTTGTGTAAAACTTCTGGATGAACCGGGGTAAGGTCATCTTGAGATAAGTCCGTGTAAGACTTCTGGAGGAACCGGGGTAAGGTTACTGCAGGATAAGTTCGTGTAAAACTTCTGGATGAACCGGGGTAAGGTCATCTTGAGATAAGTCTGTGTAAGACTTCTGGAGGAACTGGGGTAAGGTTACTGCAGGATAAGTTCGTGTAAAACTTCTTGATGAACCGGGGTAAGGTCATCTTGAGATAAGTCCGTGTAAGACTTCTAGAGGAACCGGGGTAAGGTTACTGCAGGATAAGTTCGTGTAAAACTTCTGGATGAACCGGGGTAAGGTCATCTTGAGATAAGTCCGTGTAAGACTTCTGGAGGAACCGGGGTAAGGTTACTGCAGGATAAGTTCGTGTAAAACTTCTGGATGAATCGGGGTAAGGTCATCTTGAGATAAGTCCGTGTAAGACTTCTGGAGGAACCGGGGTAAGGTTACTGCAGGATAAGTTCGTGTAAAACTTCTGGATGAACCGGGGTAAGGTCATCTTGAGATAAGTCCGTGTAAGACTTCTGGAGGAACCGGGGTAAGGTTACTTTGATGATAAGTCCGTGTAAGACTTCGTCTTGAAAATTGAGAGGGAACCGGTGTAGGGTTGCCTGATGACGAGTTCGTGTAAAACTACATCTGAGGTTGAGAAGGAACCAGTGTAGGGTTGCCTGTTGATGAGCCCGTGTAAGACTTCTTCTGAAAGAAAAGGAACCGGTGTAGGGTTACTTTGATGATAAGTTCGTGTAAGACTTCGTCTGAAAATTGAGAAGGAACCGGTGTAGGGTTGCCTGATGATGAGTTCGTGTAAAACTACATCTGAGGTTGAGAAGGAACCGGTGTAGGGTTGCCTGTTGATGAGCCCGTGTAAGACTTCTTCTGAAAGAAAAGGAACCGGTGTAGGGTTGCCTGATGATGAGTTCATGTAAAACTACATCTGAGGTTGAGAAGGAACCGGTGTAGGGTTGCCTGTTGATGATAAGTCCGTGTAAGACTTCTTCTGAAAGAAAAGGAACCGGTGTAGGGTTACTTTGATGATAAGTCCATGTAAGACTTCTTCTGGAAGAAAAGGAACCGGTGTAGGGTTACTTTGATGATAAGTCCGTGTAAGACTTCTTCTGAAAGAAAAGGAATCGGTGTAGGGTTACTTTGTGATGGGTCCGTGTAAGACTTCGTCTGAAAATTGAGAAGGAACCGGTGTGGGGTTGCCTGATGATGAGTTCGTGTAAAACTACATCTGAAGTTGAGAAGGAACCAGTGTGGGGTTGCTTCATGATGATCAAGTGGATGATTGTCCTATCTGGTTTCAGATATTAACCCACGATTAGTCGTCCACAGAATTTTCCTGGCTTGTTACCAATGTTGATCTGGAACTGTAGAGGTAGATGGTAATCATCTTTTGATTGACCTTTTCCTGAAAAGGCAAAACGTTAGCTGTATGCAGTGTCATGATGCATGAACTGCATGATATTAAGATGTTCTCAAGAATAAATGAGATTTGTGTGTTATAATGCGTATATGCATGCGTCATGGTGTATGATAATGTGATGAATGTCTATGAATGTATCTTCGTCTAGGAAAATAAATCCTTGACGAACGCCGGGAAGTTGAATCCTGGGCTGAGGTTGAAGAGTAGAGTTCTTCATTTCTGCTGGGGATGATGGTTGCGAGAATAAACTGGTAGGAGAGGATGACTCCGTTGGGGAATAAACTTGATGAAGATATTACTCTGCGGGGAATTACTCTGTGGGAAGAGATACTTCGCTGAGGTTTTAATGATAAATCCGCTGGGGATTCCCGTTGATAAATTTTGTTGGGGAATTTGATGAATTCCGCTGGGGATAGGAAGAACTTCGCCGAGGACGATCTTTCCGTGGTAATTAGCTGAGGATAACCCAGTTATAAGTTCTGGTTGGGAATAACTTTGAATAAAGCCGGGGAGAAGCATTCGTACTCTGCCGGTGATAAGCTTCCAGAATCTACTGGGGATAAGCTTCAAGAATCTACTGGGGATATTGATTCAACTCTCCTGGGGAATCTTTTGAGACTGTACTGGGGAAGTGGCTCCACTGGGGTGTCTGGTATTCCGCCGGGGAACGATCTTATATTAAGACTGTCGGGGATGCTTGCTTAGGAACATCTGTATACTCCGATGGGGAATATTGATATTTTCTGGGGGTACCCAACTTCCTTAGGGCTGACAGTAGCCTAACTCTGCTTGGGGAGAGCGTTGCTGACTTGCTAGGGATATTGTGCCTCTTCGGGGTTGATGAGAGACCAACTCTGCTTGGGGAGAGCATTGCTGAAACCTGTTTTACTCCCGGGGAGTGGAGGCCTCTTGGTTATGTTCTTCAGCCGAACCTACCTTGGTACCTTGGTTGACAGAGCAACTAGATCGCTAGGACAACTCATTATTGCCCCTGTTTTTGACGTGAGAGAAGAAGATACCTTGTGAGGTATTAGACAACTGCCGATTCGACAAATCTTCTTCTGGTAGGCAAGTGACGAGATGACGGGACATAGTCGTACGCTTTTGATCCCTAACTTTTGCCTGGACCGCCCTTTCGGGTTTTCAGTCCATCGGGATACCCTTTTTTGCCCAAGCCACCTTTTCAGGTTTTCGACTTGCCGGGTGTACAGATTTTTTCATTTCATCCCTTGTTTTTGCCCGAACCCTTTTGGTTCGTCGGGAAGCCCTTATTTTTGCCTAGGTGTGTCAACCTAGCGGGTCTTTGATTATGCGTAGTATTTTTTCGACTATGTCCACGCTCTCAGAATGTAGGGAGATGCCCCTGTTGTTGTGTTGCCATGCGACCAGAAGATGTTTGATCAGGCAAGATTCGTAGCTGGAACTCATGTCCAATGCCCCAAGTGACTCAGGCGGAGATTTGCCCCAGGTGTTGTACCCCAAAATTTGCCCTCGCATTTTTTCACAAGAAATCTCAGCTTCAGACATTTCCTGACTTTTCAAACTGACTCAAGAATCGGACAAACAGACTTTTCTTGTCAGTCAAGCAAATTTAGGGTTTTACTGGTTTTTGTAGCCCTAGAACAGTTCAAGCAGTTGGCTTAGGGTTTTGGACGATTTTTGGTTCAATTTTAATCGGGCGAATGTTATTTGGCATTTAATCAGGAATTAAGGGTTTTATGGGCATATTCTCAGAAAGGTTAAAATTCCACAGTACTTCGCGGTTTATTCCGAGATTCGGTTTAAATTCGCATTGTTTTGATTTAATCAGTAAAAGAGACAGTGGTTTGAATTCAGGTTGTTTTGTTTGGGCCAGTCAAAAGAAATATGCAGTTTGGAATTACAGTGCTTGGCAAAGAATCAGTGAAAAGGGAATGCGCTTGATCAATTTATTTTGGTTGACTGCTGCTTTGCTTTGGATATTGGAAAGGACATATTTAATTGATCAATATTACTAAGACATTGTTTTATTTAAATTATTTATTATTCTAAATTAAGTGATTGAAATTTATTTTTCAATTATTTTAATTCAAAGAGTTTTAAATAAATAAATAAACAATAAAGAAAGAGAATTAGATTTAATTGGATAACAAAGATTTTATTGATATTTGAATTATTTGTACAAATATTGTTTATAATTTAAATTACAAACAATAGTTTACATTAATTTAAATATTACATAAAAAGAAAAAACTATCCTATTTATTTCTAATTCTTCATGCTTCACTTTATTCCTCTCCATCCAATTATTCATCTGCAAAAGAAAAAAGAGAAAAGTCAGAAAGCAGTTGAATTAAAAAAAGACAGATAAAATTTGCTCATCATTAGGGGCCACTGATTGGGATCAGTTAACCCTCTCTGCAAATCACGGGATTTCTCCCGGTTCACAAAGAGGGAAGAATTTCATTTTTATTCATGAATGCAAAATGCATAAATTCCAAAGTTCAAACTGCATAGTTCAAGTTCAACCAAACTGAAAATCCAATTCCACTTTCTATCAAAAGCAAAAGGTACAGTTTGCTGTCAAATGCCAAAGTCTACTCAAAGAAAAATCAAGAAAGGCAATTTACTGTCAAAATACAAAATCTACCCAAGCTGTCAAAGAAAGATATGGAAGATATCACAAAGTACCAAAGCTGTCAAAAAAGAGATAAAGATGCAGAAGTAATGTGTTATGCAAGCTAATTCTAAATCATCATTTCCCATTAGGGCCCCTTCAGAAAAAGTACAAAAAGTATCATATAATAAGATCCAATTGTACTACAGAGAGAGAAAAAAGAGAGAATGGAAGCAGGTTTTCAGGCTTTAGGCTTAGGCAGGATAGAGAAAAGGTATACAAGAAGAGAACTCAGTTCAGCAAGAAAAGGAGAGGAAAAATATACAAACTGAAGCCTCTAAGCTTCAAGCTGTAAACTTGCATCAGTCTTACCAGAATAAGAACATCAAACCTGCTAATGCCCCAAAACCGGCCTACTCATAAAGATACAAACCAAAGCATGAGCCTCAACCTGCTAAAGAGTTAACCTGCATTGGGCCAGAACCTGCTAAGCCTCAACAGAACCCAATCTACTGTCATAACCTCAAAGCCTGAACCATTACAAACGCATAACATAAAACCTGCTGAACCTAAACCCCTGTAAAACCATACCTGCTGAAACCTTAAAACTAACCACATAAACCTGTCAAAAGCCAGCATAACTCAAAACCATCAAACACATCCCAAAGCCTTTAACCTGTATATACAACATCCAAACCAAAAACCAAGTTCAAACCTGAAGCATGAGCCTCAACCTGTCAAACTCAAACCTGGCCTGATGTCCAAAACCAGAAAACCATTGATCCAACAACAAATCTGCACAAGCCTATCTCACCTGAATCAAAACTAAACCCAGGCCTCAGAATCTCTTCATCATAGGCAACAACATATGCAACAGACATCAAAGCATACTAGTTCCCAACCCCACAAGTCCTTCAGAATCTTAGATTCATCATTAGGCAAAAAAAAAAAAATACAGGAGCAAGTATATTCAGGCATACTCAGAAGCAAATGTTTGAGGCAACAAGTTCACATTTCAACAGGCAAACAACATCATTGAGCAAAAAGTACCAGAGGCAACAAATATAGAGTTAAAGAAGAAGAAGAAAGAGGCAAATTCGAGACAAGGTTTTCAGGCAAATACAAATCATCATAAAACCTTCACACGGTAAGAAGTAAGAACGAAATACCAGGGACATCAATAAAGCTTCATCGCGCAAATCTCCCTCAGCTCGTTCCGGCCTCCTGAGCGCCGCCTCCCCCGTCTCTCCTCCATCTCTAAGGAACGAAGGTAGCAAACTTTTCCCTCTCTTTTTCTCCTTCACCTCATAATAGTCAAAGATCAAGTTTTAGATTCAAATGGAAATAACGCATGCAATCCGTAAAAAAGAACATAAAAACTGAAACGAACCTTGAATCACAAGTCCACTGAGCTCATAGAGGGAAGAGAGACCTTGGGGGTGACGCTGGTGGTCGGATGGAGGAATCGCTCAGGAGCTATGATCAGAAGAGAACGGAACTCAGTGAACGGCGCCGTCCCAAACCCTAAAGCGTTTCCAACTGAACAAACACAAGTGAAACCCTAAAAACATTTGCCTCCAAAATGGGCCTGACCCGTTTCTAATTACCAGTCAAGATCCAATAAAATCACTAACCCTTTTTATATAACCAAATTCATTTTTAATACTAACTTCTTTGCTTTTATCATAAAACAATTATTTCTTTTTCTTTTCATTTATCATTTACAAAATCACATTAATACTAAATATATGAAAATATTTTTTTATTTAAAATACCTAATTTAAATTATATTTGTACATAAAATAATAAAATACTTTTTTATCATATAACTAAAATTGAAAACATTTTTTAATTAAAATATATTTTTGTACATAATAATGAAAATGCATTTTTCTTCTAATATTAAAATTCACAAACACTTAATTAACACACTTTTTGTACATAATAAACCATGATACATTTTATTCACAATTTAAATTAAAACTTGAGCATTTAATTTAAAACATTGTACATATCTAAATACAAAATACAAGACTAAGTAAACTTTTCTTTAGGTCAAAAACCCTAATACGCTTCAATTTCACATTCCGCACCTGTAAATAATTACACTCAATACATATACACACTTACACTTACACTTACACAATGCAAATCCATTCACATTTCCCTATACATTTTGTTTATCTTATATTTATATATTCGATATTTACATTTGATTGCGAATTCGATTTGGTTGTAACTTATTGGATACTATAAATCTCATCCCCATTCATGCACTTGTACCCCTAATCCCGGATACTATTTTGTAATAGCGTAGATTTTACATTCCGCAATTTACAGTTTTCCAATTATACCATGGTTAGACCTAGGGTTTGTATGTACATAAAATCAAACTCTAGATAACCTAATACAAGACAAATACATGTAATCAATACACAATCACACTTGCACCCCCTAGGGTAATCCCACATGTTGCCTTCCAAAATGGGCCATGCTTGCACGTCGAGTATCTTTGGCAAAACAAAATCAAATGATCATAAGTCTCAAAGTGTTGCCTAAACGGAATGATCATAGTCCCTTCAAAGAAAATTGCCAAAGACACTTGGCATCATTGCATTCATGGTCCATACGGTGACCCACGCCCGTCCCGAATAAACTTCCTAAACGCAAGATTGTCCATCAAATTCAATGGTGGAACAAAATTGTTAAAAGGGGTTAAAACATAACAAAAACCTTTGAGTACAATAGGGTAGACAAAACTCTTAGTTACTTGAGATCAACTTGCAAAAACACTTGCCTTCTTTTCAAAAACCACAATCCACAACACTTTCAAACAAACTCTCAAAAACATTTGAAACATCTTTTCGAAAAGATCCACACTTTTGTAAAACACTCAATCACGAGTCAAATACATTAGTTGCATAAGACAAGGCATCTTCTTCCAAAACATTTTCAAAAGCATCCACACACACACCATTTTCAAGCAATCGAAAAAACAAGGCAAGTGATCTAAAAAACCAAGTAACTAAGAGCCCATGGATAACCATGGATGAAAAGGGTGCTAATACCTTCCCTTTTCATAATCTACCCCCCGAACCCACGAAACATCTCAAAAGGTTTTTGCTGTGCTTTTTTAACCTTTCCTTTAGGATAAAATAAAAAGTCGGTGGAGACTCTTGCTCAACCGCACAAGTGCGAATACGAACACAAAACACTAGTCAGTTCTCCCACCGTATCACACCAGGCTATTAGGCATTTGAGAGATTCTCTGAATCTTGACTGGACTGCCCCAGATGATGGACAATGATCATGCCATGCCCCTTGATTGGAGGTGCTTTTGTTCATTAGACATTCGTCGTGCGAACTTCTATGCTGTTCTAACAAATAGTCACATGCAAGCAATGTTATATTAAAAATTCAAAGCTTATGTCTGTCTTGAAATTTTTGAAAATGCATTTTCAGTAAAACAAGCAAATTTTGTAAAATGTGATGTCAACTCAGTATTTTACAGCAAGCCTTAAGGAGTCAGGATACCTTTCGTAACAGTATTCCTTCGAACTAACCCATGCTTCAGCTAGGACTTTTTAAGGGTTATAACGTGGCCTGGTTCACGGTTTAAGAAACAAAGGATAAAGGCTCAAATTATATTTGTACCCACCCGCTCTTCGTGATGTTCTTCAAACCTAAACTCAGTTGATCGTGCGTTAGACCTTGTTCGAGTCTTTGTCCTAATATTCCCATGATGGTTCGGATGTTGACATTTTATTTTGAATAGGCAGTCATTTCCTTGTTGAGGGTTTGCAGGTCCTCTTTTCTTTTTGATTTCGTTATCCCTGTTTTTTGCCTGAACTGTTTCTTTTGTGATTACAGTCAGCGGGATGCCCCAGTTTTGTAAGTCTCCTTCATAGGTTTTGACTTATTGGGCTTTAGTTTTTTTTGGTAATGACTGCCTGTCTTGACGATTATTCGGAACCATCACTGTCTTTTGTTTTGTAAGGACTTCTTTGGTGCCACTCGTTGTGCACCTGGATCAAACTGAGAGAACTACCCTGCCCCAGGTTATGATTAAGGGTTTTGATTTTTTTGAAAAGAAAAACTCCTACTTCTTTGGCTTAGAGGGGTTGACGAGGGATTATCTTCCTTATAACTCCAGTGTTTAGGAATTGAAACAATGCCTGTACCTCATCAGCGGGGTCTGTTCAAAAGCATACTGTAGATTGTGGTATCGTTTTCGTCATCCTCCCTCAAGAGGCTTAGAATTTTAGATCGAGAGTTGAACATCAAGAAAAAAATATGAAAGCAATTTTCAATATAGTGAATACGAAGTAATTACTTCAAAACAGACATGTGTAATGCATTAATGAAATAACAACGTTTGATATGGATAAAATGTTTAAACAATCAAAGAAAAATACAACTTGAACATTCGAATGAACAAAAGTTTCTTAGTTTGAACTAGTAATCTCAGATGGAAGATTCTCAGCATAAGATGTTCATTTTACCACCCGGCATGAACTCTAGCACCCTTCCGTTGATCGAGTCTTGAATCTTGTTCCTCAAGCTCCAACAGTCGTCAGTGTCATGTCCAAGACTGTCAGAATGGTAGGCACACCTTTCATCAGGATTGTACTTCAGGGAGGTTATGTTGAGATTCTTAGGAGGATCTTTTAAAGCAATCAGCTTGACCTCCAACAAGTGTCTCAGTATCAATGATGATGGTATACCAGTCTCCGAGAAATGTCTTACAGACGTATTTCGCTTACGCCGATTACCCTGTTGACGCTGGTGAGGTTGATGCTGGGCTTGTGACCCCGAAGCAAACTGAGGAGCTTTTCCCTTGTCTTCCTGCCCCACAAGTGGTTGGATGATGGCTTGCTCTTCAACTTTAGATGTTTGCCCCAGTTGGTTATCCCGAAGCAGTTGGTTGACGAGAAACCTGAGCTCTCCTTGTCTTTGAGATAAGTCTTAGATAAGAGCCATTTGCCCCAGCATCTGGGTTCTCATTGTATTCACCTCAGCTTGTAGACATTTCAGCTGTTCGTCTTTATCGTCTGCTGGACTGTTCCTGACCAAAGTCCCCATGAGGAGCGTTCTCAGCTCTTCCTGCCCCTTGGATAGATTTAGGAGGATCTCCCTGAACCGAGTCTCTTGAGCGTGAAGATCCTGGTTGTCTTGTTGGTAAGCCATTGCTGAAATAAACAGCGGAGATGGTAAGTGACTTGTAACAAGGGTACCTGTTATGCAATGATGTGTATGTATGCATGCAATGTTTTCAAGGATCTCATGGGATAAACAAGAAAAGTTGTTAGAATTAGGTAGCTTGATTGAGGGAACTTCATGTTGTTGAGAGTCCTTCTTCAAGAGTCAAGGCTCACCATATCCAGTGGGTCATAGCCCCTGACTCAAGTCATTAACCTGGCTAGAGGAAAATAAATCGCCTTTTCCCTTTGCTAGATATTTGGTTCATCATGACCTGCATCACAAGCCCTTGAGATCCTTGAAATGGGTTAGTCCTTATGCAGGATGTATGCAATGGTATGATGTTATGCTGTTATGTATGGATGTAAGTAGGCCCTGTAATGAGTTCCAATTAAGGACTGTAGACAAAACCTACAAGGAAACTCGTGTTGTTAGATAACAAGTATGCAAGTAGTTCAAGTATGAAGGCACACAAGTCACACAAGACAGCCCTTAGAGTTCAGGCCAGCATGAAGTTTGGGGTACTACCCTCTTGAAGTTGGTGGGCTCAAAAAACCTGTCCTATCAAAAGTAACCGGGTTCTAAGGAGCTCAATATCATTGGGTTGTTTTCTATGTTCATTGTTTTGATTTAGCCATTGAACTGGCGATCAAAATATTCCAAGAAAACAACCCTCAATGAGTGTAGTATCGAGTATCAACCAACTTCAGACTGCACCAAAGTCAGTCATCTCACTACCCCTAAAGAGGCCAGGATGGTTCAATTAAGGTTCCTAAGGTCAATTGATGCTTCACGACACCACACGGCGGCCCCGTACTCTCCTTGACTTGACTCAAGGGTTACCGGTACTCACCAAAGTGCCACATCAATGTAGAAAACTGCTTCAACCGTGTCGGTATACCCCGCACAGTTCCCTCACAGTTTGTTGCTACTTTCTAAAAGGTATCCCCCCAGATCCGGGTTAGGATCTATGTAACTCCAAGGCAAACCCACAATATTAAATCAAGCAAAGAAAGCAATTGAAAACATGATGATGAACTATTCCTAAGGTACACCTCACTTTTAGATATCCTCAGCAGAGTCGCCAGTTCTGGTGATCGGTGGAAATAGAACTGACTGTTTTTTAAGCTGGTTTCGCGAAATGTCGCGGTAAGCAAGAGTCTCCACCGTCTTTTATGTTCTCCAACATGGAAAGGACAAAAGCACAGCAAAATTCCTTATTCGAGATGTCTCTCGGTTCGGGAGGTAGATTTATAGAAAGGGAATGTGTTAGCACCCTTTCTATCCGTGGTTATCCACGGGCTCTTAGGTACTTGCTCTTATGTTTTCAAAAGATGTTTGCTTTTCAAGTGTGTGTGGGTTTTGAAAAAGTTTTGTTTGAAAAATTTCTAAGTAACTCTTGTATCAGTCCCTAAGAGTGTATGAAAAATTTGTTTGAAAACTTTTAGAAAGTGTGAGGTGTGAAAAGTTGTTTTTGTTTGTTTGAAAAGAGCGAGTACTTAAGAGAAGTCTACCTACCCTAAGGAATTAAGCTGTGTAAGATTCCTTTAGATATTTCTATCCCACCATTGAGAGATAGGTAGCACCGTCGTTGGAGGTATTCGGGTCAATTCGATTATCGGGACAGTGTGGTCACCGAAGCAATAGTAGGACACCTTAGAAGTAACCATAATGTCCTAGATCCTTTGTATCCGAGGCAACTGTTTCGAGGCAACTGGATCTTTTGGACAGAAGGGCGACCTCTAAGACACCCTATACTTGATGACCACGTTCGAGGCAACCAGTGAGGCGTACCCTAGAAGTGACATGTGCTTGTGTGTTGTTTTCATGTTATGTCTTTGTACATGTTATTTGTGAGCTACAGATTAATTTTATTTTTCATACATTCTTTCATGCATTTTTTAACAGTTAGGAGTGCGGAAAATAAATTGCGGGAAGATAAATCTAGCTATTATAAGGCGCGGGTCTATACATCGCCAAAAACAAAAACCCGTTTTGGTAAATAAAGTGCGAGAATTTAAAGGAAAACGGTAAATCCTAATTAACTATTACATATCCGGAAACAGTTACATAAATAATAAAAATAAGAATAATGCGTGAAAGAATTAAATTGGAACGTCCTTAGGGTGTTGACCCTTTTTTGAATAAGAATTGAATTTTTGTCTTTTTTGTAATTAATGGAATTAAAACTAATTATTTAATTTATTAAAAGAAAAATGTTTTTGTATTTTTATGTTTTTAATGAAATAAAATAAAAGGAATTAAAATTAAAAGTTAATAAAAACCTAATTCTAAATTTATTTTAGTTATTAAGAAAAAGGTTAAAGTTGCCTAATTAAAACTAATTCAATCTATTAGTATTTATTTACAAAAAAAAGTATTTTTTGTGTTTTTATGTTTTTAATGAAAATAAAAATAAAAGTAAGAAATTTAAAGTTAAAAGAAAAAAAACCTAAGTCTAATTCATTTTTATTTATTGGAAAAGGAAATTAAAATTACCTAATTAAACTAAATCAATTTATTAGTGTTTTATTTACAAAAATAATTAATAGTGAATAATAAAAAATATTTACATTTTTTAATTTTTTTTTGAATTTTTATGAAAAATATTAATTATGTTAATTTTGGTGGTAATAATAATAATTAAAAAAAACAATTAATAACTAAATTAGAAAATATAAAACAAAAAGAAAAAAGAGTGAACCAAGGGGGGTGTTGGACCCTTAAGGAGGTGAATCTGGAAATTTAGGCCCATTAACCAGCCAAGCCACGTTGACTTTCTTGCTTGCCTATGCACAAGGTTGACCAGGAGCATGGTGTGCGTCATCTTTAGGCCACTGGATGGACGCTTGAGGACACTTGGCGTCTGGATGAGGAAGGTATATGATGAACCTTCTTTTGGAACCTACACACAAGCATGTAAAGAAAAAAATGTATAGAAATTTTGGGGGACCTGGGAAGAACTTACAGCGCGGTATGATGGATCTTAGGACGTGGCAAGGGTTGCTTTAGCTTCAGGGGATGGCAAAGAAGAGAGTCACGTTCTCCTTTTGGCCTGAAAATGCTTGCAATACTCCTTTTGATCTCACACTTTTTTGACACTTTTTGGATTTTTCTCTGGCCGTTTTGTGTAAAGTTCAGGTTGTGAATGAGGCTTGCAAGGCTTGCATATATAGTAATGAGTGAGAATAAGTCACATTTAGGAGCCTTTAACCATTGCAATTAAGCTTTGGATTTTGTCTTAACCACCATTAAAGGCCTTTCAAAGCTTGTTCAAAATTTGAATTTTCATGCCTAAATAAGCTTAGCACAAAATTGGTAGGTTGCAAATGCTTCATGAAGGCTATTCAAACCATAAGATACCATTTAATTAAATTTTTTAGATTTACTTGAATTATTATGGATTAAAATGAATTAAATCCATAAAATTTAAATAAAAATAGAAAAATAATTATTTGGTCTTGAAATTGATCATGGGACACGTGGGTGGCATGACAAGGCTGAATCAAGTGGAAAAAAGTGGGCCCTTTTGTCAAAAATTGAAGTTTCAAGGATAGTTGACTTTTGCCATTTCACAAAAATTTCTCAACTTCTCTAATGCATATCTTGCTCATTTTTGATCATATGAACATGTTCTTGGACATTTTGGAAAGGTCTTGAAGTCCTCTAACCAATGCCTTTGGTCCCATGTAATTTTGAGTTACCAATCTCAAGTTATGGTCTTTGACTTAAAATGCCTTTTTGTTGACTTTTGAAAATGACCTATAATGTTGAAATTGATAACTTTTTGTGAGAGAATTTCTTGGACTTGGAATGTGAAGATGAGTTGTAGGAAATGTCATCCCCTTCAAAATGAGAATTGGATGGGATTTTTCTGATGAACCATGAAAAAGTTATGCCTTGGTCAAGTTACAGTTGACTTTTCAGCTGTCCAAAAATGGAAACTTTTGCATCTTGATGATTTTTGAGCCATTCTTGTGGAATCATGATCAAGATTTGTTCCAATGATGATTGTGGCTTCAAAATAAGATGTTGACCAAAATTTTTGACTTTTGACTGCCAAATGACCATTTTACCCCTACAGTTGATTGTGAAGCAATTAAGGTTTTTGACTGTGCAACTTGACCTTGTGAGCCTTGAAACTTGGAATGTAGATGCTTGACAATGTGTATAGGCATATGTGACTTGATTGAGCCCTTGAAAACCTCAACTTCCTTGCAAGAACCAAAACCCTAATTTGACTGGCTTAGGAGGGTGTTTGAACTGTGCAACCCTTGAGTAGACTTGAGCAAATTGAGATGATGCTTGTCAAAACTTTGAAGAATATGGGAGGGCAAATTTTGGGGTACAACACATTGTATTAGGTAAAATATTGGGCTTTGAATCCTTGTGTATTGATGATTTAAGATTTGATATGATCCTCCATTACAAAGCTTCCAAAAATGTCCCAAATCCAATATTTTATGCATGATATGGCTTGATATGAGTTTGATCCTGTCCATGATGATAATTGAAAACTGTATCAATCAAAAAGATCCTATTTCATCAATATTTGGATTTTATTTGGATTTAAATTGATTTAAAATGGATTAAATTAATAAAAATCAAATAAAATTGAAAAATCAATGAATGGACACAAGACTGAAGATAGGACACGTGTGTGGTGTGACAAGATCAAATCAAGTGGAAAAAAGTGGGCCCTTTTGACAAAATTTGGAGTTTTGGGGATAGTTAACTTTTGGTAATTTTGGAAAAATGCCCAACTTCAACAATGCATAACTTCTTAAATTTTGAACTTTTGAAAGTGTTCTTTGACTTTTTAGAAACCTTGAGATGTCCTATAACCAACCCTTTTGGTCTCATCTCATTTTGATATACCATTCTCAAGTTATAAGCTTTGGAAAAAATGTGTTTTTGTTTACTTTCAAAAATGACCTATAATGTCCAAATTTGTAACTTCTTGTGAGTGCATTTCTTGATCTTGGGGTGTGAAGATGGATTGTAGGAAATTTCATCCTCTTCAAAATGAGCTTTGGATAGGTCATTTCTAATAAAGTATGAGAAAGTAATGCTTGGTCAAAGTTGAGTTGACTTTTCCTGCAAAACCCTAATTTAGCAACTTTTGAATCTTGATGAATCTTGAGCAATCCTTGATGAATGATGATGAAATGATGAATTATCCTTCAAAATGAGAATGTTGACAAAAAATCTTGAGATTTGACTATTTGTAGGTCACAGTTGACTTTTGCCCTAGCACAGTCGATTTTTGGACCTTTTGAGCAATTGACTGACCAAACTTCCTCTGCAAGGCTTGAAATTTGACATGGATGACCTTATGAACATATTAGGACATTTGGGAGAAATTGAGGTCATTTGTATGTAAGGACCTTGGTGCAACACAAAACCCTAATTTGAGGTTGACTGCCTTAGGAGATAGCTTAACTGTCCAACTCTTGAGCAATCTTGAGCCATTTGGAGACTATTCTTGTAATGTCTATGAGAAAAATGGGAGGGCAAATTTTGGGGTAAAACATCATGCCTTAACATTTCCTTAACCATTTCAAGGATCTCAAAGGTTTGTGATGCAGGTTATGGTAAATCCATCGTCTAGCAAGGGGCAAAGGGGATTTATTTTCCTCTAGCCAATGTCATTTAGAGATTAAAACATGACAACTTGAGTCAGTGGCTATGACCCACTCGATATGGTGAGCTTTACTCTTGAAAAAGGATTCTTAACAACACGAATTTTCTTCAATCAAAGCTGCAAAATTCAAATTCTAACAAGTTTCTTGTTTACCCCGCGAGATCCTTGAAAACATTGCATACATATATCATACATATCATTGCATAACAGGTCTCCCAGTGCAGGTCTCTCATGTTCTCGCTGTTTATTTATTCAATGGCTTTCCAACAAGACAACCAAGATATTCAAACTCAAGACGCTCAGTTCAGGGACGTATTCCTAAACCTATTCAAGGGGCAGGAAGAGTTGAAAACACTCCTTGTCGAGAACTTGGTCGAGAAAAGTCCTGAAAACAATAAGGATGAACGACTGGAACAACTGCAAGCTGAGTTAGGTGCCATGAAAACCCAGATGTAGGGGAAGATGTCTCTTATCTAAGGCTTAGCTCGGGAACAAGAAGAGCTGAGAACCATTATCAACCAGCTTCATCAAGACAGATACAACAGTATGAAGCAAACAGTCGAGGCCGGGGACCAAGTCATTAATCAGCCTCCAAGAAGACAAGGGTCTGGTACGGTGAAGAATGAACCTCTCCAAATTTCTACTACATCACGGGTCCAACAACAACCTCGCCAAAAACAACGGGTTGGTATGCCCAAAAGGAAGTTTACCAAAATCAACATGCCGCTGTCTCAAGCTTTACAACACCTGTTGAGATTGAATCTGGTGACGTTAAGGGACCCTCCTCAGAATCCCCACATAGCCTCCCCATACTACAATCCTGATGCAAGGTGTGCATACCATTCCAACAGCCCGGGGCATGATACTGATGATTGTTGGGCATTTAAAAACAAAATTCAAGACCTGATCAATAAAGGAGCATTGGAATTCACACAAGATGGTCATACTGAGTTCTTCTACCATCCCTCCAAGGCTCACCATTTGAAGTGACAAGTCCTGAGAAAAGAAGACTTTTTGTTCATTAGAATTTTCAATTTGTAATTTTCTTTTGATTGTTTAGACATTTATTCATGTAAAAACTTTGTTACTTTATCAATGCATTGCATATGTCTGTTTTGAATCAATCCATTCGTATTCACTATATTTAAAATGCTTTCCTTTTTGTGATGTTCAACTCTCGATTAAAACTCTAAGCCTTTAGAGGGAGGATGACAAAAATGATATCAAAATCTCTACAACATGCTTTTGAACAGATCCCACTGACGATGTACAAGCATTGTTTCAAATCCTAAACAACAGAGTTATAAGGAAGATAATCCCTCGTCAACCCCTTCGAGCCAAAGAAGTAGGAGTTTTTCTTTTCACACAAATTAAAACCCTTAATCATAACTTAGGGGCAGGGTAGTTTTCTCAGTTAATTCGGGTGCATAATGAATGACATCAAAGACATCCTTCCAAAACAAGAGACAGTGATGGTTCCGTATAATCGTAAGGACATGCAGTCATTATCTTTCGAAATAAAAGCCCACTAAGTCAAAACCTATAAAGGAGACTTACAAAAAAACTGGGGCATCCCGCTGACTGTAATCACAAAAGAAACAGTTCAGGCAAAAGACAGGGATAATAAAATAAAAAAGAAAGAGATCCTACAAACTCTCAACAAAAATGACTGCCTGTTCAAAATAAATGGTCAGTATCCGAACCATCACTGGAATATCAGAGCAAAGACTCAAACAGGATCTAATGCATGATTAACTGATTTTAGGATCGAAGAAAATCACGAAGAACGGGTGGGTACAAATAAAATTTGAGCCTTTATCCTTTGTTTCTTGAACCGTGAACTAGACCACGTTATAACCCTCAAAAGTCCTAGCTGAGGCATGGGTTAGTTTGAAAGCATACTGTTAGAAAAGGTATCCTGACTCCTGTAGGGCTTGCTGTAAATCCTGAGTTGACATCACATTTTACAAAAATTCGCTTGTTTTATTGAAAACTGCATTTTCAAGGAACTTCAAAACAGACATAAGCTTTGCATTCTTAAAATAACATTGTTTGCATGTGACTATTTGTTCAACAGCAGAGAAATTCTCACGACGAATATCTAGTGAACAAAAACCTTTTCAATAAAAAGGGTCACCTCAAGTGGAAAAAACACTTCCAACCAAGGGGCATGACATGAGCATTGTCTAACATCTGGGGCAGTCAAGTCAAGATTCAAGGAGTCTCTCAAAGATGCCAAATAGCCAGGGGCAGATCTCCATCTGAATCACTTGGGGCATTGGACATGAATTCCAGCAACGAATATTGTATGATCAAACGAACATCTTCTGGTAGTATGGCAACACAACACTACTGTGATACGGTGGGAAGAGAACTGACTGTTTTGGAATGCTGGTTTGCGTTTTGCGTTTGTTTTTGCAAAATGTCGCGGTAAGCAAGAGTCGCCACCGTCTTTTATTTTATCCAACAAGGAAAGGAAAAAAGCACAGAAAAATTCCTTTTTCGAGATGTTTCTCGAGTTCGAAGGGTAGATTATAGAAAGGGAAGGTGTTAGCACCCTTTCTATCCGTGGTTATCCACGGGCTCTTAGGTACTTGCTCAAAGTGTTTTCAAAATTGCTTTTCTTTGTGTTTGTGGGTTTGAAAGGAGTTTTTGTTTGAAAGGTGTAAGTGCGAAAAGTTTCATTTTGTTTTGAGAGAGCAAGTACTTAAGAACCATCTACCTACTCGAAAAAGGAATCAATCTGTGCTAATGTCCTTTAGACAATGTTATCCGACTATTGATGAGTAGGTAGCATCGTCGTTGGAGTTTTAAGGGTCAATTCGATTAAGGGACGTGTGGTCACCAAAGCAATGTTAGGATGCCTTAGCGGTAACCTTAATGTCTTAGATCATTTTTTTCGAGGTAACCGTTTCGAGGAAACTATGATCTTTGGACAAGAGGGCGACCTCTAAAACTTCCTATACTCAATGACCACGTTCGAAGGTAACCAAGTGAGGTGTACCCTAAGAGTGCGCATGTGCGAGTGTGTTATTTCGGTTAATTTTATCTTTGTACATGTCATGGGTGAGCTATGTTAAGTTCATACATTCGATCTTGTCATGCATTCCCTATTATCAAACATCTAACAGTGGTAAGTTACAGAATTTAAATTGCGGAAATTAAATCTAAACTATTACAAGGCGTCGGGTATTTACATCGCCAAAAACAAACCCTTGAAATTAAAATGCGGAAATTAAATAAAGTGATAAATAAATTAAAGTCCTAATTAAAAGCTATTACATCCCGGAATCAAGTACAATAATATGAAAATATGGATCGCGTGCGAGAAAATTAAATCGAGCGTATTTTTTAGGGTTTTGACCATTTTTTTGAAAGAAAGCATTTTTTGTTATTTTTGAATTAAGAAAGAAACTATCCTAAATTAATTATTAAATTAATAAATAAATTAATTAATTAAATGAGAAAAGTTATTTTTTGGATTTTTTGGTATTTTAAGAAAGAAATCAAAATTAATGTTAGTAATTAAAACCTAAATTAATTATAATTTAATTTTAATTGTTTACAAAAAAAGTTAAAGTTATTCTAAAAAAAAACTAAATTAATTTAATTAGTGTTTATTAACAAAAATAAAAGTTAGAATTTAATTTGATAAAGAAAATATTTTGTGGTTTTTTATTTTAAGAAAGAAATTAAGTCCTAAAAAATAAATGCTAAATTAATTATTAAATAAATTAATTAATGAAAAATATTAAATGACATATTTTTGGAGTTTTGTTAATTTAGGAAAGAAAATAAAATGATTAAATTAGTGTTAAAAACCTATTGATTTCTAATTAATTTTAAATATTTGTAAAAATCATTTAAAGTTATCTAACATTAATATCCTAATTAAATTAATTAATATTTATTAATAAAAAATAAAATTCTAAAATTTAATTGGACATAAAATATTTTTGTGATTTTTTCGACGAAAAGAAGATTAATTATTTGGTTAGTAAAATAAATAAGAAATAAATAAATTGAAAATATAAAAAAAAAATAAAGAGTGAGAAATGGGCCTGAAACAACACTTTTGGGAGGTGTAAAGAGCATTCTTGAGCCCGGATCTTTGAAAGCTTCATGCTCTAACTATGGTGTTTTTTGATTCTTGCGTGGAACTTATAATTCAACCATCCATAACTGTTCTATATAAACTCAAACAAACGTTAGCATACCATAAAATGTGATTAAAATTAGAGATTCGAAATTTAAAATTTTACCAAACCGGTGGACGTGCTAGGCGTGTGATGGATTTCTCTTGGGCCTTGTAAGACTCATGAGGACTTCAAGAGGATGGTTTGAGGCTTGATATCAATTGCGAGAGGCCGGAACCTCGAGATATGACTTGCACCAATTCTTTAATTTCTGGAGAGCTTTTTGAAGAGCTTTTAGAGAACTTTTTGAAGAGCTTTTTGAGAGCTTTTTAGAGAGGATTTTCGTTTCTTTCAAGCTTGTATGGATCTATATTTATAGAGGGGAATGAGGATACAAGAAAGCATGGAAAGAATCTCCCTCATAATGTTGTGTTTTAAGACCATGATCAAGATTTGAAAAAAAGCCACATTTGATGATTCTCCATTATTAAACCTTCCAAATTTGATTTGATTCAATCTTTTTGCACATGATTAGGCTTGATACGAATTTGATGGTGGTAATGATGATGATTAAGTCCTAAAATGGCCAAAAAGATATCAAGCAATCAATATTTGGATTTTATTTGATTAAAAATGAAATAATTCAATAAAAAATCAAATAAAATAATAAAAAGGAAATATGATCTCAAGGATGAAGCTAGGACACGTGTGTAGTGTGACAATATCAAATAAAGTGGAAAGGAATGGGCCCATTTGACAAAATTTGATGTTTTGGGGATAGTTGACTTTTGGTAATTTTGCAAAAAAGTCCAACTTCAACAATGCATAACTTCTTCAATTTTGAACTTTTGGAAGTGTTATTGGACTTTTTAGAAAGCTTGAGACGTCCTTTAACCAACACTTTTGGTATCATCTCATTTTTATATTCCATGCTCAAGTTATAAGCTTTGGAAAAAAGGTGTTTTTGTTGACTTTCAAAAATGACCTATAATGTCCAAATTTATAACCTCTTGTGAGTGCATTTTATGATCTTGATATATGAAGATGGATTGTATGAAATTGCATCCTCTTCAAAATGAGCTTTGGATGGGTCATTTTTCATAAAGTATGATAAAGTTATGCTCGGTCAAAGTTGAGTTGACTTTTCCTACAAAACCCTAATTTAGCCACTTTTGAGTCTTGATGAATTTTGAGCAACCCGTGATGAATCATGATCAACCATTGATAAAATGTTGAAATGTCCTTCAAAATGAGAATGTTGACAAAAAATCTTGAGGTTTGACTGTATATAGGTCACAGTTGACTTTTGCCCTAGCATAGTGGATTTTTGGACCTCTTGAGCAATTGACTGACCAAACTTCCTCTACAAGGCTTGATATTTGACATGGATGAACTTGAGAACATATTAGGACATTGGGGAGAATTTGAGGTAATTTGGATGTAAGGACCTTGATGCAACACAAAACCCTAATTTGAGATTAACTGCCTTAGGAGATGATTTGACTGTCCAACTCTTGAGCAACCTTGAGCCACTTGGAGATTATTTTTGTAATATCTTGAGAAATATGGGGAGGGAAAATTTTGGGGTACAACAACTACCGACAATGACAACTCCCTACACCCTGAGAGCGTGGACATAGTCAGAAAATACTGCGCATGAATAAAGACCCTCTAGGTTGACTGGCCTAGGCAAAAATAAGGGCTTCCCGGCGAACCAAAAGGGTTCCGGCAAAAATAAGGGATGAAAATGGAAAAAAATATGTACCCCCGACAAGTCGAAAACCTGAAAAGGTGGCTTGGGCAAGAAAGGGTATCTCGGTGGACTGAAAATCTGAAAAGATAGTCCAGGCAAAAGTTAGGGATTAAAGCGTACGACTATGTCTCGTCATCTCGTCACTTGCCTACTAGAAGGAGATTTGTCATTTCAATCGGCAATTACCAAGCACCTCATAGGTTGGGATAATACTCGATCCACAAGGCCTCCGCAGGCACCTTCTCCCGCAGATATAGGGGCATAAAAGTCTCAATGCAAAGTCATTGTCATATCCTCAGTCCGCGTCCCAGTAACATCTACACTCCCTGTAGAGTAAGAAAAGGACAGTGGTGTTAATTTCCCCCAGCCGAGACTCGCAACCACGAATGAGTCGGAAAGATTCTCCCCAAGAAGAGTTTATCTATCACCAGCACTGGAAGATTATCCCCAGTGGAGTTTGGAACATTATCCCCAGTAGAGTCTAAAAGATTATCCTCAGTAAAGTCGCCATTGGAAAATCATCCCCAACGGAGTTCATTCCTTTCATAGACAGAAATTCAATCCCCAACGCGGTTCACTATCACCAGCAACGGTAATTCATCCCCAATTGAGTTTTTATTTCTCCAAATAAGCATATATTCTAGCAGAGTATGTACTCCCCACAGAGTCATTTCCTCGTCAGTCTATTCCTCAGCGGAGTTATTCCCTCATGCAGGATTATTCTCCCAATCATCTTCGGTCGTTATCTCCAGCGAGCGAAACTCTTTATTCTCCAACAACAGTCAGGGATTTATTTTCCCGAACTCGGACGTACCACAATAGCATTTCATGTTCATATATCATGACGTGCGCATGCATATTGCATACAACATAATTTCATTTATTTTGAGAACATCATCATACAATGCATGTCATGCATCGTATACGATTAATCATGTACCTTTTCAGGAAAGATGGTTATCATCAACAAACTTCCTGCAAGTTCAAGATTAACTCCGGAAACTAAACAGACTTTATACAAGTTCATCACGAAGCAGCCTTACCTAGGTTTCTTCCCGGTTCAGATGCAGTTTTACCTAAACTCCTCATGAAGCAGCCTTACCTAGGTTTCTTCCTGGTTCAGATGCAATTTTACCTAAACTCCTCATGAAGCAGCCTTACCTAGGTTTCTTCCCGTTTCAGATGCAGTTTTACCTAAACCCATCATGGAGCAACCTTACCTAGGTTCCTTCTCTTTCCCGATGAAGTTTCACCTAGACTCATCCTGAAGAAACCTTACCTAGGTTCCTTCCCTTTCCCGATGTAGTTTCACCTAGACTCATCATGAAGTAACCTTACCTAGGTTCCTTCCCTTTCCCAATGAAGTTTTACCTAGAATCATCCTGGAGCAACCTTACCTAGGTTCCTTCTCTTTCCGATGAAGTTTCACCTAGACTCATCCCGAAGCAACATTACCTAGGTTCCTTCCCTTTCCTGATGCAGTTTCACCTAGACTCATCCTAGAGCAACCTTACCTAGGTTCCTTCCCTTTCCCGATGAAGTTTCACCTAGACTCATCCTGGAGCAACCTTACCTAGGTTCCTTCTCTTTCCCGGTGAAGTTTCACCTAGACTCATCCTGGAGAAACCTTACCTAGGTTCCTTCTCTTTCCCGATGAAGTTTCACCTAGACTCATCCTGGAGCAACCTTACCTAGGTTCCTTCTCTTTCCCGATGAAGTTTCACCTAGACTCATCCTGGAGCAACCTTATCTAGGTTCCTTCTGTTTCCCGATGTAGTTTCACCTAGACTCATCCTAGAGCAGCCTTACCTAGGTTCCTTCTCAGATCAGATGCAGTTTTACCCAAACTCCTCACCAAGCCACCTTACCCAGGTTCCTTCTCGGTACAGATGCATTTTTATCCAAACTCCTCACAAAGCAACCTTACCCAGGTTCCTTCTCATAAGCTCTACTATCTAGGTTTCTTTTCTCTTATCTCCAGACAGCAGTCCACGACACTGTAAGACCCAGACCTATTGTGATCGGTGGATCTAGAACTGACTGTTTTAACGCTGGTTTGCGAAATGTCGCGGTAAGCAAGAGTCGCCACCGTCTTTTATTTTCTCCAAATGGAAAGGACAAAAGCACAGAAAAATTCCTTAAAGAGATTGCTCTCGGTTCGGGAGGTAGGTTATAGAAAGGGAAGGTGTTAGCACCCTTTCTATCCATGGTTATCCATGGGCTCTTAGATACTTGCTCATTGTGTTTTCAAAAATGGTTTGTTTGCTTTTCAACTGTGGGTTTTAAAAAGTTTCTTTGAAAATTCCAGTTCGACTCTTGTATCGGTCCTCAAGAGTGTTTGAAAAAATGCTTTCGAAAGCTTTTTGAAAATGTGTTGGTGTGAGAAGTACTTTTGATTTGTTTTTGAAGTTATAGCAAGTATCTACGGGAACCTACCTACCCTAAGGAATTCGTCTGTGTAAATGTCCTTTAAAGTAGTGCCATCCCACCATTGAGAGGTAGGTAGCACCACCGTTGGAGGTGTTCGGGTTAATTCGAGGTCGGGACATGGTGATCACCAGAGCAATGGGAAGACACCTTAGAAGCTACCCTCATGCCAGGTTCCCGGATCATGAGGACTTACTAAGACATCCTCTACTCGACGATCACCTTTCGAGGCAAGGCAACAGTGAGGCGTACCCTAGGGGTGGTGTGTGATTTGTGTGTCAGATTCGTTTATTTTTATCTTGTCATGGTATAGGTGATCTATGCGTTTGTTCTTATTTATTGTCATTCATTCTTGCATGCATTTATTTAACAGTTAAAACAGTGCGGAAAGATAAAATTCTAAACTGTTACAAAAGGCGCGGGTCCACATCGCCAAAATTTCCAGGACCCGATTTGACAGAAAATAAAGAAATAAAGTAAAAGTGCGAAAGATAAGTATTTACATGGCTTTGGGAGAGGTACATAAAAAATTATAAGAAACGAAATAAAACACGCGAATTGAAATAAGATTAGAAACGAGGGCGTTGGACCCTTTTTGTGAAATTAAATTAAATGATTAAATTAATGAAAATTAAAATGAAAGGGAATTATTTTTGGTATTTTTGTATTTTATGATTTTAATGAAATTGAATTAAATGAAAGAAATTAACCCTAATTCTAATTTTTTTTATTTATTAAGAAGAAAAATATTAAAGATTACCCTAAATTAACCTAATTAATTACATGGTAATTTAATTACAAAAAATGAATAATATTTAATTATTAATAATGGTAAAAAAAAGAATAAAAGTAATTAAAATAATTAAACCTAATTTCTACAAAATTTTGAGTTAATTAAGAAAATGTTTGAATTAAACCTAATTTAATAGCTAAAATTAATGAATAATATTTATTTACAAAAATATTAAAATGAAATATATTTTTAATTTTTATGGCCTTTCTGATTTTTTTTATGTTTTTTATATGAATATAATTAATTAAAGAACTAAATAAAAAAAAACTAATTAAAACAAGAAATAGAAAAATATGAGAAAAGGAATTAGGAATGCAAACCATGGGGGTCTGTCCCCAAATAGGAGGTTTTGCTTTAGCATTTTTGGCCCAAGAAGCTTGGCTTGGTTTGACCTTTCTGGGCGTGTGAGGCATATTTGACCAGGGTATATGGAGCTCCTCAGATCTGGGCCCTTGGATGGTCTTCAGTGGCCACGTGGTGCGTTGAGATTATGAGTGCATGGTGGACGCTAGCACTGAAACTACACATAAGTATTAATTGAAAAATAATATGGAAAGGGTGAGGGACCTGGGATCGAACCCAGGTCCTGTTGATTACCAAGTGTCTTCTCCACCACTATGTCATTCACGCGCCTTTGAATATATAATAGCTAATAATTAATATAAGAGAAAAACATGGTTAGTGGGAAAGTTAGCCCGAAATTTCAAATAGACCAACCACAGCTTTACACCTAGTCTTCGTCTTCCTCGTTTTTGTTTTTTCCTGAAACACAAAAGAATCAGCAACGATTTTTGAACCGTTCCAAAATATGCCATTCCAGAAAATAGCGATTAGCTTGTGGTAGCTCATAAATTGAGCGCGAGGGTGGATTTAGCATCGTCTAAGCATGCTGAGTTGAATGGCCTAGGTTTCATGTTCCAATTTTTCCTTAACTGGGAAACCCCAATTCACAGTTTTGAAAACCCTAGGTCTTGTTCATGGTGAAATCGCGTATGGTGCATAAAAATTCAATCAAAGTACACCGGTAGCTTCAGAATGATATAATGAATACAAATCCAATATTAGAATTTACAAATAATGCATGAATCATGTTTCAAGAATCTGAAAAAAAGCTTGAACCGGTCAAGATCGTTCTACCTATTTCTTGTGTTAGGGACGATGATTTTGATCTGTATATGTTCCTTGAAGCCTCAGGAACACAATGGAATAAGTATGGTGGATTGAATCACCTTAGAACCTAGTTTTCAGTTTCCAAATTTTTTAGCAAAAACTCAAGTTTCTCTATGCTTTTCTGGCGCAGCTGGGGCCTTTTGGGCATTAGGGTTTCACTATGTATATATGTGTGAAGGTTCTAGGTCAAAGAAATCAAACAAAAACCTTTGCATTCATGATTTTCAAGATTTGATTTTCAAAGATCTTTTCCAATATTTCTTCATGCCTATTTGGTACAAATCATGGCCAATCACTTCAATTCCTTCCATATCTGATCATGCACGAAATTTTAAACCTATTCCATGCACAAAAAGATTTGATTGCATTGGTTTGGTATTTTTCATGTATTTTAATTAATTAAATGAATTATTAATAATTAAAAATCCAAATAAATAAATAAAAATGAAGAAAAACTTCCCTTTGGGCCAAATGGTCGTGCACATGCCTTGGATGATGAATTGTGGAAGAAAAAGAGGCCCATTAGCAATTTTAGGTCATTTGAAGCAATGTTGACTTTTCAAAATATCCAAAAATTTCCCAACTTCCACAAGGCATAACTTGCTCAATTTTTAAGCTTTGCTCATGTTCTTGGACATTTTGGAAAGGTCTTTGAGTCCTCTAACCAATGCCTTTTGTCCCATGTCATTTTGATTTACCAATATCAAGTTATGGCCTTTGACTTAAAGTCCCTTTTTGTTGACTTTTGAAAATGACCTATAATGTTGAAATTGATAACTTTTTGTGAGAGCATTTATTGGACTTGAAGTGTGAATAGGAGTTGTAGGAAATGTCTTTATCTTCAAAATGAGCTTTGGATGGAATTTTTCTGATAATCCATGTGAAAGTTATGCCCTGGTCAAGTTACAGTTGACTTTTTCAACTGTCCAAATATGGAAACTTTTGCATCTTGAGACTTTTTGAGCCAAGCTTTGAGAATCATGATCAAGCATTGATCAAATGATGCTTGTGGCTTCAAAATGAGATGTTGACCAAAAATTTGAACTTTTGACTGTCAAATGACCATTTTGCCCCTACAGTTGACTGTAGTGCAATTAGGGTTTTTGACTGTGCAATTTTGTGCTGTAAGTCTTAAAACTTGGTATGAGGATGCTTGACCATATTTGTAGGCATGTGGGACTTGATTGGACCCTTGGAAACTTCATCTTCTTTGTCAGAACCAAAACCCTAATTTTGACTGTTAGGAGGCCCTTGAACTGTGCAATCCCTTGGGGAGACTTTGAAGCTTTGACTTGGCAATTCTTGAAGAATATGGGAGGGCAAATTTTGGGGTGCAACAGTTGCCCCTGGTCAATCTTCTTAGACCTGAGGATGCAGATTGGCTGACGTGCCTTTCGTAATCCGAAGGTGGAAGATGATTGAACACTAGAGTGCCCAGAAATTTGCGCTCACATAGTAGTGATGATGGGGAATGGGCTTACAGATGCCATTTGGAGATTGATGAATAGGATGATGGGCTTATAGATGCCATGCTAAGAGATGATGGAAGGTGGATGGGCTTATAGATGCCATCTGGATGTTGATCGCGTAAGAGCTTCCTTAGCGAGAACTTGCGTACCTGCAAAAGAAAAGGATTACCTGACCTGTTACAGGAGCTGGTCTTAAAATTCTTGTATAGATGTGTCCTGACTGGTTACAGGAGCTGGATCTGGATCTTCAAACGGTGATGAATGAACCAGGGGTGGTTACTACCTTAACAGGAACAGTGAGAGAACCTTGGACGACTTCAACCTCAACAGGAACGCTGAGCGAATCTGGGGATGATTACTACCTCCGCAGGATCGGGGAGAGAACCATATGCGACTACAACCTCAATAGCAATCATTGAGAGAATCTTGGATAACTTCAACTTCAACAGCAATCGTTGAGCGAATCTTGGGATGATTACTACCTCCGCAGTATCGGGGAGAGAACCATAGGCGACTACAACCTCAACAGCAATCATTGAGAGAATCTTGGATAACTTCAACTTCAACAGCAATCGTTGAGCGAATCTTGGGATGATTACTACCTCCGCAGTATCGGGGAGAGAACCATAGGCGACTACAACCTCAACAGCAATCATTGAGAGAATCTTGGATAACTTCAACTTCAACAGCAATCGTTGAGCGAATCTTGGGATGATTACTACCTCCGCAGTATCGGGGAGAGAACCATAGGCGACTACAACCTCAATAGCAATCATTGAGAGAATCTTGGATAACTTCAACTTCAACAGCAATCGTTGAGCGAATCTTGGGATGATTACTACCTCCGCAGTATCGGGGAGAGAACCATAGGCGACTACAACCTCAACAGCAATCATTGAGAGAATCTTGGATAACTTCAACTTCAACAGCAATCGTTGAGCGAATCTTGGGATGATTACTACCTCCGCAGTATTGGGGAGAGAACCATAGGCGACTACAACCTCAATAGCAATCATTGAGAGAATCTTGGATAACTTCAACTTCAACAGCAATCGTTGAGCGAATCTTGGGATGATTACTACCTCCTCAGTATCGGGGAGAGAACCATAGGCGACTACAACCTCAACAGCAATCATTGAGAGAATCTTGGATATCTTCTACTGAGTCTTCATCAGGAAAATCTGTTTAGGGTCGATTTAACTGGACTAGAGAAGGCCTTGGACTGGATAAGAAACAAAAAATCTCAGGGTCGATTAACTGAACCGGTCTAGGTCTTGAAATGTCTTCAACTGGATAAGAAACAGGGAGATCTTAGGGTCGATCTGACTGAACCAGAGAAGGCCTTGGACTGGATAAGAAACAGAGAAATCTTTGGAGTCGATTTAACTGAACCGGTCTAGGTCTTGAAATATGATTGAGAACTTAACTGAATATTTCCTGAAAGGTAAAGGTTAGTCACATGTCATGCATGATATGAATCAAGCGATGATGTTCTCAACATAAATGAGATTTGTAAGATATGATGCGTATATGCATGCTATGATGTATGGAAGTGCGATGTTTATGAATGTGTCTTAGGAAAATAAATCCTTTGACGGATGTCGGGAAGTCACTCCTGGGCTGATGTTGGAGAATAGATTTTGCTTCCGCTGAGGATAATAGTTGCAAGAATACCGGTAAGAGAAGATGACTCCGTTGGGGAATAAACTTGGCGAATGGATTACTCTGCAGGGAGAAAAGTACTCTAGCGATGTTGCTGGGAAGCAATACTCTGTGGGGAGAGAGACACTTTGCTGAATGTTGATAATAATTTGCTGGAGATACCCTTGTTGTGTTGGAAGTGTTGATAAACTTCGCTGGGGATAAGAAGACTGTGCCTAGAACGGTCTTTCCGTGGCTTTTGGCTGAGGATAACCCAATTATATCCTAGTAAGGAAATAACTCTTTGAATAAAGCCGGGAGACGCGTTCACGCTCTGCGAGGGTAAGCTTCCAGAATCTACTGGGGATAAGCTTACTGCTTGGGGAGATGAATTCCAACTTTCTTAGGGAACTGGATTGGACTCTCCTGGGGAAGTATTGAACTGTATTGGTTATGTTCTTCCACAGAACCTACTTTGATACCTTGGAGGACAAAAACAATCAGATTGCTTAGACCACCCGTTATTGCCCCTGTTTCTATGGGAGAGGCACCTGTGGGATGCTGATAATTGTTGAGGGTCAAACCTTCTTCAGGTAGGCAGGTGACAAGATGACAGGACATAGTCGTACGCTTTGATCCCTAACTTTTTCCTGGACCGCCCTTTCGGGTTTTCAGTCCACCGGAATACCCATTTTTGCCCAAGCCGCCTTTTCAGGTTTTCGACTTGCCGGGTGTATAAATTTTTTTCATTTCATCCCTTCATTTTGCCCGAACCCTTTTGGTTCGCTGGGAAGCCCTAAATTTTTCCTAGGCATGTCAACCTAGCGGGTCTTTGATTATGCGTAGTATTTTTTTCGACTATGTCCACGTTCAGGGAATGTGGGGAGTTGCCCCTGTTGGAAGTATTTTGCCACGCCACCAGAAGATGTTTGATCAGGCAAGATTCGTCGTTGGAGTGCCCTAAGTGACTCAGGCGGAGATTTGCCCCTGGTTATCTTGGCATTTTGAAAGATTCTCCGAATCTTGACTGAATTGCCCCAGATAATAGACAATAGTCATGCCATGCCCCTTGATTGGAAGTACTTCTGTTCATTAGGCATTCGTCGTGCGAATTTCTATGTTGTTCAAACAAAAAGTCATATGCAAACAAAGTTATGTTAAAAATGCAAAGCTCATGTCTGTCTTGAAGATTTTAAAAATGCATTCTTTTTCATAAAACAAGTGAATGTTTGTAAAACGTGATGTCAACTCCGTATTTACCGTAAGCCTTAAGGAGTCAGGATACCTTTCGTAACAGTATGCTTTCGAACTAACCCATGCTTCAGCTAGGACTTTTAAGGGTTATAACGTGGCCTGGTTCACGGTTTAAGAAACAAAGGATAAAGGCTCAAATTATTTGTACCCACCCACTCTTCGTGATATTCTCCAAACCTAAACTCAGTTGATCATACGTTAGACCTTGTTTGAGTCTTTGCTTTGATATACTAGTGATGATTCGGATATTGAACATTTATTTGAATAGGCAGTCATCTCCTTTTTTTGCTGAGGGTTTGTAGGACCTCTTTCTTTTTTTGATTTTTGTTATCCCTTTCTTTTTTTTGCCTGAACTATTTCCTTTTTTGGAATTACAGTCAGCGGGATGCCCCAGTTTTGTAAGTCTCCTTCATAGGTTTTGACTTATTGGGCTTTAGTTTTTTTGTTTTGGTAGTGACTGCCTGTCCTTTTGATTGTTCTGAACCATTACTGTCTTTTGTTTTGTAAAGACCTCTTTGGTGCCATTCGTTATGCACTTGGATCAACTGAGAGAACTACCCTGCCCCAGGTTTTGATTACGGGTTTTAAATTTCGAAAGGAAAAACTCCTACTTCTTTGGCTCAGAGGGGTTGACGAGGGATTATCTTCCTTATAACTCCAGTGTTTAGGATTTGAAACAATGCCTGTACCTCATCAGCTAGGTCTGTTCAAAAGCATACTGTACATTGTGGTATCGTTTTTGTCATCCTCCCTCAAGAGGCTTAGAATTATTAATTAAGAGTTGATCATCAGAAAAAATATGAAAATAATTTGCATATAATGAATACGAATATATTGCTTCAAAACAGACATATGCGATGCATTAATGAAATAACAACGTTCGATATGAATGGAATGTTCGAACAATCAAAAGAAAATTACAACTTGAAAGATTCTAATGAACAAAAATTTCTCAATCCTAGCCATGTTTTGACAAGGGAGTAATGATCACATTGGGAGTCTCGGCGGGCTCGAACTCGATCTCTTTAGCATCGATCATATTCTGAATCTTGTACTTCAGTGCCCAACAGTCCTCAGTATCGTGCCCCGGGCTACCAGAATGGTAAGCGCACCTTGCTTCTGGGTTGTAATTTGGAGAGGAAGTCTTTGGATTTGCAGGAGGGTTGATCACCGCAATCAGATTCATTTTCAACATGTGCTGCAACGCTTGTGACCATGACATGTTGATGTAGGTGAATTGTCTCTTAGGCTCGTCCGACCTGTTCTGATCAACCCGCTGTTCTTGGCGAGGTCGTTGTTGGACTTGAGAAGTAGTAGCAACTCGGAGAGGTCTATTCATTGGACCCGACCTTTGCCTTCTTGGAAGCTGTTCCATGACCTGGTCCCTGATTTGGGCTGGTTGCTTCATGCCTTGAGGAAGCTGGCTGATCATGGCTCTCAGCTCTCCTTGCTCCTGAGCTAAACCTTGAATGAGGGCCCTTTGCCCCAGCATCTGGGTTTTCAATGTGTCTACCTCAGCTTGTAGACGCTTCAGCTGCTCGTCCTTGTCCTTTTCAGGACTCTTTCTGATCAGATTCCCCATGAGGAGTGTCCTCAACTCTTCCTGCCCCTTGGATAGGCTTAGGAAGATCTCCTTGAACTGAGTCTCTTGAGTGTGAAGGTCCTGGTTATCTTGTTGTGAAGCCATTGCTGAAATAAACAGCGAGAAAGGTAAGTGACCTACAACAAGGATACCTGTTATGCAATGATGAGTATGACATGCATGTAATGTTTTCAAGGACCTCGCGGGATAAACAAGAAAATTTGTTAGAATTTGGGTCCAGTAGCTTGATTGAGGGAACTTCATATTTGTTGAGAGTCTTTCTTCCAAGGGTCAAAGGCTCACCATATCAAGTGGGTCATAGCCTTTGACTCGAGCTATTATGCTTGGATTTCTGGACAACCTTGGCTAGAGGAAAATAAATCCTCTTTGCCCCTTGCTGGACATTTGATTCATCACGATCTGCATCACAGACCCTTGAGATCCTTGAAATGGGTTAGGATGTATGCAATGGTATGATGTCATGCTATGCATGGGGTAATGTAAGTAACCCTGTTATGAGTCCCAATTAAGGACTGCAAACCAAAACCTACAAGAAACTCAAGTAGAAACTGTCATGAGTCCCAATTAAGGACTAAAACAACACCTGCAAGAAACTCGGTAAACCTTGTTATGAGTCCTAATTAAGGACTATAAACAAAACCTGCAAGTAGTTCAAGTGTCAGACAATAAGCATACAAATAGTCAAGTACGAAGGCACACAAGTCACACAAGAGAAACCCTTAAAGTTTAGGCCGGCATGGGGGTCTGGGTATTACCCTCTTGAAGTTTGTTGGTTCATACCTGTCCTATCAAAGTAACCGGGTTCTTAGAGGATCCCAATATCATTGACTACCCTCAATCGATCATAACTCCAGCATCGCAATCTTTTCTTGCGGCCAGAACCATCACGAGAGTTTAGCCTCAATGGGCGTAGCATACTGCTACTGTTCTAATGGCCAAGTTGGGTCATTTAAGGTTCTAAGGTTTGTTGGTGCTTAATGACTCCTTGGAAGACCCATATTCTCCCCGTTTCAACACGAGAGATATCGGTACAGACCAAGGCGCCACACCAACGTAGCCACTGCTTCACCCATGTCGGTATACGCCGGACAGGTCCCTCACAGCTTATGCTACCTAAACAGGGTATCCCCAGATCCGGGTTAGGATCTATGTAACTCCCATGCAACCCACAAATTTAAAGTAGACAAGTCAATACAATTGAAAACACAGTTATGAACTAACCCTAAGGTACACCTCACTTTATAAATATGTCCCCAACAGAGTCGCCAGTTCTGTGATCGGTGGATCTGGAACTGACTGTTTTAACGCTGGTTCGCGAAATGTCGCGGTAAGCAAGAGTCGCCACCGTCTTTTATTTTCTCCAAATGGAAAGGACAAAAGCACAGAAAAATTCCTTAAAGAGATTGCTCTCGGTTCGGGAGGTAGGTTATAGAAAGGGAAGGTGTTAGCACCCTTTCTATCCATGGGCTCTTAGATACTTGCTCATTGTGTTTTCAAAAATGGTTTGTTTGCTTTTCAACTGTGGGTTTTAAAAAGTTTCTTTGAAAATTCCAGTTCGACTCTTGTATCGGTCCTCAAGAGTGTTTGAAAAAATGCTTTCGAAAGCTTTTTGAAAATGTGTTGGTGTGAGAAGTACTTTTGATTTGTTTTTGAAGTTAGAGCAAGTATCTACGGGAACCTACCTACCCTAAGGAATTCGTCTGTATAAATGTCCTTTAAAGTAGTGCCATCCCACCATTGAGAGGTAGGTAGCACCACCGTTGGAGGTGTTCGGGTCAATTCGAGGTTCGGGACATGGTGATCACCAGAGCAATGGGAAGACACCTTAGAAGCTACCCTCATGCCAGGTTCCCGGATCATGAGGACTTACTAAGACATCCTCTACTCGACGATCACCTTTCGAGGCAAGGCAACAGTGAGGCGTACCCTAGGGGTGGTGTGTGATTTGTGTGTCAGATTCGTTTATTTTTATCTTGTCATGGTATAGGTGATCTATGCGTTTGTTCTTATTTATTGTCATTCATTCTTGCATGCATTTATTTAACAGTTAAAACAGTGCGGAAAGATAAAATTCTAAACTGTTACAAAAGGCGCGGGTCCACATCGCCAAAATTTCCAGGACCCGATTTGACAGAAAATAAAGAAATAAAGTAAAAGTGCGAAAGATAAGTATTTACATGGCTTTGGGAGAGGTACATAAAAAATTATAAGAAATGAAATAAAACGCGCGAATTGAAATAAGATTAGAAACGAGGGCGCTGGACCCTTTTTGTGAAATTAAATTAAATGATTAAATTAATGAAAATTAAAATGAAAGGGAATTATTTTTGGTATTTTTGTATTTTATGATTTTAATGATGAAAGAAATTAACCCTAATTCTAATTTTTTTTATTTATTAAGAAGAAAAATATTAAAGTTAACCCTAAATTAACCTAATTAATTACATGGTAATTTAATTACAAAAAATGAATAATATTTAATTATTAATAATGGTAAAAAAAAGAATAAAAGTAATTAAAATAATTAAACCTAATTTCTACAAAATTTTGAGTTAATTAAGAAAATGTTTGAATTAAACCTAATTTAATAGCTAAAATTAATGAATAATATTTATTTACAAAAATATTAAAATGAAATATATTTTTAATTTTTATGGCCTTTCTGATTTTTTTATGTTTTTTATATGAATATAATTAATTAAAGAACTAAATAAAAAAAACTAATTAAAACAAGAAATAGAAAAATATGAGAAAAGGAATTAGGAATGCAAACCATGGGGGTCTGTCCCCAAATAGGAGGTTTTGCTTTAGCATTTTTGGCCCAAGAAGCTTGGCTTGGTTTGACCTTTCTGGGCGTGTGAGGCATATTTGACCAGGGTATATGGAGCTCCTCAGATCTGGGCCCTTGGATGGTCTTCAGTGGCCACGTGGTGCGTTGAGATTATGAGTGCATGGTGGACGCTAGCACTGAAACTACACATAAGTATTAATTGAAAAATAATATGGAAAGGGTGAGGGACCTGGGATCGAACCCAGGTCCTGTTGATTACCAAGTGTCTTCTCCACCACTATGCCATTCACGCGCCTTTGAATATATAATAGCTAATAATTAATATAAGAGAAAAACATGGTTAGTGGGAAAGTTAGCGCGAAATTTCAAATAGACCAACCACAACTTTACACCTAGTCTCCGTCTTCCTCGTTTTTGTTTTTTCCTAAAACACAAAAGAATCAGCAACGGTTTTTGAACCGTTCCAAAATATGCCATTCCAGAAAATAGCGATTAGCTTGTGGTAGCTCATAAATTGAGCGCGAGGGTGGATTTAGCATCGTCTAAGCATGTTGAGTTGAATGGCCTAGGTTTCATGTTCCAATTTTTCCTTAACTAGGAAACCCCAATTCACAGTTTTGAAAACCCTAGGTCTTGTTCATGGTGAAATCGCGTATGGTGCATAAAAATTCAATCAAAGTACACCGGTAGCTTCAGAATGATATAATGAATACAAATCCAATATTAGAATTTACAAATAATGCATGAATCATGTTTCAAGAATCTGAAAAAAAGCTTGAACCGGTCAAGATCGTTCTACCTATTTCTTGTGTTAGGGACGATGATTTTGATCTGTATATGTTCCTTGAAGCCTCAGGAACACAATGGAATAAGTATGGTGGCTTGAATCACCTTAGAACCTAGTTTTCAGTTTCCAAATTTTTTAGCAAAAACTCAAGTTTCTCTATGCTTTTCTGGCGCAGCTGGGGCCTTTTGGGAATTAGGGTTTCACTATGTATATATGTGTGAAGGTTCTAGGTCAAAGAAATCAAACAAAAACCTTTGCATTCATGATTTTCAAGATTTGATTTTCAAAGATCTTTTGCAATATTTCTTCATGCCTATTTGGTACAAATCATGGCCAATCACTTCAATTCCTTCCATATCTGATCATGCACGAAATTTTAAACCTATTCCATGCACAAAAAGATTTGATTGCATTGGTTTGGTATTTTTCATGTATTTTAATTAATTAAATGAATTATTAATAATTAAAAATCCAAATAAATAAATAAAAATGAAGAAAAACTTCCCTTTGGGCCAAATGGTCGTGCACATGCCTTGGATGATGAATTGTGGAAGAAAAAGAGGCCCATTAGCAATTTTAGGTCATTTGAAGCAATGTTGACTTTTCAAAATATCCAAAAATTTCCCAACTTCCACAAGGCATAACTTGCTCAATTTTTAAGCTTTGCTCATGTTCTTGGACATTTTGGAAAGGTATTTGAGTCCTCTAACCAATGCCTTTGGTCCCATGTCATTTTGATTTACCAATATCAAGTTATGGCCTTTGACTTAAAGTCCCTTTTTGTTGACTTTTGAAAATGACCTATAATGTTGAAATTGATAACTTTTTGTGAGAGCATTTCTTGGACTTGAAGTGTGAAGAGGAGTTGTAGGAAATGTCTTTATCTTCAAAATGAGATTTGGATGGAATTTTTATGATAATCCATGTGAAAGTTATGCCCTGGTCAAGTTACAGTTGACTTTTTCAACTGTCCAAATATGGAAACTTTTGCATCTTGAGACTTTTTGAGCCAAGCTTTGAGAATCATGATCAAGCATTGATCAAATGATGCTTGTGGCTTCAAAATGAGATGTTGACCAAAAATTTGAACTTTTGACTGTCAAATGACCATTTTGCCCCTACAGTTGACTGTAGTGCAATTAGGGTTTTTGACTGTGCAATTTTGTGCTGTAAGTCTTAAAACTTGGTATGAGGATGCTTGACCATATTTGTAGGCATGTGGGACTTGATTGGACCCTTGTAAACTTCATCTTCTTTGTCAGAACCAAAACCCTAATTTTGACTGTTAGGAGGCCCTTGAACTGTGCAATCCCTTGGGGAGACTTTGAAGCTTTGACTTGGCAATTCTTGAAGAATATGGGAGGGCAAATTTTGGGGTGCAACACCTATCAAACACGATCGATTTCATCTTTCCCTTGTAGGTCGCGATGCAACCTGTACACGGCTAGATACGCAGTTCACTTCCGCTTCCTCAAGACAGAGATGTTTCCTCAGTTGAGTACGGATGATCGAAGTTCCTAAATATCAGCAGAGATGTTTCCTCAGTTGAGTATGGATAATTGAAGTTCCTAAATATCAACAGAGACGACTCACCAGCAGAATAACGGACGCCGAAGCTCCTAAAATTCTACTTCTCTCAACAAAGATCAGACTTCCCCAGCGAAATCTTCCTCAAACGACAGGTATACAAGCTCTCACTAAGGAATCCCTTATACGATCGACACTCCTTCGCATGGCATCTTTAAGCCCATCTCCCTTCAGCAATCTCCAAATGGCATCTGTAAGCCCATTCCCGGCATCACAAGATAATTACCATTTCATGCGAGTGCAAATTTCTGGGCACTTTAGTGTTTAATCATCTTCCACCTTTGGATTACGAAAGGCACAAAAGCTAATCTATATCCTCAGGTTTAAGAAGATTGAACAGGGGCAGCTGTTGTACCCCAAAATTTTCCCTCCCATATTTCTTAAAACATTTCAAGAAAGGTCCTCAAGTTGCTCAAGGTAGTCCAAGGGTTGGCCAGACAAGCTCTCTCCTAAGGCAGTATACCCCAAACTAGGGTTTCATGTTGCATCAAGATACTTGATTCCAAGTGATCCCAAGTTCTCACAAATGTCCTAATATGTTATTAAGATCATCCATGTCAAGTTTCAAGCCTTGTAGAGGAAGTTTGCCCAATCAATTGCTCAAAAGCCTGAAAATAGACTGTGCTAGGGCAAAAGTCAACTATGGCCCACATACATTCAAACTTCAATATTTTTGGTCAAACATTCTCATTTTTAAGTATATTTCATCATTTGATCAAGGGTTGATCATTATTCATCAAGCATTGCTCATAATTCATCAAGATTCAAAAGTTGCTAAATTAGGGTTTTGTAGGAAAAGTCAACTCAACTTTGACCAAGCATAACTTTCTCATACTTTATGAGAAATGACCCATCCAAAACCCATTTTGAAGAGGATGCAATTCCCTACAATCCATTTTCATCTCCCAAGTTCAAAATATGCACTCACCAGAAGTTATGAATTTGGACATTATAGGTCATTTTGAAAAGTCAACAAAAACACATTTTGGGTCAAAGCTTCTTACATGAACATAGAAGATCCAATTGAGATGAAACCAAAGAGGTTTCTTATGGGACGTCCTAAGCTTTCTAAAAAGTCCAAGAACACCCTCATAAGGTTAAAATTGAGAGAGATATGCATTGTCAAAGTTGGACAATTTTTGAAAAAATGCATGAAGCAAATATTGACCAAACTTGGATTTTTTCCAAATAGGCCTATCTTTTCAAGTTTGAAACTAATTCCTAACATGGTCCACAACATCTAATCCAACCCATACATTTTTCTACTATTTATGCTATTTATTTTAATATTTTATTCATTAAAATTCAGAATTAAATAAATAAATAATAGAAATAATGTAAATTTTGATGTGAATCCATTTAGGGAAAGTTTTATACTGGTTTATGTCAATTGATTTCGTGCAATAACTTTTCAAATATGTCCAGGTTCATCCACGTGTGAAAATGGCATAAAATCATCAAATATGGCATTTTTTTCAAATCTTGATCATGGTCTTAAAACACAACATTATGAGGGAGATTCTTTCCATGCTTTCTTGTCTCCTCATTATCCTCTATAAATATATAGCCATACAAGATTGAAAGGGACGAAAATCCTCTCTAAAAAGCTCTCAAAAAGCTCTTCAAAAAGCTCTCTAAAAGCTCTTCAAAAAGCTCTCCAGAAATCAAAGAATTGGTGCAAGTCATATCTCGAGGTTCCAGTCTCTCTCAATTGACATCAAGCCTCAAACCATCCTCTTGAAGTCCTCAAGAGTCTTACAAGGCCCAAGAGCAATCCATCACACGCCTAGCACGCCCCCCATTTGACAACACCGGTTTGGTAAAATTTTAAACTTTGAATCTCTAATTTTAATTACATTTTATGGTATGCTAACGTTTGTTTGAGTTTATATAGAACAGTTATGGATGGTTGAATCATAGGTTCCATGCAAGAATAAAAAAACACCATAGTTAGAGCATGAAGCTTTCGAAGATTCGGGCCTAGTGATTTCTGATGATTGCACCCCCTATTTACTTTTGCTACTAGGCCCATCTTTATTTTCATGTTTTATTTGTTTTATTTATTTATTTTAATCCTTTTTTTATTTATAAACAAATATAAAAATCACATAAAAATAGATTTAGGATTTTTTTCTTAATTAAATTTTAATTTTAGGTAAAACTTTAATTTCTTTTTGTAAATAACTTAAAAATAATTAGAATAAATAGGTTTTATTACTAACTTAATTATATTTTATTTTTTCCTAAAATAACCAAAGAAACCAAAATAGGTCATGTAATTATTTTTATTAATTAATTTAATTAACTAATTAATTGCATATTTAATTTAGAAATCTTATTTCTTTTATTAAAAACAACAAAAAAACAAATTTTCTTTTAATTAGGTTAGAAGAGTCAAAACCTTAAATTCTTGTCGATCTTAATTCTTCTCGCGCGCTTTATTTTTATTATTTACCATATTGATGTAACTGCCTACAATTTGTAATAGTTTAATTACGACGTTTATTTACATTTATCGCTTTATTTTCAAAGGGTTTGTTTTTGGCTATGTAAATACCCGAAGCCTTGTAATAGCGTAGTTTAAATTCCGCACTTTAAATTCCACAAATTATTAACTGTTAGATGTATGATATAGGGATGCATGACAAGAATGTATGATTAATTTTAAAAAAGTTATATCACCCTAAATGTGAAAAGATAAATAAACTGAAATTAAATCATTCACACATGCACACTCCTAGGGTACACTCCCACTTGGTTGCTTTCGGTAAATGGTCATTGAGTATAGGATGCTTTAGTGGTCGTCCTTTTGTCTAAACAAAGATCAAAGTCCCGATTCGGAAAAGTTGCCTCGGAATGGTTGCCTCGAATAATTGATCTAAGACATTAGGGTTATTACTAAGACGTCCTAACATTGCTTTAGTGACCGTGCGTCCCTTTCGAATTGACCCTCAAAACTCCAACGATGATGCTACCTACTCACTAATAGTGAGATAGCGTTGTCTAAAGGAAACAAGCATAGAACGATTCTTTTTTCGAGTAGGTAGATTAGTTCTTAGATACTTGCTCATTCCAAACAAATTTTTCACACTTACACTCCTTTACAAACAAATTTTTCAAAAACACTTCATTACACTCTTGAAGACAGAAGCAAGAGTTAAATCGAAGTTAAAACAAATTTTTTTTCAAAACCCACAAACACAAAGAAAACAATTTTGAAAATGATGAGCAAGTACCTAAGAGCCCGTAAATAACTACGGATAGAAAGAGTGCTAATACCTTCCCTTTCTATAATCTACCCCCCGTACTCAGAAATATCTCGAAAAAGGAATTTTTCTGTGCTTTTTTCCTTTCCTTGTTGGATAAAATAAAAGATGGTGGCGACTCTTGCTTACCGCGACATTTTGCAAACACAAATGCAAAACGCAAACCAGCATTTCAAAACAGTCCGATTCTGGCCACCGTATCACAGAACTGGCGACTCTGTTGGGGATATAATAAGTGGGGTGTACCTTAGGATTATTTCATCATTTTGTTTTCAATTGTTTGATTTGTTTACTTTATATTTGTGGGCTTTGTATCAGAGTTACTATAGATCCTAACCCGGATCTGAGGGATACCTTTTAGGTAAGTAGCAATAGACTGTGAGGGAACTGTACAGCGTAGACCGATACGGTTGAAGCAGTAGATACGTTGGTGTGACGCATTAGTTGGTACCGATATCCCTTGTAGAGGAACAAGGAGAGTATGGGGCTGCTAATGGGTCATTAAGCATCAACTGACCTTAGAACCTATAATTGACCAACTTGGCCATAGAAAAGTAGCAGTATGCTACACTCATTGAGACCATACTCTCGCGATGATTCCGGCCGCAAGAAAAGGTTGCTAAACTGGAATTATGACCGATCGAGGATGGTCAATGATATTGAGAACCTCTAGAACCAGGTTACTATTACTAGGACAGGTTGAACCAACTAAACTGAAAGAACTCCATGCTAACCTGAAATTTAAGGGCTATTGTGTGACTTGTGTGCTTTCAACTTGAACTACTTGCACATGTTTGTTACCTAACAACTAGAGTTCCTTGCAGGTTTTGTTTACAGTCCTTATCCAATACATTAGATTTCTTGCCGGATTTACTTGTTTACATTACCTCGTACTTTTGCTTAAACGCATAACATACACATCATAACATCATGACTTAACATTTCCTTAACCATTTCAAGGATCTCAAAGGTTTGTGATGCATGTTATGGTAAATCCAACGTCTAGCAAGGGGCAAATGGGATTTATTTTCCTCTAGCCAATGTCATCTAGAGATCAAAACATGACAACTTGAGTCAGTGGCTATGACCCACTCGATATGGTGAGCTTGAATCTTGAAGAAGGACTCTTAACAACACAAATTTTCTTCAATCAAAGCTGCAAAATTCAAATTCTAACAAGTTTCTTGTTTACCCCGCGAGATCCTTGAAAACACTGCATACATATATCATACATATCATTGCATAACAGGTCTCCCAGTGCAGGTCTCTCATGTTCTCGCTGTTTATTTCAGCAATAGCTTTCCAATAAGACAAGCAAGATCTTCAAACTCAAGAAGCTCAGTTCAAGGACGTATTCCTAAACCTATTCAAGGGGTAGGAAGAGTTGAAAACACTCCTCATCGAGAACTTTGTCAAGAAAAGTCCTGAAGACAATAAGGACGAACGGATGGAACAACTGCAAGCTGAGTTAGGTGCCATGAAAACCCAGATGTTAGGGAAGATGACTCTTATCCAAGGCTTAGCTCGGGAACAAGAAGAGATGAGAACCATTATCAACCAGCTTCATCAAGCCAGATACAACAATATGAAGCAAACAGTCGAGGCTGGGGACCAAGTCATTAATCAGCCTCCAAGAAGACAAGGGTCTGGTATGGTGAAGAATGGACCTCTCTAAATTGCTACTACATCACGGGTCCAACAACAACCTCGCCAAAAACAACGGGTTGGTATACCCAAAAGGCAGTTTACCAAAATCAACATGCCGCTGTCTCAAGCTTTACAACACATATTGAGATTGAATCTGGTGATGTTAAGGGACCCTCCTCAGAATCCCCACATAGCCTCCCCATACTACAATCCTGATGCAAGGTGTGCATACCATTTCAATAGCCCGGGGCATGATACTGATGACTGTTGGGCATTGAAAAACAAAATTCAAGACCTGATCAATAAAGGAGCATTGGAATTCACACAAGATGGTCAGGCTGAGTTCTTCTACCATCCCTCCAAGGCTCACCATTTGAAGTGACAAGTCCTGAGACAAAAAGACTTTTTGTTCATTAGAATTTTCAATTTTTAATTTTCTTTTGATTGTTTAGACATTTATTCATGTCAAAACTTTGTTACTTTATCAATGCATTGCATATGTCTGTTTTGAATCAATCCATTTGTATTCACTATATTTAAAATGATTTCCTTTTTGTGATGTTCAACTCTCGATTAAAACTCCAAGCCTTTAGAGGGAGGATGACGAAAATGATATCAAAATCTCTACAACATGCTTTTGAACAGACCCCGCTGATGATGTACATGTATTGTTTCAAATCCTAAACAGCGGAATTATAAGGAAGATAATCCCTCGTCAACCCCTTCGAGCCAAAGAAGTAGGAGTTTTTCTTTTCACACAAATTAAAACCCTTAATCATAACCTAGGGGCAGGGTAGTTTTCTTAGTTAATTCGGGTGCACAATGAATGACATCAAAGACATTCTTCAAAAACAAGAGACAATGATGGTTCCGTATAATCGTAAGGATAGGCAGTCATTATCTTTCGAAATAAAAGCCCACTAAGTCAAAACCTATAAAGGAGGCTTACAAAAAAACGGGGGCATCCCGCTGACTGTTATCACAAAAGAAACAGTTCAGGCAAAAGACAGGGATAATAAAATAAAAAAGAAAGAGATCCTACAAACTCTCAACAAAAATGACTGCCTGTTCAAAATAAATGGTCAGTATCCAAACCATCACTGGAATATCAGAGCAAAGACTCAAACAGGATATAATGCACGATTAGCTGAGTTTAGGATCGAAGAACATCACGAAGAACGGGTGGGTACAAATAAAATTTGAGCCTTTATCCTTTGTTTCTTGAACCGTGAACCAGACCAAGTTATAACCCTCAAAAGTCCTAGCTGAGGAATGGGTTAGTTTGAAAGCATACTGTTATAAAAAGGTATCCTGACTCCTGTAGGGCTTGCTGTAAATCCTGAGTTGACATCACATTTTACAAAAATTCGCCATGGTAATTCAAAAAGGTTACAAGACATGCTGCAAGCTTCCTGGAAAGTCTGAGAGCTCCTTCAGAACATGCTGGAGCCAGAAGATAAAAGGATCATAAGGTTGGATGCTACGCTGAAGCAGAACTTCTGATCCAGAATTAAGCAATCATGTAGAATTTCACATGGCAGAATTTCTGGTTTGATAAATCTCATCATCATTTAATGCTCACAACCACTTTTGAGTATTTATCCAAAGGGTTTCCCCAACGTGTACCCCTACTGTCTTGGGAAAGAAAACTTTTGTGCAAAGTGAGCTAGACCCATACGCTGCTTTTACTTTTCCTTAACCCATGCTGACAAATCCAGCTTAGGCGCTGCTAAACCTGCTAACCATCCTACTTTGTGCCTTGAACCATGCTTGTTTAAGCTTACTTCAAGAGTAAGTCAGCGTCTAGCGTATAACGTTGGTGCCACTTGACCTCTCCAAACTACAAAACCTTTGCCTATAAATTGAACTCTATTGGCCATGGAAAACGGTCGTAAATTTGAGAAAGAAAAAGCCTTGAACCCCTGCTAAAAATTCCAAGAGTCCAAAACTGCAAACACAACATACAAAACCTGTTAACTTTTGATCCCTTGCATTCAAACTCCATTTATTCTCAAGTGTTTCTTGACTAAAACCATCCACACAGTTTCTGATTCATATATTAGAAGCTATCCTAATTTCTGTGTCCATACTGCCATACATTCTCCATCCACCTCCACCTCAAAGAAGCTGCTCAGAACATCACCCCTTTGCTGTTCCAGAAGTTGAAAACTTCCAGCCTGCTGAGTACGTGAAGAAGTTGCTCAGAACATCACCAGAGTTAAGGTTACCTCCGGTTCACAAAATCTTTTCAAGCAGCAAGGTAAGCTTCTGCTGACTCTCACCATATTACTTAATCATTATCAGATTTGCATGTTCAAAAATACAATGTAGACATCATGTTTCTGATGCTGTGTATATTCTGAGGTTTCACGTATTTGTCTGCCTAAGTAGGGAGTAAATAAGTTCAGAACTTCTTGAAGAAATTAGAACTCAGAATTAGGATTAGCAAATTCATGCTTTCCTCTGATTTATAGTTCTGATATCTCTTATTTCTGAAACACTATGAAACCTGTCATAACTGTCATATGCACATCTTCTGTTTTGTTGAGAAATGACCAAGTTGTAGATGTTCTGACTAGCACGGAGAGGGAGACCAAGTTCTGCCAGTGGTATCAGAACTTCTGAAATCTACTTTGTTCCCAGCGGACCCAAAACTTCTGATTTTACCTATTTTTCACTAACAGGATATCTGTTTTGCAGTATATCAAAGTCAGAACTTCTGGCCTCCTTTAATCAACAATACGCTGATTCTATTTTTTCCCTTTTTTCTCACTATTTTTTGCTATTACTTTCTATTTCATTAATCAAAAAAACACCAAAAACATTTTTTTTTCATTTTTTACATGCTTTATTTTATTTCTTAAAACAAAAATATTTTCTTAAAATAAAACAAGTCCATTTTACATCTTCTGTGCATTCTTATCCATTCAATATGGTTGTAATAGTAACTTAGGACTTAATTTTATTTGCAATCCCCATTTGTAAATTTATACACCCCATCCCCCCCAATGACTGTAATAGCGTTGAATCTTTATTTTTTGCACTTTTTATTGCTTTCATATAATGTTAGTAATTAGGGTGTGTATGGAAAGACATGAAATTGACAAATAGATCACCCTAATCAAGACTAAAATGCATGCAATCAAACACACTTTGCACACATGCACCCTTAGGGTAACTCTACTTGTTGCCTAAAAAATGGTCATGTTATGCATGTGGGGTGTCTTAGCAAAAACAATCAAAATACAAGATCATAGTCCCTTGATGATGCTATAAATGTTTCCTTTTAAAATGATCTTAGTCCCTCAAAAATAAATACTAAGATACCTCACAACATTGCTATCATGACTATACGATGACCCACGCCCGTCCCGCTTACCTCCGAAGATATGGTTGCTTGCCAAATCAATGGTAAGACAACAATGTCAAAGGAAAAGAAAATGAACAAGAAAGGCATTTGAGTAGGTAGATTGCTTCTAGTTACTTGCTCCATTTCAAAACAAATATCCTTGCTATTTTTCAAAACCAACACTTTCGAAAACACTTTCAAAACATTTTCCAAACATGAAATATTTTTAAAAGCTCGACACTTTATATACGTTCTTACGAACGAGAACTATTACAAAGTTTACCTAAACGATGACGCCTTTCCAAAAATACTTTCAAAAACCACACAAAGCACAATTTCAAACAAAAGCAAGTGATCTAGCAAGTAACTAAGAGCCCATGGAAAACCATGGATGAAAAGGATGCTAATACCTTCCCTTTTCATAATCTACCCACCGAACTCAAGAAAACATCTCTAAAGGTCTTTCCTGTGCTTTTTCACCTTTCCTTTTGGATAAAAGAAAAGTCGGTGGCGACTCTTGCTAAACTGTAACATTTGCGAATACAAATGCAAAACCATCAAGTCAGTTTTCCCACCACATCACAGAAGGTAACCTTTGGGACATTTTAGAAATGTCGTTTAGGGACTAGATCGTTTACCGAAGGCAACATTGAGGGTCATCGAGGGACTACGATCTTTTATCGAGGGTCTTTGCTAAAATTCCCATATTAGAGGGACATGACTATTTTCCGAAAGACAACAAAGTTAGATTACTCTAGAGGTGCTAGTGTGCAAGTGTGCTTGATTGCATGCATTTTGTCTTGCATTTAAAGGTTATCTACTTATTGATTTTATCTTGTCATACACCCTAATTACTAACAATGTATAAAAGCAATAAAATGCAGAAAATAAATCCTAAGATATTACATCATTTCAGGGATGGGGATACATATTTACAAATGTGGATTGCAAGAATTTAAACCCTAATTATCTATTACAACCATATTGAATTGTACAACACAAGAAAAAGAAATGATTTGTTTTTTTGAAAATGGTTTTTTGTCTTAATAAATTAAAAGAAAAATAATTAGTTAATAAAAAGAAAATATTTTTCATGTCTTTTTTATATTAACAAAAATAGTATTAATGTTGAAAATAATAAGAATAAGAAAGAAAAGGAAAAATAACGAAAACAGGATCAGCACGTTGCTGAAAACAAAAATGAGAGGGACCAGTAGTTCTGATGCTAGGCACACTGTAGTTCAGAAATAAACGTTAGAGGAAACCAGAAGTTCTGGGTTGCTGCGCGCTGACGTTCTGGGTGTTAAAACAGTAGGGAAAACCTAGAAGTTTTGGGTGCTGTGTTACAACAGTGAGAAAGACCTAGACGTTCTGTGTGTTAGTGAGAAAAACCAAGAAGTTTTGTGTGCTATGTTACAACAGTGAGAAAAACCTAGAAGTTTTGTATGCTGTGTTCCAACAGTGAGAAAAACCTAGAAGTTTTGTGTGTTGTGTTACAACAGTGAGAAAAACCTAGAAGTTATGTGTGTTGTGTTACAATCAGTGAGAAAAACCTAGAAGTTATATGTTACACTTCACCTCCTTCCTTACATTATCCAGAGCATCTTCAACTTATTCAGTTCTCAACAACAACAAAACAGAAAAATAAAGCACGACAATTTATAGAAGTTTTATTCCTAATTCTGAGCCTAGTTTTCTTCAAGAAGTTCTGATCCATAATTTTTCTACTTGGGCAATAACATATTGAAACTCAATGGGATTATTACACATAGATGTTTTCTTTTCTTTGTACACATTATTGTATAGCTTTCATTTTCACGGCGGTGTTCTCTTACTAGAGCGTCAGTTTCCTTGTACAAAAGCGCCTGTTATAGGCCAACTTCAAGAAATCAATACAATTTATTTTTACAAAACCATTTTTTTTTTCAGTTTTATTTCGCAAAAAGGTCCAATGATTTATTCTTGACATATGCATTTGAATATAATTGTTGTTCACAAATAGTTGCATATGAAACAGAAAGACAATTGCTCATAACTTAAGAAACAAGGGCAAAACTAAAAAAATCATGTCAAGCTCGACAATTACTCTGTTCAACAGGTACAGGGGTAGAGACAGTTTTGAAACAAGGTCATCTCAGCATACGACCATGTGACATCTACACTCCTCAGAGTAGAGGCAACTAAAGCTTTGACATCGGCTTCCTCAAACAGGAGTTACTCTCCCCAGCCAAGTTCCTTCAAAAAACTGACATCTATGTTCCCCATCCAAATTTCATAATTGCAAGCGGGTCATAAAGTTTTCTCCCGAACATAGTTTATTTCTCTAAATACAGAAGCTCAATCCCCGACAGAGCTTATTCCTCCAGCTACAAAAGTTCATCCTCCCAACAGAGTTTATTTTTTCCAAATAGGCAAAATTTTCCAACAAAACATATCCTTTCACTACAGAGTTATTCCCCTGCATAATTATTCTCAAGCAGAGTCTCTCCCCGGTAGAATATCTGTAAACAAGGAGCAAATCCTTAGCATAGTCATCTCCATTTATAATCCCTAACGGAAGTAGAAGAACCATTATTTTCTACAAAAGTCAGGAATTCAATTTCCACTACTCTCCAGCAGCAGTCAGGGATTTATTTTCCCAGACTCGGATATGTCACAATAGCATTTTCATGTTCATACATCATGACATGCGCATACACATTGCATACAACATAATCTCAGTTATTTTGAGAACATAACCACACAATACATTTCATGCATCATATAAAATTAACCCTCTACCTTTTCAGGAAAGATGGTTATCATCAACAATTCCAAAAATTCAGGATTAAATCCATGAAGTTATACATGTCACATATGCTGACAACTAATGGAAAATCAGTTCCCGAAACCAAACGGGTCAACTAATCTACGTGATCAAATGAAGCAACCCTACTACCCAGGCTTTCATTTCGAAGTAACCCTACTATCCAGGTTCCTTCTCATAGCCCTACTATCCAGGATTTCATTTCGAAGTAACCCTACTATCCAGGTTCCTTCTCATAACCCTACTACCCAGACTTTCATTTCGAAGTAACCCTACTATCCAGGTTCCTTCTCACAACCCTACTATCTAGACTTTCATTTTGAAGTGACCCTACTATCCAGGTTCTTTCCCATAGCTCTACTATCCAGGCTTTCATTTCGAAGTAACCCTACTATTCAGGTTCCTTCTCATAGCTCTACTATCCAGTATTTCATTTAGAAGTAACCCTACTATCAAGGTTCCTTCTCATAGCCCTACTATCCAGGCTTTCATTTCGAAGTAACCCTACTATCCAGGTTCCTTCTCACAGCTCTACTATCCAAGCTTTCATTTTGAAGTGACCCTACTATCCAGGTTCCTTCCTATAGCCCTACTATCCAGGCTTTCATTTCGAAGTAACCCTGCTATCCAGGTTCCTTCTTATAGCCTTACTACCCAGGCTTTCATTTCGAAGTAACCCTACTATCCAGGTTCCTTCTCACAACCCTACCATCCAGGCTTTCATTTCGAAGTGACCCTACTATCCAGGTTCCTTCCTATAGCCCTACTATCCAGGCTTTCATTTCGAAGTAACCTTACTATCCAGGTTCCTTCTTATATCCCTACTATCCAGGCTTTCATTTCGAAGTAACCCTACTATCCAGGTCCCTTCTCACAACCCTACTATCCAGGTTCCTTCTTATAGCCCTACTATTCAGGCTTTCATTTCGAAGTAACCCTACTATCCAGGTTCCTTCTCACATCCCTACTATCCAGGCTTTCATTTCGAAGTAACCCTACTATCCAGGTTCATTCTTACAGCCCTACTATCCAGGCTTTCATTTCGAAGTGACCCTACTATCCAGGTTCCTTCCCATAACCCTACTATCCAGGATTTCATTTCGAAGTAACCCTACTATCCAGGTTCCTTCTCTTTTATCTCCAGACAACAATTTACAACACTGTAAGACCTGGACCTGACCAGATACAGTCGATTTCACATTTCCCCAATAAGTCGTTGTGCAGCCTGGACCCTGACCAGATAAGCAGTTCACTTCCGCCTCTTTAATCAAGAGTTAATTCCCCAGTAGAATAATGGATAATCGAATATCCTAGACTCTGTTTCCCATGACATAAATCAACATTCCCCGGTGAAGTCCTCCTCAACGGCAGGTGTGATACGGTGGCCAGAACCGAGATTGTTTTAGGAATGCTGGTTTGTGCTTTGCGTTTGTGTTTTCAAAATGTCGCGGTAAGCAAGAGTCGCCACTGACTTTTATTTTATCCAACAAGGAAAGAAAAAAAGCACAGAAAAATTCCTTTTTCGAGATTTTCTGAGTACCGGGGGGGGGGGGGGGGGGGGGGGTAGATTATAGAAAGGGAAGGTATTAGCACCCTTTCTATCCGTAGTTATCTACGGGCTCTTAGGTACTTGCTCATCATTTTCAAAATTTCTTCTTTGTGTTTGTGTGATTTGAAAAGCTTTTGTTTTGACTTCGATTTAACCCTTGCTTCTGTCTTTAAGAGTGTTACGAAGTGTTTTTGAAAACTTTGTTTGAAAGGAGTGTAAGTGTGAAAAAGCTTGTTTTATTTTGAGCAAGTACTTAAGAACTAATCTACCTACTCGAAAAAAGAATTGTTCTATGTTCGTTTCCTTTAGACAGCGCTATCCTACTATTAGTGAGTAGGTAGCACCGTCGTTGGAGTTTGAGGGTCAATTCGAAAGGGACGTACGGTCACTAAAGCAATGTTAGGACGCCTTAGTAATAACCCTAATGTCTTAGATCAATTATTCGAGGCAACAATATCTGAGGCAACCATTCCGAGGAAACTTTGATCTTTGAGACAAAAGGACGACCACTAAAGCATCCTATACCTAATGACCGTTTACCGAAGGCAACCGAAGTGGGAGTGTACCCTAGGAGTACGCATGTGCGAGTGATTCAATTTCAAATTTATTATCTTTGCACATTTAGGGTTAGCTAACCATTTTAAAGTTAATCATACATTCTTGTCATGCATCCATAATATTCATACATCTAACAGTTAATAATTTGCAGAATTTAAAATGCGGAAATTAAAGCTAAGCTATTACAAGGCTTCGGGTATTTACATAGCCAAAAATAAACCCTTAAAAAATAAAGCGATAAATGAAAATAAAAGACCTAATTAAACTATTACAAATTGTGAGCAATTATAATAATAGTATAAAAATAAATGATAAAGCGTGCGCGAGGAAATTCAGATCGAGAGAGAACTAGGGTTTTGACCCCTTCTAACCTAATTGAAAGAGAAAATTGTTTTTGTTGTTTTTAGTTATTTTTAAGAAAAGAATTGGGTTTTAAAATTAAATACACAATTAATTAGCTAATTGAATTAATAAAAGAAAATAATTAAATGGCCTATTTTTGTGTTTTTTGGTTATTTTTAGGAAAAGAAAAATATAATTAAGTTTAGACAAAACCCTAATTTTCTAATTATTTTTAATTTATTTACAAAATAATTTAAGTTACCCTAGAAAATAAATAACCTAATTTAATTAATTAATTAATTGATAAAAAAATAAACCTAAATCTAATTGGATGAAAAATATTTTTTGTGATTTTTTTTATAAAAAGAATAATTGTTATGTTAGTAAAATAAATAATTAAACTAATTAAGAAAATATAAACAAGAAAGAAAAAAAAAGATAAAGAGATTGGGCCTGCTTTGGTGATTTGGGGTGTGTGGATAGCAAATTTGGCCCAAGAAAATCTGAGATCCATGTTGACTTGCTGGTTCCAGTGCGTTGCTTTGACTGAGGCGTATCATGGTCCCTCAAATGATGGCCATCAGATTTGGCCATATGGAAATCCAAAGGTGAGATCTTGAGGGTATACGGTGATCCCTTGTCCTTGTATGCACGCCTGAACCTGAAAAGAAAAATAATATGCAAGAATAGGGGGACCTGGGATTCGAACCCAGGCCCCAAGGCACTTTCCACATGCACCAATGCCAACTGTGCTGCGTATTCAGTTTGTACATAAAATAAACAATAATGATAATATACAAAAAAAAAGAGTTATTGGAGAATAATAAAAACGTGTTCCAGAAGTTTGAATGGACCAACAGGAGCGTGCCACACAGGTCATCCCCAACCTTGCTCCGTTGGTAAAAGTTGAAAACTTTTACCTACGAACATATGTCCGTCGCTACATCCCTGCAACTTCTCAAAATTTAATACAAGCATGATAAATAAAAACTAAGGCCATGGATAGCTTCGTCTGGACCTGCTGAACACAATGGTGCCCCTTTCATTGCCCAATTTCACCTGTATGCAAAGATCCCAAATCGAAGCTATAAACCCTAAAAATGGTGAAATCTCATACAGTCCATAAAAATGCAATTAAACGTTCCAGATAGCTTGCATATATGATGGTGAACAAGAATATATGATTAGAATGTGATGAATGTGTAGGAATTACTCAATTCAATTTCAAAAATAACCCAAGGTCGTGGCTGACTTATAATGTGTTTTGGGGCTGGAAACTCCTTGTTCTTGATTGGTTTCGCTTGCTTGTGATCCCAGAAAACGATTGGGATGGTTAAAGGGTCTTGAAATAGCCCAGAACTATGAATTCGAATTACCACTTTTCTTTGCTTTTTGCAAGTTTGTTCTGACCTTGTGCGCCTCTCTCTAGCCTTGTTTTAGGTCTGCAATTGTTCCTTATGTATTGAGGAATGAATTAGGGTTGACAACCTGGTCTCAACCTTCCTCCATCATTGCTTTTGATTTTGATTTGATTCCTTTGAATATCTTTCCAAAAATAGTCCAAATTCAATCTTTTTGTGCACACCAAGCCTTTACAGGAATTCAATCTCATGCTAGCTGGATATAGGACCTAAAACATGTGCAAAATCTTGAGATTTCAATGTTTTGGATTTTCTCATGATTTGTTTTGATTAAAATTGATTTAATTCAAATAAAAATTAAAATAAATAATAAAAACAAGATAATGACAAGTGGCAAGGGCTAAGGCTCTTGGACCATGCTACCAACTCAAAACAAGTGCAAAAAGTTAGGCCCATTTAGCAAAAATTGCAATTTGAGGAATAATTGACTTTTGGCAATTTTGAAAAAAGGGTAAACTTCACCAATGCACAATGTTGTACCCCAAAATTTGCCCTCCCATATTCTTCAAGATTTTCCAAGTCAAAGCTTCAAACATCTCCCCAAGGGTTGCACAGTTCAAGGGCCTCCTAACAGTCAAAATTAGGGTTTTGGTTCTGAAAAAGTAAATGAAGTTTCCAAGGGTCCAATCAAGTCCCACATGCCTACAAATATGGTCAAGCATCCTCATACCAAGTTTCAAGACTTTCAGCACAAAATTGCACAGTCAAAAACCCTAATTGCACTGCAGTCAACTATAGGGGCAAAATGGTCATTTGACAGTCAAAAGTTCAAATTTTTGGTCAACATCTCATTTTGAAGCCACAAACATAATTTGATCAATGCTTGATCATGATTCTCAAAGCTTGGCTCAAAAAGTCTCAAGATGCAAAAGTTTCCATATTTGGACAGTTGAAAAAGTCAACTGTAACTTGACCAGGGCATAACTTCCACATGGATTATAAGAAAAATTCCATCCAAAGCTCATTTTGAAGAGAATGACATTTCCTACAACTCCTCTTCACACTTCAAGTCCAAGAAATGCTCTCACAAAAAGTTATCAATTTCAACATTATAGGTCATTTTCAAAAGTCAACAAAAAGGGACTTTAAGTCAAAGGCCATAACTTGAGATTGGTAAATCAAAATGACATGGGACCAAAGGCATTGGTTAGAGGACTCAAAGACCTTTCCAAAATGTCCAAGAACATGAGCAAAGCTTAAACATTGAGCAAGTTATGCCTTGTGGAAGTTGGGAAATATTTGGATATTTTGAAAAGTCAACATTGATTCAAATGACCTAAAAATGCTAATGGGCCTCTTTTTCTTCCACAATTCATCATCCAAGGCATGTGCACGACCATTTGGCCCAAAGGGAAGTTTTTTATCATTTTTATTTATTTATTTGGATTTTTAATCATTAATAATTCATTTAATTAAAATAAATAGGTGAAAAATACTAAACCTAATCTTTTGAATCTTTTTGTGCATAAAATAATCTCAATATTTCGTGCAAATCAGGTTAGGAAAGAATCAAAGGTGATTGGATATGATTGAGGCCAAAATAGCATGAAAAAGATTTGAAAATTATGGCATGGAAAATCAAATATTGTTTCATCAATTCCTTGATTCTTTGGCTCAAATTCTTTGACCTAATCACTCACATACATATACACATGCTAACCCTTGTGCCAAAAGACTGGAAGCCGCACCAGAAATCCCTAAACAAACTTGGAATTTTTCAAGAAAAACTCAAATCTGAAAACTATCTTCTAGGTCGATTCAAGCCAAGAGACTTGTTCCATTACCTTCCTGAGGCTTCAAGGAAAGTTTTCCAATCAAAATCATTCATCCTAACACCAAGAAACGTGGGAACGATGGTGACCTGTACAGAAAATATTTCACATTCGTGCATCTCGATTCATGCATCTTTTGCAATTTTTAACATTTGATTTATGTTCATTATTCAATTCTGAAGCTAACCCAGTTGTTTGATTGCATTTTTATCACCCATACGCGATTTCACCATTGTTGGATATTAGGGTTCTTCAGCTTTCGAATTAGGGGTTTTTGAATATGGTAAAATTGGGACATGCCAATACCATGAATGAATTCAGTGTGCCTGGACGAAAATAAATTAACCCTCGCGCCTAATTTATGAGGCCATATGGCCTATTCGCTATTTTCAGATATGGCATATTTTGGGGGGGTTTAAAACCCCCGCTAACCCCTTTTTATTTTCAGGAAAAAACGCAATAAGGAAGAAGAAGACCCTGTGGCATCATCTGATTGGTTAATTTGAATTGCGCGCTAAAAATTTCCCACTAGCGTTTGTTTTATTTCATATTAATTGTTTGTTATCTAATATACAGAAAGCGCGTGTGGAGCAGTTGGTAGAGTGTATCGCTGGTAACCCCTGGGACCTGGGTCCCCCATCCCTTTCATATTATTTTTATTAACATACTTGCGTGCAGTTTCATTGCTGAGGACCACCATACATCCACGAGATCCAGCTTGCCACGCATACGCTAAGACCAATCCAAGGGACTAGATCTGAAGAACATGGTAAACTGCAGTCAAAGATGCCACATGCTAGCGCCAGAGTCAATGAGGCCAAAGGCTTATTGGGCCTAAAATGCTAAGACTTCACCTCCAACTGGGGACAGAACCCCCCTAGGTTTGCATTATTTCTTTTCATTATTTTGGTATTATTTTCAATTATTGTCTTTTTTTTTTCAATTAATTCTTTTAATTAAATATTTTCATAAAAAACATAAAAACAATATAAAATCAAAAAAAGGACAAAAAATAAGCATTTTCATTTAATTAATATATTTGTTTGTAAATAAAATTCATTAATCAACTTAGTTTTAAATCTAGGATAAATCTTAATTTTTTCAATAAAAACCTAAAATTGGTAGAATTAGGGTTTCTAGCATTTTTCATCCTTTTTTTATTTTACTATATTAATTATTAATTCTTAATTAGTTATTTTTATAAATCAAGTTGCAATTAATTAATTAGGCTTAATTTTAGATAATTGTCATATTTTCTTAATAAATAAAAAATTGTAGAATTAGGTTTTTAATTTCATTAAAATCATAAAATACAAAAATACCAAAAAATAACTTCTTTTTCTTTAATTTAATTAATTTGCTAATAATTTAATTTCATTAAAAAGGGTCCAACGCCCTCGTTTCTAATTTAAATTTCAATTCGCGTATTTATTTCTTTTCCTTTTAATATTTATGTACCTCTCCCAAAGCTTTGTAAACTCGGACATTTATCTTTCGCACTTTACTTTAATTCTTTATTTTTCTGTCAAATCGGGTCCTGGAAATTTTGGCGATGTGGACCCACGCCTTTGTAATAAGTTTAGAACTTTACCTTTCTCGCACTTTTAACTGTTAAATAATGGCATGCAAGAATGAATGAAAAATAAAAACAAACGCGTAGATCACCTATACCATGTGTGATCGGTGGATCTGGAACTGACTGTTTAAAAGCTGGTTCGCGAAATGTCGCGGAAGCAAGAGTGGCCACCGTCTTTTATTTTCTCCAAATGGAAAGGACAAAAGCATAGAAAAATTCCTTAAAGAGATTGCTCTCGGTTCGGGAGGTAGATTATAGAAAGGGAAGGTGTTATCACCCTTTCTATCCATGGTTATCCATGGGCTCTTAGATACTTTCTCATTGGGTTTTCAAAAGTGGTTTGTTTGCTTTTCAACTGTGGGTTTTAAAAAGTTTCTTTGAAAATTCCAGTTCGACTCTTGTATCGGTCCTCAAGAGTGTTTGAAAAAATGCTTTCGAAAGCTTTTTGAAAAGGTGTCGGTGTGAAAAGTATTTTTGATTTGTTTTTGAAATTAGAGCAAGTATTTAGAGTCGTCTACCTACCCTAAGGAATTCGTCTGTGTAAATGTCCTTTAAAGTAGTGCCATCCCACCATTGAGAGGTAGGCAGCACCACCGTTGGAGGTGTTCGGGTCAATTCGAGGTTCGGGACATGGTGATCACCAGAGCAATAGGAAGACACCTTAGAAGCTACCCTCATGCCAGGTTCCCGGATCATGAGGACTTACTAAGACATTCTCTACTCGACGATCACCTTTCGAGACAAGGCAACAGTGAGGCGTACCCTAGGGGTGGTGTGTGATTTGTGTGTCAGATTCGGTTATTTTATCTTGTCATGTTATGAGTGATCTATGCGTTTGTTTTTATTTATTGTCATTCATTCTTGCATGCATTTATTAGCAGTTAAAAAGTGCGGGAAATGTAAAATTCTAAACTATTACAAAAGGCGCGGGTCCACATCGCCAAAATTTCCAGAACCCGATTTGACAGAAAATAAAGAAATAATGAAAAGTAAAATGCGAGAAATTAAAATGTCCGAGTTTACAGGGCTTTGGGAGAGGTACATAAATATTAAAAGGAAAAGAAATAAATACGCGAATTGAAATTTTAAATTGAAGCGAGGGCGTTGGACCCTTTTTAATGGAATTAAATTAAATTGTTAAATTAATTAAATTAAAGAAAAAGAAATTATTTTTTGGTTTTTTGTATTTATGAGAATTTAATGAAATTAAAGACCTAATTCTACAATTTTTATTTATATAAAAAAAAAATATTAAAGTTAAACCTAAATTAACCTAATTATTTACATGCAATTTTGATTTATAAAAATAAATAATATTTTAATAATTAATTATTATGAAAGAAAAGAAAAAAGGATAAAAATTATTACAAACCCTAATTCTACCAAATTTTAAATTGATTAAGGAAAATATTACAATTAAACCTAATTTAATAACTAAAATTAATGAATAATATTTATTTACAAAAAATATATTAATTAAATAAAATACTTATTTTTGTCTTTTCTGATTTTATATTTTTTTTTATATTTTTTATGAAAATATTTAAATTAAAGAACATGCTAAAAATAATAATTGGATCAAAATAAATAAAAAAAATATAAAGAGAAATTTGCAAACCTAGGGGGGTCTGTCCCCAAATGGAGGTTTTGATTAGCAATTTGGGCCCAAGCATCTTTGGCCTGGTTGACTTCTCAAGATAGCGTGCCCAGGCGTTGACTCACATCCATAGTATTCATCAGATCTGGTTCCTTGGTTGAGTGCAATGGGACATGTGGCGCACTGGATTGAGGAGCGTATGATAGCCCATTGAAGGGCCAAAGTACCTGATCACGTTTCAAAGAAAAATATAAGGGAATATGAGGGAGACCTGGGATCGAACCCAGGTCCTATTGATTACCAAACGCTTTCTCCACCGCTAGGCCATTCACACGCTTTTGTTTATATAATAACTAACAATCAATATAAAAGAAAACATGAGTTAGTGCTCTTCTCGCGCGAAAAATTTGAATCAACCAATTACTGATGGCCACTTCATCATCTTCTTCGTGGTTTTGTTTTTTCCTGAAAATGCAAAAGGGTTAGTGGGGGTTTTGAACCCCCCCAAAACAAGCTTATTTTCAAAATAGCGAATAGGCCGTGTGGGTATATAAATTAGGCGCGAGGATTGATTCGTTTTCGTCTGAACACGCTGAATTCATTCATGGTATTGGCCTGTCCTAATTTTACAATAGCTGGAAACGCCCAATTTAGAACTTGGAAAACCCTAGATGATAACAATGGTGGAATCGCGTATAGTGCACAAAAACACAATTAAATTATATAGTTAGCATCAGAATCCATCAATTAGTAAGAATCCATAAGAAAAATGCAATGAATGTGCTTGAATTTTAAAACACGATTATGCCTAAAGAATGATACAGTTTCACTTGTATCTACCAATTCTCAAGGTTTCAGGCTATGCTATTGATTCAATCTCCTTCCTTGAAGCCTCAGCAAGCCAATGGAATGGATATTTTGCCTTGAATCGCCTTGTATCCCTGTTTTCAGTTTTCAATTTTTTAGCAAAAACTCAAGTTTTGTTCTTTGGATATGGCGTCGCTGGGAGGTTGTTCTGAATAGGTTTAGCATGTATATGTATGTATGAACGATTAGGGTTGGAAAAGAGGTCCAAGGAATCAAAGAATTGATGAAAAAAAATATTTGATTTTCCATGCATTATTTTTTCAATCTTTTCATGCATATTTGGTCTCAATCATGTTCAATCACCAAGATACTTTCCAAATCTGATTATACACAAAATCTTGAGATTATTTTATGCACAAAAAGATTCAAAAAGTTAGGTTTAGTATTTTTTACCTATTTATTTTAATTAAATGAATTATTAATGATTAAAAATCCAAATAAATAAATAAAAAATGATAAAAACTTCCCTTTGGGCCACATGGTCGTGCACATGCCTTGGATGATGAATTGTGGAAGAAAAAGAGGCCCATTAGCATTTTTAGGTCATTTGAATCAATGTTGACTTTTCAAAATATCCAAAAATTTCCCAACTTCCACAAGGCATAACTTGCTCAATTTTTAAGCTTTGCTCATGTTCTTGGACATATTGGAAAGGCCTTTGAGTCCTCTAACCAATGTCTTTGGTCCCATGTCATTTTGATTTACCAATCTCAAGTTATGGCCTTTGACTTAAAGTCCCTTTTTGTTGACTTTTGAAAATGACCTATAATGTTGAAATTGATAACTTTTTGTGAGAGCATTTCTTGGACTTGAAGTGTGAAGAGGAGTTGTAGGAAATGTCTTTATCTTCAAAATGAGCTTTGGATGGAATTTTTTTGATAAACCATGTGGAAGTTATGCCCTGGTCAATTTACAGTTGACTTTTTCAACTGTCCAAATATGGAAACTTTTGCATCTTGATGATTTTTGAGCCAAGCTTTGAGAATCATGATCAAGCATTGATCAAATGATGTTTGTGGCTTCAAAATGAGATGTTGACCAAAAATTTGAACTTTTGACTGCCAAATGACCATTTTTCCCCTACAGTTGACTGTAGTGCAATTAGGGTTTTTGACTGTGCAATTTTGAGTTGTAAGTCTTGAAACTTGGTATGAGGATGCTTGACCATATTTTTAGGCATGTGAGACTTGATTGGACCCTTGGAAACTTCATTTTCTTTGTCAGAACCAAAACCCTAATTTTGACTGTTAGGAGGCCCTTGAACTGTGCAACTCTTGGAGAGATTTTGAAGCTTTGACTTGGCAAATCTTGAAGAATATGGGAGGGCAAATTTTGGGGTACAACAGTTGCCCCTGTTCAATCTTCCTAGACCTGAGGATGCAGATTGGCTGACGTGCCTTTCGTAATCCGAAGGTGGAAGATGATTGAACACTAGAGTGCCCAGAAATTTGCGCTCACATAGTAGCAGTGTGATGGTGGAATGGGCTTATAGATGCCATTTGGAGATTGATGAATAGGATGATGGGCTTATAGATGCCATGCTAAGAGATGATGGAAGGTGGATGGGCTTATAGATGCCATCTGGATGTTGATCGCGTAAGAGATTCCTTAGCGAGAACCTGTGTACCTGCAAAAGAAAAAATGAGTACCTGTCATGTTGCATGAGCTGGTCTTCAGATGCTTTGTATAGATGTGTCCTGACTGGTTACAAGAGCTGAATCTGGAGCTTCAAACGGTGATGAATGAACCAGGGATGGTTACTACCTCAACAGGAACGGTGAGAGAACCTTGGATGATTACAACCTCAACAGGGACGCTGAGAGAATCTGGGGACGATTACTACCTCCGCAGGATCGGGGAGAGAACCACAGGCGACTACAACCTCAACAGAAATCATTGAGAGAATCTTGGATAACTTCACTTCAACAGCAATCATTGAGCGAAATCTGGGATTACCACCTCCGCAGTATCGGGGAGAGAACCATAGGCGACTACAACCTCAATAGCAAACATTGAGAGAATCTTGGATAACTTCACTTCAACAGCAATCATTGAGCGAAATCTGGGATTACCACCTCCGCAGTATCGGGGAGAGAACCATAGGCGACTACAACCTCAATAGCAATCATTGAGAGAATCTTGGATATCTTCTACTGAGTCTTCAAAAGAAAAACCTTTAGGAGTCGGTTTAACTAGACCAGAGAAAGCCTTTGACTGGATAATAACCAGGAAAATCTTTGGGAGTCGATTTAACTGAACCAGACAAGGTCTTGGAGTCTTCAACTGAGTCTTCAAAAGAAAAACCTTTAGGAGTCGGTTTAACTAGATCAGAGAAGGCCTTTGACTGGATAATAACCAGGAAAATCTTTGGGAGTCGATTTAACTGAACCAGACAAGGTCTTGGAGTCTTCAACTGAGTCTTCAAAAGAAAAACCTTTAGGAGTTGGTTTAACTAGACCAGAGAAGGCCTTTGACTGGATAATAACCAGGAAAATCTTTGGGAATCGATTTAACTGAACCAGACAAGGTCTTGGAGTCTTCAACTGAGTCTTCAAAAGAAAAACCTTTAGGAGTCGGTTTTACTAGATCAGAGAAGGCTTTTGACTGGATAATAACCAGGAAAATCTTTGGGAGTCGATTTAACTGAACCAGACAAGGTCTTGGAGTCTTCAACTGAGTCTTCAAAAGAAAAACCTTTAGGAGTTGGTTTAACTAGACCAGAGAAGGCCTTTGACTGGATAATAACCAGGAAAATCTTTGGGAGTCGATTTAACTGAACCAGACAAGGTCTTGGAGTCTTCAACTGAGTCTTCAAAAGAAAAACCTTTAGGAGTTGGTTTAACTAGACCAGAGAAGGCCTTTGACTGGATAATAACCAGGAAAATCTTTGGGAATCGATTTAACTGAACCAGACAAGGTCTTGGAATGTAGCTTGAGAACTTAACTGGATCTTTCCTGAAAGGTAAAGGTCAGTCATATGCAATGCATGATATGGGTCAAGCAATGATGTTCTCAACATAAATGAGATTTGTAAGATACGATGCGTATATGCATGCTATAACGTATGGAAGTGTGATGTTTATGAATGTATGTTTTTGTCTTAGGAAAATAAATCCTTGACGGGTGCCGGGAAGTCATATCCTGGGCTGATGTTGGAGAACAGATTTTGCTTCCGCTGGATGATAGTTGCAAGTATACCGGTAGGAGAAGATGACTCCGTTGGGGAATAAACTTGGCGAATGGGTTACTCTGCGGGGAGAAAAGTACTCTAGTGATCTTGCTGGGGAGCAACACTCTGTGGGAAGAGAAGTACTATGCTGAAATGTTGATGGTAACTTCGCTGGGGATACCATTGTTGTGTTGGAAGTGCTGATAGACTTCGCTGGGGATAAGAAGACTTCGTCGGGGACGATCTTTCTGTGGCTTTTGGCTGAGGATAACCCAGTTATATCCTGGTAGGGACATAACTCTTGAATAAAGCTGGGAGACGCGTTCGTGCTCTGCGAGGGATAAGCTTCCAGAATCTACTGGGGATAAGCTTACTGCTTGGGGAGATGGATTCCAACTTTCCTGAGGAAACTGGATTGGACTCTCCTGGGGAAGTTTTGAGCTGTATCGGAAGTAACTCCACTGAATGTTTGATATACCGCCGGGGAACAATCTTTAGACCAAGACTACCGGGGATGCTTGTTTAAGAATGATGTGCTGGGGAATGTTGAGATCTGCTGGAGGACACCCAACTTCCTTAAGTTTGATAATATAGCTTGAGGAGAGTATACTGACTTGTTGGCTCACTCTCTGGGGAATTGAGATATCTGGTTATGTTCTCCAGCTGAACCTACCTTGGTACCTTGGAGGATAGAACAATTAGATTGCTTGGGCAACTCATTATTGCCCCTGTTTCTGAGGTGGGAGAGGAAGACCTGTGAGGTGCTGATAGTTGTTGATGGACAAACTCTTCTTCTGATAGGCCAGTGACAAGATGCCGGGACATAGTCGTACGCTTTTGATCCCTAAATTTTGCCTGGACCGCCCTTTCGGGTTTTCAGTCCACCGGGATGCCCATTTTTGCCCAAGCCGCCTTTTCAGGTTTTCGACTTGCCGGGTGTACAGATTTTTTCATTTCATCCCTTCATTTTGCCCGAACCCTTTTGGTTCACCGGGAAGCCCTAATTTTTGCCTAGGTATGTCAACCTAGCGGGTCTTTGATTTTGCGTAGTATTTTTTTTCGACTATGTCCATGCTTTCAGAATGTAGGGAGTTGCCCCTGTTAGAAGTGCTTTGTCATGCCACCAGAAAGTGTTTGATCAGGCAAGATTCGTTGCTGGAATGCCCCAAGTGACTCAGGCGGAAATTTGCCCCAGGTTATTTGGCCTCTTGAGAGATTCTCCGAATCTTGATTGGACTGCCCCAGATAATGGACCATGGTCATGTCCTGCCCCTTGATTGGAAGTGCTTTTGTTCACTAGGCATTTGTCGTGCGAATTTTCCTGCTGTTCAAACAAAAAGTCATATGCAAACAGAGTTATATTAAAAATGCAAAGCCTATGTCTGTCTTGAAGATTTTGAAAATGCATCCTTTTTCATAAAACAAATGAATGTTTGTAAAATGTGATGTCAACTCCGTATTTTACCGTGAGCCTTAAGGAGTCAGGATACCTTTCGTAACAGTATGCTTTCGAACTAACCCATGCTTCAGCTAGGACTTTTAAGGGTTATAACGTGGCCTGGTTCATGGTTTAAGAAACAAAGGATAAAGACTCAAATTATTTGTACCCACCCGCTCTTCGTGATGTTCTTCAAACCTAAACTTAGTCGATCGTGCGTCAGACCTTGTTTGAGTCTTTGTCCTGATGTTCCAATGATGGTTCAGATATTGATGATTTATTCTGCATAGGCAGTCATTTTTTGTTTTTGTTGAGGGTTTGTATGACCTCTTTCTTTTTGATTTCGCTATCCCTAAATTTTTCTGAACTGTTTCTTTTGTGATTACAGTCAGCGGGATGCCCCAGTTTTGTAAATCTCCTTCATAGGTTTTGACTTATTGGGTTTTTATTTTTGAGATATAATGACTGCCTTTCTTTATTGATTATTCAGAATCATCACTGTCTTTTTTTTTTTTTGTAGGGACCTTTTTGGTGCCATTTGTTATGCACTTGGATCAACTGAGAGAACTACCCTGCCCCAGGTTATGATTAAGGGTTTTTAAATTTCGAAAAGAAAAACTCCTACTTCTTTGGCTCAGAGGGGTTGACGAGGGATTATCATCCTTATAACTCCAGTGTTTAGGGATTGAAACAATGCTTGTACCTCATCAGCGGGGTCTGTTCAAAAGCATACTGTAGATTGTGGTATTGTTTTCGTCATCCTCCCTCAAGAGGCTTAGAATTATTAATTGAGAGTTGATCGTCAGAAAAAATATGAAAATAAGTTGCGTATAGTGAATACGAATATATTGCTTCAAAACAGACATATGCGATGCATTAATGAAATAACAATGTTTAACATGAGTAAATGTTTGAACAAAAGAAAATTACAACTTGAATTCAAATGAACAAAAAGGTGCTTTCTATCCTAGCCATGTTTTGGCATGGGAGTGGTGATCACGTTGGGAGCCTCGGGCGCCTCGAACTCAATCTCCTTTGCGTCAATAAAGTCTTGGATCTTATTTTTCAAGCTCCAACAATCATCTGTAGTATGCCCCGGGCTGTCAGAGTGATAAGCGCAGCGGGCGTTGGGGTTATACTTCGGTGACGTTGTATTTTGATTCTTCGGAGCTTCTTTTAGAGTTACCAGCTTGGTCTCCAGCAACTGTGGCAATATCTGGGACAAGGTCATGCTGAGCCGAGTGAACTGCCTTCTCTCGCTCTTTTGTTGGTGATGATGTTGAAGAGCACCAGCAGGTTTTGAGATCACCACTGCATTGGCAGCTTGGCGGCGTTCTGGTCTATTCTGTCTCCCTGAACCATAGACGGCATTGGATTCCTTCTTAAAAGGTTTTTTATCGGTGCTCTATGAAGCATCCTTCTGTATCTTCCCAGCCTTGATACCAGCTTCGATCCTCTCCCCAGTCAAGATCAGATCTGTAAACCCAGCAGAAGAGTTCCCAATCAGATGGTTGAAGAATGGACCAGACAGGGTCCCTAAGAACATGTCGACGAGCTCGCGGTCAGTCAGAGATGGTTGTACCCTTCCAGTAAGGTCCCTCCACTTTTGCGCATACTCTTTAAAACCTTCTCCCGATCCTAGCGACATACCCTGGAGTTGGGTACGCGTAGGAGCGAGGTCGGCATTATACTGATACTGCTTGTAAAAAGCAGTAGCCAACTCCTCCCAGTTACGAACCTTGGTTCCATCCAGCTGATAGAACCATTCGAGGTGAGTCCCTGAAAGACTCTCCTGGAAGAAGTGGATCCACAAGTTCTTGTCCACAGTATACGGTTGAATCTTCCGCACATAAGACCTGAGATGCAGCTTGGGACAGGATGTCCCATCGTACTTAGCAAAAGAGGGTGCTTTGAATTTGTGTGGGATCACCACGCCAGAAGTTAGACCCAAATCTCCGAAATCCAAACCAGGTACTTGTTGAATTTCCATGGCCTTCAGACGGTCTTCCAACTGTTTGTACTTGTCTTCCACAGGAGGGTATTGTTCGTCGTTGAAATCTGTCTCATTGTCGGAGACCACTGGACTAGGCACCTCTCTCTCATGGTGACTGCCTTCCCTCACAGATGGAGTAGTCCTCTCAGTTTCAATCTGCAGTGTATTCCTAGGCCTACGTCTAGGGCTGAACAAAACAGTCCTCTTCTTCTTCTTTTTCAGGCGCAGAGTCTTCAGATCTTGTTGCCCCTGGGCCAAATTCATGATCAGCTCTTGGAACTGGGCATTCTGAGCCTGGAGGGCCTTGATAGACATCTCGGTTGATGATGAGTCAGGATTCATGATGCTGAAATAAACAGCACAGAGGGTGAGCAACCTGTAAAAGGGGTACCTGGAATGCAATGATATGTATGTATGCATGTAATGTTTTCAAGGATCTCGCGGGGTAAACAAGAAATTGTTAGAATTGGGATCCGGTAGCTTGATTGAAGGAAACCCATGTTATTGAGAATTCTTCTTCAAGGGTCAAAGGCTCACCATATCCAGTGGGTCATAGCCTCTGACAACCTTGGCTAGAGGAGTCTTCTTCAAGTGTCAAAGCTCACCATATCAAGTGGGTCATAGCCACTGACAACCTTGGCTAGAGGAAAATAAATCCTCTTTGCCCCTTGCTGGGATAGTTGATTCACCATGACCTGCATCACAAGCCTTTGAGATCCTTGAAATGGATTAGGATGTATGCAATGGTATGATGTTATGTTATGCATGGGGTAATGTAAGTAACCCTATCATGAGTCCCGATTAAGGATTGCAAACCCAAAACCTGCAAGAAACTCAAGTAAAACCTGTCATGAGTCCCAATTAAGGACTACAAACCAAACCTGCAAGAAACTTAGTAAGCTCTGTCATGGGTCTCAATTAAGGACTAAAACAAAACCTGCAAGTAGTTCATGTGTCAGATACAGCATGCAAGTAGTCAAGTACGAAGGCACACAAGTCACACAAGAGGAATCCCTTAGAGTTTAGGCCAACATGAGGTCTGGGTATTACCCTCTTGAAGTTGGTGGGCTCATACCTGTCCTATCAAAGTAACCGGGTTCTTAGAGGATCCCAATATCATTGACTACCCTCAATCGGTCATAACTCCAACATTGCAATCTTTTCTTGCGGCCAGAACCATCACGAGAGTTTAGCCTCAATGGGCGTAGCATACTGCTACTGTTCTAATGGCCAAGTTGTGTCAATTAAGGTTCTAAGATCTGTTGGTGCTTAATGACTCCTCAGAAGACCCATATTCTCCTCGTTGCAACACAAGGGATATCGGTACAGACCAAGGCGCCACACCAACGTAGCCACTGCTTCACCCGTGTCGGTCTACGCCGGACAGGTCCCTCACAGCTTATGCTACCTAAACAGGGTATCCCCAGATCCGGGTTAGGATCTATAGAACTCCCGAGACAGTCCCACAATTTAAAGCAAGCAAAGCAATACAATTGAAAACATAGTTATGAACTAACCCTAAGGTACACCTCACCTTAAGTTTGTCCCCAGCAGAGTCGCCAGTTCTGTGATCGGTGGATCTGGAACTGACTGTTTAAAAGCTGGTTCATGAAATGTCGCGGAAGCAAGAGTCGCCACCGTCTTTTATTTTCTCCAAATGGAAAGGACAAAAGCACAGAAAAATTCCTTAAAGAGATTGCTCTCGGTTCGAGAGGTAGATTATAGAAAGGGAAGGTGTTAGCACCCTTTCTATCCATGGTTATCCATGGGATCTTAGATACTTGCTCATTGGGTTTTCAAAAGTGGTTTGTTTGCTTTTCAACTGTGGGTTTTAAAAAGTTTCTTTGAAAATTCCAGTTCGACTCTTGTATCGGTCCTCAAGAGTGTTTGAAAAAATGCTTTCGAAAGCTTTTTGAAAAGGTGTCGGTGTGAAAAGTATTTTTGATTTGTTTTTGAAATTAGAGCAAGTATTTAGAGTCGTCTACCTACCCTAAGGAATTCGTCTGTGTAAATGTCCTTTAAAGTAGTGCCATCCCACCATTGAGAGGTAGGCAGCACCACCGTTGGAGGTGTTCGGGTCAATTCGAGGTTCGGGACATGGTGATCACCAGAGCAATAGGAAGACACCTTAGAAGCTACCCTCATGCCAGGTTCCCGGATCATGAGGACTTACTAAGACATCCTCTACTCGACGATCACCTTTCGAGGCAAGGCAACAGTGAGGCGTACCCTAGGGGTGGTGTGTGATTTGTGTGTCAGATTCGATTATTTTATCTTGTCATGTTATGAGTGATCTATGCGTTTGTTTTTATTTATTGTCATTCATTCTTGCATGCATTTATTAGCAGTTAAAAAGTGCGGGAAATGTAAAATTATAAACTATTACAAAAGGCGCGGGTCCACATCGCCAAAATTTCCAGAACCCGATTTGACAGAAAATAAAGAAATAATGAAAAGTAAAATGCGAGAAATTAAAATGTCCGAGTTTACAGGGCTTTGGGAGAGGTACATAAATATTAAAAGGAAAAGAAATAAATACGCGAATTGAAATTTTAAATTGAAGCGAGGGCGTTGGACCCTTTTTAATGGAATTAAATTAAATTGTTAAATTAATTAAATTAAAGAAAAAGAAATTATTTTTTGGTTTTTTGTATTTATGAGAATTTAATGAAATTAAAGACCTAATTCTACAATTTTTATTTATATAAAAAAAAATATTAAAGTTAAACCTAAATTAACCTAATTATTTACATGCAATTTTGATTTATAAAAATAAATAATATTTTAATAATTAATTATTATGAAAGAAAAGAAAAAAGGATAAAAATTATTACAAACCCTAATTCTACCAAATTTTAAATTGATTAAGGAAAATATTACAATTAAACCTAATTTAATAACTAAAATTAATGAATAATATTTATTTACAAAAAATATATTAATTAAATAAAATACTTATTTTTGTCTTTTCTGATTTTATATTGTTTTTTATATTTTTTATGAAAATATTTAAATTAAAGAACATACTAAAAATAATAATTGGATCAAAAAAAAAATATAAAGAGAAATTTGCAAACCTAGGGGGGTCTGTCCCCAAATGGAGGTTTTGATTAGCAATTTGGGCCCAAGTATCTTTGGCCTGGTTGACTTCTCAAGATAGCGTGCCCAGGCGTTGACTCACATCCATAGTATTCATCAGATCTGGTCCCTTGGTTGAGTGCAATGGGACATGTGGCGCACTGGATTGAGGAGCGTATGATAGACCATTGAAGGGCCAAAGTACCTGATCACGTTTCAAAGAAAAATATAAGGGAATATGAGGGGGACCTGGGATCGAACCCAGGTCCTATTGATTACCAAACGCTTTCTCCACCGCTAGGCCATTCACACGCTTTTGTTTATATAATAACTAACAATCAATATAAAAGAAAACATGAGTTAGTGCTCTTCTCGCGCGAAAAATTTGAATCAACCAATTACTGATGGCCACTTCATCATCTTCTTTGTGGTTTTGTTTTTTCCTGAAAATGCAAAAGGGTTAGCGGGGGTTTTGAACCCCCCCAAAACAAGCTTATTTTCAAAATAGCGAATAGGCCGCGTGGGTATATAAATTAGGCGCGAGGATTGATTCGTTTTCGTCTGAACACGCTGAATTCATTCATGGTATTGGCCTGTCCTAATTTTACAATAGCTGGAAACGCCCAATTTAGAACTTGGAAAACCCTAGATGATAACAATGGTGGAATCGCGTATAGTGCACAAAAACACAATTAAATTATATAGTTAGCATCAGAATCCATCAATTAGTAAGAATCCATAAGAAAAATGCAATGAATGTGCTTGAATTTTAAAACACGATTATGCCAAAAGAATGATACAGTTTGACTTGTATCTACCAATTCTCAAGGTTTCAGGCTATGCTATTGATTCAATCTCCTTCCTTGAAGCCTCAGCAAGCCAATGGAATGGATATTTTGCCTTGAATCGCCTTGTATCCCTGTTTTCAGTTTTCAATTTTTTAGCAAAAACTCAAGTTTTGTTCTTTGGATATGGCGCAGCTGGGAGGTTGTTCTGAATAGGTTTAGCATGTATATGTATGTATGAACGATTAGGGTTGGAAAAGAGGTCCAAGGAATCAAAGAATTGATGAAAAAAAATATTTGATTTTCCATGCATTATTTTTTCAATCTTTTCATGCATATTTGGTCTCAATCATGTTCAATCACCAAGATACTTTCCAAAGCTGATTATACACAAAATCTTGAGATTATTTTATGCACAAAAAGATTCAAAAAGTTAGGTTTAGTATTTTTTTACCTATTTATTTTAATTAAATGAATTATTAATGATTAAAAATCCAAATAAATAAATAAAAAATGATAAAAACTTCCCTTTGGGCCACATGGTCGTGCACATGCCTTGGATGATGAATTGTGGAAGAAAAAGAGGCCCATTAGCATTTTTAGGTCATTTGAATCAATGTTGACTTTTCAAAATATCCAAAAATTTCCCAACTTCCACAAGACATAACTTGCTCAATTTTTAAGATTTGCTCATGTTCTTGGACATCTTGGAAAGTTCTTTGAGTCCTCTAACCAATGTCTTTGGTCACATGTCATTTTGATTTACAAATCTCAAGTTATGGCCTTTGACTTAAAGTCCCTTTTTGTTGACTTTTGAAAATGACCTATAATGTTGAAATTGATAACTTTTTGTGAGAGCATTTCTTGGACTTGAAGTGTGAAGAGGAGTTGTAGGAAATGTCTTTATCTTCAAAATGAGCTTTGGATGGAATTTTTCTGATAAACCATGTGGAATTTATGCCCTGGTCAATTTACAGTTGACTTTTTCAACTGTCCAAATATGGAAACTTTTGCATCTTGATGATTTTTGAGCCAAGCTTTGAGAATCATGATCAAGCATTGATCAAATGATGTTTGTGGCTTCAAAATGAGATGTTGACCAAAAATTTGAACTTTTGACTGCCAAATGACCATTTTGCCCCTACAGTTGACTGTAGTGCAATTAGGGTTTTTGACTGTGCAATTTTGAGCTGTAAGTCTTGAAACTTGGTATGAGGATGCTTGACCATATTTGTAGGCATGTGAGACTTGATTGGACCCTTGGAAACTTCATTTTCTTTGTCAGAACCAAAACCCTAATTTTGACTGTTAGGAGGCCCTTGAACTGTGCAACTCTTGGAGAGATTTTGAAGCTTTGACTTGGCAAATCTTGAAGAATATGGGAGGGCAAATTTTGGGGTACAACACCATGACAAGACAAAAATAAACGAATCTGACACACAAATCACACACCACCCCTAGGGTACGCCTCACTGTTGCCTTACCTCGAAAGGTGATCGTCGAGTAGAGGATGTCTTAGTAAGTCCTCATGATCCGGGAACCTGGCATGAGGGTAGCTTCTAAGGTGTCTTCCTATTGCTCTGGTGATCACCATGTCCCGAACCTCGAATTGACCCGAACACCTCCAACGGTGGCGCTACCTACCTCTCAATGGTGGGATGGCACTACTTTAAAGGACATTTACACAGACGAATTCCTTAGGGTAGGTAGACGACTCGTGGATACTTGCTCTAATTCAAAACAAAACAAATTCAAAAATACTTTTCACACCGACACATTTTCAAAAGCTTTCGAAAGCAATTTTTCAAACACTCTTGAGGACAGATACAGGAGTCGAACTGGAATTTTCAAAGAAACTTTTTAAAACCCACAGTTGAAAAGCAAACAAACCATTTTTTGAAAACACAAGTGAGCAAGTATCTAAGAGCCCATGGATAACCATGGATAGAAAGGGTGCTAACACCTTCCCTTTCTATAACCTACCTCCCGAACCGAGAGCAATCTCTATAAGGAATTTTTCTGTGTTTTTGTCCTTTCCATTTGGAGAAAATAAAAGACGGTGGTGACTCTTGCTTCCGCGACATTTCGCGAACCAGCGTTAAACAGTCAGTTCCAGATCCACCGATCACACACAACTTCCTCAATTTTGACTCTTTGAAGGTGTTCTTGGACTTTTTATAAAGCTTGAGATGTCCTATAAGCAACCCTTTTGATCTCATCTCAATTTGGTATTCCATGCTCATGTATGAAGCTTTGACAAAAAAGGTGTTTTTGTTGACTTTTCAAAATGACCTATAATGTCAAAATTCATAACTTCTTGTGAGTGCATATTTTTAACTTGAGAGATGAAGATGAATTGTATAGAACTGCATCCTCTTAAAAAAGAGCTTTTGAAGGGTCATTTCTCATAAAGTATGAGAAAGTTATGCTTGGTCAAAGTTGAGTTGACTTTTCCTACAAAACCCTAATTTAGCAACTTTTGGTTCTTAATGAATTATGAGAAATCCTTGATGAATCATGACCAACCCTTGATCAAATGATGAAATATACTTCAAAATGAGGATGTTAACCAAAAATCTTGAAGTTTGATTGTATGTGGGCCACAGTTGACTTTTGCCCTAGCACAATCGATTTTCAGGCCTTTGAGCAATTGACTGAGCAAACTTTCTCTACAAGGCTTGAAACTTGACATGGATGATCTTGAGAACATATTAGGACAATGGTGAGAATTTGGGATCCCTTGGACTCAAGTATCTTGATGCGACATGAAACCCTAATTTGAGGTAGACTGCCTTAGGAGAGAGCTTGTCTGGTCAACCCTTGGACTTCCTTGAGCAATTTGAAGACCTTACTTGAAATGTATTGAGAAATATGGGAGGGCAAATTTTGGGGTACAACAGCTGCCCCTGTTCAATCTTCTTAAACCCGAAGATTTAGATTGGCTTGTCTGCCTTTCGTGATCTGAGGGTTGAAGATGATTGAACACTAGAGTGCCCAGAAATTTGTACTCACATGAAGTGGTACTTGTCTTGTGATGTCAGGAATGGGCTTAAAGATTCCATTTAGAGATTTATGACGGGAGATGGGCTTAAAGATACCATCCGAAGGAGTGTCGATCGCATAAGAGATTCCTTAGCGAGAGCTTGTATACCTGTTGTTGAGGAAGATTCTGCTGGAATGTTGTTCTCTGTCTTGAGAAAAGTTGAATTTTAGGAACTTCGGTCGTCCATTATTCTACTGAGGAACCGTCTTTTAGTCGAGGAGGTGAAAATGAACTACTATCTGGTCGTGATCCAGGATTTATAGTGATAAGACCGACTGCTATCTGGTCGTAATCTAGGCTTTACAGTGACTTACTGTGGAGATGAGATTATATTTGCTATCCGGTCGTAATCCAGGCTTCACAATTTCTCGATTCCTATCTGGTCGTAATCCAGGCTTCAGAAGGAATTAAGTTGTTATCCGGTCGCATTTGGGCTTCAACTTGAATTCAGGGCACACTAATATCCGGTCGAATCTGGGCTTCTTAGTAATTGTCCAGGTGAAATTGCTATTTGGTCGAAATCCAAGCTTCACAATGTCTTGTACCTCTATCTGGTCGTAATCCAAGCTTCACGATGTGTTATACCATTATCTGGTCGAATTCAGGCTTCATGGTGTTCTGTACTGCTATCTGGTCATAATCCAGGCTTCACAATACCTTACTTCTTATCTGATCGAACTCCAGGCTTCAGAAGGAATCAAGTGGTTATCCGGTCGCATTCGGGCTTCCCTTTGACTGTTGGGCCTACTAATATCCGGTCGAATCCGGGCTTCATAGTAATATCCGGGCCTACTAATATTCGGTCACATTCGGGCTTCCCTTTGACTGTTGTACCCCAAAATTTTCCCTCCCATATTTCTCAAAACATTTCAAGAAAGATCCTCAAGTTGCTCTAGGTAGTCCAAGGGTTGGCCAAACAAGCTCTCTCCTAAGGCAGTCTACCTCAAATTAGGGTTTCATGTTGCATCAAGATACTTGAGCCCAAGTGATACCAAATTCTCACCAATGTCCTAATATGTTCTCAATATCATCCATGTCAAGTTTCAAGCCTTGTAGAGAAAGTTTGCTCAGTCAATTGCTCAAAGGCCTGAAAATCGACCGTGCTAGGGCAAAAGTCAACTGTGGCCCACATACAGTCAAACTTCAAGATTTTTGGTCAACATCCTCATTTTGAAGTTTATTTCATTATTTTATCAAGGGTTGATCATGATTCATCAAGGATTTCTCATAATTCATCAAGACTCGAAAGTTGCTAAATTAGGGTTTTGTAGGAAACGTCAACTCAACTTTGACCAAGCATAACTTTCTCATACTTTATGAGAAATGACCAATCCAAATCTAATTTTGAAGAGGATGCAATTTCCTACAATCCATATTCATCTACCAAGTTCAAAATATGCACTCACAAGAAGTTATGAATTTGGACATTATAGGTCATTTTGAAAAGTCAACAAAAACACCTTTTTTGTCAAAGCTTCATACATGAGAATGGAATATCAAATTGAGATGAGACCAAAAGGGTTGCTTATAGGACATCTCAAGATTTCTAAAAAGTCCAACAACACCTCCAAAGATTCAAAATTGAGGAAGTTATGCATTGGTGAAGTTGACCTTTTTTGCAAAATTGCCAAAAGTCAACTATCCCTAAAACTTCAAATTTTGCCAAATGGGCCCAATCTTTTTCACTTGTTTTGAGTTGGCAACATAGTCCACGAGCTCTAGCCTTTGCCACTTGTCCATATCTTATTTTTATTATTTATTTTGATTTTTATTTGAATTAATTCAATTTAAATCAAAACAAATCAAATAAAATTCAAAATATTGAAAGTAGGAGATTTTGTGCTTGTTTCTGGTTCCAATTACAGCTAGCAAGTCATTCAAAATCGTATCAAGGCATGGTGTGAACAAAAGGATTGAAATTGGCCTATTTTGGAAAGTTTTCAAAGTGAATCAAATCAAAGATCCAAATCATTGATGGAGGAAGATTGAGAGAAGTTATCAACCCTAATCCCTTCACTAATACATATAGAACGAAGCCAGACCTAAAAGAGAGGCTAGAAAGAGGCGCAACAAGCAAAGCAAAAACTGAAAAAAATCAAGAAAAGTGTAAGATCGAAATCCCATTTGGAGGCAGTTTCAGGACCTTTGAACGATCCCAATCAATTCCTGGGACTCTCAGCAAGCTAAAGCAATCGAAACCTAGCACTTACAGGCCCTACATCTCACTATAAGTTCATCACGACATCTCATCTTTTTTGAATTCGTATTTCATGATATAAGCATTGTTAGGATGAATTAACCACATATTCTTGATCTATGGAACATATGCAAGCTTTCTGCATCATTTAATTTCATTTATATAGCCTGTAGCGAATTTCACCATTGTTAGGGTTCGGAGCTTCGAATCAGGGTTTTTGTTTATAGGAAAAATTAGCCTTCGTAAGCGGTACCATCAGGTTCAGGAGGACGAGACGAACTCAACCATGGCGTTGGGTGTCATTTATTTAGCCCATGGAAGATTTTAGAGCAAGCTTTGCTTATAGCTACGGACAAACGTCCGTAGGTAAAAGTTTGAGACTTTTACCCACAGAGAGGGGAAGACGATGACCTATGTGGCAGCATTCCATTAGCCCGTTCAAACCATCTGCGCGCATTTTTGCTTATCCTCCACTAATTCTTTGTTTTGCATATTATTATTTTCTTTTTATCAAAAAATCACAAAAATATTATTTTTCACAAATTAGGTCTAGATTTTATTTTTATTAAAATATTAATTAATTAGGTTTGATTAAATTAGATAACTTTAATTTATTTTGCAAATAGTTAAAATTAATTAGAATAAATAGGTTTTATTACTAACTTAATTATATTTTATTTTTTCCTAAAAAAACAAAAACCCAAAAATAGGTCATTTAATTATTTTCATTAATTAATTTAATAACTAATTAATTTAGCATTTAATTTTAAAACCTAATCTTTTTCTTAAAAAATATTTAAAAACAACAAAAAACATTTTCTATTTTCATTAGGATAGAAGGGTCAAAACCCTAATTTCTCGTCGATCTAATTTGTCATCGCGCGCTTTATGCTATTTTTTATCCCAATTATTGTATCTGCTCACGGTTTGTAATAGTTTTAATTAGGGCTTTTACTTTTCATTTACCGCTTTATTTTTCAAAGGGTTTGTTTTTGGCTATGTAAATACCCGAAGCCTTGTAATAGCGTAGTTTAATTTCCGGACTTTAAATTCCGCAAATATTTAACTGTTAGATATGTGATAATAGGATGCATGGCAAGAATGTATGACTAAGTTTAAAACAATTAGATCACCCTAAATATGCAAAGATAAATAAACTGAAATTGAATCATTCGCACATGTGCACTCCTAGGGTACACTCCCACTTGGTTGCCTTCGGTAAATGGTCATTGAGTATAGGATTCTTTAGTGGTCGTCCTTTTTTCCAAAGATCAAAGTTGCCTCAGAATAGTTGCCTTGGATGTTGTTGCCTCATGTAATTGATCTAAGACATTAGGGTTATTACTAAGACGTCCTAACATTGCTTTAGTGACCGTACGTCTCTTTTCGAATTGACCCTCAAAACTCCAACGACGGTGCTACCTACTCACTAATAGTGGGATAGCATTGTCTAAAGGAAAGGAATATAGAACGATTCTTTTTTCGAGTAGGTAGATTAGTTCTTAAGTACTTGCTCAATCAAATAAACTTTTTTCACACTTACACTCCTTTACAAACAAAGTTTTAAAAACGCTTCATTACACTCTTGAAGACAGAAGCAAGAGTTAAATCGAAGTTAAAACAAAAACTTTTTCAAAGCCCACAAACACAAAGAAAACAATTTTGAAAATGATGAGCAATTACCTAAGAGCCCGTAGATAACTACAGATAGAAAGGGTGCTAATACCTTCCATTTCTATAATCTACCCCCCGTACTCAGAAATATCTCGAAAAAGGAATTTTTTTGTGCTTTTTTCCTTTCCTAGTTGGATAAAATAAAAGACGGTGGCGACTCTTGCTTACCGCGACATTTTGTGAAAACAAACGCAAAACGCAAACCAGCAAATTCCTTAACGAAATAAGGAAACACGTCCCGGTTCTGGCCACCATATCACACCATGCATCTAACAGTTAAAGATTGCGGGAATTTAAAGTGCAGAAAGTTTAAAGGTCCTAGCTATTACAAGGCTTTGGCAATTAAATAATTATCTGGACTGAAAATAAAAAATGCGGAATTTAAAACCCTAATTACTATTACAAACTCGGAGTAGTTACAATTATAATAAAAAGAATTAAAATGCGCGCGGCGGATTAAATGCGAGAATGGTTAAAAACCCTAAAAATCTAATTCATGAAAATATTTAAGTTATTTTTTAGAAAAGAATTAATTAGGTTATGTACAAAATTAACCCTAATTTCTAATTGTTTTTAACTTATGAAAAAAAGAATTAAATTACCCTAAATTAATTAAACTAAATTAATTAATTAAAGAAATAAAATATATTTTTTATGAAAAAGATTTTTGATGTTTTCATGAGAATAATTTAAGAAATTAAAAAAAATAGAAAAAGGAAAGAATTGGGCCTGTGTCATGCTGCATGAGCGGGTGTGATGTTGAAATTCTCCAGGCCCATTAGTGCTGAAGCCCAGTCAGTGTTGGATTCTGTCTGATGTTGACTTGGACGTGCACCATGGTCATTCACTGGTAAGCATTGGATTTGGCCAGATGTGCATCCATTGGATGGAGGATGATGACATATGATGGACGCTAGGGCAGGTGATGTACGTGATATGTAAAGGAAAATAGGAAAATAAAGTTTTGTTGGGACCTGGGATCGAACCCAGGTCCTCATACTCCCCACCAACGCGCTTCACCACTGGGCCATCATGCTTTGTTGTACAAATAATGAAAACAAAATATAATATAAAAAAAATAAGTGGATTAGTGGGGAAAAAACGCGCGTGCTGATTTGAATAGTCCAATGAAGTGGTGAAAAATCACCTTCTTCTACCTTCAGTCTATCGTCTTAGGTAACGCCCTTTTACCTACAGACACCTTCCGTTGCTATAACCCTGTAAATTTCCAAAATGCACAAAACACATGATAAATTACTTCCAACTATATAGATCAATTCACTTTGATCTCGTGAACATCATGGTGTTCCTCTCTTGGCCTAATTTAACATGTATCAAGAAGCCCTAAAACATGGCTTTAAACCCTATTTATGGCATTCATCAGTATGGGCATCCAAACGTTAATTAAACCAAACCAACATATTGCAAACATGATAACAAACACGTATATGCCATTAAAACATGCTCATAATGTATAAATCATGACAGTCGAATTTGAAAAATATGGCAAACCGTAATGTTCATACAAGCCATTTTTGAGCGTGAGAGGACTTGTAATTGATTGGAATAGCTTCCTGAGACGTCCAGCGAACGATTGGCAATGCTAGGATGGCTTGAGATGGCTTTTATGAATGAAACCGATTCACACTTTTCTTTGAAAATTTGGAGTTTTTTCTTCCTCTTTCACGACTGCTAGCCCTTGTCTTTTGCCTTGTACTTGTTCATTATATATGCTAGAACGATTTAGGGTTCTAAAAACCATATGTATCTTTGCAATTATGGAAGATTTGATTTAATTTCCATGCCATATGCAAACTTGTTATATTGAGCCAAATTATCCCTTTCTTGTACCAATCAGCCCTGATTCATTTTGGTATTGATATCTCAGCATAATTTGATTGAGATCCCGTCCAAAAATCATATCAAAACATATCTTAGATATTATTTACCAATTATTTGATTTTATTCAATTTTAATTAATAAAAAATCAAAATAAATTGGAAAATGAAGCAAATAACATGTGGATAAGTAATTGGGTCGTGGTTAATGTTATAAGTGAGGTGCAATCATGAAATGCTAAGCCCATTTGGTAAAAAAATGCACTTTTGAGCATATTTGACTTTTGGCAATTTTGCAAAAAAGGTCAACTTTGACAAGGCATATCTCCTCCAATTTTAACCCTAGAGAGGTGTTCTTTGACTTTTTAGAAATCTTAGGATGTCCCCTAAGCAACCGTTTTGGTCTCATTTCAATTGGGTCTTCCATGTTCATGTAAGAAGCTTTGACCCAAAAGGTGTTTTTGTTGACTTTTCAAAAGGACCTATAATGTAGAAATTCATATCTTTTGATGAGTGCATATTTTGAACTTGTGGGATGAAGATGAGTTGTAGGGAATTTCATCCTATTCAAAATGAGCCTTGGATGGAAAATTTCTGACAAAGTATGTGGAAGTTATGATTGGTCAAAGTTTGGTTGACTTTTCCTGAGAAACCCTAATTTAGCAACTTTTGGGTTTTGATGAATTTAGGGCATTCCTTAAAGAACCATGATCAAACATTGATCAAATGATGGATATAACTTCAAAATGTTAATGTTAACCAAAAATCTTGAAGTTTGACTGTATGTGGGCCACAGTTGACTTTTGACCTAATACAGTTGATTCCTAAGCATCTGAGCAGTTGACTGAGCAAACTTCTTGTGCAGTGCTTGAAATTTGACATGGAGGGTCTTGAGAACATATTAGGACCATGGAGAGCATATGAGGTCTTTGGAGTTCACCTATATTGATGAAAATGGAAACCCTAATTTGAGACACACTGCCTTAGGAGAGAGTTTGTCTGGTCAACTCTTAGGCAAACTTGAGCAAATTAAGGATCTCTAGGAGTATGTATTAAGTAAAATGAGAGGGAAAATTTTGGGGTACAACAGTTCGTAACTGGGAAGACCTTGCTGCTGCATTTTATATGCAATATCAGTATAATGCAGACTTCACTCCCACCCGTACACAACTCCAAAATCTGTCTATAGGTTTGAACGAGGGTTTCAAGGATTATGCTCAGAAGTGGAGAGATTTGGATGGAAGAGTTCAACCTCCCTTGGCTGACAGGGAGCTCGTGGACATGTTTCTGGGAACTTTGATTGGGCCATTCTTCAACCATCTGATTGGAAGTTCATCGGCGGGTTTTACTGAACTGATCTTAACAGGAGAAAGAGTGGAAGGTGGAATCCGAAGTGGAAAAATTCAGAAGGATGCCTCTTCTAGTGTTGCAAGGAAGCCGTTTGCAGGTAAAAAGGAAGCCAGTGCCATCTATAACCAAAATAATCAGAATCGAACCGAGCGTCGTCCAGCGGTAGGGGTTGTTATGATTCCTAAACCTGCACCTGCTCAGCAAAGAAACAATCAGCCAAGAGCAGAAAGACCAGCTAGACAGTTCACTCAGATCAACATGATGTTGTCTCAGGTTTTACCTCATTTGCTAAAGTCCAATATGGTTACTCTGAGGGAAGCTCCGAAGAATCTGAACACCACCTCTCCCTACTATAAACTGAATTCTCGTTGTGCTTACCATTCGGAAAGTCCAGGCCATGATACCAATGACTATTGGGCTTTGAAGAACAAAGTACATGATCTGATTAATGCTAAGGAGATTTAATTTGATCCCCCGGAGACTCCCAACGTTATCACTTCCCCTATGCCGAAACATGGTCGGGGTGTTAATGTCGTTGAAGAAGATGTGTTTGTGACTTCTGTGGAAGAATTGGTGACCCCACTCATGACTATCAAAGGGAATTTGCTGAAGGCCGGTTTATTTCCGGGATATGATGAAGGTTGCCACCTTTGTTCATTTCTACCGATTGGTTTCCCTTTGTTGAAGACAGGTGTTCAGTGCCTGATGGATGACAAAGAGATTCTGTTTGAGAAGACTCTTGTTCCGACTGTTTCCTATGAAGACATTGTTATCATAACCATTTCCGCCAATCTTTCCAGGGCCTCCGCAAAGAGACCCGTCAGGATTACATCAATTACGAAGGTGACTTGGTTGATCATAACCATGCCTGGACCAATCCCATACTCCTCGGACAAAGTTGTTCCTTGGAACTATGGGGCTGACGTCTATTAACACGGCGTAAAGCAGGACATGCTAGCCATTGAAGACAACATTGCTGAAAATGTTGATTCCGACATCGTCAATATTGCCGGAACCAGTAAAATAACAAGAAGTGGAAGAGTGTTCTCCCCTGAAATTTCTCCCCCGAAGACTGTTACCGTACATGTGATCATTCCTGCTGTGGTTCCACCCAAGACTACTACTGCGATTCCAGTAATCACTCCTGTTGACCCTCCCATCATCGAGTCGGCCGAGACTTGAGGCAAAGAAATACTGATTGAGCCTGTCCTGACAAAGGATAATTCAGTAACCATACCAGAAGCTTCCAAAAAAGAAATGGAAGAAAATTTGAAGATAATAAAGAAGAGCGACTACAACATGGTCAAGCAACTGAGGTAGACCCATCCAAAATTTCTATGTTGGCTTTATTGTTGTGTTCCAAGGCCCATACGAAGGCTTTGGTTAAGTTTCTGAAGACAGCTCACGTGCCACAAGAGACATCTGCTGATCAGTTTGAAGATTGTGTGGCTAGTCTGATTGCCGATAATGGTTTGGGTTTTTCCAATGCGGATCTGACACCAAAGAGGAGGAAGCATAATGATGCTCTTCATGTTTCCGTTGAATGCAGGGGCACGACTCTGGCCCATGTTTTGGTAGATATTGGCTCCTTGTTGAATGTGCTACCTAAAAAAGCTCTGGACAGATTGGACTATGAAGGCTTGACCTTGAAGCCTAGCAATATATTAGTGAGAGCTTTCGATGGTTTGAAGAGGATGGTGCACGGGGAAGTGGATGTCTCTATTAAAGTTGGTTCCCAGACCTTCGACTCCACTTTCTATGTAATGGATATCAAACCATCATATTCTTGCTTGTTGGGACGCCCTTGGATACATGGGGCTGGGGCTGTTACTTCTACCCTCCACCAAATGTTGAAGTACCCTGTAAGAGGAAAGATTGTCATTGTGCATGGTGAAGAGGAGTATATGATCAGTCACTTGAACTCCTTCAGGTACGTGGAAATGGATGGAGAGTTCATCGAGACTCCTTGCCAGAACTTTGAAGAGGTACCTCAGATTATGGCTACAGCAAAAACTACCGACAGTCCTCCAAAGGTCACCAAATCTCCCTCAAAGATGGCTTCTCTCAAGGATGAACTAGCAGTGGTTGAAGAAGGTGGGTCTACCATTTGGGGTCAGCTCTCGGTTATTCATTACAAGTCTGACAAATCTGGTTTGGGCTTTACTACATGTGCTCAAAAGGCTGTTTATCGCGCTCGGGCTGGAGGACCTCCCCTACGCATCAGCAATCCTGGGGTCAATGCGCTTGAAGACAGTGATGGTGATTCTAACATTGACAGCTGGATCTTCCCGACTACCAACGGAGGACTCAATAACTGGACTGCCAAGGACTTTGTACCGATTACTTTTGTTCAGGAGTAATTATCTTTCTGATTTTTCGGATAAGTAATTATAAAACAATATAAACTCTATAGCCACGTGTCTTACCCAGGGCACAATGGTTCTATTTGTGAGGGTTATCATGTTTCATTCTCATATGACATCAATAAAGCATTGGACGTTTGCATACAAATTTTGCACTCCCTGTCTTTCTTTTCTTTTATTCTGTCTATACAACTATGCTCTTACACACACTCACGTATCCAAATGCAGATCCATATCCACTCTGGATCCCATTGATAACAATTATGCTACTGCTCATTATGACTTTGAAAATCTGATCAACCAAGCCGAGAATGAAGGTGAGGAAGATTGTGAGGTACCCGGAGAACTTGCTAGACTATTACAGCAGGAAGAAAGGGCCATACAACCTCATGAAGAGCCGGTTGAGACAGTGAACTTGGGTATAGAGGAAGACAGAAAAGAGGTTAAGATAGGTGCAAATCTGGATCTTAGTGTCAAACAGCAGTTGGTACAGATGTTGCATGAGTATGTTGAAATCTTTGCATGGTCATATGAAGACATGCTAGGACTAGACACGAATATAGTGGTTCATCGTCTGCCGACTAAAGAAGACTTCCCTTCGGTAAAGCAAAAGGTCCGTTGTATGCGCCCTGAGATGTCAGGGAAGATTAAAGCAGAGGTTATGAAGCATTTCAATGCAGGGTTCTTAGTTGTCACCTCATATCCGCAGTGGGTTGCTAATGTGGTTCCAGTACCTAAGAAAGATGGTAAAGTACGAATGTGTGTGGATTACAGAGACCTGAACAGGGCAAGCCCTAAGGATGACTTCCCGCTTCCCCATATCGATGTTCTGGTTGACAACACCGCACAACACAAAGTCTTTTCCTTCATGGACGGTTTCTCTGGCTACAATCAGATCAAGATGGCACCTGAAGACATGGAGAACACAACCTTTGTTACACAGTGGGGCACTTTCTGCTACAAGGTGATGCTGTTTAGGTTGAAGAATGCTAGGGCAAATTATCAGCAATCTATGGTAGCTCTGTTCCATGACATGATTCACCATGAGATAGAGGTTTACGTCGATGATATGATAGCCAAGTCTCAAACTGAGGAAGAACATCTTGATCATCTACAAAAGTTGTTTGATAGGTTGAAGACGTACAATCTGAGGTTAAATCTGAACAAGTGCACCTTCGGGGTAAGGTCTGGTAAGCTTCTGGGATTCATCGTCAGTGACAAAGGTATTCAAGTAGACCCTACAAAGGTGAGGGTCATACAAGATATGCCGGTTCCCCGTACTGAGAAGGAAGTTAGAGGTTTCTTGGGACACCTAAATTACATTGCCTGATTCATTTCACATCTGACTGCCACTTGTAAGCCAATCTTCAAGCTTTTGAAGAAAGATTAAGTGGTAAAGTGGAATGACGAATGTCAGGTCGCCTTTGACAGAATCAAGCAATACCTCTAAGAACCTCTTATTTTGATGCCTCCGACTGGAAGAAGACCTTTGATACTGTACTTAGTAGTGCTAGATAATTCAATGGGGTGTGTGTTGGGGCAGCATGACGAGTCTGGTCGAAAAGATCACGCAATATACTACCTTATCAAAAAGTTTACCGACTGTGAAACACGATACTCACTGCTCGAGAAAACTTGTTGTGCTTTGGCATGGGCTGCTCGCCGACTGAGACAATATATGTTGACCCACACTACTTTATTGATATCTAAGATGGATCCGATCAAGTACATTTTCTAGAAGCCCGCTCTCTCCGGAAGAATAGTAAGATGGAAAATAATCTTAACCGAGTACGACATTGTTGTACCCCAAAATTTGCCCTCCCATAATCTTCAAAGTCTACTCAAGGGCTACACAGTCAACCATCCTCCTAAGCCAGTCAAACTAGGGTTTTGGTTCTTGCAAGGAAGTTGAAGTTTTCAAGGGGCTCAATCAAGTCCCATATGCTCATAAACATTGTCAAGCACCTACATGTCAAGTTTCAAGGCTCACAAGGTCAAGTTGCACAGTCAAAAGCCCTAATTGCTCCACAGTCAACTATAGGGGCAAAATGGTCATTTGGCAGTCAAAAGCCAAAAAATTTGGTCAATATCTTATTTTGAAGCCACAATCATCATTTGATCAAGTCTTGATCATGATTTCACAAGAATGGCTCAAAAATCATCGAGATGAAAAAGTTTCTATTTTTGGACAGCTGAAAAGTCAACTGTAACTTGACCAAGGCATAACTTTTTCATGGTTCATCAGAAAAATCCCATCCAATGCTCATCTTGAAGGGGAAGACATTTCCTACAACTCATATTCACATTCCAAGTCCAAGAAATGCTCTCACAAAAGTTATCAATTTCAACATTATAGGTCATTTTCAAAAGTCAACAAAAAGGCATTTTATGTCAAAGACCATAACTTGAGATTGGTAAATCAAAATTACATGGGACCAAAGACATAGGTTAGAGGACTTCAAGACCTTTCCAAAATGTCCAAGAACATGTTCATAGCTTCAAAATTGAGCAAGATGTGAATTGGAGAAGTTGGGAAATTTTTGTGAAATGGCCAAAGTCAATTATCCTTGAAACTTCATTTTTGACATAAGGGGCCCACTTTTTCCACTTGTTTCAGCTTGGCCATGCCTCCCACGTGTACCACAATTTATTTCAAGATTTAAAATTAATTTTTCCATTTTTATTTAATTTTATTTGATTTAATTCATTTTAAATCTTTTAAATTCAAATAAAAATCCAAGAAATTAATGGAGGGATATATTTTGTGTTGATTAGCTTTGATACACCTTAAAACACATTCCAAATTCGTGCATGGCCTATTATGGGCATAAAAATTCAAAATTTCACAAATATGGAAAATGGTTCAAAGTTGGTTATGGAGGAAATCTCAAACATGAATGCAAGGCTTCAATGACCATAATATTGTTTGATACACATTACACACTATATATACAAGCCTTCCCAACCTCATTCAAAAAAATAGTGTGTGCAGAAACGGCCAAGAGAAAAACCAAAAATTATTCAAAAAGTGAGAGTTCTAAAACATAGTTGCGAGCATCTTCAGATCAAAACAAGCACGTGGTTCTATTCCTTGCCACACCCTGAAGCTAAAGCAACCTTTGCCAAGTCCTGAGGCTCATACCGCGCTGTAAGTTCTTCCCAGGTCCCCCATAATTCTCATATCATTTTTGTTAACGCGTTCTTGTGCAGTTTCTCAAGTAGTTTCCACCATAAGCCTCACCCATCCAACAAGCCAAGTGTCATTGGAGGCAGATCTAATGGCCCAGAATGCAAGAGTACTATGCTCTGGAGTCAGCGCAGGCGTAGGCAACCGAAAAAAAGTCAAATAAGGCTTCTTGTTGTTGGGCCAGAATTACTTCAGAAAACCTCCATGAAGGCTATCTCACCCCCCTTGGGTTTATTTACTTTTTTTTCTTATTTTATTTTGTTTTGTCATTTTCTTTTCTTTTACTTATTTGCCTTATTTTATTTTTTTAATAATTAGCATAATTAACATATTTTCATAAAAAATCAAAAAAATAGAACTAACATTATTATTATTATTATTATTATATTATTTTATAAATAAACATTAATTGAAATAGTTTAATTAGGCAATTTTGACTTTTCTTTTAATAATTAAAATAATTTAGAATTAGGTTGACTTAATTTTGTTTCTTTTTATTTTATTTCATAAAAAAACATAAAAACAAAAAAATATTTTCTTTAATTAAATTAATTAATTAGTCATTAATTAGCTTTAGTTTCATTTTAATTACAAAAAAGACCAAAAAAATTAATTTCTTTTCTAAAAAAGGGTCAACACCCTTAGACATTCCCGATTAATTTATTCGCGTGCATTTACTTTATTTTGATTATTATGTAATTGCCTTCAAGAATGTAATAGTTAAATGGGTTTATCGCTTTATTTAATTTCCGTACTCATTTACTAAAAAACGGGTCTTTGTAATTTTTGGCGATGTATAGACCCGCGCCTTGTAATAGCGTAGGATTTATGTTTCCGCAATTTACTTTCCGCACCCCTTAACTGCTAAACTTGCATGAAAGAATGTATGGTAATTAAAAACAATGCGTAGCTCACAATGCCCTGATCAAAGATAAATATTGACATGAAAAACAACACACAAATACACACACCACTTCTAGGGTACGCCTCACTCGTTGCCTTCGAAACGTGGTCGTCAAGTATAGGACGTTTTAGTAGTCCTTATGTCCATGATCCAGTTGCCTCGAAACAGTTGCCTCGAATCAGTTGCCTCAGAACAGTTGCCTCGAAATGGTTGCCTCGGATTAAAAAAGGATCAAGGACATAAGGGTAGCTTCTAAGGTGTCCTACTGTTGCTTCAGTGACCACACTGTCCCTACAATCGAATTGACCCGAACACCTCCAACGGTGGTGCTACCTACCTCTCAATGGTGGGATGGCACTACCTAAAGGACACTCACACATCTTAATTCCTTAGGGTAGGTCGATGACTCATAGATACTTGCTCTTTTCAAAAACAAACAAAATACTTTTCACACCTACACTTTCTAAAAGTTTTCAAACAAATTTTTCATACACTCTTGAGGACAGATACAAGAGTTACTTAGAAATTTTTCAAACGAAACTTTTTCAAAACCCATTCACACTTGAAAAGCAAACAATCTTTTGAAAACATAAGAGCAAGTACCTAAGAGCCCGTGGATAACCACGGATAGAAAGGGTGCTAACACCTTCCCTTTCTATAAATCTACCTCCTGAACCGAGAGACATCTCGAATAAGGAATTTTGCTGTGCTTTTGTCCTTTCCATATTGGAGAACATAAAAGACGGTGGCGACTCTTGCTTACCGCGACATTTCGCGAAACCAGCTAAAAAACAGTCAGTTCTATTTCCACCGATCACAGAACTGGCGACTCTGCTGGGGAAACTTAAAGTGAGGTGTACCTTAGGATAACTCATACTTGTGTTTTCAATTGTCTGAATTGTTTGCTTTATTATTGTGGGTACTGTCTTGGGAGTTCTATAGATCCTAACCCGGATCTGGGGGATACCTTCTTAGAAAGTAGCAACAAGGTTGTGAGGGAACTGTGCGGGGTATACCGACCCGGTTGAAGCAGTCTGCTACGTTGACGTGGCACTTTGATGAGTACCGATAACCCTTGAGTCCAGTCAAGGAGAGTACGGGGCCGCCGCATGGTGTCGTGAAGCATCAACTGACCTTAGGAACCTTAATTGAACCATCTTGGCCTCTTTAGGGTAGTGAGATGACTACTTTGGTGCAGTCCGAAGTTGGTTGATACTCGATACTACACTCAGTTGAGGGTTGTTTTCTTAGGATATTTTGATCGCCAGTTCAGTGGCTAAATCGAAACGATGAACACAGAAAACAATCCAATGATATTGAGCTCCTTAGAACCCAGTTACTTTTGATAGGACAGTGTGATCGGTGGATCTGGAACTGACTGTTTAACGCTGGTTCGTGAAATGTCGCGGTAAGCAAGAGTCGCCACCGTCTTTTATTTTCTCCAAATGGAAAGGACAAAAGCACAGAAAAATTCCTTAAAAGAGATTGCTCTCGGTTCGGGAGGTAGGTTATAGAAAGGGAAGGTGTTAGCACCCTTTCTATCCATGGTTATCCATGGGCTCTTAGATACTTGCTCAATGTGTTTTCAAAATTGTTTGTTTGCTTTTCAATTGTGGGTTTAAAAAGTTTCTTTGAAAAGTTTCAGTTCAACTCGTACGTCAGAGTGTTTGAAAAGTTTGTTTTGAAAGTTTTTGAAAATGTGTTGGTGTGAAAAGAGTTTTTTTGTTTGTTTTTGAAGAGAGCAAGTATCCATGAGAACCTACCTACCCTAAGGAATTCGTCTGTGTAAATGTCCTTTAAAGTAGTGCCATCCCACCATTGAGAGGTAGGTAGCACCACCGTTGGAGGTGTTCGGGTCAATTCGAGTTTTAGGGACATGGTGATCACCAGAGCAATGGGAAGACACCTTAGAAGCTACCCTCATGCCAGGTTCCCGGATCATGAGGACTTACTAAGACGTCCTCTACTCGACGATCACCTTTCGAAAGGCAACAGTGAGGCGTACCCTAGGGGTGGTGTGTGCGATTCGTGTGTCATGTTTCAATTATTTTGTCTTGTCATGTTTGTTGTGATCTACGCTTGATTTTATTTTTAAGTTCATACATTCTTTCATGCATATTTATTAACAGTTATAAAGTTTGCGAAAAAAATAAATCTAAGCTATTACAAATGGCGCGGGTCCACATCGCCAAAATAAACCGAACCCGATTTGACTGAAAGTAAAGAAGCAATAAAATAAAGGTGCGAGAAATAAATCTACAAGGCTTTGGGGCATATACAAAATTATAATAAGCGATATAAAATAAATGCGCAAATTGAATAAATTATAAACATGGGCGTTGGACCCTTTTGCAATAAATTAAAATTAATGGAGAATTAAAATTAAAGTTAAATGTTTTGGTATTTTTGTATTTTTTAGATTTAATGAGAAAAAAGAGTTAATTAAATTAAAAGGCCACCCTAATTCTAATATTTTTATTTATTATGAAAGAATTAAAATATAATCTACATTAAACCCTAATTTGATCTATATACAATTTAATTATGAAAATAAATAAATTAAATATTATTATTGTAAAAAGGGAAAAAATAAAAAGGATAAAAAGAATTCATTAAACCTAATTCTACATATTTTTGGATTTTTTTATTAAAAAAAGAATTAAGGTTATAATCCAATTAAATTAAATAATTACAAGCATTTATTTATGAAGAATAACTATAATAAAATAATTATTAAATTTTTGTCTTTTCTGAATTTTAATGTTTTTATGTTTTTTGTAAAAATTAATTAAATCAGAAAATAAAATACATAAGTAAATGATTAGAAATAATAGAACATAAAGAAAATTAGAGAAAAAAAAGATAGAACCAGGGGGGTGTTCTGTCCCATTGTGGAGGTGTTGGCCCAAGAACATTGGCCCATTAAGCCTGAGATTTGTTGACTTCTCCAGTTTGTGTACCAGCGCGTTGACCTGGGCTTATAGTGGACCTTCAACCTCAGCCCTTGATCTGTGTCCATTAGGCGTGTGTACACTTGGATGAGGGGACATATGGTGATCCACGAAAGTGTGCCTGCATATGATTAATAAAGGAAAAATAATATTGGAAAGGAAGAAGACCTGGGATCGAACCCAGGTCATTCATGTTGCAAACCATCACGTGCACCACTGAACCATTTGAATCATGTTTAATATATTATAACAAACAAACAATAAAAGGAAAAAGCAAATGCATTAGTGGAGGGCGCGCAAAAGTTTGAATCAGCGAACCACGTCTTGCCACCTAGTCTTCTTCTTCATTCTCTTTTTATTTTCTGAAACATAAAAGCAATAAGCAACGGTTTTAACCCGTTGCTATAGAAGGCGTGTTAGAAAATAGCGAATAGGATCCTATTGGACATAAATTCATCGCGAGCAATGTTTCTTGTTCGTTGGAGCACGCTGATTGCAATGGTAGTGATCTTGAGGCTTGATTTTACTCTGTTCTAAAAGTCCTAATTCAAAAAGCTGGAAACCCTAAAAACCAAACATGGTAGATTCGCGTATGGCTTATGAAAATGCAATCAAACACCATGGTTAGCTTAGAAACATCATTGTGATCATGAATACATAAATAAAAATGAAAAAAAATGCTTGAATTATGCTATGCGATTTCAAGAACTTTGAGGTACAGTTTGACTTAGGGGTACCAATTCAGGGTGTTTTGAAAGATGTTTGGAGTTGGGATGCGTTCAGAATTTGTCCAGGATGCTGTTAGAAAAAGAATTGAGGCTTGAATCCACCTCTAAATTAGTTTTCAGTGTTTGAGTTTTAAGGAAAAATTTCAATATCCAAAAGCTTGTTTGGGCGCAGCTTATGATGTGTTAGGCTTAGGGTTTGACTTAGTGATTATAATGGAAGAGAATTGGCTTGCTAACTGACCTTAATTCATGCTTAGGAAAGAACAAGTCCTAGGGTTTTTACCATTAACCAAGTTTCCTTCTTTTTAGCCAAGACCTAGACCTAGTGTGCAATTTAACCCTAGCCTGAGTTTTTGAGTTGGCCCATGATACATGGAAGTTGTCCAAATTCACATGACACTATTCCATTGGTTTTTGAATTTTATTTGAATTTTTAAAGATTTAAAATGAATTAAATTATCAAAAATTAAATAAAATAGAAAAATCAATATTTGGTCTTGAAATTAATCATGGGACACGTGTGTGGCATGACAAGGATGGATCAAGTGGAAAAAAGTGGGCCCTTTTGTCAAAAATTGGAGTTTCAAGGATAGTTGACTTTTGCCATTTCACCAAAATTTCCCAACTTCTACAAGGCATAACTTGCTCAATTTTTAAGCTTTTCACATGTTCTTGGACATTTTGGAAAGGTCTTTGAGTCCTTTAACCAATGCCTTTGGTCCCATGTCATTTTGATTTTCCAATCTCAAGTTATGGCCTTTGACTTAAAGTCCCTTTTTGTTGACTTTTGAAAATGACCTATAATGTTGAAATTGATAACTTTTTGTGAGAGCATTTCTTGGACTTGAAGTATGAAGATGAGTTGTAGGAAATGTCTTTCTCTTCAAAATGAGCTTTGGATGGAATTTTTCTGATAATCCATGTGAAAGTTATGCCCTGGTCAATTTCAGTTGACTTTTTCAGCTGTCCAAATATAGCAACTTTTGCATCTTTGATGATTTCTGAGCCAAATTTTGAGAATCATGATCAAGCATTGATCAAATGATGTTTGTGGCTTCAAAATGATATGTTGACCAAAAATTTGAACTTTTGACTGCCAAATGACCATTTTGCCCCTACAGTTGACTGTAGTGCAATTTAGGGTTTTGACTGTGCAATCTTGAGCTGAATGCCTTGAAACTTGATATGAGGATACTTGACCATCTTTGTAAGCATATGAGACTTGATTGGGCCTTTGAACACTTCCTTTTCTTGATCAGAACACAAACCCTAGTTTTGACTGTATAGGAGACAGTTGCACTGTGCAACCCTTGGGGAATTTTATGACTTGGCTTGGCAATTTCTTGAGGAAGATGGGAGGGCAAATTTTGGGGTATAACAGTTGCCCCTGTTCAATCTTCTTAGACCTGAGGATGCAGATTGGCTGACGTGCCTTTCGTAATCCGAGGGTAGAAGATGATTGGACACTAGAGTGCCCAGAAATTTGCGCTCACATGTTAGCAATGATGGTGGAATGGGCTTATAGATGCCATCTGGATGTTTGATTGCGTAGGAGATTCCTTGGCGAGAACCTGTATACCTGCAAAACAGAAAATGAGTACCTGACATGTTGCAGGAGCCGATTTTTTAGATGCCTGGTGTAGATGTGTCCTGACTGATTACAGGAGCTGAGTCTGGAGCTTCAAACGATGATGAAAGAATCAGGGATGATTACTACCTTGGCATGAATGGTAAGAGAACCTTGGGCGACTTTAACCTCAACAACGCTCGTTGAGAAAAATCTGGGGTGTCTTCTGCTGGGATAAGAATCAGGGAGATCTTAGGGTCGATCCGACTGAACCAGAGAGGCCTTTGACTGGGTAAGAATCAGGAAACTCTTAGGGTCGATTTAACTGAACCGGTCTAGGTCTTGAAATGTCTTCAACTGGATAAGCATCAGGGAGATCTTAGGGTCGATCTGACTGAACCAGAGAAGGCCTTTAACTGGGTAAGCATCAGGAAAATCTTGGGACGATTTAACTGAACCGGTCTAGGTCTTGAAATGTCTTCAACTGGATAAGCATCAGGGAGATCTTAGGGTCGATCTGACTGAACCAGAGAAGGCCTTTGACTGGATAAGCATCAGGAAAATCTTAGGGTCGATTTAACTGAACCGGTCTAGGTCTTGAAATGTCTTCAACTGGATAAGCATCAGGGAGATCTTAGGGTCGATCTGACTGAACCAGAGAAGGCCTTTGACTGGATAAGCATCAGGAAAATCTTGGAACGATTTAACTGAACCGGTCTAGGTCTTGAAATGTCTTCAACTGGATAAGCATCAGGGAGATCTTAGGGTCGATCTGACTGAACCAGAGAAGGCCTTTGACTGGATAAGCATCAGGAAAATCTTAGGGTCGATTTAACTGAACCGGTCTAGGTCTTGAAATGTCTTCAACTGGATAAGCATCAGGGAGATCTTAGGGTCGATCTGACTGAACCAGAGAAGGCCTTTGACTGGATAAGCATCAGGAAAATCTTAGGGTCGATTTAACTGAACCGGTCTAGGTCTTGAAATGTCTTCAGCTGGATAAGCATCAGGGAGATCTTAGGGTCGATCTGACTGAACCAGAGAAGGCCTTTGACTGGATAAGCATCAGGAAAATCTTAGGGTCGATTTAACTGAACCGGTCTAGGTCTTGAAATGTCTTCAACTGGATAAGCATCAGGGAGATCTTAGGGTCGATCTGACTGAACCAGAGAAGGCCTTTGACTGGATAAGCATCAGGGAAATCTTGGGACGATTTAACTGAACCGGTCTAGGTCTTGAAATGTCTTCAACTGGATAAGCATCAGGGAGATCTTAGGGTCGATCTGACTAAACCAGAGAAGGCCTTTGACTGGATAAGCATCAGGGAAATCTTGGGACGATTTAACTGAACCGGTCTAGGTCTTGAAATGTCTTCAACTGGATAAGCATCAGGGAGATCTTAGGGTCGATCTGACTGAACCAGAGAAGGCCTTTGACTGGATAAGCATCAGGAAAATCTTGGGACGATTTAACTGAACCGGTCTAGGTCTTGAAATGTAGCTTGAGAACTTAACTGGATCTTTCCTGAAAGGTAAAAGTCAGTCATATGCAATGCATGATATGGATCAAGCAATGATGTTCTCAACATAAATGAGATTTGTATGATGCAGTGCGTTATGCATGCTATAATGATGTATGTGATGTTTTATGTATGTTTTTGTCTAGGAAAGTGAATCCTTGACGGGTGCCGGGAAGTCGTATCCTGGGCTGACGTCGAAGAATAGATTTTGCTTCCGCTGGGGATGATAACTGCAAGGATACCGGTAGGAGAAGATGACTCCGTTGCGGAATAAACTTGGCGAATGTAAGATTCTGCGAGGAGAAAAGATACCCTAGCGATCATGCTGGAAAGCAATACTCTGTGGGAAGAGTGATGCCTTGCTGAATGTTGATAGTAACTCTGTTGGGGATACCGTTGTTGTATTGGAAGTGTGAATTGACTTCGCTGGGGATAGGAAAGAACTACGTTGACGACGACCTTCCCTTGGCTTTTGGCTGAGGATAACCCAGTTATATCCTGTTAAGGAAATAACTCTTTTAAATCAAGCCAGACGACGCGTTCGTGTCCTGTGAAGGATAAGCTTCCAGAATTTACTGGGGATAAGCTTACTGCTTGGGGAGATGAATTCCATCCATCCTGGGGAACTTGGATGGGACTCTCCTGGGGAAATTAAGATAGTTTTGATATACTGGGGAGTGATTCCTTTGAATGTTGATGTATGCCGCCGGGGAACAATCTTTAGACCAAGACTGCCGGGGATGCTTGTTAAGAATATATGCTGCTGGGGAATATTGGGATCTACTCGAGGATACCCAATTTCCTTGAGACTTGTTAACTTTGTTTGGGGAAGAATGCACTGACTTGCTGTCTCACTCTCTGGGGAATTTAAGATGCCTGGTTAGGTTCTTTAGCTGAACCTACCTTGGTACCTTAGAGGATAGAACAATTAGACTGCTCAGACAACTCTTTATTGCCCCTGTTTCTAGTGTCACCTGCAATTAATTCTTTGTTTCGTATGCAAATATTTATGAGCTAGCAAATTATTGTCAATGCATATATCACAAATTGAACCTTGGACGTTCTTCGCAAAACAAAACAGAAAAAGAAAAACAGTTGGCACGTTTAACTGAAAAGTATATTTGTATTGATTTAGAATAGCCTGTGAATAGGCGTTTTGTGTACAAGAGGCTGACATCCTAGTAAGAGAAACGTCGCCGAGCAAAAGAGTTTATACAAGTTTTGTACAAAAGAAAATAAAACAGCTGTGTGAAAGATGAATGATCCACTGGGTTTCAACTCTGCTATTGCCTTTATACTCTGCGCGTCTCATCACTTGATGACCTTGGTTGAAGGTGGAGCTGACTGATCGATGCCGTCTGAACTTGATGTAGATACCGGATTCTGGATGCAAAGTGATCCAATGAGACATAGTATTACTCTTTTATCCCTAATTTTTGCCTGGACTGCCCTTTCGGGTTTTCAGTCCACCGGGATACCCATTTTTGCCCAAGCCGCCTTTTCAGGTTTTCGACTTGCCGGGTGTACAGATTTTTCATTTTCATCCCCTCATTTTGCCCGAACCCTTTTGGTTCGACGGGAAGCCCTAACTTTTGCCTAGACATGTCAGCCTAGCGGGTCATTTTTCATGCGTAGTATTTTTTAACTATGTCTGCATTGGCGGGGTGAGGAAGGTCGTCACCATCCATGTTGGTTAATATCATTGCTCCTCCTGAGAACACATGCTTAACCACAAATGGCCCTTCGTACGTAGGGGTCCATTTGCCCCTTGGATCACTCTGAGGAAGGATGATTCGCTTGATCACCAGATCCCCGACTTGATATTCCTGTGGTCTGACCTTTTTGTTAAATGCCCTGATCATTCGTTTCTGATACGTCTGACCATGACAGATAGCAGCAAGTCTCTTTTCGTCAATAAGGTTGAGCTGATCAAGTCGTGTCTGGATCCAATCATCTTCATTCAGATTTGCATCCTTCATTATCCGGAGAGAAGGAATTTGTACTTCGATCGGCAAGACTGCCTCCATGCCATAAACCAGAGAGAAAGGAGTTGCCCCGGTTGACGTCCTAGCTGAAGTACGATACCCATGCAGAGCGAACGGTAACATCTCGTGCCAATCTTTATACGTTACTGTCATCTTCTGCACGATCTTCTTGATGTTTTTATTAGCTGCTTCTACAGCCCCATTCATCTTCGGTCTGTAAGGAGAGGAATTGTGGTGCTGTATCTTGAACTGTTCGCAGAGCTCAGCGATCATCTTATTGTTCAGATTGGTACCGTTATCTGTAATAATCCGCTCAGGGACACCGTACCGACAGATCAGATTGTGCCGAATGAACCGTGCCACAACAGTCTTGGTTACCGTAGCATAGGATGCTGCCTCAACCCACTTCGTAAAATAATCAATTGCCACTAGGATGAAGCGATGTCCATTAGATGCCGTAGGTTTAATCTCACCGATCATGTCTATACCCCACATTGCAAATGGCCAAGGCGCAGTTAGAACATTCAGGGGAACCGGAGGAACATGCACCTTGTCTGCGTAGATCTGACATTTATGGCATGTCCTAGAATGTTGGTAACAATCAGCTTCCATGGTGGACCAGTAATACCCTGCCCGTAGGATCTTTTTTGCCATGGTATGTCCACTGGAGTGTGTACCAAAGGTCCCTTCATGTAGCTCTTCCATGATTCTTTCTGCTTCAGTCTTATCTACACAACGCAGTAGGGTTGAATCCTGGTTTCGCTTGTACAAAATGCCGTTGCTAAGAAAGAACTTGGCTGCAAACCTCCTCAGGAATTTCTTATCATTGACAGATGCTCCTTCAGGGTATTCCTGAGCTTCTAGGTATCTCTTCACTTCGTGGTACCAAGGCTTCTCAGTTACCAATTCAGTTTCGAGATCACAACAGTATGCCGGTTCGTCCAGTTTCCAGATAGTGATCCGGGGAGCTTCATTATCCCATTTAACCTTGAACATTGAAGACATTGTAGCTAACGCGTCCGCCAGCTGATTCTCTTCTCTTGGAAAGTGCTCAAATGTTATCTCTGTGAAGTGGGGGATCAGGGCCAACACACATTCTCTGTAAGGAATCAAGTTTGGGTGTTTCGTATCCCACTCTCCTTTGATCTGATTGATCACAAGAGCGGAATCTCCGAAGACACTCAGAAATTTGATCCTCAGGTCGATCGCAGCTTGAAGACCCATAATACACGCTTCATACTCCGCCATATTGTTGGTACAGTTGAAACACAGCCGGGCGGTGAGTGGAGTATGAGTACCTTGTGGAGATACGATTATGGCGCCGATACCATTTCCCAAAGCATTGGAGGCTCCGTCAAAGTGCATAGACCATCGGGATCCTGGTTCAGGTCCTTCATCCGGTCCAGGTATTTCACAGTCAGTTACTATCATAATGCTTTCATCTGGAAACTCGAAGTTCATTGATTGGTAGTCATCCACAGCTTGATGTGCTAAGTGGTCTGCCAATACACTTCCCTTGATGGCTTTTTGGGTCGTATACTGAATGTCGTATTCCGTCAAGATCATCTGCCATCTTGCAATTCTCCCAGACAGAGCAGGCTTTTCGAATATGTACTTTATAGGATCCATTTTTGAGATTAACAAGGTAGTGTGAGTCAGCATATACTGTCTCAGCCGGCGAGCAGCCCATACCAAAGCGCAGCAAGTTTTCTCAAGCAGTGAGTACCGGGTCTCACAGTCAGTAAACTTTTTGCTAAGGTAATAAATGGCATGCTCTTTTCGGCCAGACTCGTCATGCTGCCCCAGCACACACCCCATTGCATTATCAAGCACTGTCAGGTAAAGTATCAAAGGTCTCCCTTCAACTGGTGGCATAAGGATGGGTGGTTCTTGGAGATATTCTTTGATTCTGTCAAAAGCAGCCTGACATTCATCATTCCAACGTACTACCTGATCTTTCTTCAGCAGCTTGAAGATTGGTTCACAGGTAGCAGTTAAGTGTGAGATGAACCGAGCAATGTACTTCAGACGTCCTAGAAAGCCTCTGACTTCCTTCTCTGTCTTAGGAACTGGCATCTCTTGAATGGCCTTGACCTTAGCAGGGTCCACTTGAATTCCTTTATCACTGACCACGAAGCCTAGCAACTTCCCAGATCTTACCCCGAAGGTGCACTTGTTAGGGTTCAATCTAAGTTTGTACAGTTTCAACCGGTCAAACAGTTTCTGTAGATGATCAAGGTGCTCTTCCTCAGTCTGGGACCTAGCGATCATGTCGTCCACATACACCTCTATCTCGTGATGGATCATGTCATGAAATAAAGCAACCATGGCACGTTGGTAGGTTGCCCCAACATTCTTTAGTCCAAAAGGCATGACTTTGTAGCAGAAGGTGCCCCACTGAGTAACAAATGTAGTCTTTTCCATGTCTTCCGGAGCCATCTTGATCTGATTGTAGCCTGAAAAACCGTCCATGAAAGAGAACACTTTATGCTGAGCTGTATTATCAACAAGGACATCAATGTGGGGTAGAGGGAAGTCATCCTTGGGGCTGGCCCTGTTCAGATCCCTGTAATCGACACACATCCTGACCTTGCCGTCCTTCTTAGGTACCGGCACCACATTAGCAACCCACCGAGGGTAAGAAGTCACTGCAAGAAAACCGGCATCAAACTGCTTCATAACCTCGGCTTTAATCTTCTCAGACATCTCTGGACGCATACGGCGGACCTTTTGCTTAACCGGAGGGCAATCTTCTTTAGTTGGTAAGTGATGGACCACAATGTCGGTATCTAATCCGGGCATATCTTCGTAGGACCAGGCAAAGATTTCTTTGTAGTCATGCAGCATCTGAGTCAACCGTTGCTTCACGCTGAGTTCTAGGTTGGCACCAATCTTCACCTCTTTCTTGTCTTCCTCAGTACCCAAGTTTATTATTTCCACTGGCTCTTCATGGGGTTGAATTGCCCTCTCCTCCTGTTGTAACAGTCTTGCAAGTTCACCAGGCACTTCGCAATCCTCTTCACCTTCGTCTGCGGCTAAGTTGATCGGATTTTCGAAGTCATAACTGGCAGTAGCAGAGTCGTTACCAGTGAGATCCAGAGTGGATTGAAGCCTGTATGAGTGAGTGTGTGTGTAAATACAGCTGTTTTGCAATATGTAAAGAAAGGAAAGAAAAGGAGCGCAAAATTTGAAATGTGAAAAACGTCCAATGCTTTTATTCATGATATATGACAGTGACAAACAAAAGCCCTCACAAATAAAACCACGGTGCCCCGGGTAAGACACCGGGCCATATAGTCTCAAATTATTGTTTATTACAAATCAAAAACAAAGAAATTCATTACTGGGGAACAAAAGTTATGGGTGTAAAATCTTTAGCAGTCCAATTGGTCAATCCACCGTCGGTCGTCGGGTAGATCCAGCTATCGAACTCTGACTCTTCCACTTTGACTTCCTCTCCAATAGCATTCACTTCTGAGTGGGTGATGAGCACAGGAGGTCTTCCAATTCTCGCCTTGCGCACCGCTTTCTGAGCTTTCTGTGGTGAAACCCAGCCCAAACTTGTTAGTCTTAGGAGTAAGATCAGGGAGCTTGCCCCAGTTTGCACATTCACCTTTTTCGATCACAGCCCGGGCGTCCTTTAAGGAGGCCATCTTCATAGGAGAAACCTCTTCATCTGCTTCTGCTGCTGCCAGGGTTTGCGGCACTTCCTCAAAATGTTGAAAGGGGGTTTCAATGAACTCCCCATCCATTTCTACATATCTGAAGGAGTTGAGGTGGCTGACCATGTACTCCTCTTCCCCTTGCACTGTTACGATCTTCCCCCTGACCGGGTACTTGAGCTTCTGATGCAATGTGGAGGTCACAGCTCCAGCCTTGTGGATCCATGGGCGACCCAGCAAACAAGAATAGGATGGATGGATGTCCATCACATAGAATTTTGAATCAAATACCTGTGACCCAACCCTGATTGGGATGTCCACCTCACCATGTACCATTCTTTTGGACCCGTCAAAGGCCCGGACAACAATGTGAGTTGGTTTGAGCTCTAGACCCTCGCAATCCAGCCTATCCAGAGCCTTCTTGGGCAGCACGTTTAATGAAGAACCTGTATCAACCAGCACATGAGCAAGAGTAGTGCCCCTGCATTCAATGGAGACATGCAGGGCATCATTATGGTTCCTCCCCTTTGCTGTCAGATCGGCATCAGAGAAACCCAGGCCATTATCAGCAGTTAGGTTGGCCACACAGTCGGTGAACTGGTCAGCAGACGTCTCTTGGGGTACGTGGGCTGTCTTTAAGAAAGCAATCAGAGCCTTTGCATGGGCCTCTGAACACAGCAGCAGTGACAACATGGAGATTTTAGAGGGGGTGTGCCCCAGCTGTTCTACAACGTTGAAATCACTTTTCTTTATTATCTTGAGGATTTCTTCCATTTCCTGCTTGGAAGCCTCAACAATGGTCTTTGGTGCCTCCGTCCTGGCAGGCATATCAGCAGCAATTCCCTTGCCCCGAGTATCAGATGACTCAGTAGCAGGGGTGGATACTTGGTCAGGGGGAGAAACAGGCTCTCTGGCAGGTGTGAAGATCAAAGGCCTATGAATTGTCGGAGGAGCAATGTCTGGCGAGAACAGTCTTCCACTACGAGTGACCTTAGCAGGCCCGGTGATGTTGGAGACACCAGTATCAATGTTGCACTCTTGTTTCACACCCAGAACATAAACATCCGCCCCATAGTGCCATGGGACAGCCTTATCAGATTTGTAGGGTATAGGCCCCGGAACAGTAATGGTGATGGGAGCACTCTTGTGAAGTGACAAAATTTGTATAGGCTTCTTTGAAGGAGCCTTGGAATGGTTGTTGAAGATGGTAACGATCGACACTTCTTCAACAGGAGCAGCAGGAACAACAGTCTTTCTGAACAAAATCTCTCTACTATCTATCAGGTTTTGGACACCTGACTTCAGCAGAGAACAACCAGCAGGGGAAGCAACACATAGAGGGCAACTTTCGCTACATCCCGGAAATAAACCGGCTAGCAACAGATTCCTCTTGACCATCAACAACGGAGTAGCAACATCATCCACCGAAGCTACATACAAATCTTCCTCAACAGCATTCACTCCATGCTGGGGCATGGGAGCAGTTACAACATTCGGCCTTTCGGGCGCCTCAAACTGTATCTCCTTTGCATCAATGAGGTCTTGAACCTTATTCTTTAGGGCCCAACAGTCATCTGTGTTATGCCCTGGGCTATCAGAGTGATAAGCGCAGCGAGCATTTGGATTGAACTTGGGGGATGCAGTATTGGGAAACTTTGGAGCCTCCCTGACAGTCACTAAATTGGTGGATAGCAACTGTGGCAGGATCTGTGATAAGGTCATGCTTAACCGGGTATACTCTCTCCGGGGTCTTTCAAACTTTTGAGGATTAGTTGGCCGAGGAGCGGCAGCAGGTTTGGCAATCATTACCGCACTGACAGATTGGCGGTGTTCAGGTCGCTCTGTTCTCCGGGAGCTATATACAGCACTAGCCTCCTTTTTGAAGGGTTTCTTCTCAGTACTGGAGGAGGCAACCTTCTGTATCTTCCCCGATTTTATACCGGCCTCGATCCTTTCACCAGTCAGGATCAGATCAGTAAACCCAGCAGAGGAATTACCAATGAGATGATTGAAAAATGGACCAGATAGGGTCCCCAAGAACATATCTACCAGCTCCCGATCCGTCAATGGTGGCTGCACCCTGCCAGCCAGGTCTCTCCATTTCTGAGCGTACTCCTTAAAACCTTCACCCGACCCTAGCGACATACCCTGGAGCTGGGTACGCGTAGGAGCGAGGTCGGCATTATACTGATACTGCTTGTAAAAAGCAGTGGCCAGATCCTCCCAGTTACGAATGCTGATTCCATCCAGCTGATAGAACCAATCGAGGTGAGTCCCTGAAAGACTCTCCTGGAAGAAGTGGATCCAAAGGTTCTTGTCTGCTGTGTAAGGCTGGATCTTCCTTACATAAGAACGGAGGTGCATCTTGGGACAGGAAGCCCCATCATACTTCACGAAGGCAGGTGTTTTGAACTTGTGGGGGATCACCACCCCAGTAGATAACCCTAAGTCTCCGAAATCCAATCCAGGCACCCGCTGAACTTCCATAGCCTTTAATCTGTCTTCCAGCTGTTTGTACCGGTCTTTAGCAGGAGGGTACTGTTCGTCGTTGAAGTCTGTTTCAGTATCAGAGCCCACAGGAGTAGTGACCTCCCTTTCTTGGTGACTACCTTCCGTCACAGATGGAGGAGTCCTTTCAGCTTCAACCAAAGTGTTCCCGAGTCTGCGCCCAGTGTTAAATAGCACAGTCCTCCTCTTCTTCTTAGTCTTCTTCAAAAGCATGGTCTTCAACTCTTGTTGACCCTGAGCCAAGCCCTTGATCAGCTCCTGAAATTGGGCGTTCTGCGCCTGAAATTGGACGTTCTGCGCCTGAAGAGCCTTGATAGATGCCTCGGTTGATGATTCAGGATTCATGATGCTGAAATGAACAGCGAAGAACGGTAAACAACCTGAAAAGAAGAGTATTTATGATGCATATGATGAATGATATGTGTTTATGCAATGCATTCAAGAGTTCGAAAATTCAAATTCGTTGTAGACCAAAAGGAACACACGTTATTTATTAAGAAAATCATTGTTTAATACATCAAAGCCTCATGGGCAAAAGTACAAAAAGATCAAATCAATCCCAAAATATGTTGCGCATCTTCTTTGGAGCTATGTAAGTGTTGAGGTTCCTTTCCTCGTGCAGCAGGCGGGTGAGCTCCAAGACCTTCCTTTCACTGGCATGCAAACTAGTCTCAAGAGAATTCCGCGCTTCCTTAAGCTGGATCCAACTCTTCTGCATCTCTTCCCAGGATGTGGGCATATCAGGGTGCTGAATAACATGAGACACCTCTCCTTCCAAGGCAGGCTCTTTGATTACTGGAAGCATGTGAGGATAAGGCATTACTAACTTCTGAGAGCGGGCTCGTACCCATTTGAGGTAAGGCTCCAAAGGGATGGAGTTCCTGTGCCCCAGTGTCTTGCTGTCTATCCTACTAGGCATCCTCCAAGCTCTGATAAATCTCTGGCGAAGTCCTTGAGTATCGTTGTCGAAGTCAAAAACTATGTCAGGAATCAACATGTCATGAGGACCATCCCTCCGAGCATAACCAAATTGTCTCCAAGCCAGGCATGGACTATAAGTAATACCCCCTCTGATTCCAAGTAAAGGAACATTAGGATACTCCCCGCAACGATCAATGATAGTGACATCTTCTCTGGACCTAGGGCACCAATGTATATCTGCATGTGTAAGAGCCATCGACCGTTGTGACCATCTCAAACCCCGCTCGTTCTTCAGGACTGATTGTGGAAGGTGCGAAATAAACCACTTTCCCAGGAGAGGAGTGCAACACATAAGGACACCTCTTTTTCTCATGGTTCGAGTGTAACATGAGTGAAGGAGGTCCCCCAACAACGTAGGTATAGGATTCCTGGACATAAAGATCTGGACAGCATTGATATCAACGAGCTGGTCTGGGTTAGGGAACAACACCAAACCATAAACAAGAAGGGCCACAACCTTTTCAAAAGCTTGTAAGTCAAGGGAGTTCCAACATTCATAGGCCTTTTCAAACAGAAACCTGGCTAAGAACCCTTTGATACCACTTCTAACTTCCCAATGTCCCTTGAGGTCAGATGACTGTAGGTGCAAGGCTTTAGCAATCTCTTCAAGCTTAGGTTCCTTTTCTGTACCGTTGAAGGGTAGCTGATCAAGGATAGGGATCTTCAGGAGTCGGGAGAACTCCTCCAATGTAGGTACCAACTGATAGTCCAAGAAGGTGAAACAGTGATGCAGAGGGTCAAAAAATTGGAACAGAACCTTTATCATATCTTCCTCAATGTTGGTGTTGACCAAGCTGATGAGGCTTCCATGCCTTTCACTGAATGAAGAGTTCTCGGGAATTCTGGATATAAGCTCCTTAAGCTGAGGAGGTACCCTTACAAGACTGATTTGAATTGTCTTTCTACGAACAGTTTCCATGTCCTACAAAACAAGAACAAAGATGAAAATTCGAACCCCTGAAATGGTTAGTTAATGCATATGATGCTGGATGATGTCATGATGTTATGATTAAACACACTACAGATATTTACAAAGACAGACATGTAAGGCACACAAGGCACACAAGACAAGCCCTTAAGGTTTAAGGCCAGCATGGGGTCTGGGTAGTACCCTCTTGAAGTTGGTGGGTTCAACCTGTCCTAATCAAAGTAACCGGGTTCTAAAGTTCCCAATATCACGGGATTGCTTTCATTGTTCATCGTTTCGATTTAGCCACTGAACTGGCAACCGAAATATTCCAGGAAAGCAACCCTCAATTGAGTGTAGTATCGAGTATCAACCAACCTCGGACTGCACCAAAGTCAGTTATCTCACTACCCTAAAGAGGCCAAGATAGTTCAATTAAGGTTCCTAAGGTCTGTTGATGCTTCATGACACCACGCGGAGGCCCCGTACTCTCCTTGACTGAACTCAAGGGTTACCGGTACACACCAAAGTGCCACATCAACGTAGCAGACTGTTTCAACCATGTCGGTATACCCCGCACAGTTCCCTCACAGCCTTGTTGCTACTTTCTAAGAAAGGTATCCCCCAGATCCGGGTTAGGATCTATAGAACTCCCAAGCAACCCACAATAATAAAGCATACAAGGAAAACAATTGAAAACACAGTTGTAAACTAGCCCTAAGGTACACCTCACTTTAAGTTTATCCCCAGCAGAGTCGCCAGTTCTGTGATCGGTGGATCTGGAACTGACTGTTTAACGCTGGTTCGCGAAATGTCGCGGTAAGCAAGAGTCGCCACCGTCTTTTATTTTCTCCAAATGGAAAGGACAAAAGCACAGAAAAATTCCTTAAAAGAGATTGCTCTCGGTTCGGGAGGTAGGTTATAGAAAGGGAAGGTGTTAGCACCCTTTCTATCCATGGTTATCCATGGGCTCTTAGATACTTGCTCAATGTGTTTTCAAAATTGTTTGTTTGCTTTTCAATTGTGGGTTTAAAAAGTTTCTTTGAAAAGTTTCAGTTCAACTCGTACGTCAGAGTGTTTGAAAAGTTTGTTTTGAAAGTTTTTGAAAATGTGTTGGTGTGAAAAGAGTTTTTTTGTTTGTTTTTGAAGAGAGCAAGTATCCATGAGAACCTACCTACCCTAAGGAATTCGTCTGTGTAAATGTCCTTTAAAGTAGTGCCATCCCACCATTGAGAGGTAGGTAGCACCACCGTTGGAGGTGTTCGGGTCAATTCGAGTTTTAGGGACATGGTGATCACCAGAGCAATGGGAAGACACCTTAGAAGCTACCCTCATGCCAGGTTCCCGGATCATGAGGACTTACTAAGACGTCCTCTACTCGACGATCACCTTTCGAAAGGCAACAGTGAGGCGTACCCTAGGGGTGGTGTGTGCGATTCGTGTGTCATGTTTCAATTATTTTGTCTTGTCATGTTTGTTGTGATCTACGCTTGATTTTATTTTTAAGTTCATACATTCTTTCATGCATATTTATTAACAGTTATAAAGTTTGCGAAAAAAATAAATCTAAGCTATTACAAATGGCGCGGGTCCACATCGCCAAAATAAACCGAACCCGATTTGACTGAAAGTAAAGAAGCAATAAAATAAAGGTGCGAGAAATAAATCTACAAGGCTTTGGGGCATATACAAAATTATAATAAGCGATATAAAATAAATGCGCAAATTGAATAAATTATAAACATGGGCGTTGGACCCTTTTGCAATAAATTAAAATTAATGGAGAATTAAAATTAAAGTTAAATGTTTTGGTATTTTTGTATTTTTTAGATTTAATGAGAAAAAAGAGTTAATTAAATTAAAAGGCCACCCTAATTCTAATATTTTTATTTATTATGAAAGAATTAAAATATAATCTACATTAAACCCTAATTTGATCTATATACAATTTAATTATGAAAATAAATAAATTAAATATTATTATTGTAAAAAGGGAAAAAATAAAAAGGATAAAAAGAATTCATTAAACCTAATTCTACATATTTTTGGATTTTTTTATTAAAAAAAGAATTAAGGTTATAATCCAATTAAATTAAATAATTACAAGCATTTATTTATGAAGAATAACTATAATAAAATAATTATTAAATTTTTGTCTTTTCTGAATTTTAATGTTTTTATGTTTTTTGTAAAAATTAATTAAATCAGAAAATAAAATACATAAGTAAATGATTAGAAATAATAGAACATAAAGAAAATTAGAGAAAAAAAAGATAGAACCAGGGGGGTGTTCTGTCCCATTGTGGAGGTGTTGGCCCAAGAACATTGGCCCATTAAGCCTGAGATTTGTTGACTTCTCCAGTTTGTGTACCAGCGCGTTGACCTGGGCTTATAGTGGACCTTCAACCTCAGCCCTTGATCTGTGTCCATTAGGCGTGTGTACACTTGGATGAGGGGACATATGGTGATCCACGAAAGTGTGCCTGCATATGATTAATAAAGGAAAAATAATATTGGAAAGGAAGAAGACCTGGGATCGAACCCAGGTCATTCATGTTGCAAACCATCACGTGCACCACTGAACCATTTGAATCATGTTTAATATATTATAACAAACAAACAATAAAAGGAAAAAGCAAATGCATTAGTGGAGGGCGCGCAAAAGTTTGAATCAGCGAACCACGTCTTGCCACCTAGTCTTCTTCTTCATTCTCTTTTTATTTTCTGAAACATAAAAGCAATAAGCAACGGTTTTAACCCGTTTCTATAGAAGGCGTGTTAGAAAATAGCGAATAGGATCCTATTGGACATAAATTCATCGCGAGCAATGTTTCTTGTTCGTTGGAGCACGCTGATTGCAATGGTAGTGATCTTGAGGCTTGATTTTACTCTGTTCTAAAAGCCCTAATTCAAAAAGCTGGAAACCCTAAAAACCAAACATGGTAGATTCGCGTATGGCTTATGAAAATGCAATCAAACACCATGGTTAGCTTAGAAACATCATTGTGATCATGAATACATAAATAAAAATGAAAAAAATGCTTGAATTATGCTATGCGATTTCAAGAACTTTGAGGTACAGTTTGACTTAGGGGTACCAATTCAGGGTGTTTTGAAAGATGTTTGGAGTTGGGATGCGTTCAGAATTTGTCCAGGATGCTGTTAGAAAAAGAATTGAGGCTTGAATCCACCTCTAAATTAGTTTTCAGTGTTTGAGTTTTAAGGAAAAATTTCAATATCCAAAAGCTTGTTTGGGCGCAGCTTATGATGTGTTAGGCTTAGGGTTTGACTTAGTGATTATAATGGAAGAGAATTGGCTTGCTAACTGACCTTAATTCATGCTTAGGAAAGAACAAGTCCTAGGGTTTTTACCATTAACCAAGTTTCCTTCTTTTTAGCCAAGACCTAGACCTAGTGTGCAATTTAACCCTAGCCTGAGTTTTTGAGTTGGCCCATGATACATGGAAGTTGTCCAAATTCACATGACACTATTCCATTGGTTTTTGAATTTTATTTGAATTTTTAAAGATTTAAAATGAATTAAATTATCAAAAATTAAATAAAATAGAAAAATCAATATTTGGTCTTGAAATTAATCATGGGACACGTGTGTGGCATGACAAGGATGGATCAAGTGGAAAAAAGTGGGCCCTTTTGTCAAAAATTGGAGTTTCAAGGATAGTTGACTTTTGCCATTTCACCAAAATTTCCCAACTTCTACAAGGCATAACTTGCTCAATTTTTAAGCTTTTCACATGTTCTTGGACATTTTGGAAAGGTCTTTGAGTCCTTTAACCAATGCCTTTGGTCCCATGTCATTTTGATTTTCCAATCTCAAGTTATGGCCTTTGACTTAAAGTCCCTTTTTGTTGACTTTTGAAAATGACCTATAATGTTGAAATTGATAACTTTTTGTGAGAGCATTTCTTGGACTTGAAGTATGAAGATGAGTTGTAGGAAATGTCTTTCTCTTCAAAATGAGCTTTGGATGGAATTTTTCTGATAATCCATGTGAAAGTTATGCCCTGGTCAATTTCAGTTGACTTTTTCAGCTGTCCAAATATAGCAACTTTTGCATCTTTGATGATTTCTGAGCCAAATTTTGAGAATCATGATCAAGCATTGATCAAATGATATTTGTGGCTTCAAAATGATATGTTGACCAAAAATTTGAACTTTTGACTGCCAAATGACCATTTTGCCCCTACAGTTGACTGTAGTGCAATTTAGGGTTTTGACTGTGCAATCTTGAGCTGAATGCCTTGAAACTTGATATGAGGATACTTGACCATCTTTGTAAGCATATGAGACTTGATTGGGCCTTTGAACACTTCCTTTTCTTGATCAGAACACAAACCCTAGTTTTGACTGTATAGGAGACAGTTGCATTGTGCAACCCTTGGGGAATTTTATGACTTGGCTTGGCAATTTCTTGAGGAAGATGGGAGGGCAAATTTTGGGGTATAACAGACAGGTCTGAACCCACCAACTTCAAGAGGGTAGTACCCCAAACTTCATGCTGGCCTAAACTCTAAGGGCTCTTTGTGTGACTTGTGTGCCTTCAAAACTTGACTACTTGCATACTTGTTATCTGACACTTGAGTTTCTTGCAGGTTTTGTTTACAGTCCTTAATCTGGACTCATAACAGGGTCTACCTACATTACTCCACAGCATAACATCATACCATCATACCATTGCATACATCCTACATAAGGACTAATCCATTTCAAGGATCTCAAGGGCTTGTGATGCAGGTCATGATGTCTAGCAAGGGGCAAAGGGGATTTATTTTCCTCTAGCCAAGGTTAACAGCTTGAGTCAGGGGCTATGACCCACTCGATATGGTGAGCCTTGACTCTTGAAGAAGGACTCTCAATAATGTGCAGTTCCTTCAATCAAGCCACCAGATTCAAATTCTAACAAGCTTCTTTGTTTATCCCACGAGGTCCTTGAAAACATTGCATGCATATCATACATATCATTGCATTACAGGTACACTTGTTGCAGGTCACTTACCTTCTTCGCTGTTTATTTCAACAGTCATCATGAATCCTGAATCATCCAATGGACAAGCTATCAAGGCCCTCCAGGCCCAGAATGCCCAGTTCCAGGAGTTGATTATGAGCCTAGCCCAGGGTCAAAAGGAATTGAAGACTCTGATTCAGAAGAAAAAGAAGAAGAGGACTGTTTTGTTCAACCCTAGATGCAGATCTGGGAACACACTGCAGAATGAAGCTGAGAGGACTACTCCATCTGTGGGGGAAGGCAGTCACCAAGGGAGAGAGGTTCCTAGCCCTGTGGTCTCTGACACCGAGACAGACTTCAATGATGAATAGTACCCCCCTGCTGAAGACAGGTACAAACAGCTGGAGGACCGGTTAAATTCTATGGATATCCAACGTGTGCCTGGGTTGGACTTTGGGGACCTATGTTTATCTTCTGGGGTGGTGATCCCTCACAAGTTCAAGGCACCTGCCTTTGTAAAGTACGACGGGGTTTCCTGTCCTAAGATGCACCTCCGTTCATACGCAAGGAAGATCCAGCCCTACACGGCAGACAAGAATCTATGGATCCATTTCTTCCAGGAGAGTCTTTCAGGGACTCAGCTCGATTGGTTCTATCAGTTGGATAGAGCCAGTATTCGTAACTGGGAGGACTTGGCAACTGCTTTTTATAAGCAGTATCAGTATAATGCCGACCTCGCTCCCACGCGTACCCAACTCCAGGGTATGTCACTTGGGACGAGTGAAGGTTTTAAGGAGTATGCGCAAAGGTGGAGAGATCTGGCTGGAAGGGTGCAGCCGCCCTTGACTGACCGTGAGCTCGTTGACATGTTCTTGGGGACCCTGTCTGGTCCCTTCTTCAACCATCTGATTGGAAATTCTTCTGCTGGGTTTACAGATTTGATCTTGACATGGGAGAGGATCGAAGCTGGCATCAAGGCTGGAAAGATTCAAGAAGCTGCACCTTCTGATACTCACAAAAAGCCTTATACGGGGAAGAAGGAGGCCAATGCTGCATACAGCCAAAAGGGTCGCCATGATCAACATGTAGGGGCAGTCCAGATCTCTAATCCTAGGCCTGCTCAACAAGGACAGGGGCATCAACGTAAGGAGGTCGCACCCAAGAGACAATTCACTAAAATCAACATGTCATTGGATCAAGCGCTACAGCAAATGTTGAAGGCAGGGCTGATTACCTTGAGGGCTCCTCTCTGGAATCCAAACACCTCTGCTCCCAACTACCATCCTAATGAGAGGTGCGCATACCACTCCGATAGCCCGGGTCATACTACAGACAACTGCTGGCCTTTGAAGAACAAGATTCAAGACATGATCGACGCCAGAGAGATTCAGTTTGAAGCGTCAGAGACTCCAAACATAATCAATGCTCCTTTGCCCAATCATTGAAGACTTTTGTTTATTTGAATTTCCGAGTTATAATTTTTTGCTTATACAAACAATTAAATGTCATAGCGAACTCTTTTATTTCATTAATGCACGGCATATGTCTGTTTTTGAATTAATCCAATTATTTTCACTATATTCACATTGCTTTCATATTTTTTGTGATGTCCAACTTTCGGTTAATAATTCTAAGCCTCTTGAGGGAGGATGACGAAAATGATACCACGATCCTTACAGTATGCTTTTGGACAAACCCCGCTGATGAGGTACAGGCATTGTTTCAATTCCTAAACACTGGAGTTATAAGGAAGATAATCCCTCGTCAACCCCTTTGAGCCAAAGAAGTAGGATTTTTCTTTTCGAAAATTAAAACCCTTAATCATAACCTGGGGCAGGGTAGTCTTCTCAGTTGATCCAGGTGCACAACGAATGGCATCAAAAGAAGTCCTTCTAAAACAAAAGACAGTGATGGTTCCGAATAATCATAAAAGACAGGCAGTCGTTATCTCTCAAAACAAAAGCCCGATAAGTCAAAACCTATGAAGGAGACTTACAAAACTGGGGCATCCCGCTGACTGTAATCACAAAAGAAACAGTTCAGGCAAAAAAAACAGGGATAACAAAATCAGAAAGGAAAGAGGTCTTACAAACCCTCGACAAAAAAATGACTGCCTATTCAAAATAAACTGTCAATATCTGTTGTACGCCAAAATTTTCCCTCCCATATTCTTCAAGATTTGCAAAGAGCATGCTTCAAAATCTCCCAAAGGTTGCACAGACTAATGGCCTCCTAACAGTCAAAAATTAGGGTTTTGGTTCTGGCAAAGAAATTGAAGTTTCCAAGGGTCCAAAAAAGTCCCACATGCCTATAAACATTGTCAAGCATCCATATGCCAAGTTTCAAGACTCACAGCACAAAATTGCACAGTCAAAAACCCTAATTGCTCAACAGTCAACTGCAGGGGCAAAATGGTCATTTGACAGTCAAAAGTCAAAATTTTTGGTCAACATCTTATTTTGAAGCCACAAACATCATTTGATCAGTTCTTGATCATGATTCTCAAAGCATGGCTCAAAAAGTCTCAAGATGCAAAAGTTTCTATTTTTGGACAGTTGGAAAAGTCAACTGCAACTTGACCAAGGCATAACTTCCACATGGTTTATCAGAAAAATTCCATCCAAAGCTCATTTTGAAGAGAATGACATTTCCTACAACTCCTCTTAACACTTAAAGTCAAAGAAATGCTCTCACAAAAAGTTCTCAATCTCAACATTATAGGTCATTTTCAAAAGTCAACAAAAAGGCACTTTAAGTCAAAGACCATAACTTGAGATTGGTAAATCAAAATGACATGGGACCAAAGACATTGGTTAGAGGACTTCAAGACCTTTCCAAAATGTCCATGAACATGATCAAAGCTTAAAAATTGAGCAAGATATGCCTTGTGGAAGTTGGGAAATTTTTGGGAATTTTGAAAAGTCAACTTTGCTTCAAATGCCTCAAGATTGCTAATGGGCCTCAATTTCTTCCATGAATCATCACCCAAAAGCTATGCACGACCCATTGACATCCAAGGGAGTTATTTCATCATTTTTTATTAATTATTTGAATTTTTATTATTATTAATTCACTTAATTAAAACTAAATATGAAAAAAATACTAAATGCCACCTTTCAAATCTTTTTATGCAGCATTTCCACTCTTTATTCACTCAAGATTTCGTGCACACTCAATAAGGAAAGGATCTTCAATGATTGGCATAAGATTGGTATGGAAAAGATTGAAAAAGATCATGGAAAATCACAAATTTGAAAAGCATTAAAACATGGATTTTGGGCTTGTTTTGTTAACCTAAATCATTCACATACATAAGCAAAACACAACCCTAATGCCAACAAGGAGCAAGCTGCGCCCAAACTCAAAGAACCAATTTGCATTTTTTACACAAAAACTTCAAAACTGTTTTCATAGATAGAGCTCCTTTCAAAGCCTACAATCCATTCCAAAGGCTTGCTGGGACTTGGTTGAACGTGTCTCAATACTTTTCAAGGCTCCATACATCCAGAATTGGTAGAATGGCTTTGCCCTGTTCATAAAACTTTTCACATTCGTATCTTGATTTACATGCGTTTTCCATGCATTTGAATGTTTGATTTACACTAATATAAACTCTCTGAAGCTATTGATGCATTTTAATTGAGTTAATATGGCATGTACGAGAAGTTGCCATGGAAGCTTTTTAGGGTTTCAAAGCTCCAAATTTGGGGTTTTACGCTTGAGGAAAAATTGGCCAACCAAAATAGCACCATTGAAATCAGGACCTTCCAACGAATTGAACAACCACCTCGCTCCCTTTTTCTTTTTCACCATGTGCTAATCGTTATTTTTCAGGCTTAAGGTTAGTGGGGGTTTAAAAGCCCCGCTATCTAATTCATATTTTTGCAGGAAACGAAGAAGAAGCCTGGCATGTCACTATACGGTTGGGCAATTCAAAAAGCTGGCGCGTTTTTTGTGTTAATATCATTAGCGTGGTTTATTTTTTATAATATTTGTTTTCCATGATACATACAAACGCGTTGCTTGGTACAGGTGGTAGATGACACGCTTTGTGAACACTGGGACCTGGGTTCGATTCCCAGGTCCCCCCACTTCATTCATATATTTTTTCCTAACGTGCTCCTATGCAGTATGTCCTCAAAGACCCACCATGCGCCGTCACCTCCTAGCTAGCCATGTGTCTCTAGTGATCAATCTGAAGGCCATGGTATGAATTCCAGGGTACGCACTAGTCAACCATGCACACTCAAACGTGGAAAATTTAAACAGGCCTTTGTCCAATGGGCCCAAATTACTCTAACAACACCTCCAAAGGGGCCAGACACCCCCCTGCTGTTTGTATTCTTCCTTTAATTTTCCTTTCTTTTCCTTTTAATTATTTTTAATTTGTTTTATTATTTTAATTAATTCCACCAAATAATTTTTATAAAATAAAAAATCAAAAATCAAAAAGAACAAAAATATGTTTTATCTAATGTTTAAGTCATTAATTTTTGTAAATAAATTTAATAATCAATTTAGTTTTAATTTAGGGTTTAAATTTTAATTTGTTTTCTAAATAACTAAAAAAGGTAGAAATTAGGTTTTAGATTTTTTATTCTTTTTCTCAATAAAATAATTTTTCTTCTTATTATTATTAATTATTAATTATTTTGTAAATAACTTATAATTAATTAATTAGGGTTAAATTAGGTTAAACTTAACAATTTTATTTAATAATTAAAAGCAATTTAGAATTAGGGTTTCTTTCAATATTAATTTTCTTTATTCTCATTGCATTTCATAAATACAAAAACTTCAAAAATAACTTCTTTTCCTTATTGAATAATTTAATTAATTTGTAATTTCAATTTAATTCCTTTAAAGGGTCCAACGCCCTCGCACCCTCGATTCTAAATTCTTTTCGCGCGTTTACTTTTATTTCTTTTATGGATATAATGTATTTGCCCCGAAGCCTTGTAATAGATAATTAGGACATTTACTTTACGCACTTTTATTCAAATCGGGTCTTGGTTTAATTTGGCGATGTAGACCCGCGCCTTGTAATAGCGTAGGACCTTTATTTTTCCGCATTTTAAATTTCCGCACTCTTTTAATTGCTAACTATCACATGAAAGAATGTATGCTCAAATAAAATCAAAGCGAAGAACACTCAATGCATGATTAAGACAAATAATAACTGAAAATGACACACAATTCACACACCACTCTTAGGGTACGCCTCACTGTTGCCTTGCCCCTCGAAACGTGGTCGTCGAGTAGAGGACGTTTTAGCAAGTCCTCATGTCCATGAACATGGCATGAGGGTAGCTTCTAAGGTGTCCTACCATTTCTCTGGTGACCACACTGTCCCTAATCCTCGAATTGACCCGAACACCTCCAACGGTGGTGCTACCTACCTCTCAATGGTGGGATGGCACTACCTTAAGGACATTTACACAGACTAATTCCTTAGGGTAGGTAGATGACTCGTAGATACTTGCTCTAATTCAAAACAAATCAAAAACTTCTTTTCACACCGACACTTTGCAAAAAGCTTTCAAAAACAACTTTTCAAACACTCTTGAGGACTGATACAAGAGTCGAACTGAAATTTTAAACGGAACTTTTTCAAACCCACTCACTCTGAAAAGCAAACAAACATTTTGAAAACACAAATGAGCAAGTATCTAAGAGCCCATGGATAACCATGGATAGAAAGGGTGCTAACACCTTCCCTTTCTATAAATCTACCTCCCGAACCGAGAACTAATCTCAATAAGGAATTTTTCTGTACTTTTGTCCTTTCCATGTTGGAGAAAATAAAAGACGGTGGCGACTCTTGCTTCCGCGACATTTCGCGAACCAGCGTTAAACAGTCAGTTCCAGATCCACCGATCACAGAACTGGCGACTCTGCTGGGGACTTTTTAAAGTGAGGTGTACCTTAGGATAGTTCATAACTGTGTTTTCAATTGTTTTGACTTGTTTGCTTTAAATTGTGGGCTGCATCGGAGTTACATAGATCCTAACCCGGATCTGGGGATACCCTGTTTAGGTAGCATAAGCTGTGAGGGACCTGTCCGGCGTAGACCGACATGGGTGAAGCAGTGGCTACGTTGGTGTGGCGCCTTGGTCTGTACCAATATCCCTTGTGTTGCAACGAGGAGAATATGGGTCTTCTGAGGAGTCATTAAGCACCAACAGACCTTAGAACCTTAAATGACACAACTTGGCCAATAGAACAGTAGCAGTATGCTACGCCCATTGAGGCTAAACTCTCGTGATGGTTCTGGCCGCAAGAAAAGATTGCGATGCTGGAGTTATGACCGATTGAGGGTAGTCAGTGATATTGGGATCCTCTAAGAACCTGGTTACTTTTGATAGGACAGGTATGAACCAACAAGCTGAAAGAGGGTAATACCTAGACCTCATGTTGGCCTAAACTTTAAGGGCTTGTCTTGTGTGACTTGTGTGCCTTATCATGTTTGCCTTTGTAAATATTTGTGGTGTGCTTTATCATAACATCATAACATCATGAGCATTGCATGCATCCTGCATAAGGACTGACCATTTCAAAGACAAGAGGGTTTCACCTTTGTTCTGTTTTGTAGGATATCATGATGCCTATGCGAAGGAATACTATCCGGTTCGACTTTGTTCACCCACCTGAGTTACTTGAAGAATTGGTTAGCAGAATTCCAAACACCACATCCTTCATCCAGAGGCATGGTTCTTTTCTCAGTTTAGTCACTGCAAAGCGGGATCAACAGTTGATGAGTGTCCTGACCCAGTTCTATGACTCTCTGTACCAGTGCTTCACCTTTCAAGACTTCCAGCTGGTCCTTACCCTGGAAGAGTTCTCTGATTTGCTTGGTATCCCTATCTTGGATCAGACTCCTTACACTGGTTGGGAAAAGACCCTCAGGCTTAAGGAGGTTGCTGCAGCTCTTCCCTTGACCCATCAAGAAGTAATGGACAACTGGGTGACTAGAAGCGGAGTTAAGGGTTTCTTGGCCAAGTTTCTGATTGGTAAAGCTAACAGTTTCTGGAATGACTTGGACTTTAGGGCATATGAAGACATCCTGGCTCTCTTAATCTATGGTCTAGTCTTGTTCCCTAATCCTGATAACTTCATCAATGTCACTGCCATAAGGATCTTCATGTCTCAGAATCCTGTGCCCACTCTCTTGGGTGACATCCTGCAACAACTTTATGCTCGTACTGCCCGAAGACGAGGAACTCTGTGGTGTTGTATCCCTTTGTTGGTGAGGTGGTTTATTTCACACCTCCCTAGGTTCGTGCTGAAGAACCAAGAAGGAAGAGGTTGGGCTCATAGGTTAATGTCTCTCACTGATAAGGACATCATTTGGACTTTCAGAGGTTTGGATGAGATAGCTGTTATTGATCGTTGCGGAGAATACCCTAATGTTCCTTTGATTGGTACTCAAGGAGGAATCTCTTACAATCCATGTCTAGCACTCCGTCAGTTTGGAAGGGCCAGAAGAGCAGGGCCTCATGAGATGTTGGTGCCTCACATCACTTTTGAGTTCCAGGTGGATAGTGACGAGCTGCGTCGTAGGTTCATCAAGGCTTGGGACAGAGTTCATAAAGCTGACCCACAAGAGTTGGGGCCAAAGACTTCTCTACCTATAGAAGCCTACTACAAATGGGTTCGCATCCGCGCTCAGAAGTTAGGTATGCCATACGAAGCTGTCAGACCCGTCATTCTTGAGTATCCTGACAAAGACGGGGCTCCTCCAACTGTCCTCCCTCCTCAGATACCTATTGATTATGAGACATTAAACAGGTCTTGGTCGCAACTGCGAGAAGAACGGGATTCTTATCGGGAAAAGTTCAACGAGCAGGAATTGAAGATCCAGAAGCTGACAAAGCAGTTGGAGAATGAGCGAGCTCTGAATGACTACATCCGTACTGAGAAGAGGAGACCCTGGGATCAATGAGGAGCTCTGGATGTTCTTTTACAGTTTTATTTCCCTTTTCAGTATTCCCATTTTATGTAACGCCTAAGGGCAACCTGTTGAACAATTAAAATTCAAAGTTGAATCTAATGAAGTGTGTTCCTTTTTGTTTACAAAGTTGATTCCCGATTGTCTTTGAAAACATAAATCATACGCATATCATTCATCATGTGCATAGCAGGTATTCTTCTTTTCAGGTTGCTTACTGTTCTTCGCTGTTTATTTCAGCATCATGAACCCTGAATCATCAACCGAGATGTCTATCAAGGCCCTTTAGGCGCAGAACGCACAATTTCAAGAGCTGATCATGGGTTTGGCTCAAGGTCAAGAAGAGCTGAAGGCTTTGCTCCTGAAGAAGGAGAAGAAGAAAAAGAGAATTGTTCTTTTCAACTCGGGCCGGAGGTTTGGTAATACTCTGCAAAATGAGGAGGCTGGTTCTTCTATAGGCAAAGATAGTCCCCAGGGGGGAAAGGCTCCAAGTCCAGTAGTCTCTGACAACGAGACTGATTTTAATGAGGAACAATATCCTCCTGCTGAAGACCGGTACAAGCAATTGGAAGACAGACTGAACGCCATGGAAATCCAACAAGTGCCTGGGCTGGATTTCGGAGACTTGGGCTTATCTACTGGTGCGATCATTCCTCACAAGTTTAAGGCACCATCTTTCACCAAGTATGACGGGGCGTCTTGCCCCAAGCTACACCTCAGATATTATGTGCGGAAGATTCAACCGTACACAGTGGACAAGAACTTGTGGATCCACTTCTTCCAGGAGAGTCTTTCAGGGACTCATCTCGAATTGTTCTATCAGCTGGATGGGACCAAAGTTCGTAACTGGGAGGAGTTGGCTACTGCTTTTTACAAGCAGTATCAATATAATGCCGACCTTGCTCCTACACGTACCCAACTCCAGGGTATGTCGCTAGGATCAAGCGAAGGTTTTAAAGAGTATGCACAGAAGTGGAGGGACCTGGCTGGCAGGGTGCAGCCACCATTAACTGACCGTGAGCTGGTGGATATGTTCTTGGGGACCCTCTCCGGGCCATTCTTCAATCATCTTATCGGTAATTCGTCTGCAGGGTTCACTGATCTTATTCTGACGGGGGAGAGGATAGAGGCTGGAATGAAGTCCGGTAAAATTCAGAAAGGTGCGTCTTCGAGTTCTGAGAAGAAACCTTTTAAGAAAGAGGCCAGTGCTGTGTATGGGCCTAGAAGGCAAGATAAATCAGAGCGCCGCCAGTCTGTCAACACGGTGGTTATTGCTAAACCTGTTGTCGCTCCTCGGCAAACCAATCCACCCAGGGCTGAAAGACCCAGAAGAGAGTTTACCCGGCTGAGTATGACCTTGTCGCAAATCTTGCCGCAGTTGTTATCCACCAACTTGGTGACTGTCAGGGAGGCCCCGAAGGTTGTGAATACTGCCTCTCCGAAATATAATCCAAATGCCCGCTGTGCTTATCACTCCGATAGCCTGGGGCATTCCACTGATGATTGCTGGGCCTTAAGAAACAAGGTGCAAGACCTTATTGATGCAAAGGAGGTACAGTTTGAGGCACCTGAGAAGCCCAATGTAGTGACTGCTCCCATGCCTAACCATGGAGTGAATGCTATCAGGGAGGATGATGAGGTGGAAGAATCTGAGTTCGATAGCTGGATTTACCCGACGACTGATGGTAGATTGACCAATTGGACTGCTAAAGATCATACTCCTGTTACTTTTATTACGCAGTAATAAACTCCTTTATTTTTGTTATTTGTAATAAACAATGAATTGAAACTCTATGGCCCGGTGTCTTACCCGGGGCACCGTGGCTTCATTTGTGAGGGCATATTAATTGTCATTTCATATATCATGAATAAAGACCTTGGACGTTTTCTCGCACTTCAAATCTTATGCTCCTTTTCTTTCTTTCCTTTCTTTATATATTTCAAAACAGCTGTATTTACACACACTCACTCATACAGGTTTCAATCCACTCTGGATCTCACTGGAAACGACTCTGCTACTGCCAGTTATGACTTCGAAAATCCGATCAACTTAGCCGAAGACGAAGGTGAAGATGATTGCGAAGTGCCTGGCGAGCTTGCAAGACTGTTACTCCATGAAGAGAGGGCAATTCAACCACATGAAGAGCCAGTGGAGACGATAAATCTGGGTACTGAGGCAGACAAAAAGGAAGTCAAGATTGGTGCCAACCTAGAGCTCAGCGTGAAGCAACGGTTGACTCAGATGTTACATGATTATGTGGAGATCTTTGCCTGGTCCTACGAAGACATGCCTGGGTTAGATACTGATATCGTGGTCCATCATCTGCCTACCAAGGAAGACTGCCCTTCGGTTAAGCAAAAGGTCCATCGTATGCATCCAGAGATGTCTGAGAAGATCAAAGATGAGGTTATGAAGCAGTTCGATGCCGGGTTTATTGCAGTGACTTCTTACCCTCAGTGGGTTGCTAATGTGGTGCCGGTACCGAAGAAAGATGGTAAGGTCAGAATGTGTGTTGATTACAGGGATCTGAACAGGGCCAGCCCCAAGGATGACTTCCCTCTACCTCACATTGATGTCCTGGTTGACAATACTGCTCAGCATAAGGTGTTCTCCTTCATGGATGGTTTTTCAGGGTATAATCAGATCAAGATGGCTCCTGAAGACATGGAAAAGACTACCTTTGTTACTCAGTGGGGCACCTTCTGCTACAAGGTCATGCCATTCGGGTTGAAAAATGCTGGGGCAACCTACCAACGTGCCATGGTTGCTTTATTTCATGACATGATCCATCATGAGATTGAGGTATATGTCGACGACATGATTGCAAGGTCCCAAACTGAGGAGGAACACCTGGATCATCTACAGAAATTGTTTGACCGCCTGAAACTGTATAAGCTGAGATTGAACCCGAATAAGTGCACCTTTGGGGTTAGATCTGGAAAGTTGCTAGGCTTCGTCGTAAGTGATAAGGGTATTCAAGTGGACCCTGCCAAGGTTAAAGCCATCCAAGAGATGCCAGTTCCTAAGAAAGAGAAAGAAGTCAGAGGCTTTTTAAGACGCTTGAATTACATTGCTCGATTCATCTCGCACCTAACTGCCACCTGTGAACCAATCTTCAAGCTGCTGAAGAAAGATCAGGTAGTACGTTGGAATGATGAATGTCAGGCCGCTTTTGACAGAATCAAAGAGTATCTCCAAGAACCACCCATCCTTATGCCACCGGTTGAAGGGAGACCTCTGATACTATACCTGACAGTACTTGACAACTCAATGGGGTGTGTGTTGGGGCAGCATGACGAGTCTGGCCGAAAAGAGCATGCCATTTATTACCTTAGCAAAAAGTTTACCAACTGTGAGACCCGATACTCACTGCTTGAGAAAACTTGCTGCGCTTTGGTATGGGATGCTCGCCGGCTGAGACAGTATATGCTGACTCACACTACCTTGTTGATTTCAAAGATGGGTCCTATAAAGTACATATTTGAAAAGCCTGCTCTGTCTGGGAGAATAGCAAGATGGCAAATGATCTTGACGGAATACGACATCCAGTACACGACTCAGAAAGCCATCAAGGGAAGTGTATTGGCAGACCACTTGGCACATCAGGCAGTAGACGACTATCAGTCAATGAACTTCGAGTTTCCAGACGAGAGTATCATGATAGTGACTGATTGTGAAGTACCTGTACCGGATGAAGGACCTGAGGAAGGATCCCGATGGTCTATGCACTTTGACGGAGCCTCCAACGCTTTGGGTAACGGTATCGGTGCTGTGATCATATCCCCTAAAGGCACTCATACTCCACTCACTGCCCGGCTATGTTTCAACTGCACCAACAACATGGCGGAGTATGAGGCATGCATCATGGGTCTCCAAGCTGCGATTGACTTAAGGATCAAGTTTCTGAGTGTCTTTGGAGATTCCGCTCTCGTGATCAATCAGATCAAAGGGGAGTGGGATACGAAACATCCGAATCTTATTCCTTACAAAGAATGTGTGTTGACCTTGATCCCCCACTTCACAGAGATAACCTTTGAACATTTCCCAAGAGAGGAGAATCAGCTGGCGGACGCATTGGCTACAATGTATTCCATGTTCAAAGTCAAATGGGACAATGAGGATCCCCGGGTCATCATCTGGAAACTGGACGAACCGGCATACTGTTGTGATCTTGAGACCGAGGTAGTGACTGAGAAACCCTGGTACCATGAGGTGAAGAGATATTTGGAAGCTCAGGAATACCCTTAAGGTGCATCTGTCAATGATAAGAAATTTCTGAGAAGATTCGCAGCCAAGTTCTTCCTCAGCAATGGCATCCTGTACAAGCGAAATCATGATTCGACCTTACTGCGTTGTGTGGATAAAACTGAAGCAGAAAGGATCATGGCAGAGATGCATGAGGGTACCTTCGGAACACATTCCAGTGGGAACACTATGGCAAAGAAAATCCTTCGGGCAGGGTATTTCTGGTCCACCATGGAAGCCGACTGCTACCAACATTCTCGGACATGTCATAAATGCCAGATTTACGCAGACAAGGTGCACGTTCCTCCAGTTCCTCTGAATGTCTTGACTGCACCTTGGCCTTTTGCAATGTGGGGCATAGATATGATCGGTGAGATTAAACCTACGGCATCCAATGGGCATCGCTTCATCCTGGTAGCGATCGATTACTTTACAAAGTGGGTTGAAGCAGCTTCCTACGCCACAGTAACCAAGAACGTCGTGGCACGGTTCATTCGGCACAATTTGATCTGTCGATACGGCGTCCCAGAAAGGATCATTACAGACAACGGTACCAATCTCAATAACAAGATGATCACTGAGCTCTGCGAGCAATTCAAGATACAGCACCACAACTCTTCTCCTTACCGGCCGAAGATGAATGGGGCTGTAGAAGCAGCGAATAAGAATATCAAGAAAATTGTGCAGAAGATGACAGTGACTTATAAAGATTGGCACGAGATGTTACCGTTTGCTCTACATGGGTACCGTACCTCAGCCAGGACGTCAACCGGGGCAACTCCTTTCTCCTTGGTCTACGGTATGGAGGCAGTCTTACCGATCGAAGTGCAAATACCCTCTCTCCGGATAATGAAGGATGCAGATCTGAGCGAAGATGATTGGATCCAGACACGACTTGATCAATTAAACCTGATTGACGAAAAGAGACTTGCTGCTATTTGTCATGGTCAGACGTATCAAAAACGGATGATCAGGGCATTTAACAAAAAGGTCAGACCACAAGAGTATCAAGTTGGGGATCTGGTAATCAAGCGTATCATCCTTCCTCAGAGTGATCCAAGGGGCAAATGGACCCCTACGTACGAAGGGCCATTTGTGGTTAAACATGTGTTCTCAGGAGGAGCCATGATTCTAACCAACATGGATGGTGACGACCTTCCTCACCCCGCCAATGCAGACATAGTAAAAAGATACTACGCATGAAAAAAGACCCGCTAGGTTGACATACCTAGGCAAAAATTAGGGCTTCCCAGCGAACCAAAAGGGTTCGGGCAAAATGAAGGGATGAAATGAAAAAAATCTGTACACCCGGCAAGTCGAAAACCTGAAAAGGCGGCTTGGGCAAAAATGGGTATCCCGGTGGACTGAAAACCTGAAAGGGCGGTCCAGGAAAAAGTTAGGGATTAAAGCGTAATACTATGTCTCATTGGATCACGTTGCATCCAGAATCCGGTATCTACATCAAGTTCAGACAGCATCAATCAATCAGCTTCATCTTCAACTAGGTCATCAAGTGATGAGACGCTCGAAGATATAAAGGCGATAGCAGAGTTGGAACCCAGTGGGATTATCCTTTTCACACAGCTGTTTTATTTTCCCTTTGTACAAATTGTATAAACTCTTTTATTCGGCGGCGTTCTCTTACTAGGACGTCAGCCTCCTATACATAAAACGCCTATTTACAGGCAAATTCAAAATCAATACAAAAATCACTTTTTCAGTTAAAATTGCCAATTGTTTTTCCTTTTCTGTTTTGTTTTGCGAAGAACGTCCGAGGTTCAATTTGTGATATATGCATTTGACAATAATTGCTAACTCATAAATATTTGCATACGAAACAAAGGATTAATTACAGGTAACATTAGAAGCAGGGGCAATAATGAGTGGTATAAGCGATCTAATTGTTCTGTCCACCAAGGTATCAAGGTAAGTTCAGCTGAAGAACATAACCAGTATATCTTAATTCCCCAGAGAGTGAGTCAGCAAGTCAATGCACTCTCCCCAAGCAAAGTTATACAATCAGCCTTAAGGAAGTTGGGTATCCCTAGCAGATCTCAACATTCCCCAGCACAATATACAAACATTCTTAACAAGTATCCCCAGCAGTCTTGATCTAAGATTGTTCCCCGACGGTCTACCAGGCATTCAGTAGAGTCACTCCCAGTACATCTCAAAATTTCCCCAGGAGAGTCCAGTATAGTTCAAGATTTCCCCAGGAAAGTTTGAATCCATCTCCCCAGCAGGAAGCTTATCCCCAGTAGATTCTGGAAGCTTGCCACCTACAGAGCATGAACGCGTCCCCCGACTTTATTCAAAGGTTATTTCCCTACCAGGATATAACTGGGTTATCCTCAGCCAAAAACCACGAGAAGATCGTCCTCGGCGAAGTCTTCTCATCCCCAGCGAAGTCTATTAACACTTCCAACATCGCGGTATCCCCACTGGAGTTGCCATCAACACCTCAACAAAGTACCTCTCCTCCCACAGAGTATTATTCCCCAGCAAGGTAGCTAGAGTATTTTTCTCCCCGCAGAGTAATCCATTCGTCAAGTTTATTCCCTAACGGAGTTATCTTCTCCTACCGGTATTCTTGCAACTATCATCCCCAACGGAAACAACAAAGCACTATTCTCCAACATCAGCCCAGGATGTGACTTCCCAGCACCCGTCAAGGATTTACTTTCCTAGATAAAAACATACATCACATACATCATGATACATACATGAACGCATCGCACAATCTCATTTATGTTAAGAACATCATTGCTTGATCCATATCATGCATTGCATATGACTGACCTTTACCTTTCAGGAAAGATCCAGTTAAGTTCTCAGCTATGTCCAAGACCTCCTCTGGTTCAGTTAAATCGATTCCTAAAGATTTTTCTGATTCTTATCCAGTTGAAGTTATTTCAAGACTTTCGTCTGGTTCAGTTAAATCGACCCTAAGATTTTTCTGATTCTTATCCAGTCAAAGAAGATTCCAAGACTTTAGTCTGGTTCAGTTAAATCGATTCTAAGATTTTTCTGATTCTTATCCAGTCAAAGTTAACCCAAGGCCTTCTCTGGTTCAGTCAGATCGACCCTAAGATCTCCCTGATTCTTATCCATTTAAAGTTATTTCAAGACCTTGTCTGGTTCAGTTAAATCGACTCCTAAAGATTTTTCTGATTCTTATCCAATCAAAGGCCTTCTCTGGTTCAGTCAGATCGACCCTAAGATCTCCCTGATTCTTATCCAGTTGAAGATTCCAAGACCTTACCTGGTTCAGTTAAATCGACTCTTAAAGATTTTTCTGATTCTTATCCAGTCAAAGGCCTTCTCTGGTTCAGTCAGATCAACCCTAAGATCTCCCTGATTCTTATTCCAGTTGAAGATTCCAAGACCTTGCCTGGTTCAGTTAAATCGACTCCTAAAGATTTTTCTGATGCCGATCCAGTCAAAGGCCTTCTCTGGTCCAGTTAAATCGATTCCTAAAGATTTTCCTAATGAAGGCTCAGTAGAAGACATCCAAGATTCTCTCATCGTTACTGTTGAGGTAGTAATCGCCCCAGATTCTCTCATCGTTACTGTTGAGGTAGTAATCACCCCAGGTTCTCTTATCGTTACTGATGAGGTAGTAATCGCCCCAGATTCTCTCATCGTTACTGTTGAGGTAGTAATCGCCCCAGATTCTCTCATCGTTACTGTTGAGGTAGTAATCGCCCCAGGTTCTCTCATCGTTACTGTTGAGGTAGTAATCACCCCAGGTTCTCTCATCGTTACTGTTGAGGTAGTAATCGTCCAAGGTTCTCTCATCGTCCCGTTGAGTTAGTAAACATCCCTGATTCATTCATCACCTTTTGAAGCTCCAGACTCGACTCCTGTATCTCGCCAGGGCACGTCTGAAGAGGTTTAAAGATTCAATTCCTGTAACCAGTCAGGGCACATCTACACAAAGAGTTTGAAGACCAACTCCTGTAACAGGCCAGATAATCATTTTCTTTTTCAGGTACGCAAATTCTCGCTAAGGAATCTCTTACGCGATCGACACCCAGATGGCATCTATAAGCCCATCCTCCTATCCATCAATCTCCAAATGGCATCGGTAAGCCCATTCCCACCATCACACTGCTAACATGTGAGCGCAAATTTCTGGGCACTCTAGTGTTCAATCATCTTCCACCTTCGGATTACGAAAGGCACGTCAGCCAATCCACATCCTCAGGTCTAAGAAGATTGAACAGGGGCAACTATTGTACCCCAAAATTTTCCCTCCCATATTCTTCAAGATTTGCAAAGAGCATGCTTCAAAATCTCCCAAAGGTTGCACAGACCAATGGCCTCCTAACAGTCAAAAATTAGGGTTTTGGTTCTGGAAAAGAAATTGAAGTTTCCAAGGGTCCAAACAAGTCCCACATGCCTATAAACATTGTCAAGCATCCATATGCCAAGTTTCAAGACTCAAAGCACAAAATTGCACAGTCAAAAACCCTAATTGCTCAACAGTCAACTGTAGGGGCAAAATGGTCATTTGACAGTCAAAAGTCAAAAATTTTGGTCAACATCTTATTTTGAAGCCACAAACATCATTTGATCAATTCTTGATCATGTTTCTCAAAGCATGGCTCAAAAAGTCTCAAGATGCAAAAGTTTCTATTTTTGGACAGTTGGAAAAGTCAACTGCAACTTGACCAAGGCATAACTTCCACATGGTTTATCAGCAAAATTCCATCCAAATCTAATTTTGAAGAGAATGACATTTCCTACAACTCCTCTTCACACTTCAAGTCCAAGAAATGCTCTCACAAAAAGTTATCAATCTCAACATTATAGGTCATTTTCAAAAGTCAACAAAAAGGAACTTTAAGTCAAAGACCATAACTTGAGATTGGTAAATCAAAATCACATGGGACCAAAGACATTGGTTAGAGGACTTCAATACCTTTCCAAAATGTCCAAGAACATGATCAAATCTTAAAAATTGAGCAAGATATGCCTTGTGGAAGTTGGGAAATTTTTGGGAATTTTGAAAAGTCAACTTTGCTTCAAATGCCTCAAGATTGCTAATGGGCCTCAATTTCTTCCATGAATCATCACCCAAAAGCTATGCACGACCCATTGACATCCAAGGGAGTTATTTCATCATTTTTTATTAATTATTTGATTTTTTATTATTATTAATTCACTTAATTAAAACTAAATATGAAAAAATACTAAATGCCACCTTTCAAATCTTTTTATGCAGCATTTCCACTCTTTATTCACTCAAGATTTCGTGCACACTCAATAAGGAAAGGATCTTCAATGATTGGCATAAGATTGGTATGGAAAAGATTGAAAAAGATCATGGAAAATCACAAATTTGAAAAGCATTAAAACATGGATTTTGGGCTTGTTTTGTTAACCTAAATCATTCACATACATAAGCAAAACACAACCCTAATGCCAACAAGGAGCAAGCTGCGCCCAAACTCAAAGAACCAATTTGCATTTTTTACACAAAAACTTCAAAACTGTTTTCATAGATAGAGCTCCTTTCAAAGCCTACAATCCATTCCAAAGGCTTGCTGGGACTTGGTTGAACGTGTCTCAATACTTTTCAAGGCTCCATACATCCAGAATTGGTAGAATGGCTTTGCCCTGTTCATAAAACTTTTCACATTCGTATCTTGATTTACATGCGTTTTCCATGCATTTGAATGTTTGATTTACACTAATATAAACTCTCTGAAGCTATTGATGCATTTTAATTGAGTTAATATGGCCTGTACGAGAAGTTGCCATGGAAGCTTTTTAGGGTTTCAAAGCTCCAAATTTGGGGTTTTACGCTTGAGGAAAAATTGGCCAACCAAAATAGCACCATTGAAATCAGGACCTTCCAACGAATTGAACAACCACCTCGCGCCCTTTTTCTTTTTCACCATGTGCTAATCGTTATTTTTCAGGCTTAAGGTTAGTGGGGGTTTAAAACCCCCGCTATCTAATTCATATTTTTGCAGGAAACGAAGAAGAAGCCTGGCGTGTCACTATACGGTTGGGCAATTCAAAAAGCTGGCGCGTTTTTTGTGTTAATATCATTAGCGTGGTTTATTTTTTATAATATTTGTTTTCCATGATACATACAAACGCGTTGCTTGGTACTGGTTGTAGATGACACGCTTTGTGAACACTGGGACCTGGGTTCGATTCCCAGGTCCCCCCACTTGATTCATATATTTTTTCCTAACGTGCTCCTATGCAGTATGTCCTCAAAGACCCACCATGCGCCGTCACCTCCTAGCTAGCCATGTGTCTCTAGTGATCAATCTGAAGGCCATGGTATGAATTCCAGGGTACGCACTAGTCAACCATGCACACTCAAACGTGGAAAATTTAAACAGGCCTTTGTCCAATGGGCCCAAATTACTCTAACAACACCTCCAAAGGGGCCAGACACCCCCCTGCTGTTTGTATTCTTCCTTTAATTTTCCTTTCTTTTCCTTTTAATTATTTTTAATTTGTTTTATTATTTTAATTAATTCCACCAAATAATTTTTATAAAATAAAAAATCAGAAATCAAAAAGAACAAAAATATGTTTTATCTAATGTTTAAGTCATTAATTTTTGTAAATAAATTTAATAATCAATTTAGTTTTAATTTAGGGTTTAAATTTTAATTTGTTTTCTAAATAACTAAAAAAGGTAGAAATTAGGTTTTAGATTTTTTATTCTTTTTCTCAATAAAATAATTTTTCTTCTTATTATTATTAATTATTAATTATTTTGTAAATAACTTATAATTAATTAATTAGGGTTAAATTAGGTTAAACTTAACAATTTTCTTTAATAATTAAAAGCAATTTAGAATTAGGGTTTCTTTCAATATTAATTTTCTTTATTCTCATTGCATTTCATAAATACAAAAACTCCAAAAATAACTTCTTTTCCTTATTGAATAATTTAATTAATTTGTAATTTCAATTTAATTCCTTTAAAGGGTCCAACGCCCTCGCACCCTCGATTCTAAATTCTTTTCGCGCGTTTACTTTTATTTCTTTTGTGGATATAATGTATTTGCCCCGAAGCCTTGTAATAGATAATTAGGACATTTACTTTACGCACTTTTATTCAAATCGGGTCTTGGTTTAATTTGGCGATGTAGACCCGCGCCTTGTAATAGCGTAGGACCTTTATTTTTCCGCATTTTAAATTTCCGCACTCTTTTAATTGCTAACTATCACATGAAAGAATGTATGCTCAAATAAAATCAAAGCGTAGAACACTCAATGCATGATCAAGACAAATAATAACTGAAAATGACACACAATTCACACACCACTCTTAGGGTACGCCTCACTGTTGCCTTGCCCCTCGAAACATGGTCGTCGAGTAGAGGACGTTTTAGTAAGTCCTCATGTCCATGAACATGGCATGAGGGTAGCTTCTAAGGTGTCCTACCATTGCTCTGGTGACCACACTGTCCCTAATCCTCGAATTGACCCGAACACCTCCAACGGTGGTGCTACCTACCTCTCAATGGTGGGATGGCACTACCTTAAGGACATTTACACAGACTAATTCCTTAGGGTAGGTAGATGACTCGTAGATACTTGCTCTAATTCAAAACAAATCAAAAACTTCTTTTCACACCGACACTTTGCAAAAAGCTTTCAAAAACAACTTTTCAAACACTCTTGAGGACTGATACAAGAGTCGAACTGAAATTTTAAACGGTACTTTTTCAAACCCACTCACTCTGAAAAGCAAACAAACATTTTGAAAACACAAATGAGCAAGTATCTAAGAGCCCATGGATAACCATGGATAGAAAGGGTGCTAACACCTTCCCTTTCTATAAATCTACCTCCCGAACCGAGAACTAATCTCAATAAGGAATTTTTCTGTGCTTTTGTCCTTTCCATGTTGGAGAAAATAAAAGGCGGTGGCGACTCTTGCTTCCACGACATTTCGCGAACCAGCGTTAAACAGTCAGTTCCAGATCCACCGATCACAGAACTGGCGACTCTGCTGGGGACTTTTTAAAGTGAGGTGTACCTTAGGATAGTTCATAACTATGTTTTCAATTGTTTTGACTTGTTTGCTTTAAATTGTGGGCTGCATCGGAGTTACATAGATCCTAACCCGGATCTAGGGATACCCTGTTTAGGTAGCATAAGCTGTGAGGGACCTGTCCGGCGTAGACCGACATGGGTGAAGCAGTGGCTACGTTGGTGTGGCGCCTTGGTCTGTACCAATATCCCTTGTGTTGCAACGAGGAGAATATGGGTCTTCTGAGGATTCATTAAGCACCAACAGACCTTAGAACCTTAAATGACACAACTTGGCCAATAGAACAGTAGCAGTATGCTACGCCCATTGAGGCTAAACTCTCGTGATGGTTCTGGCCGCAAGAAAAGATTGCGATGCTGGAGTTATAACCGATTGAGGGTAGTCAGTGATATTGGGATCCTCTAAGAACCTGGTTACTTTTGATAGGACAGGTATGAACCAACAAGCTGAAAGAGGGTAATACCTAGACCTCATGTTGGCCTAAACTTTAAGGGCTTGTCTTGTGTGACTTGTGTGCCTTATCATGTTTGCCTTTGTAAATATTTGTGGTGTGCGTTATCATAACATCATAACATCATGAGCATTGCATGCATCCTGCATAAGGACTGACCATTTCAAAGACAAGAGGGTTTCACCTTTGTTCTGTTTTGTAGGATATCGTGATGCCTATGCGAAGGAATACTATCCGGTTTAACTTTGTTCACCCACCTGAGTTACTTGAAGAATTGGTTAGCAGAATTCCAAATACCACATCCTTCATCCAGAGGCATGGTTCTTTTCTCAGTTTAGTCACTGCAAAGCGGGATCAACAGTTGATGAGTGTCCTGACCCAGTTCTATGACTCTCTGTACCATTGCTTCACCTTTCAAGACTTCCAGCTGGTCCCTACCCTGGAAGAGTTCTCTGATTTGCTTGGTATCCCTATCTTGGATCAGACTCCTTACACTGGTTAGGAAAAGACCCTCAGGCTTGAGGAGGTTGCTGCAGCTCTTCCCTTGACCCATCAAGAAGTAATGGACAACTGGGTGACTAGAAGCGGAGTTAAGGGTTTCTTGGCCAAGTTTCTGATTAGTAAAGCTAACAGTTTCTGGAATGACTTGGACTTTAGGGCATATGAAGACATCCTGGCTCTCTTAATCTATGATCTAGTCTTGTTCCCTAATCCTGATAACTTCATCAATGTCACTGCCATAAGGATCTTCATGTCTCAGAATCCTGTGCCCACTCTCTTGGGTGACATCCTGCAACAACTTTATGCTCGTACTGCCCGAAGACGAGGAACTCTGTGGTGTTGTATCCCTTTGTTGGTGAGGTGGTTTATTTCACACCTCCCTAGGTTCGTGCTGAAGAACCAAGAAGGAAGAGGTTGGGCTCATAGGTTAATGTCTCTCACTGATAAGGACATCATTTAGACTTTCAGAGGTTTGGATGAGATAGCTGTTATTGATCGTTGCAGAGAATACCCTAATGTTCCTTTGATTGGTACTCAAGTAGGAATCTCTTACAATCCATGTCTAGCACTCCGTCAGTTTGGAAGGGCCAGAAGAGCAGGGCCTCATGAGATGTTGGTGCCTCACATCAGTTTTGAGTTCCAGGTGGATAGTGACGAGCTGCGTCGTAGGTTCATCAAGGCTTGGGACAGAGTTCATAAAGCTGACCCACAAGAGTTGGGGCCAAAGACTTCTCTACCTATAGAAGCCTACTACAAATGGGTTCGCATCCGTGCTCAGAAGTTAGGTATGCCATACAAAGCTGTCAGACCCGTCATTCTTGAGTATCCTGACAAAGATGGGGCTCCTCCAACTGTCCTCCCTCCTCAGATACCTACTGATTATGAGACATTAAAGAGGTCTTGGTCGCAACTGCAAGAAGAACGGGATTCTTATCGGGAAAAGTTCAACGAGCAGGAATTGAAGATCCAGAAGCTGACAAAGCAGTTGGAGAATGAGCGAGCTCTGAATGACTACATCCGTACTGAGAAGAGGAGACCCTGGGATCAATGAGGAGCTCTGGATGTTCTTTTACAGTTTTATTTCCCTTTTCAGTATTTCCATTTTATGTAACGCCTAAGGGCAACCTGTTGAACAATTAAAATTCAAAGTTGAATCTAATGAAGTGTGTTCCTTTTTGTTTACAAAGTTGATTCCTGATTGTCTTTGAAAACATAAATCATACGCATATCATTCATCATGTGCATAGCAGGTATTCTTCTTTTCAGGTTGCTTACTGTTCTTCGCTATTTATTTCAGCATCATGAACCCTGAATCATCAACCGAGATGTCTATCAAGGCCCTTCAGGCGCAGAACGCACAATTTCAAGAGCTGATCATGGGTTTGGCTCAAGGTCAAGAAGAGCTGAAGGCTTTGCTCCTGAAGAAGGAGAAGAAGAAAAAGAGAATTGTTCTTTTCAACTCGGGCCGGAGGTTTGGTAATACTCTGCAGAATGAGGAGGCTGGTTCTTCTGTAGGCAAAGACAGTCCCCAGGGGGGAAAGGCTCCAAGTCCAGTAGTCTCTGACAACGAGACTGATTTTAATGAGGAACAGTATCCTCCTGCTGAAGACCGGTACAAGCAGTTGGAAGACAGACTGAACACCATGGAGATCCAACAAGTGCCTGGGCTGGATTTCGGAGACTTGGGCTTATCTACTGGTGTGATCATTCCTCACAAGTTTAAGGCACCATCTTTCACCAAGTATGACGGGGCGTCTTGCCCCAAGCTACACCTCAGATCTTATGTGCGGAAGATTCAACCGTACACAGTGGACAAGAACTTGTGGATCCACTTCTTCCAGGAGAGTCTTTCAGGGACTCATCTCGAATGGTTCTATCAGCTGGATGGGACCAAAGTTCGTAACTGGGAGGAGTTGGCTACTGCTTTTTACAAGCAGTATCAATATAATTCCAACCTTGCTCCTACACGTACCCAACTCCAGGGTATGTCGCTAGGATCAAGCGAAGGTTTTAAAGAGTATGCACAGAAGTGGAGGGACCTGGCTGGAAGGGTGCAGCCACCATTAACTGACCGTGAGCTGGTGGATATGTTCTTGGGGACCCTCTCCGGGCCATTCTTCAATCATCTTATCGGTAATTCGTCTGCAGGGTTCACTGATCTTATTCTGACGGGGGAGAGGATAGAGGCTGGAATGAAGTCTGGTAAAATTCAGAAAGGTGCGTCTTCGAGTTCTGAGAAGAAACCTTTTAAGAAAGAGGCCAGTGCTGTGTATGGGCCTAGAAGGCAAGATAAATCAGAGCGCCGCCAGTCTGTCAACGCGGTGGTTATTGCTAAACCTGCTGCCGCTCCTCGGCAAACCAATCCACCCAGGGCTGAAAGACCCAGAAGAGAGTTTACCCGGCTGAGTATGACCTTGTCGCAAATCTTGCCGCAGTTGTTATCCACCAACTTGGTGACTGTCAGGGAGGCCCCGAAGGTTGTGAATACTGCCTCTCCGAAATATAATCCAAATGCCCGCTGTGCTTATCACTCCGATAGCCCGGGGCATTCCACTGATGATTGTTGGGCCTTAAGAAACAAGGTGCAAGACCTTATTGATGCAAAGGAGGTACAGTTTGAGGCACCTGAGAAGCCCAATGTAGTGACTGCTCCCATGCCTAACCATGGAGTGAATGCTATCAGGGAGGATGATGAGGTGGAAGAATCTGAGTTCGATAGCTGGATTTACCCGACGACTGATGGTGGATTGACCAATTGGACTGCTAAAGATCATACTCCTGTTACTTTTATTACGCAGTAATAAACTCCTTTGTTTTTGTTATTTGTAATAAACAATGAATTGAAACTCTATGGCCCGGTGTCTTACCCGAGACACCGTGGCTTCATTTGTGAGGGCATATTAATTGTCATTTCATATATCATGAATAAAGACCTTGGACGTTTTCTCGCACTTCAAATCTTATGCTCCTTTTCTTTCTTTCCTTTCTTTATATATTGCAAAACAACTGTATTTACACACACTCACTCATACAGGTTTCAATCCACTCTGGATCTCACTGGTAACGACTCTGCTACTGCCAGTTATGACTTCGAAAATCCGATCAACTTAGCCGAAGACGAAGGTGAAGATGATTGCGAAGTGCCTGGCGAGCTTGCAAGACTGTTACTCCAGGAAGAGAGGGTAATTCAACCACATGAAGAGCCAGTGGAGACGATAAATCTGGGTACTGAGGCAGACAAAAAGGAAGTCAAGATTGGTGCCAACCTAGAGCTCAGCGTGAAGCAACGGTTGACTCAGATGTTACATGATTATGTGGAGATCTTCGCCTGGTCCTACGAAGATATGCCTGGGTTAGATACTGATATCGTGGTCCATCATCTGCCTACCAAGGAAGACTGCCCTTCGGTTAAGCAAAAGGTCCATCGTATGCATCCAGAGATGTCTGAGAAGATCAAAGCTGAGGTTATGAAGCAGTTCGATGCCGGGTTTCTTGCAGTGACTTCTTACCCTCAGTGGGTTGCTAATGTGGTGCCGGTACCGAAGAAAGATGGTAAGGTCAGAATGTGTGTTGATTACAGGAATCTGAACAGGGCCAGCCCCAAGGATGACTTCCCTCTACCTCACATTGATGTCCTGGTTGATAATACTGCTCAGCATAAGGTGTTCTCCTTCATGGATGGTTTTTCAGGGTATAATCAGATCAAGATGGCTCCTGAAGACATGGAAAAGACTACCTTTGTTACTCAGTGGGGCACCTTCTGCTACAAGGTCATGCCATTCGAGTTGAAAAATGTTGGGGCAACCTACCAACGTGCCATGGTTGCTTTATTTCATGACATGATCCATCATGAGATTGAGGTATATGTCGACGACATGATTGCAAGGTCCCAAACTGAGGAGGAACACCTGGATCATCTGCAGAAATTGTTTGACCGTCTGAAACTGTATAAGCTGAGATTGAACCCGAATAAGCGCACCTTTGGGGTTAGATCTGGAAAGTTGCTAGGCTTCGTCGTAAGTGATAAGGGTATTCAAGTGGACCCTGCCAAGGTTAAAGCCATCCAAGAGATGCCAGTTCCTAAGACAGAGAAAGAAGTCAGAGGCTTTTTAAGACGCCTGAATTACATTGCTCGATTCATCTCGCACCTAACTGCCACCTGTGAACCAATCTTCAAGCTGCTGAAGAAAGATCAGGTAGTACGTTGGAATGATGAATGTCAGGCCGCTTTTGACAGAATCAAAGAGTATCTCCAAGAACCACCCATCCTTATGCCACCGGTTGAAGGGAGACCTCTGATACTATACCTGACAGTACTTGACAACTCAATGGGGTGTGTGTTGGGGAAGCATGACGAGTCTGGCCGAAAAGAGCATGCCATTTATTACCTTAGCAAAAAGTTTACCGACTGTGAGACCCGATACTCACTGCTTGAGAAAACTTGTTGCCCTTTGGTATGGGATGCTCGTCGACTGAGACAGTATATGCTGACTCACACTACCTTGTTGATTTCAAAGATGGGTCCTATAAAGTACATATTTGAAAAGCCTGCTCTGTCTGGGAGAATAGCAAGATGGCAAATGATCTTGACGGAATACGCCATCCAGTACACGACTCAGAAAGCCATCAAGGGAAGTGTAATGGCAGACCACTTCGCACATCAGGCAGTAGACGACTATCAGTCAATGAACTTCGAGTTTCTAGACGAGAGTATCATGATAGTGACTGATTGTGAAGTACCTGGACCGGATGTAGGACCTGAGGAAGGATCCCGATGGTCTATGCACTTTGACGGAGCCTCCAACGCTTTGGGTAACGGTATCGGCGCTGTGATCATATCCCCTAAAGGCACTCATACTCCACTCACTGCCCGGCTATGTTTCAACTGCACCAACAACATGGCGGAGTATGAGGCATGCATCATGGGTCTCCAAGTTGTGATTGACTTAAGGATCAAGTTTCTGAGTGTCTTTGGAGATTTTGCTCTCGTGATCAATCAGATTAAAGGGGAGTGGGATATGAAACATCCGAATCTTATTCCTTACAAAGAATGTGTGTTGACCTTGATCCCCCACTTCACAGAGATAACCTTTGAACATTTCCCAAGAGAGGAGAATCAGCTGGCGGACGCATTGGCTACAATGTATTCCATGTTCAAAGTCAAATGGGACAATGAGGCTCCCCGGGTCATCATCTGGAAATTGGACGAACCGGCATACTATTGTGATCTTGAGACCGAGGTAGTGACTGAGAAACCCTGGTACCATGAGGTGAAGAGATATTTGGAAGCTCAGGAATACCCTGAAGGTGCATCTGTCAACGATAAGAAATTTCTGAGAAGATTCGCAGCCAAGTTCTTCCTCAGCAATGGCATCCTGTACAAGCGAAATCATGATTCGACCTTACTGCGTTGTGTGGATAAAACTGAAGCAGAAAGGATCATGGCAGAGATGCATGAGGGTACCTTCGGAACACATTCCAGTGGGCACACTATGGCAAAGAAAATCCTTCGGGCAGGGTATTTCTGGTCCACCATGGAAGCCGACTGCTACCAACATTCTCGGACATGTCATAAATGCCAGATTTACGCAGACAAGGTGCACGTTCCTCCAGTTCCTCTGAATGTCTTGACTGCACCTTGGCCTTTTGCAATGTGGGGCATATATATGATCGGTGAGATTAAACCTACGGCATCCAATGGGCATCGCTTCATCCTGGTAGCGATCGATTACTTTACAAAGTGGGTTGAAGCAGCTTCCTAGGCCACAGTAACCAAGAACGTCGTGGCACGGTTCATTCGGCACAATCTGATATGTCGATACGGCGTCCCAGAAAGGATCATTACAGACAACGGTACCAATCTCAATAACAAGATGATCACTGAGCTCTGCGAGCAATTCAAGATACAGCACCACAACTCTTCTCCTTACCGGCCGAAGATGAATGGGGCTGTAGAAGCAGCGAATAAGAATATCAAGAAAATTGTGCAGAAGATGACAGTGACTTATAAAGATTGGCACGAGATGTTACCGTTTGCTCTACATGGGTACCGTACCTCAGCCAGGACGTCAACCGGGGCAACTCCTTTCTCCTTGGTCTACGGTATGGAGGCAGTCTTACCGATCGAAGTGCAAATACCCTCTCTCCGGATAATGAAGGATTCAGATCTGAGCGAAGATGATTGGATCCAGACACGACTTGATCAATTAAACCTGATTGACGAAAAGAGACTTGTTGCTATTTGTCATGGTCAGACGTATCAAAAACGGATGATCAGGGCATTTAACAAAAAGGTCAGACCACAAGAGTATCAAGTTGGGGATCTGGTAATCAAGCGTATCATCCTTCCTCAGAGTGATCCAAGGGGCAAATGGACCCCTACGTACGAAGGGCCATTTGTGGTTAAACATGTGTTCTCAGGAGGAGCCATGATTCTAACCAACATGGATGGTGACGACCTTCCTCACCCCGCCAATGCAGACATAGTAAAAAGATACTATGCATGAAAAAAGACCCGCTAGGTTGACATACCTAGGCAAAAATTAGGGCTTCCCGGCGAACCAAAAGGGTTCGGGCAAGATGAAGGGATGAAATGAAAAAAATCTGTACACCCGGCAAGTCGAAAACCTGAAAAGGCGGCTTGGGCAAAAATGGGTATCCCGGTGGACTGAAAACCTGAAAGGGCGGTCCAGGCAAAAGTTAGGGATTAAAGCGTAATACTATGTCTCATTGGATCACGATGCATCCAGAATCCGGTATCTACATCAAGTTCAGACAGCATCAATCAATCAGCTTCATCTTCAACTAGGTCATCAAGTGATGAGACGCTCGAAGATATAAAGGCGATAGCAGAGTTGGAACCCAGTGGGATTATCCTTTTCACACAGCTGTTTTATTTTCCCTTTGTACAAATTGTATAAACTCTTTTATTCGGCGGCGTTCTCTTACTAGGACGTCAGCCTCCTGTACATAAAACGCCTATTTACAGGCAAATTCAAAATCAATACAAAAATCACTTTTTCAGTTAAAATTGCCAATTGTTTTTCCTTTTCTGTTTTGTTTTGCGAAGAACGTCCGAGGTTCAATTTGTGATATATGCATTTGACAATAATTGCTAACTCATAAATATTTGCATACGAAACAAAGGATTAATTACAGGTAACATTAGAAGCAGGGGCAATAATGAGTGGTCTAAGCGATCTAATTGTTCTGTCCACCAAGGTATCAAGGTAAGTTTAGCTGAAGAACATAACCAGTATATCTTAATTCCCCAGAGAGTGAGTCAGCAAGTCAATGCACTCTCCCCAAGCAAAGTTATACAATCAGCCTTAAGGAAGTTGGGTATCCCTAGCAGATCTCAACATTCCCCAGCACAATATACAGACATTCTTAACAAGTATCCCCGGCAGTCTTGATCTAAGATTGTTCCCCGGCGGTCTACCAGGCATTCAGTAGAGTCACTCCCAGTACATCTCAAAATTTCCCCAGGAGAGTCCAGTATAGTTCAAGATTTCCCCAGGAAAGTTTGAATCCATCTCCCCAGCATGAAGCTTATCCCCAGTAGATTCTGGAAGCTTGCCACCTACAGAGCACGAACGCGTCCCCCGACTTTATTCAAAGGTTATTTCCCTACCAGGATATAACTGGGTTATCCTCAGCCAAAAACCACGAGAAGATCGTCCTCAGCGAAGTCTTCTCATCCCCAGCGAAGTCTATTAACACTTCCAACATCGCGGTATCCCCACCGGAGTTGCCATCAACACCTCAACAAAGTACCTCTCCTCCCACAGAGTATTATTCCCCAGCAAGGTAGCTAGAGTATTTTTCTCCCCGCAGAGTAATCCATTCGTCAAGTTTATTCCCTAACGGAGTTATCTTCTCCTACCGGTATTCTTGCAACTATCATCCCTAGCGGAAACAACAAAGCACTATTCTCCAACATCAGCCCAGGATGTGACTTCCCAGCACCCGTCAAGGATTTACTTTCCTAGACAAAAACATACATCACATACATCATGATACATACATGAACGCATCGCACAATCTCATTTATGTTAAGAACATCATTGCTTGATCCATATCATGCATTGCATATGACTAACCTTTACCTTTCAGGAAAGATCCAGTTAAGTTCTCAGCTATGTCCAAGACCTCCTCTGGTTCATTTAAATCGATTCCTAAAGATTTTTCTGATTCTTATCCAGTTGAAGTTATTTCAAGACTTTCGTCTGGTTCAGTTAAATCGACCCTAAGATTTTTCTGATTCATATCCAGTCAAAGAAGATTCCAAGACTTTAGTCTGGTTCAGTTAAATCGATTCTAAGATTTTTCTGATTCTTATCTAGTCAAAGTTAACCCAAGGCCTTCTCTGGTTCAGTCAGATCGACCCTAAGATCTCCCTGATTCTTATCCAGTTAAAGTTATTTCAAGACCTTGTCTGGTTCAGTTAAATCGACTCCTAAATTTTTTTTCTGATTCTTATCCAGTCAAAGGCCTTCTCTGGTTCAGTCAGATCGACCCTAAGATCTCCCTGATTCTGATCCAGTTGAAGATTCCAAGACCTTGCCTGGTTCAGTTAAATCGACTCTTAAAGATTTTTCTGATTCTTATCCAGTCAAAGGCCTTCTCTGGTTCAGTCAGATCGACCCTAAGATCTCCCTGATTCTTATTCCAGTTGAAGATTCCAAGACCTTGCCTGGTTCAGTTAAATCGACTCCTAAAGATTTTTCTGATGCTGATCCAGTCAAAGGCCTTCTCTGGTCCAGTTAAATCGATTCCTAAAGATTTTCCTAATGAAGGCTCAGTAGAAGACATCCAAGATTCTCTCATCGTTACTGTTGAGGTAGTAATCGCCCCAGATTCTCTCATCGTTACTGTTGAGGTAGTAATCACCCCAGGTTCTCTCATCGTTACTGATGAGGTAGTAATTTCACCAGATTCTCTCATCGTTACTGTTGAGGTAGTAATCGCCCCAGATTCTCTCATCGTTACTGTTGAGGTAGTAATCGCCCCAGGTTCTCTCATCGTTACTGTTGAGGTAGTAATCACCCCAGGTTCTCTCATCGTTACTGTTGAGGTAGTAATCGTCCAAGGTTCTCTCATCGTCCCGTTGAGTTAGTAAACATCCCTGATTCATTCATCACCTTTTGAAGCTCCAGACTCGACTCCTGTATCTCGCCAGGGCACGTCTGAAGAGGTTTAAAGATTCAATTCCTGTAACCAGTCAGGGCACATCTACACAAAGAGTTTGAAGACCAACTCCTGTAATAAGCCAGATAATCATTTTCTTTTTCAGGTACACAAATTCTCGCTAAGGAATCTCTTACGCGATCGATACCTAGATGGCATCTATAAGCCCACCCTCCTATCCATCAATCTCCAAATGGCATCGGTAAGCCCATTCCCACCATCACACTGCTAACATGTGAGCGCAAATTTCTGGGCACTCTAGTGTTCAATCATCTTCCACCTTCGGATTACGAAACGCACGTCAGCCAATCCACATCCTCAGGTCTAAGAAGATTGAACAGGGGAAACTGTTGTACCCCAAAATTTGTCCTCCCATATTCTTCAAGATTTGCAAAGAGCATGCTTCAAAATCTCCCAAAGGTTGCACAGACCAATGGCCTCCTAACAGTCAAAAATTAGGGTTTTGGTTCTGGCAAAGAAATTGAAGTTTCCAAGGGTCCAAACAAGTCCCACATGCCTATAAACATTTTCAAGCATCCATATGCCAAGTTTCAAGACTCACAGCACAAAATTGCACAGTCAAAAACCCTAATTGCTCAACAGTCAACTGCAGGGGCAAAATGGTCATTTGACAGTCAAAAGTCAAAATTTTTGGTCAACATCTTATTTTGAAGCCACAAACATCATTTGATCAATTCTTGATCATGATTCTCAAAGCATGGCTCAAAAAGTCTCAAGATGCAAAAGTTTCTATTTTTGGACAGTTGGAAAAGTCAACTGCAACTTGACCAAGGCATAACTTCCACATGGTTTATCAGAAAAATTCCATCCAAAGCTCATTTTGAAGATAATGACATTTCCTACAACTCCTCTTCACACTTCAAGTCCAAGAAATGCTCTCACAAAAAGTTATCAATCTCAACATTATAGGTCATTTTCAAAAGTCAACAAAAAGGCACTTTAAGTCAAAGACCATAACTTGAGATTGGTAAATAAAAATGACATGGGACCAAAGGCATTGGTTAGAGGACTTCAATACCTTTCCAAAATGTCCAAGAACATGATCAAAGCTTAAAAATTGAGCAAGATATGCCTTGTGGAAGTTGGGAAATTTTTGGGAATTTTGAAAAGTCAACTTTGCTTCAAATGCCTCAAGATTGCTAATGGGCCTCAATTTCTTCCATGAATCATCACCCAAAAGCTATGCACGACCCATTGACATCCAAGGGAGTTATTTCATCATTTTTTATTAATTATTTGAATTTTTATTATTATTAATTCACTTAATTAAAACTAAATATGAAAAAAATACTAAATGCCACCTTTCAAATCTTTTTATGCAGCATTTCCACTCTTTATTCACTCAAGATTTCGTGCACACTCAATAAGGAAAGGATCTTCAATGATTGGCATAAGATTGGTATGGAAAAGATTGAAAAAGATCATGGAAAATCACAAATTTGAAAAGCATTAAAACATGGATTTTGGGCTTGTTTTGTTAACCTAAATCATTCACATACATAAGCAAAACACAACCCTAATTCCAACAAGGAGCAAGCTGCGCCCAAACTCAAAGAACCAATTTGCATTTTTTACACAAAAACTTCAAAACTGTTTTCATAGATATAGCTCCTTTCAAAGCCTACAATCCATTCCAAAGGCTTGCTGGGACTTGGTTGAACGTGTCTCAATACTTTTCAAGGCTCCATACATCCAGAATTGGTGGAATGCCTTTGCCCTGTTCATAAAACTTTTCACATCCGTATCTTGATTTACATGCGTTTTCCATGCATTTGAATGTTTGATTTACACTAATATAAACTCTCTGAAGCTATTGATGCATTTTAATTGAGTTAATATGGCCTGTACGAGAAGTTGCCATGGAAGCTTTTTAGGGTTTCAAAGCTCCAAATTTGGGGTTTTACGCTTGAGGAAAAATTGGCCAACCAAAATAGCACCATTGAAATCAGGACCTTCCAACGAATTGAACAACCACCTCGCGCCCTTTTTCTTTTTCACCATGTGCTAATCGTTATTTTTCAGGCTTAAGGTTAGTGGGGGTTTAAAACCCCCGCTATCTAATTCATATTTTTGCAGGAAACGAAGAAGAAGCCTGGCGTGTCACTATACGGTTGGGCAATTCAAAAAGCTGGCGCTTTTTTTGTGTTAATATCATTAGCGTGGTTTATTTTTTATAATATTTGTTTTCCATGATACATACAAACGCGTTGCTTGGTACAGGTGGTAGATGACACGCTTTGTGAACACTGGGACCTGGGTTCGATTCCCAGGTCCCCCCACTTCATTCATATATTTTTTCCTAACGAGCTCCTATGCAGTATGTCCTCAAAGACCCACCATGCGCCGTCACCTCCTAGCTAGCCATGTGTCTCTAGTGATCAATCTGAAGGCCATGGTATGAATTCTAGGGTACGCGCTAGTCAACCATGCACACTCAAACGTGGAAAATTTAAACAGGCCTTTGTCCCATGGGCCCAAATTACTCTAACAACACCTCCAAAGGGGCCAGACACCCCCCTGCTGTTTGTATTCTTCCTTTAATTTTCCTTTCTTTTCATTTTAATTATTTTTAATTTGTTTTATTATTTTAATTAATTCCACCAAATAATTTTTATAAAATAAAAAATCAGAAATCAAAAAGAACAAAAATATGTTTTATCTAATGTTTAAGTCATTAATTTTTGTAAATAAATTTAATAATCAATTTAGTTTTAATTTAGGGTTTAAATTTTAATTTGTTTTCTAAATAACTAAAAAAGGTAGAAATTAGGTTTTAGATTTTTTATTCTTTTTCTCAATAAAATAATTTTTCTTATTATTATTATTAATTATTAATTATTTTGTAAATAACTTATAATTAATTAATTAGGGTTAAATTAGGTTAAACTTAACAATTTTCTTTAATAATTAAAAGCAATTTAGAATTAGGGTTTCTTTCAATATTAATTTTCTTTATTCTCATTGCATTTCATAAATACAAAAACTCCAAAAATAACTTCTTTTCCTTATTGAATAATTTAATTAATTTGTAATTTCAATTTAATTCCTTTAAAGGGTCCAACGCCCTCGCACCCTCGATTCTAAATTCTTTTCGCGCGTTTACTTTTATTTCTTTTGTGGATATAATGTATTTGCCCCGAAGCCTTGTAATAGATAATTAGGATATTTACTTTACGCACTTTTATTCAAATCGGGTCTTGGTTTAATTTGGCGATGTAGACCCGCGCCTTGTAATAGCGTAGGACCTTTATTTTTCCGCATTTTAAATTTCCGCACTCTTTTAATTGCTAACTATCACATGAAAGAATGTATGCTCAAATAAAATCAAAGCGTAGAACACTCAATGCATGATCAAGACAAATAATAACTGAAAATGACACACAATTCACACACCACTCTTAGGGTACGCCTCACTGTTGCCTTGCCCCTCGAAACGTGGTCGTCGAGTAGAGGACGTTTTAGTAAGTCCTCATGTCCATGAACATGGCATGAGGGTAGCTTCTAAGGTGTCCTACCATTGCTCTGGTGACCACACTGTCCCTAATCCTCGAATTGACCCGAACACCTCCAACGGTGGTGCTACCTACCTCTCAATGGTGGGATGGCACTACCTTAAGGACATTTACACAGACTAATTCCTTAGGGTAGGTAGATGACTCGTAGATACTTGCTCTAATTCAAAACAAATCAATAACTTCTTTTCACACCGACACTTTGCAAAAAGCTTTCAAAAACAACTTTTCAAACACTCTTGAGGACTGATACAAGAGTCGAACTGAAATTTTAAACGGAACTTTTTCAAACCCATTCACTCTGAAAAGCAAACAAACATTTTGAAAACACAAATGAGCAAGTATCTAAGAGCCCATGGATAACCATGGATAGAAAGGGTGCTAACACCTTCCCTTTCTATAAATCTACCTCCCGAACCGAGAACTAATCTCAATAAGGAATTTTTCTGTGCTTTTGTCCTTTCCATGTTGGAGAAAATAAAAGACGGTGGCGACTCTTGCTTCCGCGACATTTCGCGAACCAGCGTTAAACAGTCAGTTCCAGATCCACCGATCATAATATCCGAACCATCATTGGAACATCAGGACAAAGACTCAAACAAGGTCTAACGCACGATCAGCTGAGTTTAGGTTTGAAGAACATCACGAAGAGCGGGTGGGTACAGATAAATTTGAGCCTTTATCCTTTGTTTCTTAAACCGTGAACCAGGCCACGTTATAACCCTAAAAAGTCCTAGCTGAAGCATGGGTTAGTTCGAAAGCATATTGATACCAAAGGTATCCTGACTCCTTAAGACTTGCGGTAAAATAACGAGTTGACATCACAGTTTACAAAAAAATTCACTTGTTTTTACTAAAAAAAAACTGCATTTTCAGAAACTTCAAAACAGACATAAGCGTTGCATTTTTAACATAACTTTGTTAGCATATGACTTTTTTGTTCGAACAGCAAAGAAATTTGCACGAAGAATATCTAGTGAACAAAAGCACTTCCAACCAAGGGGGCATGGCATGATCGTTGTCCATCATCTGGGGCAGTCAGGTCAAGATTCAAAGAATCCCTCAAATGCCAAATGGCCTGGGGCAAATCTTCGCCTGAGTCACTTCGGGCATTCCAGCAACGAATCTTGCCTGATCAAACATCTTCTGGTGGCATGGCGAAACACTTCTGACAAGGGCAACTCCCTGCATTCTGAGAGCGTGGACATAGTCGAAAAATACTACGCGCAATCAAAGACCCGCTAGGTTGACACACCTAGGAAAAATTAAGGGCTTCCCGGCGAACCAAAAGGGTTCGGGCAAAAATAAGGGATGAAAATGAAAAGAAAAAAAATCTGTACACCCGGCAAGTCGAAAACCTGAAAAGGCGGCTTGGGCAAAAAATGGGTATCCCGGTGGACTGAAAACCCGAAAGGGCGGTCCAGGCAAAAGTTAGGGATCAAAGCGTACGACTATGTCCCAGCATCTCGTCACTTGCCTGCCAGAAGAAGATTTGTTGAATCGGCAGTTGTCTAACACTCCATAAGGTATCTTCCTCTCCCACATCAGAAACAGGGGCAATAATGAGTTGTCCAAACGATCTAGTTGCTCTGTCAACCAAGGTAGCAAGGTAGGTTCGGCTGAAGAATGTAACCAAGTTACCTCAACTCCCCACAGAGTAAGACTAGATTTCAGCAATACTCTCCCCGAGTAGAGTTTGGTCTCCCAATCAACCCTGAAAAGGCACAGTATCCTCCAGCAAGTCAGCGATACTCTCCCCAAGCAGAGTTAGTCTACTGTCAGCCTCAAGGAAGTTAGTTTATCCTCCAGAAGATCTCAATATTCCCTAGCGGAATATACAGATCTTCCTAAGCAAGCATCCCCGACAGTCTTAATATAAGATTGTTCCCCGGCGGAGTACAGACACACCAGTGGAGCCACTTCCCCAGTACAGTTCAAAAGTTTCCCCAGGAGAGTTGAATCGATCCCCCCCAGTAGGAAGCTTATCCCCAGTAGATTCTGGAAGCTTATCCCCTGCAGAGCACGAACGCGTCTCCTCGGCTTTATCCAAAGGTTATTCCCCCACCAGGGCTTATAACTGGGTTATCCTCAGCTAATAACCACAGAAAGATCGTCCTCGGCGAAGTTTCTTCCTCCCCCCCAGCGGAGTTCATCAATTCCCTCAACAAAGCTTATCAACGGTATCCCTCAGCGGAGTTATCATCAAATTCTCAGCGAAGTATCCCTTCCCCACAGAGTATTCCCCGCAGAGTATCTCTCCAGCAAGTTTATTTCCCAACGGAGTCATCTTCTCCTACCGGTTTATTCTTGCAACCATCATCCCCAGCGGAAATGAAGAACTCTGTTCTTCAACATCAGCCCAGGATTCAACTTCTCGGCATTCGTCAAGGATTTATTTTCCTAGACGAAAATACATTCATAAACATATCACCTTTCATACATCTTGCTTACATACACAATGCATGCACATACGCATCATATCACACAAATCTCATTTATTTTTGAGAACATCTTAAAATCATGCAGTTCATGCATCATGAAATTGCATACAACTAATGTTTTTCCTTTTCAGGAAAAAGGTCAATCCAAAGACGATTACTATCAACTGTCGCAATTCCAGATTCGATACCTGTATCTAGCCAGGGCATATCTACATTAAAGAGATAACTTAGAAATGCTCCAGATATGGATGATGTTCTTTTGCTTATTCAAAACTCCTTCTAGATATAGTTCAGATGTGACCCAGGCATGGCGACGTTCTAATACTTATTCCAGATTTCCTTTCAGAGATAGCTTAGACATGCTCCAGATATGGATGTTGTTCCTTTGCTTATTCAAGACTCCTTCTAGAGATAGTTCAGATGTGACCCAGGCATGGCGATGTTCTGATACTTATTAAGATTCCCTTTCAGATATAGCCTAGAGATGCTCCAGGTCCGGACGCCGTTCTATTGTTATTCAGATTCAAATTTCTAAAAGACAACTTAGAGATGCTCCATCCCGGATGCTCTTATATTGTTCAGTCCAGATACGATCCAGATTTGGATGACATTCTGTTACTCATGCAGTATGGATATACCCCAGACACGGCGGTCATTCTACCATTTATTCAGATGTCAGCAATCAGGCACAGACTAGATATGCTCTAGACACGGAAGCTATTCTATTTCTTATTCAGATTCACCTATCCACCATCTTTCCAAATGGCATCTATAAGCCCATTCCCGACAAGGTCCTGTCACCTCCAGATGGAATCTATAAGCCCATCCTCCTATCCATCATCTCTCCAAATGGCATCTGTAAGCCCATTCCCGCCATCACACTCTACTATGTGAGTGCAAATTTATGGGCACTCTAGTGTTCAATCATCTTCCACCTTCGGATCATGAAAGGCACGCACGCCAATCTACATCCTCAGGTCTAAGAAGATTGAACAGGGGCAACTGTTGTACCCCAAAATTTGCCCTCCCATAATCTTCAAAGTCTACTCAAGGGCTACACAGTCAACCATCCTCCTAAGCCAGTCAAACTAGGGTTTTGGTTCTTGCAAGGAAGTTGAAGTTTTCAAGGGGCTCAATCAAGTCCCATATGCTCATAAACATTGTCAAGCACCTACATGTCAAGTTTCAAGGCTCACAAGGTCAAGTTGCACAGTCAAAAGCCCTAATTGCTCCACAGTCAACTATAGGGGCAAAATGGTCATTTGGCAGTCAAAAGCCAAAAATTTAGGTCAATATCTTATTTTGAAGCCACAATCATCATTTGATCAAGTCTTGATCATGATTTCACAAGAATGGCTCAAAAATCATCAAGATGCAAAAGTTTCTATTTTTGGACAGCTGAAAAGTCAACTGTAACTTGACCAAGGCATAACTTTTTCATGGTTCATCAGAAAAATCCCATCCAATGCTCATCTTGAAGGGGAAGACATTTCCTACAACTCATCTTCACATTCCAAGTCCAAGAAATGCTCTCACAAAAGTTATCAATTTCAACATTATAGGTCATTTTCAAAAGTCAACAAAAAGGCATTTTATGTCAAAGACCATAACTTGAGATTGGTAAATCAAAATGACATGGGACCAAAGACATTGGTTAGAGGACTTAAAGACCTTTCCAAAATGTCCAAGAACATGTTCATAGCTTCAAAATTGAGCAAGATGTGCATTGGAGAAGTTGGGAAATTTTTGTGAAATGGCCAAAGTCAATTATCCTTGAAACTTCATTTTTGACATAAGGGGCTCACTTTTTCCACTTGTTTCAGCTTGGCCATGCCTCCCACTTGTCCCACAATTTATTTCAAGATTTAAAATTAAATTTTCCATTTTTATTTGATTTAATTCATTTTAAATCTTTTAAATTCAAATAAAAATCCAAGAAATTAATGGAGGAATATATTTTGTGTTGATTAGCTTTGATACACCTTAAAACACATTCCAAATTCGTGCATGGCCTATTATGGGCATAAAAATTCAAAATTTCACAAATATGGAAAATGGTTCAAAGTTGGTTATGGAGGAAATCTCAAACATGAATGCAAGGCTTCAATGACCATAATATTGTTTGATACACATTACACACTATATATACAAGCCTTCCCAACCTCATTTAAAAAAATAGTGTGTGCAGAAACGGCCAAGAGCAAAACCAAAAATTATTCAAAAAGTGAGAGTTCTAAAACATAGTTGCGAGCATCTTCAGATCAAAACAAGCACGTGGTTCTATTCCTTGCCACACCCTGAAGCTAAAGCAACCTTTGCCAAGTCCTGAGGCTCATACCGCGCTGTAAGTTCTTCCCAGGTCCCCCATAATTCTCATATCATTTTTGTTAACGCATTCTTGTGCAGTTTCTCAAGTAGTTTCCACCATAAGCCCCACCCATCCAACAAGCCAAGTGTCATTGGAGGCAGATCTAATGGCCCAGAACGCAAGAGTACTATGCTCTAGAGTCAGCGCATGCGTAGGCAACCGAAAAAAGTCAAATAAGGCTTCTTGTTGTTGGGCCAGAATTACTTCAGAAAACCTCCATGAAGGCCATCTCACCCCCTTGGGTTTATTTACTTTTTTTTCTTATTTTATTTTGTTTTGTCATTTTCTTTTCTTTTACTTATTTGCCTTATTTTATTTTTTTAATAATTAGCATAATTAACATATTTTCATAAAAAATCAAAAAAATAGAACTAACATCATTATTATTATTATTATATTATTTTGTAAATAAACATTAATTGAAATAGTTTAATTAGGCAATTTTGACTTTTCTTTTAATAATTAAAATAATTTAGAATTAGGTTGACTTAATTTTGTTTCTTTTTATTTTATTTCATAAAAAAACATAAAAACAAAAAAATATTTTCTTTAATTAAATTAATTAATTAGTCATTAATTAGCTTTAGTTTCATTTTAATTACAAAAAAGACCAAAAAAATTAATTTCTTTTCTAAAAAAGGGTCAACACCCTTAGACATTCCCGATTAATTTATTCGCGCGCATTTACTTTATTTTGATTATTATGTAATTGCCTTCAAGAATGTAATAGTTAAATGAGTTTATCGCTTTATTTAATTTCCGTACTCATTTACTAAAAAACGGGTCTTTGTAATTTTTGGCGATGTATAGACTCGCGCCTTGTAATAGCGTAGGATTTATGTTTTCGCAATTTACTTTCCGCACCCCTTAACTGCTAAACTTGCATGAAAGAATGTATGGTAATTAAAAACAATGCGTAGCTCACAATGCCCTGATCAAAGATAAATATTAACATGAAAAACAACACACAAATACACACACCACTTCTAGGGTACGCCTCACTCGTTGCCTTCGAAACGTGGTCGTCAAGTATAGGACGTTTTAGTAGTCCTTATGTCCATGATCCAGTTTCCTCGAAACAGTTGCCTCAAATCAGTTGCCTCAGAACAGTTGCCTCGAAATGGTTGCCTCGGATTAAAAAAGGATCAAGGACATAAGGGTAGCTTCTAAGGTGTCCTACTGTTGCTTCGGTGACCACACTGTCCCTACAATCGAATTGACCCGAACACCTCCAACGGTGGTGCTACCTACCTCTCAATGGTGGGATGGCACTACCTAAAGGACACTCACACAGCTTAATTCCTTAGGGTAGGTAGATGACTCATAGATACTTGCTCTTTTCAAAAACAAACAAAAATACTTTTCACACCTACACTTTCTAAAAGTTTTCAAACAAATTTTTCATACACTCTTGAGGACAGATACAAGAGTTACTTAGAAATTTTTCAAACGGAACTTTTTCAAAACCCACTCACACTTGAAAAGCAAACAATCTTTTGAAAACATAAGAGCAAGTACCTAAGAGCCCGTGGATAACCACGGATAGAAAGGGTGCTAACACCTTCCCTTTCTATAAATCTACCTCCCGAACCGAGAGACATCTCGAATAAGGAATTTTGCTGTGCTTTTGTCCTTTCCATATTGGAGAACATAAAAGACGGTGGCGACTCTTGCTTACCGCGACATTTTGCGAAACTAGCTAAAAAACAGTCAGTTCTATTTCCACCGATCACAGACATCCAATACACAACCCAAAAAGCAATCAAGGGAAGTGTGTCAGCTGATCATTTGGCACATCAATCCGTGGATGACTACCAGTCTATGAATTTTGAGTTCTCGGATGAGAACATCATGTTAGTAACCGACTGTGAAGAACCTGGACCAGATGAAGGACCTGAGGAAGGATCCTGATGGTCTATGTTTTTTGATTGAGCCTCAAATGCACTGGGTAACAACATTGGCGATGTAATCATATCTCTCGAGGGCTGTCATACTCTGTTCACTTCCCGATTATGTTTCAACTGTACCAACAACATGGCAAAGTATGAAGCGTGTATCATGGGTCTTAAAGCTGCTATTGACCTAAGGATCAAGTTCTTGAGTGTATTCGGGGATTCCGCTTTGGTGATAAGTTAGATCAAAGGCGAGTGGGATACGAAACACCCGGACCTTATCCCTTACAGAGAACATGTACTGACACTACTGCCGCATTTTGAGGAGATCACCTTTGAACATTTCCCACGAGAAGAGAATCAGTTAGCGGACGCGCTAGCTACTATGTCGTTAATGTTCAAGGTCAGGTGAGACAATGAAGCTCCCCAAATCATTATTGAGAGGTTGGATGAACCAGCATACTGCTGTGAGATCGATACTGAGGAGGTAGCCGACAAACCTTGGTTTCATGAGGTGAAAAGGTATCTCAAGGCTCAAGAATACCCCGAAGGGGCATCTGTCAATGACAAGAAATTCCTGAGAAGGTTTGCTGCAAAGTTCTTCCTCGGTAATGGAATCCTCTATAAGCGCAATCATGACTCTACCTTACTGCGGTGTGTAGAGAAGAGCGAAGTAGAGAGGATCATAGTAGACCTACACGAAGGTACCTTTGGCACTCATTCCAGTGGACATACCATGGCAAAGAAGATCCTACGGGCAGGATACTACTGGTCCAATATGGAAGCCGACTGTTATCAGCATTCTCGAACCTGTCACAAGTGGCAAATCTATATTGATAAGGTGTGTGTGCCTCCAGTTCCATTGAACGTCTTGACAGATCCATGGCCCTTTGCAATGTGGGGCATTGACATGATCGACGAGATCAGACCTACCGCGTCCAATGGGCATCGCTTCATCCTAGTGGCCATTGATTACTTCACGAAGTGGGTTGAGGCTTCCTCCTTTGCTACGGTTACCAAGAATGTGGTGGCACGGTTCATCAAGCATAACTTGGTTTGTCGTTATGGTATCCCTGAGAGAATCATCACGGATAATGGTACTAATCTCAATAACTCGATGATCACTGAACTTTGTAAATAGTTCAAGATTCAGCATCACAACTCTTCTTCTTACCGACCAAAGATGAATGGGGCCGTCGAAGCTGCTAATAAGAATATTAAAGAGATCATACAGAAGATGACAGTGACATACAAAGACTGGCACGAGATGTTACCGTTTTCTCTTCACGGGTACCATACTTAAGCACGTACGTCGACAGGGGCAACACCCTATTCTCTGGTATATGGCATGGATGTTGTCCTACCAATGGAGGTCCAAATCCCTTCTCTATGGATTATGAAGGATGCGGGTTTGAGCAAAGACGATTGGATCCAGACTCGACTTGATCAATTGAACTTAATCGACGAGAAAAGACTTACTGCTGTCTGCCATGGTCAAATGCATCAGAAACAGATGATCAACGCCTTCAACAAGAAAGTCAGATAACAAGTGTATCAAGTAGGGGATCTGGTAATCAAGTGCATCATACTGCCGCAAGGTGATCCCATGGGCAAATGGACTCCCACCTACGAGGGACCATTTGTAATTAAGAACATATTTTCGGGCGGATCCATGATTCTGACCACCATGGATGGTGACGACCTTCAACACCCTATCAATGCGGACATAGTGAAAAGATACTACACATAATAAAGACCCGCTAGGTTGACATACCTAGGCAAAAATAAGGGAATCCCGGCGAACCAAAAGGGTTCGGGCAAAAATTAGGGATAAAAAATGAAAAAATCTGTACACCCGGCAAGTTGAAAACCCGAAAGAGCGGCTTGGGCAAAAAAGGGTATCCCGGTGGACTGAAAACCCGAAAGGGCGGTCCAGGCAAAAATTAGGGATTAAAGCGTATCACTATATCCCATTGGATCACCTTGCGATCAGACCTCAGTAATCAGATATCAAGCTCAAACGGTACCGATCAATCCAGTCATCTTCGGACAAGCAGCAAAGTGATGAGATGCTCGAAGACATAGGGGCAATATCAGAATTGAAACCCAATGGGATCACTACACATAGCTGTTTTCTTTTTGTACACAATTTCTGTAATAATTTCCATTTTTACGGCAGCGTTCTCTTACTAGAGCGTCAACCTCATTGTAAAAAACGCCTGTTATAGGAAAATTTCAAATCAATACAAAGCGTCTTTTGAGTACAAAACTCTGTGTTTGTTTTTTCTGTTTTCTATTTTGTTTTGCACAAAAAAAACGTCCAATGTTTTATTCTTGACATATGCATTTAAATATGATTACTGTTCACAAATATCTGCATATAAAACAGAAAGACAGTTACTAAGAACTCAAAGAAACTGGTACAAAACCTAAACACTGACAGTTACCCCGTCCATCATGGTACAAGGGGCAGAGACAGTTGGAAGCGAAGTCAGTATCACATACAAGCCAGTGATACCTATATTCCCCACAGAGCCGAGATAACCAAGGTCCGACCTCCGTATCCCCAAGCAGGAATTCCTTCCCCAACAGGTTCCTTAAGAAAGCTGATATCTGCATTCCCCAGCCGAGTTTTATAACCATGAGAAGTTTATAAAGCCATCTCCCGAGCAGAGTTTATTTCTCTGACAGCGGAAGCTCAATCTCCAACGGAGCTCTTCTCTCCAGCAATGGAAGTTCATCCCCAGCTAATTTTATTTCTCCAAATCAGCAGATCTTCCAACATAGTATCTCTCTTCCCCACAGAGTCATTCCCCCGCAGGATTATTCTCAGACAGAGTCTCCTCCGGCAGAATGTTCTCAAGCAGAATGGATGTAAATCCCCAGCTAATCATCTTCGGTCACTATCCCCAGCGGAAACGAAGAACTAAACTCCTTGTACTCTCCAGCAGCAGTCCAGGATTTATTTTTCCCAACTAGAGAATATCATAATAGCATTGCATATCCATACATCATGGCATGTGCATACATATTATACAACACAATCTCATTTATTTTGAGAACATCATTACTCAATACATTTCATACATCATGACATTACATACAACTAACTCTTTACCTTTCAGGGAAAGATGCAATCAAGTTTTCACAAGTTCTCTCTGGTTCAATCAAACCGACACCAAGGTTTCTATTCCAGTTGAAGATATTCCAACACTTTTCAAGATTCTCTCTGGTTTAGTCAAACCGAAACCAAGGTTTCTATTCCAATTGAAGATATTCCAACACTTTTCAAGATTTTCTCTGGTTCAGTCAAACCGACACTAAGGTTTCTATTCTATTTGAAGATGTTCTAAGACTTTCATCTGGGTCAACCGAATCGCCACTAAGATTCTCCTGATTTCTATGCCAGTCAAAGTCAATCTGAGACCTTCCCCCGGTTCAGTCAAATCGATGCTAAGATTTCTTTCCCGGTTGAAGACAGCTCGAGACATTTCCCTAGTTTAGTCAAATTGATACTAAGATTTCTATTCCAGTTAAAGAAGCTATGAAGCCCGAAAACTGACCGGATAATAACTTGATTTCCCTAAATTACTGAAGCCTGGAGCATAACCAGATAGCGGCAAGAAACACTGTGAAACCTGGAGCAGGAACAGATAACAATATGAGGTACTACGAAGCTTGGAATTCGACCAGATAGCAGTTTACTCAGCCAATTACTATTGAAGCCTGGAAACGACCGAATGTTAGTATGCCTTAAATTCAAGTTGAAACCTGGATGCGACCAGATAACCACTTAATTCCTTCTGAAGCCTGGAGCACGACCAGATAACATTTTTTGAGATTGCAAAGCCTGGAGCACGACCAAATAGCAAGTTTGATCTCATATCCCCAGTAAGTCACTGTAAAACCTGGAGCACGACCAAATAGCAGTCAGTCTTATTATCCTCAGCAAATCACTGTAAGGCCTGGAGCACAACCAGATAGTTGTTCATTTTCATCTCCTCGACTAAGAGATGATTCCCCAGTAGAGTAACGGATAACTGAAGTTCCTAAAATTCCATTTCTCCCAAGACAGAGACCAACATTCCTCAGCAGATTCCTCCTCAATGACAGGAATAGGAATTCTCATCAAAGGAATATCTCGGGAAATCAACATCCTCTAGATGGCATCTTTAAGCCCATCTCCGACGATTCTCCGTCATATCTTCCGGATGGCATCTTTAAGCCCATCTCCGGTGACCTTCCGTCATATCCTCCAAATGGAATCTGTAATCCCATTCCTGATACTACCTACACAGTCCATCACCATCTCAGACGAGTGCAAATTTCTGGGCACTCTAGTGTTCAATCATCTTCCACCTTTAGATTACGAAAGGCAGACAACCAATCTACATCCTTAGGTTTAAGAACATTGAACAGGGGCAGCTGTTGTACCCCAAAATTTCCCCTCTCATTTTACTCAACACATGCCCATTGAGGTCCTCAATTGCTCAAGGGTGACTAAGAGTTGACCAGACAAACTCTCTCCTAAGGCAATCTACCTCAAACTAGGGTTTCCATTTTCAACAGGGTGTGGGAACTCCAAATGTACCAAATGCCTTCCATGGCTCAATATGTTCTCAAGATCATCCATGTCAAGTTTCATGCCTTGCACAAGAAGTTTGCTCAGTCAATTGCCCAGATGCCTGAAAATCAACTATACTAGGCAAAAAGTCAATTGTGGCCCACATACAGTTAAACTTCAAGATTTTTGGTCAACATCAACATTTTGAAGAGATATACATCATTTGATCAAGGGTTGATCATGATTCCTCAAGGAATGCCCGCAAATTCATCAAAACCCAAAAGTTGCTAAATTAGGGTTTCATAGGAAAAGTCAACCAAACTTTGACCAAGCATAACTTCTTTATACTTTATCAGAAATTTTCCATCCAAGGCTCATTTTGAAGAGGATTCAATTCCCTATAACTCATCTTCAGCCCCCAAGTTCAAAATATGCACTCATCAAAAGATATGAATTTCTACATTATAGGTCCTTTTGAAAAGTCAACAAAAACACTTTTTGGGTCAAAGCTTCTTACATGAACATGGAAGACCCAATTGAGATGAAACCAAAAGGGTTGTTTAGGGGACATCCTAAGCTTTCTAAAAAGTCCAAGAACACCCATATAGGGTTAAAATTGGAGGAGATATGCATTGTCAAAGTTTGCCATTTTTGGAAAATTGTCAAAAGTCAAATATGCTCAAAAGTGCATTTTTTTTGTCAAATGGGCATAGCTTTTCATGATTGTATCTTGTTTGTGACATGGTCCAAGACCCAAATCAGCCTCCATATATTATTTGCTTATTTATTTATTTATTTTATTTTGATTTTTATTTATTAAAAGTTAGATTAAATCAAATAAATTGCAAAAAAATATAAAAGATTGATTTTTGATCTGATTTTTTGTAGGAATCAAATCCAATTAGGCTGGCATATCATATCAAATCGTGCAAGGGATGATTGAAGCAAAATTGGCATGATTATGCTTGTTTTGGAAATATATAATACAAGAGCAAAATCAAATCCAATTTCTATGATTCACAAAGATTTAATTTGTTTTTGTTAACCTAATCAGTTATACTACATATATAGAACATACCCAAGCCAAAAGGAGGAGGATTGCAGGTCGTGAAAGCTGAGAACAAAACTCAAATTTTGGTAAAAAAGTAGTGGATCGTTCTCCAACCTAGAGGGCAATTCAAAGCATTTCAAAGCCACCAATCGATTCCTAGACATCTCCAGAATGTTCTCCAATCATTTTCCAGTTCTCCCAAGCCTAGAAACAGGACATGCGATAGTCACGTTTTGCTTCTTTTTCAAAATCCGATTACTATGATTCTTGCATCATGAACATGTTTTAATGGTATATCTGTGTTGGTTGTCATGTTTGCAACGTGTTGGATTGGTTTAATTGATGTTTTGATGCATATACTAATGAATGCCATGGCTAGGGTTTGAAGTCACATTTTAGGGCTTCTTGATACAGGTGAAATTGGCCCAAGAAAAGGGTACCATGATGCTCGTGGCATCAAGATAAGTTGAACCATGGTCCTTAATTTCATTTATCATGTGTTTTTCTTGATTTTTGAAGTGTACAGGTTATGGTTACAAACGCTTGTCTGTAGGTAAAAGTGTTTAGCCTAAGGCGACGAATATGCGAAGAAGACAACAACGTGTCTAACCACTATTGGCTTATTTGAAATTCGCGCGCTTATTGGAGTCATTCACGTTTTTTTATATATTACTTATTGTTGTTATTATATTGATAACTAAACATGATAGCCCAGATGGCAAGGCGTGCGTTGTGTAAGTAGGAGGACCTGGGTTCGATCCCAGGTCCCAACATTTTCTTTATTTTCCTAACATTTAAACGCAGGTTCTATACATTACCTTACCAAGCGTCCACCATGCGCTACCACCATCCAGCCAATGGATCATTATTTATCCAGATCCAACGCTCAATCAAGGAAAGACCATGATACACCCCCCAAGCATGGCTGCACAGAATCAGCGCATTGACTGGGCTGACCAGCTATTAGGCCTTACAAATTCAACAATATACCCCCCCTTTCAGCTTCCATACAGGCCCATCTCTTTACTTTTCTATTTTATTTCTTGTTTTAATTATTTTATTAATTATTTTCTTTTACAAAAATAACACAAAAATTAGTTTTTTTATTAAATAAAAAATCACAAAAACATCAAAAATTATTTTTTCATAAAATATTCTATTTCTTTAATTAATTAGTTTAATTAAAATTAGGGAAATTTAATTCTTTTCATAATTAAAATAACCTAAATCTTTTTCAATTAGATTTCTCAGGGTTCTCCAATTATTTTCGCATTTAATTCGCCGCACGCTTTTAATTCTTTTTTCTATTATTGTAGCTGCTCCGAGTTTATAATAGATTTAATTAGGATTTTAAATTTCCGCACTTTATTTTCGGTCAAAATAATTATGTATCTACAAAAGCCATGTAATAGCTAGGACTTTAACTTCATCGCTTTAATTTCCGCAAACTATAAACTGCTTAGATGTATCTTAATAGGATTATATGGAAAGACAAACTGAAAATTAATACAGTAGAAAACCCTAAATATGCAAAGATAAATTAACTGAAAATTACACTTGCACATGCTCACTCCTAGGGTTTACTCCACTCCAGTTGCCTTCGGTAAACGGTCATCAAGTATAGGGTTTGTTAGTGGTTGTCCTCTAGCCCCGAAAGATCTAAAATGACCCATTCAGATGTTGCCTCGGAAAAAGATCTTTAAGGCTTTAGGATGATTACTAATATTTCCTAACATTTCTTTTATGATCGTATTTGTCCCTTCGAATGTCCCTAAAAAACCCCAACGACGATGCTACCTATTTCTCAATAATGGGATAGCATTGTCTAAAAGGAAAACGAACAGACCTTTTTCGAGTAGGTAAATTAGTTCCTAGGTACTTGCTCAAACAAACAAAATCTTTTTCAAAATGAGCAAGTACCTAAGAGCCCGTGGAAAACCACAGATAGAAAGGACGCTAACACCTTCCCTTTATATAATCTACCCCCTGTACTCAGAAACATCTCAAAAAAGGTTTTTTTTTGTTCTTTTTTCCTTTTCCTGACTGGATAAAATAAAAGTCGGTGGCGACTTTTGCTTACCGTGACATTTGCGAACAAAAAACGCAAACTAGTATTAACAGTCGATTCTGCCACCATATCACATCAGGTCTTCGGTTTTTTCCACAACAGTATTAGAAAATATCTCTAGGAAGTTCAGGGCTACCAGAAATGTGATCAAAATCTCAAGCATCGAAGTGCACCAGATTAACTCTGGGGGCAAACATGCTCCCACATAAAGGGTCATGTGCGACCAAGCAAACATTTTCTGGAATTACTACAACACTTATTACTAGGGGCAATGATAAATATCCCTAAGATCCTTCTCATACGATGACTCCCAGCCAGAGTTTCAATCTCTGAAAACTTCTCACCAGCTGAGTCGACCTCAAGAACACTCGAGGATTTTCCCTAGTGAAGAAGACACCTCTCCAACAGACCGACAACAGGGTTTATTTCCCCAACAAACTACAGATCCCCCAGTTTGAGTTTGCCTTTTCGACTACTACAAATCAAAGGACCACAACCCCTCTTCCCCAGTAGACTACTCTACAATTCCTAGCAAGTTACTGTGAAGTTTGGACCCGACCAGATATCAGTTTAACTTCGACTCCTCAGTAGAGCAACGAACAACTGAGACTCCTAAACTCTTTTTCCCCAAGCAAGAATCAACACTCTCTACAGAGTTTTCAACATTCCTCAATGGAGCTCTCCTCAAACAACAAAACAGGAATCCTGGGTGGAAATATTCTAAGCAAAGTTTAAAGACTCACCTACTCTTCAACAGCAATCCGAGATTTAATGACTCCCCAGCATTTGTCAAGGATTTATTTTCCCAGACAAAGATACATTCAAATAACATTTCACCCTTCATACATCATATTACATACATGACAAGTGCATACGACACAATCTCATTTATTTTGAGAACATCATTGCACCATGCATTTCATACATCATGACATTCCATACAACTAATGTTTTACCTTTTTCAAGAAAAGGTTAATCAATAGATGGCTATTGTCAATAATCTTCAAAAGGCCAGAAATTAATACCTGTAACAAGCTAGGGCAATTATCTACACGACCAGCTAAAGCAACCCTACACGGGCTCCTTCTCATACACTCTTCTAGAAACGATTCAGATGCGATCCAGATATGGATGACATTCTAATACTTACTCCAGATTTCCTTCTAGAGACAGTTCAGATGCGATCCAGATATGGATGACATTCTGACACTTATTCCATATTTCCTTCTAGAGACTGTTCAGATGCGGTCCAGATATGGCTGACATTCTGATACTTATTCCAGATTTCCTTCTAGAGATAGTTCAGATGCGATCCAGATATGGTTGACATTCTAACACTTATTCCAGATTCCTTCTAGAGACAGTTTAGATGCGATCCAGATATGGCTGACATTATGACACTTATTCCAGAGTCCATTCTAGAGACGGTTCAGATACGGTCTAAATTCGGATGTTATTCTGTCACTCATTCAACATACCTTTCTAATACAGTCCAGATACGATCCAATACGGATGCCATTCTGACGCTCATTCAGTACATCTCTCAGATACGAGTCAGATACAATTCATTTATGAATATTATTCTGATGCTCATCCAAGACCTCTGCTGGTTCAGTTTAAATCTCTCAACGGTTTATCCTGATTCTTTCTGGTGGACATTTTCTCTTTTGTCTGGTTCAGTTGAATCAATCCTAAGATTCTTCTAATTTCTATTCCAGTCAAAGTTAATTAAAGACCTTCTCTAGTTCAGTCAGATCGACACTAAGATCTCTCTGATTTCTATTCCAGTTGAAGATATTCCAAGACTTCTGTCTGGTTCAGTTGAATCGATCCTAAGATTCTTCTGATTTCCATTCCAGTCAAAGTTAATCCAAGACCTTCTCTTGTTCAGTCAGATCGACACTAAGATCTCTCTGATTCTTTTCCAGTTAAATATTATTCAAGACCTCTGCTGGTTCAGTTTAAATCGATCAATGGTTTATCCTGATTCCATTTTGGTAGACATTTTCTCTGGTTCAGATAAATCGCTCCAAGATTTGTTCTGATTCTTTCCGGTTAAAGAATATTCAAGACCTCTGTTGGTTCAGTTTAAATCTCTCAATGGTTTATCCTGATTCTTTCCTGTAGACATTTTCTCTGGTTCAGATTAAATCTCTCAATGATTTATCCTGATTCTTTCTAGTTAAAAGAATATTCAAGACCTCTGCTGGTTCAATTTAAATCTCTCAATGGTTTATCCTGATTCTTTCCCGTAGAAATTTTCTCTAGTTCAGTTTAAATCTCTCAATGGTTTATCCTGATTCTTTCCTAGTAGACAATTTCTCTGGTTCAAATAAATCGCTCAAAGATCTATTCTGATTCTCTCCAGTTAAAGAATACCCAAGACCTCTTTTGGTTTAGTCTAAACCTCTCAACGCTTTATCCTGATACTTTCCAAATAGACATTGTCCCTGGTTCAGATAAATCGCTCCAAGATTTATTTTGATCCTTTCCAGTCAAATGACACGCAAGACTTCTGCTAGTTTCAGTTTAAATCGACCAAAAGTTTATTCTGATTTCTTTTCCAGTTGAAGTCAAGTTCAGACTTAGTCTAATTTCTGTCAACAATCACCTTTGGATGGCATCTATGAACCCATCTCCGACAACTCTCCATCATTTCTCCAAATGGCATCTTTAAGCCCATTCTCTACACAATCAACCAACACATCATCGAGTGTAAATTTCTGGGCACTCTAGTGTTCAATCATCTTCCACTTTCAAGCTACGAACGAAAAACATGCCGATCTCACTTTTCAAGTTTAAGAAGATTGAACAGAGGCAGCTGTTGTACCCCAAAATTTCCCCTCCCATTTTTCATGCAAGATACTATCCTAAGGTTTCTCGAATACTCAATTTGGCTCAAAAGTTAATCAGATAGATTCTCTTCCTAGGCAGTAAGTCAACAATTAGGGTTTGTTATTCCCCAAAGAAAATTGAGTCTCCAAGGTTTCAAATGGTCTTCATAGATATTCATGTCTTCTCAAGGATGTTCGTGCCAAGTTTCAAACCTCGCATTTCAAATTTGCTCAATCAAGGGTTCAGATGACTGAAAATGACTCCATTGACCCAAAAGTCGACCTTTTGCGAGAGCAAGTTCAAGCGATTGTAACTTCTTCATTATTCGATATTTTTGAGCGGTTCTTCTTGCATATGACTTTCCTTAATGTCATCTCCAATTTATCTTCACAAATCAAGAGCTGATTACGTGTGGAGGATCACCAAAATTCGAATACTTTAGAGGTCGCTTCATGGACTTTGACCTAATCTTAAGTAATTGTCGTCTGATTTCTAAGAAATGTGATTTCCTCAAATTACAAGATCTTGAGACGATTATTTCTACATATGGTCATACGCAATGTCGCTTACGAGTTTATCTTCAAAGATCGAAGGAAAATTGTGTTTGGAAGACTTTGAAAGTTATCGAATCATCGTAAGTCATTTGTTTGATTTCAAATGTTCTTAACCACAATTGTTTTCTCAGGACTATGATTCTCACGTTGAAGTTTGTTAATTTTACAAGATTGATGAATGTTCTTAAAACATGTTTGTTTTGGCAATAAAGTTCCATTTTAATCGAGCATGGCGTGCGAGTTCATTTTGAATGCAAGTTTGATTTGGACATGATGTGATGTGAAAATTAAGATTTTCATTTAAATGACCATGGTTTTGGGTTCGAGTTAACCAAGTGGTATTGAATTCTTAAACATTTATTTTGTTTAGAAATTTGATTGGAGTACAAGGTGCATGGTTTACTTGAAATACAAGTTACAAAAGTCATTTGTGATTGCTTGAAGTTCAAGTTACAAAGTCAAGGTGTATCATTCAAACCATTCAATTTCAAAGTTCAAACAAAATCCAAGATTTGTCTAATTACTATACAATAAATTTCATCATTCACAAATTTACTCAAGTCTTGTGTTCATTACATCACAAGGAAATTTCAAGTTTTCTATTCAAAGTTGTTACATTTACTACAAGAAATTGACAAACTTCAAGATTCATCAACTTATGTTACAAAGATTACAAGATAATACAAGCAACAAATTTTGTTTTGTTTATTCAAGTCTTCTTTGATTCATCTTCAAGCAACTCATCCACTCCTTGATAACCATGGTTTTCTCTTCACCTTGACTCGCTTGCCATCCACTCCTCGTGTTCATGAAACAAGAAAAGAAAAAGTTAGCAAGCAAGTGAAAATTCCAGAACATATGGTTATGAACAAGTTTGAATGCTCATCATTAGGGTTTGTATTTAGGAATCATATTTAAAGTTTGTTTGTTTTTAATTATAATCCCTCTTCTCTTATTTTACAAATCACAAGGTTTGGGCCTTGGTTCACAAAAAAGGAAAGGAAAATTTGCAAACATAGCATTAAGCCCAAGGCTGTCCAACAATAACAAAATATTGCAACAAGCCAAACAAATGCATCACAAATAAAGCCAAAACTGCAACCAAAGGCAAGTTGCTAAAATAGCAGCAACAGTTGAGCAAACAGCAGCTGAGCAAACAGCAGCTAGGCTGCCAAGCAAAAGCAAGGGCAAACCTGCAACAAAATAGAACGGCAATGCAAGTTGCCCAAATGCAGCAAACCTGTAACAAAATATTGCAGCAAAACAGCAGTTGCTATAAACATAGCAAGCAAGCTGCCCAAATGCTGCCAAACACACAAACTAACAAAGCAGAACAAATGCAGCATAAAGATAACAGCAGTAACAAGTAAAACAAAATAGAACAAGGCAAAACAGCAAGCTAGCTTGCTCAACAATCTCAACTGCATCATCATTTTCCTAACCTATGAAAACCCTTCAGAAAATTGTATAAAAAAGCAAATTGGCCAATAAATAGGCTGTAAAATACAATTAAATTGTTTTCACATAATAAGCTGTAAGTTATCTTGACAAGGGGAAAATTGATCTAATGTGATTTTAACATGAAAGCAATAGAGAAGCGGGCTACTTACAGAAAACGGATCTAATGTAAAAGAGAAAATTGGCAGCATGTATATGACTTGGCAACATCAGCAGCAAATGTAAAGGGATTTATAAGAGCTCCATTACCTTATTACCAGCACAAAATGCAACAATAGTGTAAATATTTCTAACTGCATCTTCAAGAACCAAAGATGATTTTCATTGTATTTCGTGTATGTTGCTTGAAAAACCATGAAGCCACAATTTCTACAAGGTTCAAATAAACTGCTGTTGTACCCCAAAATTTTCCCTCTCATTTATCAAGATTTTCCTCACAAGACTTCTTGGATTCAAGACAAGATTAGGGTTTGGTCAGCTCAAGACACCTCATCTTGCACTGATAACCTACAATTAGGGTTTGAGTTTGCACAAGGATTTTTGGACCATCAATACTTCATGTGACCTTCATACACCATTTTGGATCCCTAAGATTGCTCATGATAAGTTTCAAGCCTTGAATCACATTTTTGATCAGTCAATTGGACAGTTGACCTAAAAATCAACTGTATTGGGGAGAAAGTCAACCATGGCCAATTTACAGTAAAACATCATAATTTTTGATCCAAAACAACATTTTAGACTCATATTTATAATTTGATCAAGTTTGGATCACAACTCCTCAAGAAATTTGATCAAATCATCAAAAGGGCAAAATGGTCAAAATTAGGGTTTTGATTGAGAAAGGGCAATTTCTGATTTTTAACCTAGCCAATGACCAATTGAGTTCAAACATGATTTCAAGGGTTCAATGGCATCATCTTGACCTAATTACATGGTTCAAAAGATCTCAAGTTCATTGGATTGACAAATGAATTTTGTAATCAACTGATCAAAAGTCAACTGTACACTGAAAAGTCAAACTTTGACTTTTTGGTCAAAATCAAGTGCCAAGGGTCATAATTCATCAATTTATGTCAAAATATGAAACTTTTTCACCAAGAAACTCAAATTTGAAAGTTAGGGTTTTAATTTGAAAATTTTAATAACTTAGAATTTTTCTAAGTATAAACATTTTCTTATTTTTCCCCAACTTTTCACCACTTTTTCACCATGATGCATTTTGATTCAAGAAAAGTTCCCAACATGAAAGTTGTAGTCCTCCATTAAATATACAACGTTTCTTCACAAAATTGTCCCAAAATATGCTTGGATCTCAAGTTATGAATTTGTGAATATAGGTCCATGAACTTCTTAACTTAGTGAAATTTTGCCCTAATTTAGGCAGGTTTTTGACCCAACTTCATGGCAACTTTTCACCTAGTTCCAAGAGGTATATCAAAACTCATTTCAAATATGGATTATAGAGAACATTGCAAGCTTCCCAAAATGTCCAAGAACTCTCCAAGATCATTTTTGGTTAGGGAGAATCGAAGAGAGGAAGTTGGCATTTTCTCACTTTTGTTCATGCCATTTTCACAAAGCATCAAGTTGCAAATCACATCTATACTGTTTGAATCTTGATTTACAGGTCCTAAAATCACTTTACACTCTATAATTAAATTCAAACTCAGAAGTTAAAGGCATTATTTTTGCTTTTGGAGCTTTGTACAAGAGATAATTCCATTTTTGGCCAAAAGTTCACAATGCCATTTTCATAAAGTGCAACTTTTGTAACTTTGTCAATCTTGAGCCTTGGACCTGTCCCTTTGGTGCAAGAAATTCTAACAGGTCTTAAGCAATTTGTACAAGCTCTTTGCAGCCCTCAAGCTAGCCAGTACAAGCATGTAGCATTGGTCACTTCACTTTGCTTAAAATGCAAGAAAGGTTGCCAAAAGGTCAGAACTTGTACAACTAGTAAGGAGTGGACTTTGTATAATTTCTTTACAAATATACAAAGTTGTGGCAAGGCTTAACACGATTTGCTTGCATCCAGAACTCACTCAAACTCAAAAACACAAAAACTGCCCAAATACACAGATTTCTGCAAAATCATAGCCAACTCTCATTTGGCTCGTGCATTTTATGTTTAATCACTTCCAACATCTCATAAACATAATACCAAAGCAAGCCAAGCCCTTACCCTGGTCCTGTAGCCCCTGTTTCAACATCCACCATTTTCACTTTGGAAGCTTGCAACTTGACTTGTGCAGAGAGTTCCAGCCATCCTCAAAGCAAGATAAGCATTGGAATAGCTTGAAGGAAGTTCAAGGAAGCTCACACAATCCTCAGGCCTCCATTAAAGTCCCTACATTGATCTACTCAAATCCAACTGAAGGAGGTATTTTCTTGAACTCTATCTCTCTGAATAGGCATCCTCAAGCCACGATTTGTGAAGAAAAAATGTAGTCCATAAATGGTGAAGCTGTACATATGCATACTTTTCATTTATATTAACTATGCTGAGAGAATTTGAAGGTCGAATATGCTGAAATTTTTAGGTCACGAATTAGGGCTGCCAAAATTCTCTCTGATCTTTTAGAGTTAGGTCATATAATTTATATTGTTGGAATCGTGAACTCAAATGCCACATGTTTCATGTTATGAGTTTTTGTTTTTGTGCAAGCATATGAAAGTTACAGATTTGAACCATGAAACGCGCGCAAGAAAGCTGGCTAGAGGACAGGGATGAAGTCTGGGCTTTTTGTTTTTGCTTTTTGCACCTCCTGAATTGCTACTACACCCCCTTGACTAGTTTTTTTTTTTTTTGCATTTTCTTTCATATTTTCATATTTAATGCTTTCATTTATTTTTCTTAATGATAAAAAATACCAAAAAATGATTTATTTATTTTCACACTTTTATTTTATTTTTTATTATTTTCTCACATGAAAAAATAGTTTATTTTGATAAATAGAACTTATTTTCTTAAATAACTTGTAAATATATTTAAAAATACTTAATATTTTTATTATACATTTTATACTCATGAATATTTAATTTTTATACATATTTAATTTTTAATATTTACATATAATATTATTTATTATTTTCTTATACAAAAATGTACAAAATAATAACATAAAGTATTATTTTCTTTTAATTTAAAAATTAGGGTTTCATCCCTCCAAAAATAACATTATTTCTTCCTTATTTTTTAGGGTTTAAATTAAATCATTTTCTCATACAAAAAACAAATACCAGAACATTTTTTACATAAATACATTACATTGCATTTTAAATACTTGCATTATTTATTTAATTCGCACAATATTCGATTGGGTTGTAATAATATATTTAGGGTTTCACACTTTGCACACAAGCACCCTTAGGGTTTCACCCACTTGGTTGCCTAAAATAAAATGGCCATGTTATGCATGCGAAGTATCTTGGCAAAACAAGACAAAAATAAGATCATAGTCTCTCGATGACACTATACAAAGGTTGTCTAAACAAAATGATCTTGGTCCCTCAAAAATGCTAAGATACTTGGCAACATTGCTATCATGATCATACGATGACCCACGCCCGTCCCATTAACATCCAAAGATAGGGTTGCTTACCAAATCAATGGTAAGTCAACAATGTCAAAGGAATAAAAATGCACAAGAAAGACATTTGAGTAGGTAGATAGCTTCTAAGTTACTTGCTCCATTTCAAAACAATCCTTGCTATTTAAAAAAAAACACACACACATTTCAAAACATCTTACAAAACATTGAAACATTTTTCAAAAGACAAACATCTTTGTATACATTCTTACGAACGAGAATCATTACAAAGATTGCCTAAACAAATGGCCTCTTTTCAAAATACTTTCAAAACCACACCAAACACCATTTCAAACAAAACAAAGCAAAGCAAGTGATCTAAGCAAGTAACTAGGAGCCCATGGAAAACCATGGATGAAAAGGGTGCTAGCACCTTCCCTTTTCATAATCTACCCCCCGAACTCAAGAAAACATCTCAAAGGTCTTTCCTGTGCTTTTTTACCTTTCCTTTTGGATAAAAGAAAAGTCGATGGCGACTCTTGCTAACCGCGACATTTGCAACAAAACGCAAAACCTCAAGTTAGTTCTCCCACCGTATCTCAGAACTGGCGACTCTGCTGGGGATAATCTATAAAAGTGGGGTTACCTTAGGGTTTAGATCACATTTATTTGCTTACCTTGTTTGCTTTACATTTTGGTTCTATTGTTTGGGTTTGAATCCTCTACCCGGATTTGGGAAACATTATAGGTAAATAGCAATACGTTGTGGAAACTGTGCGGGGTATACCGACACGGTCTAAGCAATAGCTATGTTAGTGTGACATATTTGTGGGTACCGGTAGTCTTTGAGTCAATCAAAGAGAATATGGGGCCGCTGAGTGATGTCATGAAGCACTAACGAACTTCTAGAACCTTTACTTGACCAACTTGGCCTTTTAGGATGTAGTGAGATGATCAGCTTTGGTGCAGTCCGAAGTTGGTAGATACTCGATACTACACTCATTGAGGGTTGGTTTCTTGGAATATTTCGGTCGAGTAAAGAGGTTTGAACTGAAACAATGAACAAGGAAATAATCCAGTGATATTGAGCTCCTTAGAACCCAGTTACTATTACTAGGACAGGTTGAGCCAACTAAACTTTAAGAGGGTACTTACCTATGAAACCCCATGCAAGCCTAAACTAGGGACTTGTGTGATTTGTTTGTACATATATACTTGTGCATAACATCATGGACATCATGAGCATCATATGCATCCACTAACCATTTCAAGGATTTTGGAAATTCATCTTTGTTCTTGTTTTGTAGGATATGGATTCACTTCGCAGGAAAACTATCCAAGTCAACCTTGTAAGAATTCCTCCACAACTCAAGGATCTAGCTTCAAGGATTCCTGAGAACTCTCCATTCACCGAGAGGCATGTTCGTCTACTCAACTTAGTCACTTCCAATACAGAGGAAGATATGATGAAGGTCCTCTTCCAGTTCTTTGACCCTTTGCATCACTGCTTCATATTTTCTGAATACCAGCTTGTGCCTACTTTGGAAGAATTCTCTCAACTCTTGAGGATTCCCATTCTCAATAAACTACCCTTCAACGGTACAGAAAGAGATCCAAAGCCAGAAGAGATTGCTCAAGCCCTGCACTTGCACTCATCTAATGTCACAACCCATTGGGAAACTAGAAGTTGTGTCAAAGGCTTCTTGGCAAAGTTCTTGTTTGAGAATGCCCAAAGCTGTTGGAAATCCTTGGACTTGCAAGCTTTTGAGGAGATTGTAGCTCTTCTCATCTATGGGATGGTCTTGTTCCCTAATCCTGAGTTCCCTAATCCTGACTAACTCATAGATATGAGTGCTGTCAAAATCTTCATGTCACGCAAGGTGCCTACATTAATTGGAGATATCTTACACTCTTTCCACACTCGTACAATGAGGAAAAGAGGTGTTCTTATATGTTGAACTCCTCTCCTGGCAAGATGGTTTATTTCTCATCTTCCCGAATCAGTCTTGAAGAATGAGCAAGGTTTGAGGTGGTCACAAAGGTTGATGACACTTAAACATTCAGATATTCATTGGCGTTCTCGATCCAAAGAGAATGTTATCATCGTCGACCATTGTGGGTAGTTCCCTAATGTCCCTCTACTTGGCATTAGGGGGGGCATCACCTATAACCCGTGCTTGGCTCTAAGATAGTTTGGTTATGCCCGAAGGGATGGCCCACATGACATGCTGATTCAAGGCTTGGTTTTCGACTATGATAATGACGATCGAGGTCTTCGTCAAAGGTTCATCCGAGCTTGGAGGATGCCAAACAAGGTAGATAGTAAGACTCTGGGACACAAGAATTCCATCCCTCTTGAGCCTTACCTCAAGTGGGTACGAAACCGTGCCCAAAGTATTATGATGCCTTACCCCTCCATTCTCCCAGTGATTATAGAGCCTGTTAAGGAAGGAGAGGTTCCATACACCATCCTACATCCTGACATGCCGACATCACTCGAAGACCTACAAAGGAGTTGGATACAGCTCAAAGAAGAACACGATACTTTCGAAGCCCAATTCTACGCAAGCGAGAAGAAGGTTTTGGAACTCACTCAGTTACTTCATGAAAAGCAGACTCTCAACACCTACATTGCACCAAAGAGGATACGCAACGTCTTTTTATCTTAGAATTTTGTATTATTTTGCCCTAGGGGCATTGATGTATTCAAATTCTATTTTATTAATATAACGTGTGTTTCCTTTTTGTTTGAAACAAATTTGAATTTTCAAATCCTTGAAAACATTGCATGAATACATATCATTCATCATGAGCATAAACAGGTCTTTGCAACAAGTTTCCTCATCCTTCTACTGTTTATTTCAGCAAGATGGATCTTGAACAAACGGTCAAAGATTTGCAAGCTCAGAATACACAATTTCAACAGTTACTCTTGACCTTAGCCAAGGGGCAGGAGGAGCTAAAGACTCTGATAGAGAAAGAAAAAGAGAAAAAGAAGAAGAAGCCAGCTGGTGTGGTTATCATGGGCAGAAGGTTCCAGGGACAAGCTAGAAGGACCTTAGAATTTCCAACAACCTCCGATGAAGGGGAAAGCAAAGGAAAAGAAACGAAAGTGCCATCAGATTCTGAAGCAGAAGAAGAGGAAGAAGAGGACTACTCTAAACAACAATACCCTCCGGCCGATGACAAATACAAACACCTGGAAGAGCGTCTAACTGCTATGGAGATACAAAGAGTACCGGGGCTAGATTTCGAGGAATTGGGGCTGGTGTCAGGAATAGTAATCCCTCCAAAGTTTAAAGTACCATTATTTGCCAAGTATGATGGGGTGTCTTGTCCCAAAATGCACCTTCGATCTTATGTCAGGAAGATTCAGCCGCATTCTGCTGACAAAGACTTGTGGGTTCACTTTTTCCAGGATAGTTTATCAGGAACGCAGCTTGATTGGTTCTACTAGTTGGAAAGGGCCGATGTCCATAATTGGGAAGACTTGGCAGCAGCCTTCTATAAACAATATCAATACAATACTGATTTGGCACCAACCCGTACTCAACTCCAGAGTATGGCTATGGTATCAAATGAGGGCTTCAAAGACTACACCCAAAAGTGGAGGGATCTAGCCGGAAGGGTGCAACCCCCCTTGTTTGAAAGGGAGTTAGTGGACATGTTCCTGGGAACTCTATCAGGCCCCTTCTTTAATCATCTGATTGGAAGCTCCTTTGTAGGGTTTACTGAATTAATTTTAACTGGCAAGAGGGTGGAAGCCGGTATAAGAAGTGGGAAAATTCAGAAAGACGCGTCTACCTCAGCAGTTGTAAAAAAACCCTTCACTGGGAAGAAGGAAGTGTTTGCTGTCTACTCACAAAGGAATCAGGGAAGAGCTAAGCGCCAATCAACGGTGGGGGCCGTTATGATTCAAAAGCCTGCATCAGACTAGCCGAGAAATAACCAGCCGAGAAATAATCAGCCAAGGGTGGAAAGGCCAGTTCGGCAATTCACCAAGATTAACATGACTCCAGCTCAAGTCCTACCACATCTTTTGAAGTTGAATCTGGCCATGTTAAAAGAGGCCCCTAAAAATCCCAATACTGCGTCTCTACATTACCATCCGAATGCCAGGTGCGCATACCATTTTGAAAGTCCAGGGCACGACACCAACAACTGTTGGGCTCTGAAGAACAAGATTCAAGATCTGATAGACGCAAAGGAATTTGAGTTTGAAGCGCCTGAGAAACCGAATGTCATCTCCGCTCCGATGCCTAGGCATGGTCACAATGCCAATGCTATTGAGGAAGATCTGTTTGTTTCTGCCGTGGATGAACTGTTAACTCCGCTCCTGATCATCAAGTTGAATTTGTTGAAAGCTGGTATATTCCCAGGTTGTGACAAAGATTTCCATATTTGCCTATCCTCATCATTTGACTGCCCTCTATTGAAAAAAGGTATCCAACAACTGGTTGATAACCAAGAAATTTTGTTTGAGAAAGCTCCTGTTTCACCCGTTCCAGTTAAAGAAGTTTCAATAATAACCATCTACGCCAATCCTTCCAGGGTCCTTAAAAGACCCATTAGGATTACATCTGCTCCAATGACTACTCCACTTAAGATAACAATGCCCGGGCCGACTCCATACCAATCAGATAAAACAGTACCATGGAATTATGGTGGAGAAATCTATTACCATGGTATTAAACAAGATGAACTGACTGCCGAAGGAGAGAGCTCCGAAGAGGACAATTCCGACATCAGTAACATTGCTGGAACAAGCAAGATTACCCGTAGTGGGAGAATCTTCTCTCCAGAGATTGCCCCTCCAAAGGCAGTCTTTGGACCCGTGGCCGTTCCGAAGATTACCTCTGCACCAGTGATTGTACCTGCAAGTGTACCGACCAACAATGAAGACAATAAAATTCCTATCCCTACTTCCACTGCTAAGAATAAAGGAAAGAATGTTCAAGAGGAGCCTGTCCTGACGAAGGCTCAATCACTAGCTATTCCTGAAACGTCCAAGAAGGAGATGGAGGAAATCCTGAGGATCATAAAGAAGAGTGATTATGATGTGGTCGAACAATTGGGGCAGACCCCCTCCAAAATCTCTATGTTAGCATTACTGTTGTGCTGTGAGGCACGTGCTAAAGCTTTGGTAAAGTTTCTGAAGACAACTCATGTGCCGCAAGAGACGTCTGCGGACCAATTCCAAGAGTGTGTGGCCAGTTTGACAGCTGACAATGGCCTGGGTTTCTCCGATGCTGACTTGACGCCCAAAGGGAGAAAACACAACGAGGCACTACATGTCTCAGTGGAGTGTAGAGGAACGACCCTAGCCCATGTCTTGGTAGATACTAGTTCATCTCTGAACGTCTTACCAAAGAAAGCCCTGGATAGATTGGATTATGAGGGGTTGACATTAAAACCCAGTAACATAGTAGTGAGAGCATTTGACGGCTCTAAGAGGATGGTCCATGGGGAGGTGGACATCCTGATAAAAGTGGGAACTCAGACCTTCAATTCGACCTTCTATGTGATGGACACCCGTCCTTCTTACTCTTGTCTGTTGGGACGCCCCTGGATTCACAATGTCGGTGCTGTCACCTCCACTTTGCATCAGATGCTGAAGTACCCTGTCCAAGGGAAGATCATAACTATCCATGGGGAAGAAGAGTACATGATTAGTCATCTGAATTCTTTTCGATATGTGGAATTGAATGGCGAATTCATTGAAACCCCTTTCCAACATTTTGAAGAGGTCTCTCAAGAGATAGCAGCGACCAAGGCAGTATCCTCAATTCCTATGATCACAAGACCTCCACCTTAAATGTCTTCTCTAAAAGATGCAAAGGCAGTAGTGGAAGAAGGGGGATGCACCATCTGGGGGCAGCTTCTAGACATTCCTTACAAATTAGACAAGTTTGGCCTGGGGTTTACTTCGATTGCTCAAAAGGCTGTGCGCCGCGCTCGTGCCGGAGGGCCACTTGTGAAGATCACCAACCAAGGGGTCAATGCACTAGAAGACGGTGAAGAAGATGGCAGCTTGGAAGATTGGATATTTCCTACTGTAAGCGGAGGACTTCGCAACTGGGAAGCCAAAGACTTCATCCCAATAACTTTCATATCCCAGTAATTTACCTTTTACATTTCTGTTGGACTTGTAATAATTCACAAACAATTCGTACATTTTCAACCTTGTGTCTTACCCGAGGCACAACGGTCCATTTGTAAGGGTTTTTATTTCATTTTCATATGTCATTCAATGAATCATGGACGCTTTTTCATATATAAACCTTTTGTGCTCATTGTCTTTCTTTTACATTTTATTGTTTAAAGATGGCTATACCCTTACACACACCCACACTCACAAATGCATGTACCCTTCCATTCCGGATCCCATGGGTAACGATACTGCTATAGCCTTCAGTGACTCTAAAGATCTGATCTACCAAGCCGAATACGAAGGTGAGGAAGATTGTGAGGTGCCAGGGGAATTGGCCAGATTACTACAACAAGAGGAAAGAGCTATTCAGCCTCATGAGGAGCTGTTGGATACAATCAACTTGGGTACCGATGACGATAAAAAGGAAATCAGAGTGGGTGCCAATCTAGAGCCGAGTGTCAAGGAGCACCTAATCCAGCTGTTGCATGATTATATTGAGATCTTTGCCTGGTCATACGAAGACATGCTGGAACTTGATACAGACATTGTGGTACACCGTCTACCCACAAGAGAAGACTATCCACCAGTGAAACAAAAAGTCCGCCGCATGAGACCTGACATGTCAGAGAAGATCAAAGCAGAAGTTATGAAGCAGTTCAATGCTGGATTTCTGGCTGTTACTTCCTATCCATAATGGGTTGCTAACATTGTTCCCATGCCTAAAAAGGACGACAAAGTAAGAATGTGCGTGGACTATAGAGATTTAAATAGGGCCAACCCTAAAGATGATTTTCCATTCCTGCACATCGACATCCTGGTTGACAATACAGCTCAACACAAAGTATTTTCTTTCATGGACGGATTCTCAGGCTATAACCAGATCAAAATGGCACCTGAGGACATGGAGAAAACTACATTTGCCATACAATGGGGTACGTTCTGCTACAAAGTGATTCCATTCGGAATGAAGAATGCCGGGGCAACCTATCAACGTGTCATGGTAGCTTTGTTTCATGATATGATACATCATGAGATAAAGGTCTATGTATATGACATGATATCCCGATCACAAACTGAAGAAGAACACCTTAATCACTTGCAAAAGCTGTTTGTCAGGTTGAAGGAGTACAAGCTAAGGTTGAACCCAAACAAGTGTACATTCGGAGTCTGGTCCGGTAAGCTCTTAGGTTTCATTGTCAGCAACAAAGGCATCGAGGTTGATCTTGCCAAAGTCAAAGCAATACAAGAAATGCCTACTCCTCGTACTGAGAAGGAAGTCAGAGGATTCTTGGGATGCCTAAACTATATTGCTAGGTTTATTTCTCACCTAACATCTACTTGTGAACCAATCTTCAAACCGCTGAAGAAAGATCAGGTAGTTAGATGGAATGATGACTGTCAGATTGCTTTCAACAAAATCAAGGAGTATTTACAAGAGCCTCATATCTTGATGCCGCCAGTCGAGGGAAGACCGCTAATCATGTATCTGACCATTTTAGAGAACTCAATGGGGTGCGTATTGGGGCAGCATGACGAGTCTGGCCGAAAAGAGCACGCTATTTATTACCTGAGCAAAAAGTTTACCGACTGTGAAACCAGATATTCACTGCTCGAGAAAACTTGATGCGCTCTGGTATGGGCTGCTCGCCGGCTAAGACAGTATATGTTGACTCATACCACTTTGCTGATATCTAAGATGGATCCGATAAAGTACATCTTCGAGAAGCCTACTTTGTCTGGAAGGATAGCTAGATGGCAGATGATCCAAACAGAATATGACATACAGTACACTACCCAAAAAGCTATAAAGGGAAGTGTGCTAGCTGATCATCTTGCTCATCAAGCTGTAAAAGATTATCAATCCATGAAGGTTGAATTCCCTGACGAAGACATCATGACAGTAGACAACTGTGAAGGAATCAGACCATATGATGGACCTGAACAAGGATCCCGATGGACCCTGTACTTTGATGGGGCATCCAATGCACTTGGTAACAGTATCGGTGCTGTACTTATATCTCCGGAAGGATGCCATACTCCTTTTACCGCCAGACTTTGCTTCAACTATATGAACAACATGGCAGAGTACGAAGCATGCATCTTTGGTCTCAAGGCTGCCATAGACTTGGGAATCAAATCTTTAATTGTGTTTGGGGATTCAGCTTTGGTCATCAGTTAGATCAAAGGAGAGTAAGACATTAAGCATCCAAATCTTATCCCTTACAAAGAACATGTTTTGACATTGCTACCACATTTCGAGCAGATTACCTTCGAGCACTTCCCGCGAGAAGAAAATCAGCTAGAAGATGCTCTAGCTACAATGTCATCCATGTTTAAACTTAATTAGGATAATGAGGCTCCCCAGATGACCATTGAACGAATGGACAAACCAACACACTGTCACGAGATTAATACCGAAGAAGTAGTGGACCAACCTTGGTTCCATGAAGTCAAAAGGTATCTCGAGACTCAAGAATATCCAGAAGGAGCTTCATTCAATGACAAAAAGTTCTTAAGGAGATTCTCAGCTAAGTTGTTCCTCAGTAATGGCATCCTGTACAAATGCAATCATGATTATATTTTGCTCCGTTGTATGGACAAGATTGAAGCTGAAAAGATCATGGCTGAATTGCATGAAGGCACCTTTGGCACTCATTCTAGCGGGCATACGATGGCGAAGAAAATTCTACGGGCAAGCTATTATTGGTCTACCATGGAAGCAGACTGCTATCAACACTCCCGGACTTGTCATAAATGTCAAATCTATGCAGACAAGGTGCACGTGCCTCCGGTTCCTCTAAATGTCTTAACAGCTCCTTGGCCCTTCGCTATGTGGGGAATTGATATGATTGGGGAGATCAAGCCTACAACCTCCAATGGACACCGCTTCATTCTAGTGGCCCTTGATTATTTCACAAAGTGGGCCGAAACAACTTCCTTCGCATCCGTTACTAAGAATTTTGTTGCCCGCTTCATCAAGAAGAATCTTATTTACCGGTACGGTGTCCCAGAAAGGATCATCACTGATAACGGTACGAACCTTAACAATAATATGATCACCACCTTGTGCGAGCAGTTCAAGATTCAACATCACAATTCATCCCCCTATCGGCTAAAGATGAATGGGGCTGTCGAAGCTGCGAACAAAAACATCAAAAAGATCATACAGAAAATGACAGTCACCTACAAGGACTGGCATGAGATGCTACCATTTGCTCTCCATGGGTACCGTACCATAGCTCGCACATCAACTGGGGCAACACCCTATTATTTGGTTTATGGCATGGAGGCTGTTTTACCTATTGAGGTTCAGATCCCCTCTTTAAGAATCATGAAGGATGCATGTCTGAGTGAAGACGATTGGATCCAAACCCGACTTGATCAGTTAAACTTAATTGATGAAAAAAGACTTACTGCTGTTTGCCATGGTCAGATGTATCAAAAACGGATGATCAAGGCTTTCAACAAGAAAGTCAGACGCCAGGTATATAAAGTTGGAGATCTAGTGATCAAGCGCATCATCTTGCCACAAAGTGATCCCAGGGGCAAATGGACTCCTACCTATGAAGGACCATTTCTAATCAAGAACATATTTTATGGTGGGGCAATGATCTTAACCACCATGGACGGCGACGACCTGCCACACCCTACGAACGCAGATATAGTCAAAAGATACTACGCATAAGAGACCCGCTAGGTTTACACACCTAGGCAAAACAAGGGCATCCCGGCGAACCAAAAGGTTCGGGAAAAAGTTAGGGATAAATGAAAAAATCTGTACACTCGACAAGTTGAAAACCCGAAAGGGCGACTTGGACAAAAAAGGGTTTCCCGGTGGATCGAAAACCCGAAAGGGCGGTCCAGGAAAAAGTTAGGGAATTAAAGCGTGTGACTATGTCTCGTCGGATCACTTTAAGGACAATCCCTTCACTAACAAACCCGGAGCTCCTGGTCAATTCAACCATCTTCGGACGAAGCAACAAATGGATAAGATATTCGGAGATACGAAGGCTATAGTAGAATGGGAATCCCATGGGATTTTTTTACACATAGCTATCTTTCTTTGTATAAATTTTTCTCATTTTTATGACACCATCCTCTTACTAGGACGTTTGTCTCCTTTGTACAAAATACTTATTCAAAGTAAATACAAATATATCTCTTTAAAGTGCAGAAAACCATTTGTCCTTTTCTTTTTAAACTTGTGTTTTATTTGCAAAAACGTCCAATGATTCATTAATGAACATATGTGTGATCGGTGGAAATAGAACTGACTGTTTAAAGCTGGTTCGCATATGTCGCGGTAAGCAAGAGTCGCCGCCGTCTTTTATGTTCTCCAACATGGAAAGGACAAAAGCACAGCAAAATTCCTTATTGAGAATGTCTCTCGGCTCGGGAGGTAGATTTATAGAAAGGGAAGGTGTTAGCACCCTTTCTATCTGTGGTTATCCACGGGCTCTTAGGTACTTGCTCTTATGTTTTCAAAAATGTTTGCTTTTCAAATGTGTGTGGGTTTTGAAAAAGTTTCATTGAAAAATTTCTGAGTGACTCTTGTATCTGTCCTCAAGAGTGTTTGAAAATTTTGTTTTGAAAACTTTTGAAAGTGTCAGTGTGAAAAGATTGTTTTGTTTGTTTTTGAAGAGAGCAAGTACCCATGAGTCATCTACCTACCCTAAGGAATTAGGCTGTGTAAAAGTCCTTAAGGTAGTGCCATCCCACCATTGAGAGGTAGGTAACACCACCGTTGGAGGTATTTAGGTCAATTCGATTTTAGGGACAGTGTGGTCACCGAAGCAATAGTAGGACACCTTAGAAGCAACCCTAATGTCCTAGATCCTTTTTAATCCGAGGCAACCATTTCGAGGCAACTGGATCTTAGACATAAGGGCGACCGCTAAAACACCCTATACTTGACGACCACTTTCGAGGCAACGAGTGAGGCGTACCCTAGAAGTGGCATGTGCGTTGTGTGTTGTTTTCATGTTAACATTTATCTTTGATCATGCAGTGGTGAGCTACGAGTTGTTTTTAATTACCATACATTCTTTCATGCAATTTAGCAGTTAGGAGTGCGGAAAATAAAATACGGAAAGGTAAAAGCTACGCTATTACAAGGCGCGGGTCTATATATCGCCAAAAAACAAAGACCCGTTTTTGATAAAGATGCGGAAAGTAAAGAAAGCGGTAAACCTAATTACTATTACATCCTTGGAAGCAGTTACATAATAATATAAAAATAACGTGCGAAAGAATTAAAATCAAGACGTCCTAGGGTTTTTGACCCTTTTGAGAAATTATGAGCTTTTTGTCCTTTGCTTGAAATTAAATTAAAATTAACCCTAATACTAATTTAATTAATTATTTACAAGAAAGATATTTTTTGTGTTTTTTTGTTTTTAATAAAAATAAAGAAATTAAAATCAAAAGTAAACCCTAGTTCTAAGTTTATTTTAATTATTAAGAAAATGTTAAAGTTAACCTAATTTAAGCTAATTAGTTAATTTACATTTATATGTACAAAATAATAATAATTAATAAGGGTAATAATAATTAATTAAGAAAAAGATTAAAAGTGTCAAAACCTAATTTTATGAAATTTTTATTTATTAAGAAAAAGGATTAAAATTTAAACCTAAATTAAGCTAAGTTAATTGTTAATATTTATTTACAAAAATAGGTTAATGGTGAAATTAATAAATAATTAAAATATTTACAATTTTGATTTTCTGATTTTTATTAGGAAAAATTAATTTATGGTGAATTAATAATAATAATTAAAATAATTAAAAGAATTTAAAAGAAAAGAAAATAAAATTAAAATGCAAACCAAAGGGGGTATGATGGCCCAAAGTGGAGGTTTTTGTTGAGAAATTCTGGCCCAAGAAGACCAAGCCTGGTTGACTTTCCTGATTGCCTGCATGCTGTTTGACTGGAGCACACCATGGACTCCATCTCTTGGCCTTCAGATTGTTCATCAGGGCCATTTGGCAAGCTGACGCGTGGGGCTCATGGTGGAACGTTGGATGAGGCGCTGCACCTGAAAGCCTTGAGAAAAAATTTAACAATTATATGGGGGACCTGGGAATCGAACCCAGGTCCCAGTGGTGAACAAACACGTCACTAGCCACTCAACCATCGCGTTGTATTTGTAATAATAATAACCAACGAAAATAATATGTGAAAAGCAACAATTATGCTGGGACATTAAAAAAACGCGCCATGGTTTGAATGATCCACTAGCATGCTTCCACGTCTGTTGTCTTCTTCGTTTTTCCTGCAAACATGAACAAGATAGCGGGGGTTTTAAACCCCCACTAACTACAAGTCCCAATAATAGCGATTAGCAGCACAAATCACATAAATTGAGCGCGAGGGTTTGGTTGAATTCGTCTGGCCTTGACGAATTCAACCATAGTCATGATGTGGTCCAATTTTTCCTTATGCATAAAGCCCTAATTGAGAGCTTCAGCAACCCTAGATTTCGTTCATGGTGGATTTTGATTCAGAAGGCTATAACTCAATTGGATTATGCCAATCGCTTCAGAAGGTCCCTATTAACATAAATCAAACAAGAAAATAGATTAAAAACGCATGGATCATGTTATGCAATTTTGGAAATATATTCAAACCGTGGGACTCGTGTTCTTTGATTCTTCGCGTGTTAGGACTGGTTTTTGATGGCAATGGCTTCCTGGAGACTCAGGCAATATGTTTGAATCAAAAAGAAGCTTTGAATTGCGCTGCAAATAGGAATTCAGTTTCACCCTTTTCTTGAGTTTTTTGCAATTTGGTTATATGGTTTCAGCAGCAATTGTGCGTGTCCCAGAATAGGGTTGTCTTCAGCATCTTTATGTGAAGAGAATTAGGTTAAAACCTTGGCCCAAAAGTCCATGAAATAATGTTTCAATCTTTGATTTTCAATCATATAATTTCCAATCTTTTTTGAATGAAAACCTTGCCAAATATGGCTGATTTTCCCTTTTTGATTGAGAAACGAGTTTGCCAGCTTGCCCTGATCTGATTTGCCTCACAAAAGATCCAAAAAACATATCTTTTTAATTTTCCTATAATTAAAATCAATTAAATGAATTAATATTAATAAAAATTCAATTAATTAATTAAAAATAAGAAAATAAATAATTTTAAGTTCAATGGGTCGTTCATAGGCTTTGGGTAAAGATTCAAGAAGGAAATTGAGGCCCATTAGCAAAAATGAAGTGTTTTAGGCAAAGTTGACTTTTGAAAGTTCCCAAAAATTTCCCAACTTCTCCAATGCATATCTTGCTCAATTTTGAAGCTATGAACATGTTCTTGGACATTTTGGAAAGGTCTTGAAGTCCTCTAACCAATGCCTTTGGTCCCATGTCATTTTGATTTACCAATCTCAAGTTATGGTCTTTGACTTAAAGTGCCTTTTTGTTGACTTTTGAAAATGACCTATAATGTTGAAATTGATAACTTTTTGTGGGAGAATTTATTGGACTTGTAGTGTGAAGATGAGTTGTAGGAAATGTCATCCCCTTCAAAATGAGCATTGGATGGGATTTTTCTGATGAACCATGAAAAAGTTATGCCCTGGTCAAGTTGTAGTTGACTTTTCAACTGTCCAAAAATAGAAACTTTTGCATCTTGAGACTTTTTGAGCCATGCTTGTGGAATCATGATCAAGAATTGATCAAATGATGATTGTGGCTTCAAAATAAGATGTTGACCAAATTTTTTGACTTTTGACTGTCAAATGACCATTTTACCCCTGCAATTGACTGTGAAGCAATTAGGGTTTTTGAATGTGCAACTTGATGCCGTGAGTCTTGAAACTTGACATATAGGCATATGGGACTTGATTGGACCCTTGAAAACCTCAATTTCTTTGCAAGAACCAAAACCCTAATTTTGACTGTGTTAGGAGGCAATTGGACTGTGCAACCCTTGAGAGATTTGAAGCTTGATCTTGCCAAATCTTGAAGAATATGGGAGGGCAAATTTTGGGGTACAACAATATGCATTTGAACATAATTACTGTTTACAAATAAACGAGATGGAAAAGAACGATTACTAACAGATTGAAAGAATAGGAAAACGTCTTTAGGATATTCCATGAGCAATCCCTACATTATGTCATTGAGATCCCCAGCGGAGCCAAAACTTCAAACTACCAATCCACAGTGGAAACCATCCAGTTTCTCCAAATTCCCCAGCAAGTTATCTTGAAGCCTGAAAACCAACCAGACAACAACTTCTGATAACTCCCCAGTAGAGTGGCAGACAACCCAAACTCCTAGACTCTTTCCAAACAGGAATAAGCTTTTCCCCAGAGTTTTCATTGCTCCCCAACAGAATGAAGATTCTCTTTCTTAATTCCCAGTAGAAGTCATCTGGATTCCCCAAGCAGATTACTCAAGCAGTATATGGCATTGCTCACAATAGAATTTTTGTCAATACTCCAACTTCAAGACATGAAGGATCCCTATATCCCCAGAGAAGTCGCCAAGGATTTCTTATCCTCAGCAGTCAAGGATTTATTTTCCTCGGCAATACAGCAAATCAGCTTACATGCGTATACATTACATTCATATATCATAAATATTGATAAAGTACATATATTGCATCATACATTTCATGCAACATAACTTTGTGTTTCAGCTAACATTTTACCCTTTTCAGGATAAGATTAACAGCTACCATTAACAATGTTCAAAGATTCCAGATACAGTACAGATACACTCCAGACACGGAAGTCATTCTGATACTCATTCAGATTCAAGTTCATATACGTTCCAGATACGGAAGCCATCCTGATCACTTATACAGATTCCAGATTTCAGATACAGTACGAATACACTCCAGACACGGAAGTTATTCTGTTACTCATTCAGATTCAAGTCCAGATACGCTCCAGACACGATAGCCATTTTGTTGCTTATTCAAGATTCATCTTTCAAGATACAGTCCATATACGTTCCAGACACGATAGCCATTCTGATACTCATTCAGACTTCAACTTCAAGTTACCGTACAGATACACTCCAGACACGGAAGTCATTCTGTCACTTATTCAGATTACAGTCCAGATACGCTCCAGACACGGATGCCATTCTGTCGCTTATTCAGATTTCAAATTCAGATACAGTTTAGACACACTCCAGACACGGAAGCCATTCTATTACTCATTCAATTTCAAATACAGACACAACTCGGATACGCTCCAGACACGGATGCTATTCTATTGCTCATACAGATTCGGTCTCCAGATACAGTTCATATACGTTCCAGATACGAACACCATTCTGATGCTTATTCTTTTGACTTACAACTTACAATTCAGCAAACACTCTTGGATGGCATCTACAAGCCCATCTCCAACAAGATTCTATCACCTCTCCAAATGGCATCTTTAAGCCTATTCCCTCAACTACACTTTGTCGAGTGCAAATTTATGGACACTCTAGTGTCCAATCATCTTTTACCTTCGAGTCACGAACGAAAAAGCTCGCTGTGATCGGTGGATCTGGAACTGACTGTTTAACGCTGGTTCGCGAAATGTCGCGGAAGCAAGAGTCGCCACCGTCTTTTATTTTCTCCAAATGGAAAGGACAAAAGCACAGAAAAATTCCTTATAGAGATTGCTCTCGGTTCGGGAGGTAGGTTATAGAAAGGGAAGGTGTTAGCACCCTTTCTATCCATGGTTATCCATGGGCTCTTAGATACTTGCTCATTGTGTTTTCAAAATTGGTTTGTTTGCTTTTCAACTGTGGGTTTAAAAAGTTTCTTTGAAAGTTTCAGATCGACTCTTGTGTCAGAGTGTTTGAAAAATTGCTTTTGAAAGCTTTTGAAAAGTGTCGGTGTGAAAAGATTTTGATTTGTTTTATTTTTGAAGAGAGCAAGTATCTACGAGAACCTACCTACCCTAAGGAATTCGTCTGTGTAAATGTCCTTTAAAGTAGTGCCATCCCACCATTGAGAGGTAGGTAGCACCACCGTTGGAGGTGTTCGGGTCAATTCGAGTTTAGGGACATGGTGATCACCGGAGCAATGGGAAGACACCTTAGAAGCTACCCTCATGCCAGGTTCCCGGATCATGAGGACTTACTAAGACATCCTCTACTCGACGATCACCTTTCGAGGCAAGGCAACAGTGAGGCGTACCCTAGGGGTGGTGTGTGCGATTCGTGTGTCGTTTTCATTTGTATTTGTCTTGTCATGTCATTTGGTGTTCTATGCGTTTGATTTTATTATGGCCATTCATTCTTGCATGCTTTGTTTAACAGTTAAAATATTGCGAAGAAAAGTAAATCTAAAGCTATTACAAATGGCGCGGGTCCACATCGCCAAAATTAAACCGGACCCGATTTGACGGAAAAAATAAATAAAGCAAAGTAAAAAGTGCGAGAAGTAAATGTTACAACGCTTTGGGAGAGATACATAATTAATTAAGCGAAATAGAATAAATGTGCGAAATTAAACAATTAAGTCGAAAGAAGGGCGTTGGACCCTTTTGCAAAATATTAAAATTAATAATTAAAAGAGAATGTTTTTGGTATTTTTAGTGTTTTTTAGGAATTTAATGAAAAAAAGAATTAATTAAAACTAAAATTGAATGCAAACCCTAATTCCAATGGCTTTTAAATTTATCGTGAAAATATTAAATTAAAATCTAAATGAACCCTAATTAATTATGTACAATTTTAATTATGAAAAATAAATATAATAAATATTATTATTGTGAAAAAGAAATAAAACAACAATAATTAAACCTATTTCTACATATTTTTTGTATTTTTGTTATTAAAAGAAATTAAAATTGTAACCTAATTAAAACTAATAATTACATATTAATTTATTTATGAAAATATTAGAATAAAATAATTTATTACATTTTTTATCTTTTTCTGGTTTTTGGCATTTTTTATATTTTGTAAAAAAAAAAATATTTAATTAAATCAAAGCAGTAAAATGAATAAAACAATAATTGAAAATAAAATATAAAAATAATAAAAAAATGGCAAACCAGGGGGGGTGGAAGTCCCCAAAGTGGAGGTTTTATTGTGAAATTCTGGCCCAGCAAGCTTTGATCCATTGACTTTTTCCAGATGCAATATGGCACGTTGACTGGGGTTTAGGATGTCCCTTCAATCTCAACCTTTAGATTGATCTCTAAGTGGACGTGGCAAGTTGGATTGGAGAGACGCATGGTGGTCGCTAGCGCTGAATCTGCATGGGATGACATATAGAAAAATAATGTTGAAATATGCAAGACCTGGGACTCGAACCTAGGTCTTTAACGTTGCCAGCACAACCACCTTGCCACTGAAGCACTTTGCTCATCTGTAAAGTAATATAACGCATAAATATTATAAAAGGAAATTGTTAATGGCTTTGGAAACGCGCGCGAATTTTGAATAAGCCAGTCAGCGTGTGCCACGACTCCATCTCCTTCCTCGTCCCTGTAATACAAAAACAAACAGCAACGGTTTTCATAGCGTGGTTTTAGGGACGTTTTAAGAAAATAGCGATTAGCCCCTCAACGCTCATAAATTGAGCGCGAGGGTTCCATCCTCTTCGTCTTCAAGCGCTGAGTCTAATGGTCATGGTTTTGAGGCTTAATTTTTCCTCTTCGCAAAAGCCCTAAATTCAAGCTCTGAAAACCCTAGAAAATAAACATGGTAAAATCGTGTGTATAGCATAAAAATACAATTAAACGCATTGGTCAGCTTTAAAACATCACAAGGAACAAGAATCCATAAATAAAAAATGCAAAATATGCGTGTATGATGATGCACGATTCTGGAAATTTCTTGACACAGTTTGTACTCGTTTTACCAGTTTCTTGAGTCTGGAAGGATGTTAATGATTGGAACGTGATCAGTGATATCCAAGGAAGCTATTGAGACAAGAATGGAGGCCTGAATCGACCTAAAAAGTGGTTTACAGTTTTGAGTTTTTAGTGAAAATTCCAAGTTTGCAATGAGCTTTTCTGCGCAGCTTTTAGTCTCTATGCATTAGGTTTAGGTTTCTGATTATGTAGTGAAGCTATTAGGTTAACAAAAGTAGAGCAAATCCAATGAATTAATGGTTTTTGCCAATTTGATTTCATAAGATCTTTCCATATCTTTTTCACATGTATTTTTGTGTCAATTAGCCTAAATCAAACCAAATCTTTCCATGTTGGGATGTGCACGAAATATTGAGGCTGAAATGTGTACAAAAAGATTTGTTAAGGCAAGTTTGATATTTTTCATGTATTTAAATAATTTAAATGAATTAATATAAATAATAATTCAAATAAATAAATAAAAAATGAGAAAATACTTCCCTTTGGGCCAAGTGGTCGTGCACATGCTTGGAATGATGAATCATGGAAGAAAAATGGGCCCATTAGCATTTTTAGGTTATTTGAATCAATGTTGACTTTTCAAAATATCCAAAAATTTCCCAACTTCCACAAGGCATAACTTGCTCAATTTTTAAGCTTTTCTCATGTTCTTGGACATTTTGGAAAGGTCTTTGAGTCCTCTAACCAATTCCTTTGGTCCCATGTCATTTTGATTTACCAATCTCAAGTTATGGCCTTTGACTTAAAGTCCCTTTTTGTTGACTTTTGAAAATGACCTATAATGTTGAAATTGATAACTTTTTGTGAGAGCATTTCTTGGACTTGAAGTATGAAGATGAGTTGTAGGAAATGTCTTTCTCTTCAAAATGAGCTTTGGATGGAATTTTTCTGATAATCCATGTGAAAGTTATGCCCTGGTCAATTTCAGTTGACTTTTTCAGCTGTCCAAATAAGGAAACTTTTGCATCTTGATGATTTCTGAGCCAAATTTTGAGGATCATGATCAAGCATTGATCAAATGATGTTTGTGGCTTCAAAATGATATGTTGATCAAAAATTTGAACTTTTGACTGTCAAATGACCATTTTGCCCCTACAGTTGACTGTAGTGCAATCTAGGGTTTTAACTGTGCAATTTTGAGCTGAATGTCTTGAAACTTGATATGAGGATACTTGACCATATTTGAGAGGCATATGAGACTTGATTGGGCCTTTGAAAACTTCCTTTTCTTGATCAGAACACAAACCCTAGTTTTGACTGTATAGGAGACAGTTGGACTGCACAACCCTTGGGGAATTTTGTGACTTGGCTTGGAAATTTCTTGAAGAATATGGGAGGGAAAATTTTGGGGTACAACAGTTGCCCCTGTTCAATCTTCTTAGACCTGAGGATGCAGATTGGCTGACGTGCCTTTCGTAATCCGAGGGTAGAAGATGATTGGACACTAGAGTGCCCAGAAATTTGCGCTCACATGTTAGCAGTGATGGGGGAATGGGCTTATAGATGCCATTTGGAGATTGCGGGATAGGATGATGGGCTTATAGATGCCATCTGAATGTTGATCGCGTAGGAGGTTCCTTAGCGAGAACCTGCATACCTGCAAAACAGAAAAATGAGTACCTGACACGTTGCAGGAGCTGGTTTTCAGATGCTTGGTATAGATGTGTCCTGACTGGTTACAGGAGCTGAGTCTGGAGCTTCAAACGATGATGAATGAACCAGGGATGGTTACTACCTTAGCATGAATGGTAAGAGAACCTTGGGCGGCTTTAACCTCAACAACGCTCGTTGAGAAAAATCTTAGCGGGAATTACCATCTTCGCAGGATCAGAACGAGAACCATATGCCATCATAACCTGAAAGGGAATCACCTCACTCGCCGTCGGAGAGGGAATCATAGGAAAAGGAATTGTCACCTCACTCACCGTTGGAGAGGGGACCATAGGAGACTATCACCTCACACTCACCGTCGGAGAGGGAAACATCTTGAAGAAGGAATTACCACCTCACTCGTCGTTGGAGAGGGAACCATAGGAGACTATCACCTCACACTCACCGTCGGAGAGGGAAACATCTGAAAAGGACTTACCAACTCACACACCGTCGGAGAGGGAACCATAGGAGACTATTACCTCACACTCATTGTCGGAGAGGGAAACATCTGAAAAGGACTTACCACCTCACACACCGTCGGAGAGGGAACCATAGGAGACTATCACCTCACACTCATCGTCGGAGAGGGAAACATCTGAAAAAGGACTTACCACCTCACGCACTTGTCGGAGAGGGAACCATAGGAGACTATCACCTCACACTCATCGTCGGAGAGGGAAACATCTGAAAAAGGACTTACCACCTCACGCACTTGTCGGAGAGGGGACCGTAGGAGACTATCACCTCACACTCATCGTCGGAGAGGGAAACATCTGAAAAAGGAATTACCACCTCACTCGCCGTTGGAGAGGGGACCATAAGTTCTGCTGAGTCTTTATCAGAAAAATCTGTTGGGAGTCGATTTAGCTGGACTAGAGAAGGCTTTGAAATATGTTTGAGCATTTTAACTGCGTCTTTCCTGAAAGGTAAAGGTCAGTCATATGCAATGCATGATATGGATCAAGCAATGATGTTCTCAACATTAAATGAGATTTGTATGATATGATGCGTCTATGCATGCTATAATGATTTTTATGAATGTTTTCGTTTAGGAAAGTAAATCCTTGACGGGTGCCGGGAAGTCATATCCTGGGCTGATGTTAGAGAATAAGCTTTTACTTCCGCTGGGGATGATAGTTGCAAGAATACCGGTAGGAGAAGATGACTCCGTTGCGGAATAAACTTGGCAAATGGAAGATTCTGCAGGGAGAAAAGATACTCTAGCGACCATGCTGGGGAAGCAATACTCTGTGGGGATAGAGATGCTTTGCTGAATTGTTGATAGCTTGCTGAGGATATCCTTGTTGTTGGAAGTGTTGATAGACTTCGCTGGGGTAGGAAGACTTCGCCGAGGATGCTCTTTCCGTGGCTTTTGGCTGAGGATAACCCAGTTATATCCTGTTAAGGAAATAACTCTTTAAATAAAGTCGTACGACGCGTTCGTGCTCTTGCGAGGATAAGCTTCCGGAATTTACTGGGGATAAGCTTACTGCTTGGGGAGATAGCTTCCAACTTTCCTGGGGAGTTGGATTGGACTCTCTTGGGGGAGTTTTGAACTGCGGGGGAAGTGATTCCTTTGAATGTTAATATACCGCCGGGGAACAATCTTTAGACCAAGACTGCCGGGGATGCTTGTTACGAATATATGCTGCTGCCGGGGAATGTTGGGATCTGCTGGAGGATACCCAACTTCCTTGGGATTTGATAATTTTGCTTGGAGAGGAATATACTGTTTTGCTGAACCACTCTCTGGGGATTTATTATGTGCTGGTCATGTTCTTTAGCTGAACCTATCTTGGTACTTTGGAGGATAGAACAATTAGATTGCTTGGACAACTCTTTATTGCCCCTGTTTCTAGTGTCACCTGCAATTAATTCCTTTGTTTCGTATGCAAATATTTATGAGTTAGCAAATTATTGTCAATGCATATATCACAAATTGAACCTTGGACGTTCTTCGCAAAACAAAACAGAAAAAAGAAAGAACACTTAGCACGTTTAACTGAAAATATTTGTATTGATTTTGAATGGCCTGAATAGGCGTTTTGTGTACAAGAGGCTGACGTCCTAGTAAGAGGTACGCCGCCGAACAAGAGAGTTTATACAAATTTTGTACAAAAAGAAAATAAAACAGCTGTGTGAAGTGAATGATCCCACTGGGTTTCCACTCTGCTATTGCCTTTATAACTCTGAGCGTCTCATCACTTGATGACCTTGGTTGAAGGTGAAGCTGACTGATCGATGCCGTCTGAACTTGATGTAGATACCGGATTCTGGATGCAAAGTGATCAATGAGACATAGTATTACGCTTTTATCCCTAATTTTTGCCTGGACCGCCCTTTCGGGTTTTCGGTCCACCGGGATACCCATTTTTGCCCAAGCCGCCTTTTCAGGTTTTCGACTTGCCGGGTGTACAGATTTTTTCATTTTCATCCCTTCATTTTGCCCGAACCCTTTTGGTTCGATGGGAAGCCCTAATTTTTGCCTAGGCATGTCAGCCTAGCGGGTCTTTTTTCATGCGTAGTATTTTTTAACTATGTCTGCATTGGCGGGGTGAGGAAGGTCGTCACCATCCATGTTGGTCAATATCATGGCTCCTCCTGAGAACACATGCTTAACCACAAATGGCCCTTCGTACGTAGGGGTCCATTTGCCCATTGGATCACTCTGAGGAAGGATGATTCGCTTGATCACCAGATCCCCGACTTGATATTCCTGTGGTCTGACCTTTTTGTTAAATGCCCTGATCATTCGTTTCTGATACGTCTGACCATGACAGATAGCAGCAAGCCTCTTTTCGTCAATGAGATTGAGTTGGTCAAGTCGTGTCTGGATCCAATCATCTTCGTTCAGATTTGCATCCTTCATTATCCGGAGAGAGGGAATTTGTACTTCAATCGGCAAGACTGCCTTCATGCCATAGACCAGAGAGAAAGGAGTTGCCCCGGTTGACGTCCTAGCTGAGGTACGGTACCCATGCAGAGCGAACGGTAACATCTCGTGCCAATCTTTATAAGTCACTGTCATCTTCTGCACGATCTTCTTGATGTTTTTATTTGCTGCTTCTACAGCCCCATTCATCTTCGGTCTGTAAGGAGAAGAATTGTGGTGCTGTATTTTGAACTGTTCGCAGAGCTCAGCAATCATCTTGTTGTTCAGATTGGTACCGTTGTCTGTAATAATCCGCTCAGGGACACCGTATCGACAAATCAGGTTATGCCGAATGAACCGTGCCACCACAGTCTTGGTTACCGTAGCATAGGATGCTGCCTCAACCCACTTCGTAAAATAATCAATCGCCACTAGGATGAAGCGATGCCCATTGGATGCCGTAGGTTTAATCTCGCCGATCATGTCTATGCCCCACATTGCGAACGGCCAAGGCGCAGTCAGAACATTCAGGGGAACCGGAGGAACATGCACCTTATCTGCATAAATCTGGCACTTGTGGCATGTCCTGGAATGTTGGTAACAGTCAGCTTCCATTGTGGACCAGTAATATCCTGCCCGTAGGATTTTCTTAGCCATAGTGTGTCCACTGGAATGTGTACCAAAGGTCCCTTCATGTAGCTCTTCCATGATTCTTTCCGCTTCAGTCTTATCCACACAACGCAGTAAGGTTGAATTATGGTTTCGCTTATACAAGATGTTGTTGCTAAGGAAGAACTTGGCTGCAAACCTCCTCAGGAATTTATTATCATTGACAGAGGCACCTTCAGGGTATTCTTGAGCTTCCAGATATCTCTTCACTTCGTGGTACCAAGGCTTCTCAGTCACCAATTCAGCTTCGAGATCACAACAGTATGCCGGCTCGTCCAGTTTCCAGATGATGATTCGGGGAGCCTCATTATCCCATTTGACCTTGAACATTGAAGACATTGTAGCTAACGCGTCCGCTAACTGATTCTCTTCTCTTGGAAAGTGCTCAAAGGTTATCTCTGTGAAGTGGGGAATCAGGGTCAACACACATTCTCTGTAAGGAATCAAGTTTGGATGTTTCGTATCCCACTCTCCTTTGATCTGATTGATCACAAGAGCAGAATCTCCGAAGACACTTAGAAATTTGATCCTTAGGTCGATCGCAGCTTGAAGACCCATGATGCACGCCTCATACTCCGCCATGTTGTTGGTACAGTTGAAACACAGCCGGGCAGTGAGTGGAGTATGAGTACCTTGTGGAGATATGATTATGGCGCCGATACCGTTTCCCAAAGCATTGGAGGCTCCGTCAAAGTGCATAGACCATCGGGATCCTGGTTCAGGTCCTTCATCCGGTCCAGGTACTTCACAGTCAGTTACTATCATAATGCTTTCATCCGGAAACTCGAAGTTCATTGATTGGTAGTCATCTACAGCTTGATGTGCCAGGTGGTCTGCCAATACACTCCTCTTGATGGCTTTCTGGGTTGTGTACTGAATGTCGTATTCCGTCAAGATCATTTGCCATCTTGCAATTCCCCCAGACAGAGCAGGCTTTTCGAATATGTACTTTATAGGATCCATTTTTGAGATCAACAAGGTAGTGTGAGTCAGCATATACTGTCTCAGCCGGCGAGCAGCCCATACCAAAGCGCAGCAAGTTTTCTCAAGCAGTGAGTATCGGGTCTCACAGTCGGTAAACTTTTTGCTAAGGTAATAAATGGCATGCTCTTTTCGGCCAGACTCGTCATGCTGCCCCAGCACACACCCCATTGAATTGTCGAGCACTGTCAGATATAGGATCAGAGGTCTCCCCTCAACCGGTGGCATAAGGATAGGTGGTTCTTGGAGATACTCTTTGATTTTGTCAAAAGAAGCCTGACATTCATCGTTCCAACGTACTACCTGATCTTTCTTCAGCAGCTTGAAGATTGGCTCACAGGTAGCAGTCAGATGTGAGATGAATCGAGCGATGTAATTCAGGCGTCCTAAAAAGCCTCTGACTTCCTTCTCTGTCTTAGGAACTGGCATCTCTTGAATAGCTTTGACCTTAGCAGGGTCCACTTGAATACCTTTATCACTGACCACGAAGCCTAGCAGTTTTCCCGATCTTACCCCGAAGGTGCACTTGTTCGGGTTCAATCTCAGCTTGTACAATTTCAAACGGTCAAACAACTTTTGCAGGTGATCTAGGTGCTCTTCCTCAGTCTGGGACCTTGCGATCATGTCGTCGACATACACTTCTATCTCATGATGGATCATATCATGAAACAAGGCAACCATGGCACGTTGGTAGGTTGCCCCAGCATTCTTTAATCCGAACGGCATGACCTTGTAACAGAAGGTGTCCCACTGAGTAACGAATGTAGTCTTTTCCATGTCTTCAGGTGCCATCTTGATCTGATTGTAACCTGAAAAGCCATCCATGAAAGAGAATACCTTGTGCTGAGCTGTATTATCAACAAGGACATCAATGTGAGGTAAGGGGAAGTCATCCTTGGGGCTGGCCCTGTTCAGATCCCTGTAGTCGACACACATTCTGACCTTACCGTCCTTCTTAGGTACCGGCACCACGTTAGCAACCCACTGAGGGTAAGAAGTCACTGCAAGGAACCCGGCATCAAACTGTTTCATAACCTCGGCCTTAATCTTCTCAGACATCTCAAGACGCATCCGACGGACCTTTTGCTTAACTGGAGGACAGTCTTCCTTAGTTGGCAAGTGATGGACCACAATATCGGTATCCAACCCTGGCATGTCTTCGTAGGACCAGGCAAAGATCTCCATATAATCATGCAGCATCTTGGTTAACCGTTGCTTCACGCTATGCTCTAGGTTGGCACCAATCTTTACCTCTTTCCTGTCTGCCTCGGTACCCAAGTTTATTGTTTCCACTGGCTCTTCATGGGGTTGAATTGCCCTCTCTTCCTGAAGCAACAGTCTTGCAAGCTCGCCAGGCACTTCGCAATCATCTTCACCTTCGTCTTCGGCTAAGTTGATCGGATTTTCGAAGTCATAACTGGCAGTAGCAGAGTCGTTATCAGTGAGATCCAGAGTGGATTGGAACCTGTATGAGTGAGTGTGTGTGTAAATACAGCTGTTTTGAAAATTATGTAAAGGGAAAGAAAGACAGAAAAGGAACACAATATTTGCAATGCGAAAAATACGTCCAAGATTTTCATTCATGGTATATGAAATGACAATTTGTATGCCCTCACAAATAGAACCACGGTGCCTCGGGTAAGACACCGGGCCATAGAGTTTATCATTGTTTATTACAAAATAACGAAACAAAGAAATTTATTACTTAGTAACAAGAGAAACAGATAAGTTGTCCTTGGCGCTCCAATTGTTAGATCCACTGTCGGTTGCCGGGTAGATCCAGCTATCAAACTCAGCTTCATCAACTTCCTCTTCATCCCCAATAGCATTAACTCCATGAGCAGGCAGGGGAGCTGTCACTACGTTGGGCTTCTCAGATGCCTCAAACTGTACCTCCTTAGCATCAATAAGGTCCTGCAACTTGTTCTTTAATGCCCAACAGTCGTCGGTCGAGTGCCCCGGGCTATCTGAATGGTAAGCACAACGAGCATTCGGGTTGTACTTGGGAGATGTTGTATTTGGGAACTTTGGAGCCTCCCTGACAGTCACCAAATTGGTTGAGAGCAACTATGGCAGGATCTGCGATAGGGTCATGCTTAACCGGGTAAACTCTCGCCGGGGTCTTTCAGCCCTTTGAGGATTGTTTGGCCGAGGAGCGGCAGCAGGCTTAGCAATCATCACCGCACTGACAGATTGGCGGTACTCAGGTCTCTCTGATTTCCTAGAACCATACACGGCACTAGACTCCTTCTTGAATGGTTTCTTTTCCGAACTAGATGATGCACCCTTTGTAATCTTCCCAGACTTCAGCCCAGCTTCAATTCTCTCTCCAGTCAGAATCAAATCAGTGAACCCAGCAGAAGAATTCCCAATGAGATGGTTGAAAAATGGCCCAGATAAGGTCCCCAAGAACATGTCTACCAGCTCCCGGTCAGTCAATGGTGGCTGCACCCTGCCAGCCAGGTCTCTCCATTTCTGAGCGTACTCCTTAAAACCTTCGCTTGCACCTAACGACATACCCTGGAGTTGGGTACGTGTAGGGGCAAAGTCGGCATTATATTGATACTGCTTGTAGAAAGCAGTAGCCAACTCCTCCCAGTTACGAACCTTGGTCCCATCCAGCTGATAGAACCATTCGAGATGAGTCCCTGAAAGACTCTCCTGGAAGAAGTGGATCCATAAATTCTTATCTGCAGAGTACGGCTGAATTTTCCAAACATAGGACCTCAGATGCAGCTTGGGACAAGACGCCCCGTCATATTTGGAGAAGGATGGTGCTTTGAACTTATGGGGGATGATCACACCAGTCGACAAACCCAGATCTCCGAAATCCAGCCCAGGTACCTGTTGAACCTCCATAGCCTTCAACCTATCCTCCAGTTGCTTGTATCTATCATCTGCAGGAGGGTACTGCTCTTCATCAAAATTTGTCTCGTTGTCGGAGACTACCGGACTAGGGACCTTTACTTCTGCCTGAGAAGGACTCTTGCCAATAGAAGAACCAGCCTCTTCATGCTGCAGAGTATTGCCAAACCTTCGGCCCGAGTTGAACAGAACAGTTCTTCTCTTCTTCTTCTTCTCCTTCTTCAGGAGCATAGTCTTTAATTCTTCTTGGCCTTTAGCCAGACCCTTGATTAGTTCTTGAAACTGCGCATTCTGCGCCTGAAGAGCCTTGATTGATGTCTCAGTTGATGCAGATTCGGGATTCATGATGCTGAAATAAACAGCGAAGAACTGTAAGCAACCTGAAAAGGGAAAAAACCTGCTATGCACATGATGTATGAAATGCGTATGATTTATGTTTTCAAAGACAATCGGGAGTCAACTTTGTAAACAAAAAGGAACACACTTCATTAGATTCAACTTTGCAACTGAAATTATTCAACAAGTTTCCCTTAGGCGTTACATGAAAGGAAATACTGGAAAGGAAATAAAACTGTAAGAACACATCTGGAACTCCTTATTGATCCCATGGTCTCCTCTTCTCAGTACGGATGTAGGCATTCAGAGCTCTCTCATTCTCCAACTGCTTGGTCAGTTTCTGGATCTTTGATTCCTGCTCGTTGAACTTTTCCCGGTAAGAATCCCGCTCTTCTCGCAGTTGCGACCAAGATCTCTTCAATGTCTCATAATCAGTAGGTATCTGAGGAGGAAGGACAGTTGGAGGAACACCGTCTTTGTCAGGACACTCAAGAATGACGGGTCTGACAGCTTCATACGGCATACCTAACTTCTGAGCACGGATGCGGACCCATTTGTAGTAGGCTTCCATAGGTAAAGAAGTCTTTGGTCCTAACTCCTGTGGGTCAGCTTTATGAACCTTGTCCCAAGCCTTGATGAACCTACGACGTAGCTCGTCACTATCCACCTGAAATTCAAAACTGATGTGAGGCACCAACATCTCATAGGGACCTGCTCTTCTTGCTCTCCCAAACTGACGGAGTGCTAGACATGGATTGTAAGAGATCCCTCCTTGAGTACCAATCAGAGGAACATTAGGGTATTCCCCGCATCGATCAATAATAGCTATCTCATCCAAACCTCTGCAAGTCCAAATGATGTCTTTATCGGTGAGAGACATTAACCTGTGAGCCCAACCTCTTCCTTCTTGGTTCTTCAGTACGAACTTAGGGAGGTGCGAAATAAACCACCTCACCAACAAAGGGATACAACACCATAGGGTTCCTCGTCTTCGGGTAGTACGGGCATGAAGTTGTTGCAAGATGTCACCCAAGAGGGTGGGCACAGGATTCTGAGACATAAAGATCCTTATGGCAGTGACATTGATGAAGTTGTCAGGATTAGGAAACAGGACTAACCCATAGATTAGGAGAGCCAAGATGTCTTCATATGCCCTAAAGTCCAGGTCATTCCAGAAATTGTTAGCTTTACCAATTAGAAACTTAGCCAAGAAACCCTTAACTCCGCTTCTAGTCACCCAGTTGTCTGTTACCTCTTGATGGGTCAAAGGAAGAGCTGCAGCAATGTCCTCAAGCCTGAGGGTCTTTTCCCAACCAGTAAAGGGAGTCTGATCCAAGATAGGGATACCAAGTAAATCGGAGAACTCTTCCAGGGTAGGGACCAGCTGGAAGTCTTGAAAGGTGAAGCACTGGTACAGAGGGTCATAGAACTGGGTCAGAACACTCATCAACTGTTGATCCCTCTTTGCAGTGACTAAACTGAGAAGGGAGCCATGCCTCTGAATGAAGGAAGTGGTATTTGGAATTCTGCTAACCAACTCATCAAGCAACTCAGGTGAACGAACAAAGTTGAACCGGATAGTATTCCTTCGCACAGGCATCATAATGTCCTACAAAACAGAGCAAAGATGAAACCCTCTTGTCTTTGAAATGGTCAGTCCTTATGCAGGATGCATGCAATGCTCATGATGCTATGATGTTATGATAAAGCACACCACATACAGATACAAAGGCAAACATGGTAAGGCACACAAGTCACACAAGGCAAGCCCCTAAAGTTTGGGCCAGCATGAGGTCTAGGTACTACCCTCTTTCAGTTTGTTGGTTCATACCTGTCCTAATCAAAAGTAACCGGGTTCTTAGAGGATCCCAATATCATTGGCTACCCTCAATCGGTCATAACTCCAGCATCGCAATCTTTTCTTGCGGCCAGAACCATCACGAGAGTTTAGCCTCAATGGGCGTAGCATACTGCTACTGTTCTAAAGGCCAAGTTGTGTCAATTAAGGTTCTAAGGTTGTTGGTGCTTAATGACTCCTTAGAAGACCCATATTCTCCTCGTTGCGACACAAGGGATATCGGTACAGACTAAGGTGCCACACCAACGTAGCCACTGTTTCACCCGTGTCGGTCTACGCCGGACAGGTCCCTCACAGCTTATGCTACCTAAACAGGGTATCCCCAGATCCGGGTTAGGATCTATGTAACTCCGATGCGACCCACAATAGTAAAGCAAGCAAATCAATACAATTGAAAACACAGTTATGAACTAAGCCCTAAGGTACACCCCACTTTAAGTTTGGTCCCCAGCAGAGTCGCCAGTTCTGTGATCGGTGGATCTGGAACTGACTGTTTAACGCTGGTTCGCGAAATGTCGCGGAAGCAAGAGTCGCCACCGTCTTTTATTTTCTCCAAATGGAAAGGACAAAAGCACAGAAAAATTCCTTATAGAGATTGCTCTCGGTTCGGGAGGTAGGTTATAGAAAGGGAAGGTGTTAGCACCCTTTCTATCCATGGTTATCCATGGGCTCTTAGATACTTGCTCATTGTGTTTTCAAAATTGGTTTGTTTGCTTTTCAACTGTGGGTTTAAAAAGTTTCTTTGAAAGTTTCAGATCGACTCTTGTGTCAGAGTGTTTGAAAAATTGCTTTTGAAAGCTTTTGAAAAGTGTCGGTGTGAAAAGATTTTGATTTGTTTTATTTTTGAAGAGAGCAAGTATCTACGAGAACCTACCTACCCTAAGGAATTCGTCTGTGTAAATGTCCTTTAAAGTAGTGCCATCCCACCATTGAGAGGTAGGTAGCACCACCGTTGGAGGTGTTCGGGTCAATTCGAGTTTAGGGACATGGTGATCACCGGAGCAATGGGAAGACACCTTAGAAGCTACCCTCATGCCAGGTTCCCGGATCATGAGGACTTACTAAGACATCCTCTACTCGACGATCACCTTTCGAGGCAAGGCAACAGTGAGGCGTACCCTAGGGGTGGTGTGTGCGATTCGTGTGTCGCTTTCATTTGTATTTGTCTTGTCATGTCATTTGGTGTTCTATGCGCTTGATTTTATTATGGCCATTCATTCTTGCATGCTTTGTTTAACAGTTAAAATATTGCGAAGAAAAGTAAATCTAAAGCTATTACAAATGGCACGGGTCCACATCGCCAAAATTAAACCGGACCCGATTTGACAGAAAAAATAAATAAAGCAAAGTAAAAAGTGCGAGAAGTAAATGTTACAACGCTTTGGGAGAGATACATAATTAATTAAGCGAAATAGAATAAATGTGCGAAATTAAACAATTAAGTCGAAAGAAGGGCGTTGGACCCTTTTGCAAAATATTAAAATTAATAATTAAAAGAGAATGTTTTTGGTATTTTTAGTGTTTTTTAGGAATTTAATGAAAAAAAGAATTAATTAAAACTAAAATTGAATGCAAACCCTAATTCCAATGGCTTTTAAATTTATCGTGAAAATATTAAATTAAAATCTAAATGAACCCTAATTAATTATGTACAATTTTAATTATGAAAAATAAATATAATAAATATTACTATTGTGAAAAAGAAATAAAACAACAATAATTAAACCTATTTCTACATATTTTTTGTATTTTTGTTATTAAAAGAAATTAAAATTGTAACCTAATTAAAACTAATAATTACATATTAATTTATTTATGAAAATATTAGAATAAAATAATTTATTACATTTTTTATCTTTTTCTGGTTTTTGGCATTTTTTATATTTTGTAAAAAAAAAATATTTAATTAAATCAAAGCAGTAAAATGAATAAAACAATAATTGAAAATAAAATATAAAAATAATAAAAAAATGGCAAACCAGGGGGGGTGGAAGTCCCCAAAGTGGAGGTTTTATTGTGAAATTCTGGCCCAGCAAGCTTTGATCCATTGACTTTTTCCAGATGCAATATGGCACGTTGACTGGGGTTTAGGATGTCCCTTCAATCTCAGCCTTTAGATTGATCTCTAAGTGGACGTGGCAAGTTGGATTGGAGAGACGCATGGTGGTCGCTAGCGCTGAATCTGCATGGGATGACATATAGAAAAATAATGTTGAAATATGCAAGACCTGGGACTCGAACCCAGGTCTTTAACGTTGCCAGCACAACCACCTTGCCACTGAAGCACTTTGCTCATCTGTAAAGTAATATAACGCATAAATATTATAAAAGGAAATTGTTAATGGCTTTGGAAACGCGCGCGAATTTTGAATAAGCCAGTCAGCGTGTGCCACGACTCCATCTCCTTCCTCGTCCCTGTAATACAAAAACAAACAGCAACGGTTTTCATAGCGTGGTTTTAGGGACGTTTTGAGAAAATAGCGATTAGCCCCTCAACGCTCATAAATTGAGCGCGAGGGTTCCATCCTCTTCGTCTTCAAGCGCTGAGTCTAATGGTCATGGTTTTGAGGCTTAATTTTTCCTCTTCGCAAAAGCCCTAAATTCAAGCTCTGAAAACCCTAGAAAATAAACATGGTAAAATCGTGTGTATAGCATAAAAATACAATTAAACGCATTGGTCAGCTTTAAAACATCACAAGGAACAAGAATCCATAAATAAAAAATGCAAAATATGTGTGTATGATGATGCACGATTCTGGAAATTTCTTGACACAGTTTGTACTCGTTTTACCAGTTTCTTGAGTCTGGAAGGATGTTAATGATTGGAACGTGATCAGTGATATCCAAGGAAGCTATTGAGACAAGAATGGAGGCCTGAATCGACCTAAAAAGTGGTTTACAGTTTTGAGTTTTTAGTGAAAATTCCAAGTTTGCAATGAGCTTTTCTGTGCAGCTTTTAGTCTCTATGCATTAGGTTTAGGTTTCTGATTATGTAGTGAAGCTATTAGGTTAACAAAAGTAGAGCAAATCCAATGAATTAATGGTTTTTGCCAATTTGATTTCATAAGATCTTTCCATATCTTTTTCACATGTATTTTTGTGTCAATTAGCCTAAATCAAACCAAATCTTTCCATGTTGGGATGTGCACGAAATATTGAGGCTGAAATGTGTACAAAAAGATTTGTTAAGGCAAGTTTGATATTTTTCATGTATTTAAATAATTTAAATGAATTAATATAAATAATAATTCAAATAAATAAATAAAAAATGAGAAAATACTTCCCTTTGGGCCAAGTGGTCGTGCACATGCTTGGAATGATGAATCATGGAAGAAAAATGGGCCCATTAGCATTTTTAGGTCATTTGAATCAATGTTGACTTTTCAAAATATCCAAAAATTTCCCAACTTCCACAAGACATAACTTGCTCAATTTTTAAGCTTTTCTCATGTTCTTGGACATTTTGGAAAGGTCTTTGAGTCCTCTAACCAATGCCTTTGGTCCCATGTCATTTTGATTTACCAATCTCAAGTTATGGCCTTTGACTTAAAGTCCCTTTTTGTTGACTTTTGAAAATGACCTATAATGTTGAAATTGATAACTTTTTGTGAGAGCATTTCTTGGACTTGAAGTATGAAGATGAGTTGTAGGAAATGTCTTTCTCTTCAAAATGAGCTTTGGATGGAATTTTTCTGATAATCCATGTGAAAGTTATGCCCTGGTCAATTTCAGTTGACTTTTTCAACTGTCCAAATAAGGAAACTTTTGCATCTTGATGATTTCTGAGCCAAATTTTGAGGATCATGATCAAGCATTGATCAAATGATGTTTGTGGCTTCAAAATTATATGTTGATCAAAAATTTGAACTTTTGACTGTCAAATGACCATTTTGCCCCTACAGTTGACTGTAGTGCAATCTAGGGTTTTGACTGTGCAATTTTGAGCTGAATGTCTTGAAACTTGATATGAGGATACTTGACCATATTTGAGAGGCATATGAGACTTGATTGGGCCTTTGAAAACTTCCTTTTCTTGATCAGAACATAAACCCTAGTTTTGACTGTATAGGAGACAGTTGGACTGCACAACCCTTGGGGAATTTTGTGACTTGGCTTGGCAATTTCTTGAAGAATATGGGAGGGCAAATTTTGGGGTACAACACTCGCCAATCTAACTCTTCAGGTTCAAGAGGATTGAACAGGGGCAGCTGTTGTACCCCAAAATTTGCCCTCTCATTTATCAAGATTTTCCTCACAAGACTTCTTGGACTCAAGACAAGATTAGGGTTTGGTTAGCTCAAGACACCTCATCTTGCACTAATAACCTAAAATTAGGGTTTGAGTTTGCACAAGTATTTTTGGACCATCAATGCTTCATGTGACCTTCATACACCATTTTGGATCCCTAAGATTGCTCATGATAAGTGTGATCGGTGGATTTAGGACTGACTATTTAACGCTGGTTCGCGAAATGTCACGGAAGCAAGAGTCGCCACCGCCTTTTATGTTCTCCAACATGGAAAGGACAAAAGCACAACAAAATTCCTTCTTTGAGAATGTTTCTCGGTTCGGGAGGTAGATTTATAGAAAGGGAAGGTGTTAGCACCCTTTCTATCCATGGTTATCCATGGGCTCTTAGATACTTGCTCTTATGTTTTCAAACTGTGAGTGGGTTTGAAAAAAGTTTCTTTGGAAGATTTCTGAATAACTCTTGTATCTGTCCTCAAGAGTGTTTCAAAAATTTGTTTTGAAAGTCTTTTGAAAGTGTCAGTGTGAGAAGATTTTGTTTTTTGAAGAGAGCAAGTATCTACGAGTCGTCTACCTGCCCTAAGGAATTAGGCTGTGTAGAAGTCCCTAAAGGTAGTGCCATCCCACCATTGAGAGGTAGGTAGCACCACCGTTGGAGGTGTTCGGGTCAATTCGAGTGTTAGGGACGTTGTGGTCACCGAAGCAACAGTTAGGACACCTTAGAAGCTACCCTTATGTCCTTGATCCTTTTTTTAATCCTAGGCAACTATTCCGAGGCAACTGTTCCGAGGCAACCGTTTCGAGGCAACTGGATCATGGACATAAGGACTTACTAAAACGTCCTATACTTGACGACCACGTTTCGAAGGCAACAGGTGAGGCGTACCCTAGAAGTGGTGTGTGTATTTGTGTGTTGTTTTCAGTTTAACAGTTATCTTTGATCATGGCATTGTGAGCTACGCTTGTTTTTAATTAGCATACATTCTTTCATGCAAGTTAGAATTTAAGAGTGCGGAAAGTAAAAGACGGAAATATAAAGCTACGCTATTACAAGGCGCGGGTCTATACATCGCCAAAATACAAAGACCCGTTTGATAAAAGATGCGGAAAGTAAATAAATTCCTAATTACTATTACATCTAGAAAGCAGTTACATAATATTCACTAAAAGAAAATAAATGCGCGAAAGAATAAAGTCAGGACGTCCGAGGGTTTTGACCCTTTTGAGAAATTAAATTAAATTAAAACCTAATTATTTAATTAAAGGAAAGAAAGCATTTTTTTTAATGTTTTTTGGTGTTTAATGAAAATAAGAAAAGGAATTAAAAGGAAACCCTAAATCTAAGTTTATTTTAATTATTAAAGAAAATGTCAAAATTAGGCCTAATTTACTAATTAATTAATTTACATGTTTATTTACAAAAATAATAATTAATAATAATAATAAATAATGAGGAAAAATTAATTAAGAAAAAAGGTAAAAATATCAAAACCTAATTCTACATATTTTTTATTTGTTAAGAAAAAAAAGATTAAAATTAAAACCTAAATTAACTAAGTTAGTTATTGAAATTTATTTACAAAAATATTTTAATATTGAAATTAATAATAATTAAATATAAAACATTTTTTGGTTTTCTGATTTTTTTTATTATGAAAATTATTTTATGGTGAAAAAACAATTAAAACATTAAAAAGATTTAGAAAAGAAAATCAAATAAAATAAAAAAATGCAAACCAATGGGGGTATCAGGCCCAGAATGGAGGTTTGTGGGAAATAATTCAGGCCCATTGACAAAGCCTTGTTTGACTTTCCACGCTTGAGTGCATGCTGTTGACTAGAGTGCACCATGGAACTCATTCTGAGGCCACTGGATTGGACCTTGAAGCCACTTGGCAGGCTAACACTTGAGGATGCATGGTGAGCCTTTGAACGAACGCTGCATAGGAATGTGTTAAAACAAAAATTATGGAATATGTGGGGGGACCTGGGAATCGAACCCAGGTCCCAGCACTCACCAAGCGTGTCCCTTGCCAATTGAGCTGCCAAACGCATTTGTATATAATATACTAAGGAATCATAATATATGAAAAAAAGCCATTATACTGGAAACGTCAAAAAACGCGCTAAAATTTGAATCTCCCAATCACGCTTAGCCACGCATGCTTCTTCTTCATCTTTTTCCTGCAAATAGAAAACAAGTAGCGGGGGTTTTAAACCCCCACTAAGTGGAACAACGAATAATAGCGAATAGAAGAGAAGGACATATAAAAAAGGCGCGATGGTCTCATTTGAATCGTCTTGAGCTGCTGAATTCAGCTGTATAGGTCTAAAGGTCCAATTGTTCCATACAAGGAAAGCCCTATTTTGAAGCTCCTGAAACCCTAGGTTTCATCAATGGCAGATTTCGATTCAAGCGGTTTTAGAACAATTAAACTATACCAAACGCTTCAGGAAGATGTTAGTAGCATAAATCAATAATCAAAACACATGAATGATGCGTGGAAATTAAAATTCGATTATGAAACATTTGTGAAGAAACGTGACTCTGTTCTACCTCTTCTTTGAGTATGAGGACCTGTTCTTGATGCCAATAGTTTCCTAGCAATGTCAGTAATGCAATGGAAAAGATTTCAAGCCTTGAATCGTACTGCAAGTGTGATTTCAATTTTCAAGTTTTTGTTGAAAAGTTGCAAATTCGTTATGGCTCTTTAGCAGTTTTTTCGTGTCTTGTGGAATAGGATTCAGTTGTGCATAAGTATGTGAAGCAAATTAGGTCAAGAAAGAGCCCATGGATCCATGAATTAATGTTTTGAATCTTTGATTTTCATCATATATTTTTCAATCCTTTTTTATTGAAATCTTTGCCAATCATGGATGATTTTCCTTTTTTGGATGTGAAACGACTTGGCCAGCTTGCCCTAGTTTAATTTGCTGCACAAAAAGATTTGAAAAGCATTATTTGATATTTTTCTACAATTAAAACTAATTAAATGAATTAATAAGAATAAAAATTCAATTAATTAATTAAAAATAAGAAAATAAATCCTTTTAAGCTCAATGGGTCGTGCATAGGCTTTGGGTAATGATTCAAGGAAGAATTTGAGGCCCATTAGCAATTTTGAAGTGTTTTAGGCAAAGTTGACTTTTCAAAATTCCCAAAAATTTCCCAACTTCTCCAATGCATATCTTGCTCAATTTTGAAGCTATGAACATGTTCTTGGACATTTTGGAAAGGTCTTGAAGTCCTCTAACCAATGCCTTTGGTCCCATGTCATTTTGATTTACCAATCTCAAGTTATGGTCTTTGACTTAAAGTGCCTTTTTGTTGACTTTTGAAAATGACCTATAATGTTGAAATTGATAACTTTTTGTGAGAGCATTTCTTGGACTTGGAGTGTGAAGATGAGTTGTAGGAAATGTCATCCCCTTCAAAATGAGCTTTGGATGGGATTTTTATGATAAACCATGAGGAAGTTATGCCTTGGTCAATTTGCAGTTGACTTTTTCAACTGTCCAAAAATAGAAACTTTTGCATCTTGAGACTTTTTGAGCCATGCTTGTGGAATCATGATCAAGAATTGATCAAATGATGATTGTGGCTTCAAAATAAGATGTTGACCAAATTTTTTGACTTTTGACTGTCAAATGACCATTTTGCCCCTGCAGTTGACTGTGAAGCAATTAGGGTTTTTGACTGTGCAATTTGATGTTGTGAGTCTTGAAACTTGACATATTGATGCTTGACAATGTATATAGGCATGTGGGACTTGATTGGACCCTTGAAAACCTCAATTTCTTTGCAAGAACCAAAACCCTAATTTTGACTGTGTTAGGAGGCAATTGGACTGTGCAACCCTTGAGAGATTTTGAAGCTTGATCTTGGCAAATCTTGAAGAATATGGGAGGGAAAATTTTGGGGTACAACAATAAGTTTCAAGCCTTGAATCACATTTTTGATCAGTCAATTAGACAGTTGACTTAAATATCAATTGTATTGGGGAGAAAGTCAACCATGGCCAATTTATAGTCAAACTTCATAATTTTTGATCCACAACAACATTTTAGACTCATATGTATCATTTGATCAAGTTTGGATCACAACTCCTCAAGAAATTTGATCAAATCATCAAAAGGGCAAAATGGTCAAAATTAGGGTTTTGACTAAAAAAGGGAAATTTTTTATTTTTAACCTTGCCAATGACCAATTGAGTTCAAACATGATTTCAAGGGTTCAATGGAATCATATTGACCTAATTACATGGTTCAAAATATCTCAAGTTCATTGGATTGACAGATTAATTTTGCAGTTAACTGATCAAAAGTCAATTGTATAATGAAAAGTCAAACTTTGACTTTTTGGTCAAAATCAAGTGCCAAGGGTCATAATTCATCAAGATATACCAAAATATGAAACTTGTTCACCAAGAAACTCAAATTTGAAAATTAGGGTTTTAATTTGAAAATTTTCATAACTTAGAATTTTTCTTATAAAAATTTTCTTATTTTTCCCCAACTTTTCACAACTTTTTCACCATGATGAATTTTGATTCAAGAAACGTTCCCAACATGAAAGTTGTAGTCCTCCATGAAATATACAACTTTCCTTCACAAACTTTTCCCAAAAGATGCTTGGATATCAAGTTATGAATTTGTGAATATAGGTCCATGAACTTCTTAACTTAGTGAAATTTTGCCCTAATTTAGGCAGGTTTTTGACCCAACTTCATGGCAACTTTTCACCTAGTTCCAAGAGGTATCTCAAAATTCATTTCAAATATGTATTATAGAGCACATTTCAAGCTTTCCAAAATGTCCAAGAACTCTCCAAGATCATTTTTGGTTAGGGAGAATCGAAGAGAGGAAGTTGGCATTTTCTCACTTTTGTTCATGCCATTTTCACAAAGCATCAAGTTGCAAATCACATCTATGCTGTTTGAATCTTGATTTACAGGTCCTAAAATCACTTTACACTCCATAATTAAATGCAAACTAAGAAGTTAAAGGCATTATTTTTGCTTTTGGAGCTTTGTACAAGAGATAATTCCATTTTTGGCCAAAAATTCACAATGCCATTTTCATAAAGTGCAACTTTTGCAACTTTGTCAATCTTGAGCCTTGGACATGTCCCTTTGGTGCAAGCAATTCACACAGGTCTTAAGCAATTTGTACAAGCTCTTTGCAGCCCTCAATCTAGCTAGTACAAGCATGTAGCATTGGTCACTTCACTTTGCTTAAAATGAAAGAAAGGTTGCCAAAAGGTCAGAACTTGTACAACTAGTAAGGAGTGGACTTTGTATAATTTCTTTACAAATATACAAAGTTGTGGCAAGGCTTAACACGATTTGCTTGCATCCAGAACTCACTCAAACTCAAAAACACAAAAACTGCCCAAATACACAGATTTCTGCAAAATCATAGCCAACTCTCATTTGGCTCGTGCATTTTATGTTTAATCACTTCCAACATCTCATAAACATAATACCAAAGCAAGCCAAGCCCTTACCCTGGTCCTGTAGCCCCTGTTTCAGCATCCACCATTTTCACTTTGGAAGCTTGCAACTTGACTTGTGCAGAGAGTTCCAGCCATCCTCAAAGCAAGATAAGCATTGGAATAGCTTGAAGGAAGTTCAAGGAAGCTCACACAATCCTCAGGCCTCCATTAAAGTCCCTACATTGCTCTACTCAAATCCAACTGAAGGAGGTATTTTCTTGAACTCTATCTCTCTGAATAGGCATCCTCAAGCCACAATTTGTGAAGAAAAAATATAGTCCATAAATGGTGAAGCTGTACATATGCATACTTTTCATTTATATTAACTATGCTGAGAGAATTTGAAGGTTGAATATGCTGAAATTTTTAGGTCACGAATTAGGGCTGCCAAAATTCTCTCTGATCTTTTAGAGTTAGGTCACATAATTTATATTGTTGGAATCGTGAGCTCAAATGCCACATGTTTTATGTTATGAGTTTTTGTTTTTGTGCAAGCATATGAAAGTTACAGATTTGAACCATGAAACGCGCGCAAGGAAGCTGGCTAGAGGACAGGGATGAAGTCTGGGCTTTTTGTTTTTGCTTTTTGCACCTCCTGAATTGCTACTACACCCCCTTGACTAGTTTTTATCATTTTTATTTTTTTGCATTTTCTTTCATATTTTCATATTTAATGCTTTCATTTATTTTTCTTAATGATAAAAAATACCAAAAAATGATTTATTTATTTTCACACTTTTATTTTATTTTTTATTATTTTCTCACATGAAAAAATAGTTTATTTTGATAAATAGAACTTATTTTCTTAAATAACTTGTAAATATATTTAAAAATACTTAATATTTTTATTATACATTTTATACTCATGAATATTTAATTTTTATACATATTTAATTTTTAATATTTACATATAATATTATTTATTATTTTCTTATACAAAAATGTACAAAATAATAACATAAAGTATTATTTTCTTTTAATTAAAAAATTAGGGTTTCATCCCTCCAAAAATAACATTATTTCTTCCTTATTTTTTAGGGTTTAAATTAAATCATTTTCTCATACAAAAAACAAATACCAAAACATTTTTTACATAAATACATTGCATTGCATTTTAAATACTTGCATTATTTATTTAATTCGCACAATATTCGATTGGGTTGTAATAATATATTTAGGTTTATATTTGTGCAAAATCCCCATTCAAAACTTGTATCCCCCCTCCCATAATAATTGTTGTAATAGCTTAGTTTATTTTACGCAATTTATTGCTTTCATATACCATGTTTAGTAAATTAGGGTTTGCATGACAAGAACAAAAACAAAACAAATAGAAAACCCTAAATGCAAGACAAAAGCATGAAAAATGACACACTTTGCACATAAGCACCCTTTGGGTTTCACCCACTTGGTTGCCTAAAATAAAATGTCTATGTTACGCATGCGAAGTATCTTGGCAAAACAAAAAAAAAGATCATAGTCCCTCGATGACGCTATACAAAGGTTGCCTAAACAAAATGATCTTGGTCCCTCAAAAATGCTAAGATACTTGGCAACATTGCTATCATGGTCATACGATGACCCACGCCCATCCCGTTAACATCCAAAGATAGGGTTGCTTACCAAATCAATGGTAAGTCAACAATGTCAAAGAAATAAAAATGCACAAGAAAGACATTTGAGTAGGTAGATAGCTTCTAAGTTACTTGCTCCATTTCAAAACAATCCTTGCTATTTTCAAAACACACACACACACACACACACACACACACACACACATTTCAAAACATCTTACAAAACATTGAAACATTTTTCAAAAGACAAAAATCTTTGTATACATTCTTACGAACGAGAATCATTACAAAGATTGCCTAAACGAATGACCTCTTTTCAAAATACTTTCAAAACCACACCAAACACCATTTCAAACAAAACAAAGCAAAGCAAGTGATCTAAGCAAGCAACTAAGAGCCTCAGAAAACCATGGATGAAAAGGGTGCTAGCACCTTCCCTTTTCATAATCTACCCCCTGAACTCAAGAAAACATCTCAAAGGTCTTTCCTGTGCTTTTTTACCTTTCCTTTTGGATAAAAGAAAAGTCGGTGGTGACTCTTGCTAACCGCGATATTTGCGACAAAACGCAAAACCTTAAGTCAGTTCTCCCACCGTATCACAACTTCCATAGATTTAAATTATAAAACCAAGTTAACAAATTATGTACGTTGAAAGGTGAAAACTGAATGGCATCTTTACTCGCATTCACGCTGCATAATCCAACTATTTCAAACACAAGGTGTATCACTTGGAACTCAAAAGAGTAAAACCCAAAACTAAAACCATGTATACAAACACATAACTAACTTATGAGATTTAAATGAAATCTTAATAGACCATAAATCTAATAACTTTATTTCAAAAGCCCTAAATCTCAAAAACCAGATTGAAATGAAAACATCAGATAAACCATAAGAAATATAAAAAACAACAACCATTTATGTTTCTTTCTAAACTTACCCCTTATTTTTTACAGTTGGTTCTTTTGATTTATATTTATTCCTACAATATTCCTACAAGATTTTACAAGATAAACAAAATTAGAAAACGTACAACCATTATTTGATGTTAAAATTAACAAATTAAGAGAAATTTTTATCTGTCAGGTTTCTACCATTCAACAGTTTATTCAATAAATCTGAAAAATAGGTCAAATCAAAAGAGATATGAGATTTAGTATAACACCAGATGAACGATCAGAAGGGGCAAGTAAGTACTACAACACATAGACTAATCTTCATAATTTATGTGTTATTCCAAGACCCTTTATCAGATTTGAGGCAACCTCTGTGTAGATGAAAAAAAAACAGTGAAAAGACCAAATATACAATTTTATTATGTTAATAGGAATGTAAAAGGGTCGGAGAAGGAGAAACAGTGATCATTCATACCGAATCAGTCGAAGATGGAGAAACGAAGGTCGACGATGATAGGAGGGACGGGATGCGAAAACGGTAGGGTTAGAGGAAGGTGACGCCGTAACAGAAATTTAGAACATGGAAGGTTATAAAGAATGGTAGCCATGATGGTGTTTTTGGACGGTTACAGAATGGTAGCCATGATGGGTTATGGATAGCAGTTACAAAATTAGCAATGAATAGGGGTTGTTGGAGAGGCAGGGAATAGAACTGCATCGTGGGAGTGTTTAGGAGAATATGAAAATCTGAAATAGAAACCAAAGAAGGTATCCACGTGGAGTGTTTTTGGAACAAAAGGACAAACTTGGCAGAATGGGTAGAATGGATTTTCTTATATTATAGATAATTAGTATGACACCCGTGCATTTGCACGGGTACCGGCCTGCCACTCTCATTGAACTAAGCAGAGTTCATTTAGAAAGAAAAAATAATCAAATTTTATGATATTATCTATAATAAAAAATAATTTAAATAAAAGAATAATTTAATTTGTAAAATTCTATTTTGTATTGTTAGTTTGTGCAATGAGTATAAATCAATAAAATGGAATAGTTTTAATTAAATAAATAATGTAAAATTTAAATAGTAACAAAAACATATCATTCTTATTTATATCATTTATACTGTTTCACTTGAGTATAAAGTGCAAACATATAATTTTTAATCAAAATATTTTGGTAAGATATATTTAATTTGCAAACTAAATACTTATATATTTAATATGTTAGATACCTTTTCATTAATATTAGTTTCTCAGCAAGTCTCTAGATTTTCTGGTGCAGACAGACTTTTCTCTTTAGTGAGATTTTTGTGCGTTCGCACGGGTACCGTTATGGTGTGCGCATTTGTTTCCAAAATATAATAAAAGTAAAATCAATTTTTTTAAAAGAGATAATAAATCAGTGTCTATAATTCTTTCAATATATAAAAATATTTGAATCAATAACATATATGTTATTTATATCTAAATATTATTTTTGTTTTGGAATTATTGTCCAAAATATTTAAACCAATAATAAAGTTATTCTATTATTATTCAATATTTTGATCGGAAACTTTATGTTTCCGTTAATATTTAATAGTTTGATCAATAACTTCATGTTTTCGTTATTATACAATATTTTGATAAATAATTTCATGTTTCCGTTAATATTCAATAGTTTGATCAATAAGTCTATGTTTTCGATAATATTCAATATTTTGATAAGTAACTTTATGTTTTCGTTAATATTCAATATTATGATCAGTAACTTCCACTACAAGAAATATCATCTCCAGCCACGTGATTTTGCCACGTGATTTTCATGTGGCTAAAAAAATCCAGTTGCGACGTGAAGATCACGTGACAACAGGTTTTATTAATAAAATAAAGAAGCCTGATGATTGTCTGACATTTTTTATAAAAAAAAATATGTTGCGACGTGGGATTCACGTCGCTACTAAAAATACAATAAAAATAATTTAATTGGTCTAACGTTCAGATGGTTGTCATTTTGAAATTTTGAAAAAGTAAGTCGCGACGTGTTTTTCTCGTCGTAACATTTAAGAGGGGAAAATCAAATTATTACAGACTGGCGTGTTCAGGCTTTGAAGGCATGTGAAGAAAGAGAATATGACTCTTGAGATGGTTGCGACGTGAAAATCATGTGGCAATGTTGCGACGTGATTTTCACGTCGCTAAGTGCTTTATATATTTATTTCAATCACGCTCCACAGACAGACAGTATTGTTATATTAGAATAAAAACTCTTCTTCTTCAACCCTCTTCTCCTCATTCCATCCCTCCATAACCATTTTCTTCTTCATAAAATTTCTTCTTCTCCAATATAAAATCTCTTCAATCTCCATTAATTCTTATTTTAAGGTAAATTCAATTCAATTTTGTCTCTATTTTGTTAACAAATTTTTATTTATTGTATTATGGGATGTAATTTTTTTTAATTTTTCTTTGAATAGAAGAAGATTGATTGAAGTAGATTGCAAAATGGTTGGACAAGAAGATTGAAGGAGTTAGAAGATAAGAGGTATTTCTTGGATTTTTTTTTTTTTGAATTTAGTATATTTTCTTAATTTAGTTAAATTTTAGGTTGAATTTGGGTTAAATTATAATATTGTAATTTTAATTGAATTTGGTTGAATCTGTTTTATTTAATTTATAAAAACAGAATAAAAAAATTTAATTTGTTAGGAATAATAATATTAATAATTTTTATTATTTAGTTTATTTTAAATTTAAAAATAAAAAAGATTATATCGTTATTACTTTATATTTTATATCTTTATAACCATTTAAAATTTAAGTTGATTATATTCTTAGGGGTATATAATAAAAATTTAGTAATAAGTAAATTAATGTTACAAAATAAATAATAATAAATATAGTAATTAGTGAAAAACACAAATAAATAAATAAATTGTGATGAATACAATAGTTATAATTATTAATTTATGTAGTAACTTAGTGAATAATAAAAATAATAACAATAATCATTTTAATCATTTGCAATTTAAAAATCAAAAAGATTTTATCCTTATAAGTTTTTATTTATTAATTTATAAAGAAATTAAAAAATATTTTTAGGAGTTTATAAATTTTAAGTGTTTAAATTAATTTTTTTTGTCTTAACTGAAAATATTTTTTTTGGATGAATTATTTCAATAGAATGTTGTTAAGTCTAATAAGTTAGAATTAGAAAAAGTATAATAGCCACTTGATGTTTTTTTGAAATTTAAAAAAGTTTAAAAATTTTATGAGTGCATGCATACACTACAACTAGAGATCATCACTGTTAGCATTCCTTTGATGATGGATTATTTGAATACGTATGGAAATGATTCCAATGGTGGACTCTTTCATTTTCAAGATGGTGAGCTGACAACAATTATTCCCACTGCAGGAGTGAGTTTTCACTATAAGTAAATGTGATACATATTTATGATTTTTTTACTGTCACTAAAAAATTAATTTTCATAAACATATGTACATTTAGAAAAAACTTATGCATATTTTAAATTAGAGAGGTGTCGATTCCACTTTAATAGATGTAAGAGAAAATTATGTAATTTACCCTTTTATATACAAGGACATAGACTCCCTTTACTATACTCTTTTACTACTCTATTTATGCTATAACATTTTACAAAATCACGTACTTTTAGTTTCAATTTAAATTTCAGTTTCTATTTCTATATTTAACGTTGAATATACTATTTTCATGCTTATACACGTTTTTAGTATAATAGAAATATATTACATTTCCAAAAAAAAATATTAATATTAATAATTTATATAAGTAATTACCATAATTCATCATTATGTCATTTATTATTTTATTTTTAAGAATTACATTTATTTCTCCAGAAGTTTAAATAAAATACACAAATTCCTCTCTATTTTTAAATTATACACTAATTATATTTATTATTATAAATTATTAATAATATTTGATTAAAATTTCAAAAATCAAGTAATTGTAATTAATTTTAATTAATAATTGATAATAAATTGAAATAAAAAAAAAATATATAAGTGCTAAAGTCAAATATATTTAGTGAATATGATTTTTTATTTAATGAGCCGTTTTAAATATCAATACATAATTGTAAATAAATGGAAATGAAGACAAATTTATGCGTAATTGAAAATAAAGTAAAATTAATACTAATATTTATTATTTATTAATAAAAAATTCATGGACAAATGTGTCATATTTGACAGTTATCATATTTTTTATTAATTATTATATATTTAACAAACTATATATTAATATATAGTATATTTAATAATATATAATAAAAAATATTATATATTATAAATAGTTAAAGTAAAAGCATATATTTATGTTTAATAGTATATGTTTAGGATTATTATTAAGTTGATTAATTAATATTTCTAATTAAATAGGTTTTGATTATATAAATTTGCAGTAAATGGAATATTATAGGTATTATCGTAGTTGGATGTACAATAGACTATATCCAGGAAGACATGCCGAGTAATGTAGATATATAATTAGTGGAAATAACATGTCATTTGCATAGAAAAGGTTTCATTGAAAATTATTGGGTTTGGACGTATAATGGTGAAATACTGCCGAGTAATGTACCAGAGACTAGCAACACAGATCTTCAAGTAGTCAACCGGCTATGCAACCGCCTATGGAATTTGAGGAAAACTTTAATCTGATAGGTGACATGGTTGGTGATTCTTTTGGTGTTAACGTGACCTATGATCAACCAGAAGATTTTGACGGGGAAGAGTTGCCGAATGAGGAAGCGCAGAGATTTTATCAGTTGTTGAATGAGATGAATACGCTGTTGTTTGAGGGGTCGTCAAACTCAAAGCTATCAATGTGTGTGAGATTATTGGTCGCCAAGTCAAATTGGAATGTTCCTGATCAGTGTTTGGAGCACTTCGCAAAAATGATGTTGGACTCAACTACAACGAAAGACAACTTGCCTGCGAGTTTCTATGATGCAAAGAAGTTGGTGCCGAAGTTGGGTTTAAGAGTAAGAAAGATTGATTGTTGCATTAATGGTTGCATGTTGTTTTATGACAACGAGTTTGGTACTCAAGATGGATCGTCAGAGGAATGTAAGTTTTATCAGAGTCCAAGATATAAAGTTTGCAATAGAGCCATTAACAGTAAGCAAAAACGTGTAGCAGTAAAGTCCATGTTTTATCTTCCGATAATACCAAGGTTAAAAAGAATGTTTTCTTTAATGCACAGTGCAAGTCAAATGACATGGCATCATACAAACAAAACAAGCCCAGGCAATATGCGACACCCATCTGACGGCCATGCATGGAAGCACTTTGATGCGGTACATCCTGATTTTGCCGCGGAACCTAGAAATGTCAGGCTTGGATTATGCTCTGATGGTTTTGCTCCATATGTCCAAGCGTCTGGAAGTGCGTATTCTTGTTGGCCAGTTATTGTAACCCCTTACAATCTCCCTCCTGAGATGTGCATGACAAAACCATAAATGTTTTTGACGTGCGTCATTCCAGGACCGTCGAGTCCAAAAACCGGAATTGATGTGTAGTTACAACCTTTAATTGATGATTTGAAGAGGTTGTGGAATAATGGAGAAGGAACTTATGATATATCCCATAAATAAAACTTTTCTATGCGAGTTGCCTTGATGTGGACCATTAACGACTTTCCAGCATATGACATGTTGTCTGGTTGGGGTACGCATGGCAGAATGGGTTGTCCGCATTGCATGGAATGCACTAAGGCGTTTACATTGGAAAAAAGGGGGGAAAAGCTCGTGGTTTGACTGTCACCGCAGATTCCTACCATCAAATCATCCCTTTAGAAAAAACAAGACAAATTTCAAAAAGGACGAACAGGTAACAGATCTGCCTCCACCTCGATTGTCACCAGTTGCTATATGGAACCAAGTTAGTGAACTTCCAAAGTTTACAGATACTGGCAAAGCATGTAGAATTGAAGGATATGGGGTCACACATAATTGGACAAAAAGAAGTATATTTTTGGACCTCCCGTATTGGAAAGATAATTTGTTGCGCCATAATCTTGATGTTACGCATATTGAGAAGAATTTTTTTGATAACGTATTTAACACAGTGATGGATATTAAAGACAGAACAAAAGATAATGTGAAGGCTAGACAAGACATGGAAATTTGGTGTAATCGTAAAGAGTTGGAATTGAAGCCTCAACCAAATGGAAAATTATTTAAACCCAAAACTTGTTTCAGTCTGACCCCCCAAGAAGCTAAAGCGGTTTGTGGATGGCTAAAAGGTTTGAGAATGCCCGACGGGTATTCTTCAAATTTAGCAAGGTGTGTTGATGCTAACACTAGGAAGTTGCATGGTATGAAAAGTCATGATTGCCATGTTTTTATGGAACAATTGCTACCAATTGCGTTCGGTTCTCTACCCAAACATGTGCTTAATCCACTCACTGAAATTAATCAATTTTTTAGAGATATTTGTGCGTCAGCTTTAAGAGTGGATGACATCATTAAGTTGGACCAAAATATTCCAGTCATTCTCTGTAAGTTAGAACAAGTATTTCCGCCTGTTTTTTTTTACTCCATGGAACATCTACCTGTGCATCTTACATACGAGGCTTATCTAGGAGGACCTGTTCAATATAGGTGGATGTATCCGTTTGAAAGGTTCATGGGTGATTCAAAGCAATCAGTGAAAAATAAAGCTAAAGTTGAAGGATCAATATATGCACATTACTTGCATCGAGAAACTTCACATTTTTGCAGTCACTATTTCAAGCACTTGATGTTAACTCCAAGAATCATAAGGAATCCTGTAAATGTTATCGAAAGAAGTCAGTACACCTTATCAGTCTTCGGGCTTCCAGGTCGTCCCTCTGGAAAGAAGGGTGAGCATTGGTTGACCCAACAAGAAATGCAATCTGCACATGTTCATGTCTTGATCAACTGCATTGAAGTTAAACCATATCTTGAGTAAGTATAATCCAACTTTTTAATTTTCTTTACATTGTGAATATAAAATTGATTACCTTGAAACTTATAGTGTGTTTCTTTTTAGGGAATTTAACAACGCCTATTTTGATAGTACCGGTGTACAATCAACATCTGGTGTCATTCATGCCCAATTTCTAACATGGTTCAAGGAGAAATTTTATAGGGTTGTTGCACCGACTCCAGAAATACTTCATTTGAGAAACTTGTCTAATGGCCCTCGTTAAAGTGAAAACAAATGGCACACATACTTCGTGAATGGATATAAATTTCACACTCATGAATGGACTGACGGGAAAAAAACCATAAACAGTGGTGTATTTGTGAAAGGAGTTACAGATGGTGGTGAAGATGACTTCTATGGTTTTGTTAAACATATCTACGAGTTAGTATACAATTACTTGGACTCGGAAAATAAAGTTTTCTTGTTTTATTGTGAATGGTATGATCCAACTAGAGGCACAAAAATAGATAAGACATAAGGTACTGTTGAGATTCAAATGGACCGGAGGTACAAAGAGTACGACCCTTTCATAATGTCAAATATTGTTAGGCAAGTTTATTATGTTCCTTATCCTTCATTTGTGCCACGTAAACGACGGTGTTGTGTTGTAATAAAAACAAAACCATTGGGTCATATTGAAACTGACGATCTAGTGGAAGATGTTGCTTACCAAGTTGATGAAGTTGAAGTTAATGATGTGATTCCAGATGAACACACTACAAGTTTGTCTGATACAATGGTTGAGGGGAATCAAGTTGATGAGGATGAAGATCATGAAGATTCTGGATCCGAGGACAATATCACATCAGATGACGAGGATGATATGGATGACGATCATGACAATTTAGAATAGTGAACCTATATTCATGAGAATTGTGTCTTGTAATTTTACTCGACGAACCATCTATTGAATGAGTTAATGAATATGTATTTATGAGAATTGTGTCTTGTAATTTTACTTGACGAACCATCTATTGAATGAGTTAATGAATATATATTCATGAGAAATATGATTTTCAAATATATTATATGTTAACTTGTATTTTCTATAAATAGATAAAAATGCCACCCAAGGATAATAAGGGTAAAGGTCCTAGTGATAGTGGTAGGAAGCCCAGGCGTCCAAGGGTAGTAGTATGCCAGTCACCTCACTCAGTCACGTGTCCTCCCCCGCAGAGTCAGGTTCATCATATGTCCATGGACAATACTATGCCATTTACGCCATTACTATCCTCTCAGAGTCCTCTTCAGTTCCCATCTGGGAGTCCATGTTTTATTAGTCCATCTGGGGCCCCACCTGGTTTACCATTCCAGCAGACACAGGTGCCCTCATCCTTCCAGCACAATTTTCCATTTCCCACACAGATACCCTCATTCGTGCAGCAGCCTGGAGGATCCAGCACCCCACTTCCTACACAGATTCCCCCATCCGTCCAGCAGCCTGGAGGATCCACCTCTTCACGATCCACACAGACTGGTCGCACCCCACATCCCATACATATACCTGCATCCGATGATCATGCAGAGTCGGATGATGACGATCTTGGTGTGGGCGATGATCAGATAGATGGGATAGATCTTTGAGGGTATGATGATCCGAGTGAGATTCATACCATTGATGGGAGATTTTAGATTTGGCCTGAAGGGAACTCGTAAGTTTCTTATTTATTGATTTTTATTTATAAGTACACATTTCCATTTTTAATATAACTTTATATACTTAATTATGATAATTCAATTATTGTTGTTTTAGTTCCGGGACGAGTCGGACTGCTGCTAAGGTTATAAATTATATAATTCAGCAGAATTATACAAATTTTTTGAAGAGTTTTAGAGAAGTTTCCAATAAAGACGAATGGTTTAAGCAATTTCAGGTATAATTAATTTATTTCTTAAGTTATTTTTATTTAAATGACCTTTTCATTATTATTATAATTTATCTAACTATTTATTTTAATGGCATACAATATTGCAGGCAAAATGTGTTTGGGATCTACTGAACCATAACAAAGTAAAAAAAAAATATTTTGGCAGGAGTTTAAGACGACTTTCTGATATGCTACGACGTGTTAGAGAGAATTGGCAACTTTTGGGCATTCGTCCCAAATGGATAGGCAAAGAAGTTTTTGAACAACTTCTTAAGTATTGAGAATCATATGAATTTAAGGCTAAATCTAAAAATGCAAAGAAGACGAGGGCATCGGAAAAAGGGGGTTACCTTAATGCTGTTGGAAGTATTAGTACTGTTGAGCATGCTCGACGCATGGTAATTATTACCACTTTTTAAAGTCATATTTGGATTTATAACATATATTATTAATTTAAGTTAATTTTTTTATTTAGGCTAAGCGTTTGGGGAGACAACCATTGATGACTGAGCTGGTTACCGAAACTCGGACAAAGAAATCGGGAGGATTTATTGACGAGCGTACAAAAAAAGCCCTGGTAAGTAAATTTATGTTTATATATATATATTTTTTAAGCAATTTTGTGACGTGATTTTCACGTAGCAAGTGAGATGTTGTGGCGTGAAAATTGAGTGGCAACTGATAAGTTGTGGCGTTACAATCATGTGGCTATTTGTTTTTTTTAATTGTTTTTATTTGGAGTCTTGCTTGTAGAATTTCTGACCCATAATCTTCAGTATACTCCTCCTCCGGGAAAACCGGTTCATCCAGGTGTGGATTTCTATATTTGGAGTCAAGTTGTTGGGGGAAAGGGGCCTAATGAGTGTTTTTTTGGTGGTGGAAATTTGGCGGGCACCTTGAGGTGTGGGGATAGAAATCTGTATCAGAGAGCTGTGGACGGTGAAGGAGGGTCACGTCAAACAAATTTGACACCAGATCAGTTAGAACTGGTAAGAGAATTGGCTAGACGCGAGTCCGAAGAATGTGAGGCGGCATTGAAGGTCCAAATGGAGGCAATGAGGGGTGAACATAATAGAGAAATGGAGGCAATGGCGAAGAGGCAGGCTGATATGGAGGAGCAAATGCGACAATTTATGCAAGCATTTGGTAGAAATCCTAACAGTGGTGGCCAAAATAATAACCACCAAAATAATGATGACTTTCTTCGCGACTTTTTCGACGACTCGAATGATCCTTCTGCTTAGTTTTATTTTTATTTTCTATTTAGTTTTTTATTTGTGTAATATAAATTTATAATCATATTGTATATTTAAAAATATTAAATTTAAATTTTAGTTTATTAAATTTATAATATTAAGTATATTAATTTATACATTTTGATATATTTAGTTTTATTTTTGATAATTTGATTTATAATATTGTATTTAATAAATAAATTATAATATTTAATTTATAAATTTAATGAAACAAAAAATAATATTAATTATTATATCAGAATTAATATATTTAAAACAAAAAATAATTTTAAAAAAAAAGTTGCAGCGTGTTTTCCACGTCACTAATTAGTGACATGAAAAACACGCCGCAACACCAAACGTAAAAGTAAATATAAAACCTGCTCTGACCTCTGCTCTGCTCTGAATTCCTTTGACCCTATAAAGTTTGTTGCGGCGTGAATTTCACGTGGCAACGTTGTGACATGTTTTCCACACTGCAACAAGATTGCCACGCGCTCTCCAGCGACGTGTTTCTTAAGGTGGCCAAAATGAAGTTGTGACGTGATTTTGGTGTTAGCGGCGTGGGATTCACGTGACAAAACACAACTTATTTTGTAGTGTTCATGTTCACGTTAATATTCAATATTTTGATTACTAACTTCATGTTACCGTTAATATTCAATAGTTTGATAAATAACGTCATGTTCCCGTTAATATTCAATTTCAATCAGTAAATTCACGTTTCCGTTATTATTCAATATTTTGATCAATAACTTCATGTTCCCGTTAGTATTCAATATTTTGATCAATAACGTCATGTTCTCGTTAATATTCAATATTTTAATTAGTAAATTCATGTTTATGTTATTATTCAATATTTTTATCAGTAACTTCATGTTCCCGTTAATATTTAATATTTTGATGAGTAATTAAATATTCCCTTTATTATTCAATATTTTAATCAGTAATTTCATGTTTATGTTAATATTCAATAGTTTGATCAATAACTTCATGTTCCCGTTAATATTCAATATATTGAAGTAACTTTAAGTTTTCGTTAATATTCAATATTTTGATTAGTAGCTTGATGTTTCTGTTAATATTTAATAGTTTGATAATTAAATTCATGTTCCCGTTAATATTCACTATTTTGATTATCAACTTTATGTTCTTGTGAATATCCAATTTTTTATCAGTAACTTCATGTTTCCGTTAATATTCAATATTTTGATCATATTTTTAAAAGAAGGAGATATTTTTTAATTAAAAATAAATTAATTTTACCAAAATTGTTTTACTGGTATGATACGCATGATTTTTAATATATATATATATATATATATATATATATATATATATATATATATATATATATATATATATATATATATATATATATATATATATATATATATATATATATATATATATATATATATATATATATATATATATAAGAAAAATAAAATAATTTTACCAAAATAGTTTATTTTTTAAAAAGAAAGACATTAATAATAAATAATTTAATTATTCATATATTATCAATTGTATTTTAAATTAAAAATAATTTTAAAATAAAATATTAGATACATAAATAATTAAAAAAATAATACATTTTTTTTTGTGTTTCGGTTCATAAATTATTTTAAATATATTTACTTTTATTTTCTGTAATTGTATAAAAAATGTAATAACTTGTGCATTCACACCAATTTTGATCTGGTTACCCGTGCGTTCACACGGTATTGATGTATAACTCGTGCGTTCACATAGATTTTGATCTGACTACCTATTCGCTCACACGTTACTGGTGTGTCACCTGTACGTTCACACGTTACTAATATGTTACTCGTACGTCCGCACAGATTCTGGTGTGTTACCTGTGAGTTTACAAAGGCACTTGTGTGTTACACACGGTTTTGTTTTCAAAATGTAATAAAAAATTTAATAAAAAACCAAAATTATTTAACCAAAATTAATTTATTATTTAGCGGTGATATTCTTCTACAGATATGCCAACTATCCTCTCTCTTTGTCTTGGATCTCTTAAATAATAGAGATTGATTATAAAAATGACTAACAATATTGTCCCTGACACAATATTATAAGTCAAATTACTAGTAACAAACCCGTGCTATCGCACGGGTCTCGTCTGGATTCACATTACATTTATAGATTATTAAATTATTAAGTATGTTACCATGTTTTCAGTTGAGTATATGTCTCATGTAAACCATGTTGGCATTTAACTCCATATTTGTAGCAAGCGTCGGTCCTATCAACAAATCACGCCTGCATGAACAAATAGGAAAAATTATATACTTCTTGAAATACATGGAAAATGTACATACTATATATTTTAATTCAAAATAGATTTTTAATTTGAATCGTAAAGTATAAGATATAAAGTTTACCAACTATCAAAGTGCTTGAAAGACTTCCTTGTACACAACATTAGTAGTAGTAGAACACGGTACATTCTCCTTGTCATGAATTAGGATTTTTAGCCCACTTTTGCTCTTAACTCTTGAAATTGCAACATATAATTGACCATGACTAACCACAGGAGTAGGCAAATACAATCCAACACTATCAAGAGATTGACCTTGTGACTTATTAATTGTCATTGCATAGGAGACAATAATCGGAAATTGTCTCCTAATCAACTTGAATGGCCAAGGTGAATCAGAAGGTGACATAGACATTCGTGGAATGTAAAAAATGTTACTTATGTTCTTTCCAGACATGATTTTTGCCTCAATGACATGATTTGCAAATCTTGTAACAATTAATCTTGTTCCGTTGCACAACCCATCGGCTTGGTCCAAATTTCTCATTAGCATAATAGGTGTACCAACCTTCAATTTGATCCTATGATTGGGAAGCCCTGACGTTCTTAATTTACTGAGAAATTCAGGAGTTAGAACTTCATATGCTTCAGTATAACTTGAATCTGTTCTATCAATGGAATCAAAACTCAAATACTCTTTCTCTTCTCCTAAAAAAAAGTTTAAAAGCAAAACATAAATAAATTAGTAAAACTATGTTCTTATATATATATATATATATATATATATATATATATATATATATATATATATATATATATATATATATATATATATATATATATATATATATATATATATATATATATATATATATATATATATATATATTATGAATGTAATAATACAGTAAATATAAAACACATGTACCTGGTATCAAGTCTAATACATAATGATTGATTTTGTCCACAACTTCAATGGTTGAAGCAAGAATAGCCTTTCCTTGTAAGAATTCAACATCTTGATATTTTTCCAACAAATTGGGATATGTGTTTTCAACAATTGCTCTTATAGGATCATCAAAATTTGATATTAATAGCTCTTGAGGAATTTCAATATCAACCAAACCATCATTGGGTTCACAAATCTTACCATCACCCACATTTAAAATCCATTTTGAAAATTCCGCTAGTTCATTAGAACTTGTGTTGTCTCTTCCCTCTTGAAGTCTCATATTTTTTTATAGTGTTAAAACCTGGCAATAATCCCATACATAAGATGAACTAATTGATGCATGAACAATATCAGAACGCCCAGCTCTTGGAACAACAGGAAGAATCTATCTAAAATCTCCTCCAAATACAACAACTTTTCTACCAAAAATAGTATTCTCAACACCCATTTTTCTCATTACATCTTTAAGGGTTTTATCCAATGCTTCGAAGCAGTTCTTGTGAGACATAGGTGCCTCATCCCATATTATCACATCAGTTGCTTCAAATAATTGAAAATGTTCGGTGTCTTTGTCGATGTTGCAAGTTGAGTTGTCAAGCGTTGGCACAGGTATTTTGAACTTTGAGTGTGCTGTTCTTCCACCCGGCAATAATAATGAAGCTATCCCACTTGAAGCAACAGTAAGAACAATTTTTTTTGAGAACGAAGTGCACTTGATAGTGTTCTCCACATGAAAGTTTTATCAGTCCCTCCGTAACCATGCAAGAAAAATACCCCTCCACTCTGTTTGTTAACAGCATCCATGATTTTCTCAAATATCAAACGTTGTTCATCTATAAAATACAATCCAACGGTAGGCAAATACAATCCAACGGTATCAAGTGATTGTCCTTGGGATTTATTAATTGTCATTGCGTTAGAGACAATAATTGGGAATTTTCTCTTAATCAACTTAAATGATCACGGTGACTCAAAATGTGACATAGACATTCGAGGAATGTAAAAGATGTTATCTATGTTCTTTAGAGGCATGACTAATAAATATAGACTAATAATATGCACTTGTTTTTTAAGCATTAATATGTATTTATAATAAATCATACAGACTATTCACTAACTTCAATTATATAAGATTTAAAAGATGAATATTAAAATTAACAATCTATAGCCAGTATCTCATAGATGCGTTCTCATCTACCCGTGAATTAAGATGATTTAACAAACCCAGTTGAATCCAAATGAATTAGTTCTAAAAATTTATTAAATCTATTTTAGATATCAATCCATTTTTCCAAACTTAAAATATATGACAACTCCCATCAAATTTATACTTTTATATTATATGTGCTCACATCTACGTGAGTTAACGAACTTCAGTTGAATCCAAATGAATTAATTTTAAAAATTTATTAAACATATTTTATATATTAATCCATTTTTTCAAATTAAAAATGTATGACATCTCCCATCAAATTTCAATTTTAAAACTTTTATATTATATCATATTTACATTTTTTTTACAACCTATAATGTATAACAGTTTCCCGTTAAATTACAATTATTTTTAAAAAGAACATAAAAAATAAATAAAATTTATAGATAAAACTATTATATATTATTTTCTATATTTATTTAATGAATGAAATTTATTTTAGATGAATTTATTATCTAATTTGTATTTAAAAATATAACTTAATTGTCATTTAAAACAGTACATTCAGTTCTTTAACTTCAATTATCTGGTATGTCATAGATACATTTATTCTACCCGTGAATTTATTTCATGTACTCAGTTGGTTAATATTAATATAATTACAATATATAATCATTTATCAAATTTGAATTTCTCATTTATAAAAATAATTTTAAATTATTCTCGTTTATAAAAATGAACGCGTGTGTCTATTTATAAAAATATATGAAACTTATACTCTTTTATAAATATAATTGTATCAATAATTGAATTTTTCCGGTTTATAAAAATATTTATAATTTATTCATGTTTATAAAAATTATTATAATTTATTTTTAGTTTGTAAAATTAATTATATTAATATGTAAACTTTTTCTCGTTTATAAGTGTCTTTAACCCGTGTGACAATTTATAAAAACATTTTAACTTATTCATATTAAAAACAATTACATCAATATTTGAATTTTGTTCGTTTATAAAAATATTTGTAAGTTATTTAAGTTTATAAAAATAATTGTAAAAATAAATATTTACCATATCATCTTAAATTTATTTATTCAACAGTGATAAATATGTGTCTCTTAGTTAATTACATTTATAAATAAATATCGTGTATTAGTGATATATATTAAATTTATTATCTTAATGTCTAACTAATTAAAATGAATTTATTATTGTCAATCAAAAATTATAATATTAAATAATAATATAATATTATTATTATATACGGGAAAAAGAATAAATTAAATCTAAGAATATCGGAAAATTTATTATAATATTAAATAATAATTTAACATTTATTATTACAATAAATCATATATAACATTTCAAAATTATGTATTTATTTCTTATGTTTTATTATATTCGATTTGTAATAAATATTTTTCAGTTTATTGCGAATTTTCAATAATTAAATATTAATGATATTATATAAAATTAATTTCATGAAATAAGTTTATTTAATAAAGTGTTATATAAATATTTAATAAATTATATTATACCATTAATTTATATAAAATGATATTAACTTATTCCTGTTTATAAAATTATTGTAACTTTTTTCCGGTTTATAAGCATGTTGAATTCGTGTGTCCATTATTAAAATATATGTAATTTACTATTATTGATATAAATAATTTTATAAATAGTTTAATTTATTACATTTATAAAATTATTTGTAATTTATTCACCTTTATAAAATTAATTATAAATTATTTAATTTATTAAAATGATTGTATCAATAATTTTTTATTTTATCATAAATTTTTATGATTATCATTTATCATTAAATTTTTATGATTACCATTTAATATTTTTTTATCATGATTACAATTATAAAGTTAATTTGAAAAGATTATGATATATTTTAGTTATTTCATAAACTCAAAAAAATTATCAAATCTCAATTGATTTTGTTTTGTTTTATTAACCTTTTTATAGAAATTGAAATAATTTATTTTAGGTCAAATAAGGATCTAAATAATTACAAAATAATATTTATTCTTACATTTATAGAATGATAAATTAAATATTTAAGATAAACATTAGAGTTCTTATTTACTTTATCTTTTATATATTTATAATATACTTTTTTTGTTAATTTTATTAACAATATATTTATAGTTAACAATACATCCTTTAAACAACGTTATTTTTTTCAAGAATACAAATGTAACCTTTCAAAAAATATACACAAATATATTTAGAAGTCGGTAGAAAATTTTATTGGTTAAATTATAATTCCATTCAAAATTTATTGATCATAAATTTTTGAAATCAAATCATGTATAAAAATAAAATATATTAATGTGACCATTCAAAATATTTTCTATATATAATAAAAATAAATAATATTAATACCTCCATTCAAAAGATATATTTGTAAAGTTTTGATTTAATTTTTTTCATATCTTTATATATTCTAATGTATATAATATTCCTACAATATGAAACAATATCAAACCTATAATATTAAAAGAGAATTAAAATTTTATTGATCATAATATTTTATGGAATCAGATCATATATAAAAATTAAATATATTTATGTCACCATTCAAAATAATTTCCATATAAGTATAATAAAAATAAATGATAATAATGTCTCCATTCAAAAGATATATTCGTAAAGTATCGAATTAAATGGTACTCCAATATTTGATTAAAAAATTGTAATATTTGTTTTTAATATTGTATAAAAATATATTAATTAGTCGTACTTTAAAAAAATAAATCGTAAATATTTTATTAAAAATTGTAATATTTGTTTCTAAAATTATAGCAATTAAAAATAAAAAAATATCAATACAAAATAAAAATTTTATTCAAATTTCACGACAAATGAGAATTATAATTTCGATTCAAAATAAATTAGAATTTTGAAGGCACATCAACACCAACTTGTAGGAGAAGAGAAATTCGGCAATGCTACATTCAAAAGATAAATAAATTCCATTAAAACGCCAACATAATTTGCAGTAGAAAAATATATTATGCCAAAACCAATGTTGATATGACATACAAAATCTGAAAGCAATAATATCAAATCTTGTTAAAAACATTCTTCTATAGAACCAGAAAATGATCGCATATCAACGTTGGTTTTAACATCTTATACATCTTAGATAATTATTGCCTTGCTTATGGTTCTTCTGAAATTGGTAGTGAACTTCAGCAACACCCGCTACTCTTGAACCCTTAAAAACATATTACTTTAGAACTTCGGGTGAATAAGAGTCTTATCCCTTTGACTATCCTCATGTTCATCAAAATCTCGTTCCTCTTCCAAAAAGAGTTCCTCCAAACATTGCAATGAGACATTTGCATTTGCTATTGGTCAGAAAATACAATTAGTATATAATCAGTACCTGCCAATGAAAGCCATTGATATTCCTTGTGGAAGCATAAAATTCAATGATTTCAATTTCCTAATCTTCAATTACGGCTGTAGATGGAAATCAAATGCTCGGGAAATCAAATCATCTGCACCATATTGAACATATATTTACTATTATAAGGTTAACTATCAAATAACTTGAATGAAAATATAAGTTAACACTTGGCTTTGATGATGAATCACATGTGAAAATCGACTCAATTAAATAGATTTAAAATAGTGGTCTCTGGTTCTGTTGTGGCAGTCTCCAATTCTTCTTTAGCAATATTTTTGTTTGTGAAATTAGAGAAGCAAATGGTCACTCAGCCATGACCATGGTGAATATTGGCACTTAAAATGCTAAGACAACTCTGCAAACAATAATATTATAAAGCATTAAAACTAAAAACAAACTGTTTATTTCTTGGGCATGATAAAAAGCCACACCATAAACTTCAGGCCAATTTGAATTCATGGGAGAAGGCCGGTGACAGCCCTGTCCATCATTGCACTCAGTTGACCCCCTGTTGGCTGAAGATTTTGATAATGTTATTTAGAATTCAAAAAGAGCTAGAAGTTCTGATCGAAATGGAATTAAAACACCACGCTTCGAAATTGCAGAAGCAGTGTTTCGAATGAGTGTGTCAAAGCTTGAAGCTTCGAACGGTGATCTTGGGAGCATATCCAAAGGGATCTCGGAACAGCAGCGAAGCTAAGTCTGAGAAGAGCGTTCGAAGCAGAGAAACACCAAAGCATTTGAAATTTAAATGAAAGCGGGACTTTCAAAGTTTGAAAGTTATGTGTTGGAGCATTTGGGGACACGTGGAAAGATGAAAGGAGCATTGTCTTGCATGTTCGAAACGTGGCATGATCTTGTAGCGAGACCGTTAGGGTCGAATTAGTATAAATAGAAGTCTTAGTGTTAGGATTTCAGTGTGTCATATCTGTTATACAAAATACTCAATAACATTCAAACTACCACATGGCAAGGGAAACGAATGCAAGAGAGATGTATGTATGATAGCACCATGTATTTCTAATTTAATAAAAGCCTTTTTACTATTTCCAGCACTTTCCTTCTTTTTCTTTCTGTCGAATAACATTTACAAGTTTCTTTATCTACTGTCTTTTCATTTCAAAGCCTTTTCTTCAAAGTTTTACATTTTACTGCATTCTTTATATTTCGAAGCACTCTATATTCCAGAGAACTTTTACGCTCTCAATACCTTTACTTTCAAGTATTATTCTTCAAGCATGTACTTTCACTTAAAGTCATTTCTAGATTTCTTGCATTAAACGCTTTCTTCACATTTTAAACTTCCACATTCCAGAAACCTTTTATGTTAAATGTTTTATGGGTCGAAACCAATTACTTCATTTTCCATACAGTTTTATATGTCTTTTCAATCAGCATTACAATTAGCAATCATTCGTATAACTTAGTTTTCACATACATTTTGACCATATTTTAAACTCTTAGAGAGAGGGATCGAAGTAAACCAAACATTTGTACAATGGCACCCATGAATAATTGCTCGATTGTGAGAGTAACCTTGATATCCAAGGAGTCCTAGGATCAATCTAGTCGATCCTGTGAGTTACCAAAGAGATTGAGTAGTGTTAATAAAGATTATTCGATAGTTTGGAAGACTAGCGGTTGTTTACCAGAAATCACTGGAAACAAATTGGCACACCTGGTGGGACCAATAGTTGGATATCAGAATTAAGGATTGTCAAGACATAGCCATCCCAGAAACGTAGGAACCTAAGAAGTTTGCTGTTTTATGAACCTGAGAAGTGGTAAGATAACCAACAGCAACCAACCTTTATCCAGAAGAAAACGTTTGGACAAAATGTCTAATTCAGACAATCAACAGGGAGACCAAGGTGGCCCACAGGCAACAGGCACTAACGCGTCCATTTCGAGCGGAGCATCTAATGTAATCCCTTCGAATGCACAGGCTGTTGCATCTTCAACCAGTAACATGGCCACCAACGGAGTAAGTGGCGTATCAACCAACAGTTCGATCTTAGGAAATACTGGAACTATGGGCTACCCTGGGGGATTCGTTCCGCCACCTGGGACACAATCCCATTTCGCATCTCCATCAACTAGACCACCCGGCTTCGATGGGAATAGAATTAGAAGTTCTTCTTACGGAATGCCAACATCTTTTATGGCAGGATTACACAATTCCACATCGAATTCATCCCCACAACTAGGATCTGGGTCTGGGGCAAACCAATTTATGTCAAATAACCAAGGGTCAGTGGGTTATAGCACGTTGCCTATCCTAACCACAGATAACCAGTTGGCTTTTAGGCAATTGATGGATGAAAGCAACCACAATATGATAGGGGTGTTAGCGCAAACCATGCAGGAAATATTCGCCCCAATAGTTCAGAATGTGACTGTGACGAACAGGGAAAACGCTGACAATATGAGTCGAATAGCAGATTTCTTTGCTCCCACAGAAAGGCGTAGGCAGAACCAGGCGGGATTTCGAACAAACGTGCCTGTTATAGAACAAATTGCCAACGACCCAATTCATAGACCACCCAGAGAAGAGGTTAACTTAGGGGCCAGAGCACCAAGGTTAGAAGCCCCAATAATTCCGGGCCCACAAAGGGAAGTTATGGAACCAGGGGCAAGGATCGAAAGACCAGAAGCCCCAGAATTTCGAGGAGAACAACCTAGGGGAGTTGTTTTGGTTGGTCGAAACCAAGATGCCGACGCTGTCGTTCATAGGATTCGAAACGATAACGTCTTGGCAGAAAATAATCTGACCACCATGATAGAGAGGATCATGACCCAAAACGGCCTCAATATGGGAATGAGGAGGCCAAATTACGCTTCTCCTATATTAGATTGTATAATGCATACTGATTTACCAAGGGGATACAAAGTCCCTAAATTTACAAAGTTCGCTGGGGATACCAACGAGTCAACAGTCGAACACATAGCGAGATATTTAACCGAAGCGGGGGATATAGCCAATAATGAAGATCTTAGAATCAAATATTTCCCAAGTTCCTTGACGAAAAATGCCTTCACTTGGTTTACCACGTTGCCTCCTGGGTCTGTTGATACTTGGACCCTTTTAGAGAGATTATTCCATGAACAATTTTACATGGGACAATCGAAAATAAGTCTGAAGGAATTGGCCAGTGTTAAGAGAAAGTTCACTGAACCCATTGATGACTATTTGAATAGATTTAGGCTGTTAAAATCCAGATGTTACACAGTAGTGCCTGAGCATGAGTTAGTCGAAATGGCCGCTGGGGGATTGGATTACTTTATTCGAAAGAAATTAGATACTCAGCATTTGAGGGATATGGCTCAGTTAGCCGATAGGGTTCGACAGGTCGAAAGACTAAAAGCCGAAAAAGCCCGAGTCTTTAAGAATAGTAAGAAAGAAAGGATTTCCTATGTTGGAACTGAGGAAGTAGAAGAATATCCTGAATTCGAATTCGAAGAGGTCGAAATCGACCTCGCTGAATTAAAACAGGCCCCGCCTTACTCCTGCAAAATGTTAGTTCCTACGAAAGGGAAAGATATTGTTGAAAATGAGAAAAGTGATAAGTTTCCAAAGAAGGTTTACACCTTCGATGTCACTAAATGTGACGAAATCTTTGACTTGCTTGTCAAAGATGGCCAACTAATTGTGCCATCAAATGTCAAAATACCCCCTTTGGACCAGAGGAAGAAAAGGGGATTTTGCAAATATCATAGTTTCCTAGGCCACAAGACCTCACAGTGTTTTCTTTTCAGGGATTTGATTCAAAACGCAATCAAAGATGGCAGATTAAAGTTTGCTGATAAGATGAAGATGAAAGTGGACGAAGATCCTTTGGACGTCGCAGACACCAACTACTCCGAGCCTGCATGCATTGGAGAAGTCAACATGGTGGAAATTGATCGAAGCGACACCCTAACTGGAGAGAAGGACATTGAAGTCGAAAACTGGGTGATGGTCGAAGTCAGCGAGGAAGTCACTGAAGGCATCCAGAATACACCAGACACTTCGATTGCTGGACCTGTGGCTGTTGCAGGAGAAACCCAGGCTACTGAAGGCCAAGGGGATCACAACGAAGGATTTACACAAGTCACTGAGGGCTTGAGTTTGGAATTAGAGAAAGTACAAATTACGCAGCCAGTCCCCTCTCAGAAGGAAATATGGGACACTCTAGGGGAACCCAGTGGAAAATATGACTATCTGGTCAAATATTCTGCCCCAGAAAGTTCGAGGGTCCAGATCGAAGATATAAAGCCCACAGGATGGGGCGATGACGAAACAAAAGAGGGGGATTTGGAAATAAATATGGTGGACATGGAAAGACCCCGTTCTGAGATGAAGGAAGTGGAAAAATACTTAGAAAAAGAAAAGCATAGGATGGGGGACAATCACGCTGGAGATGATACTCTCAAAGACTATCTCATGTCATGCCACAAAGGAGATCCAGGCATGATACTATGCCCTAGGTGCAGCATCCTCTGCAACCAAAGAATTGCTGCAAATTTCGAAAGGGTACAGAGGGCTCGAACTGGCAACAATTGGCGCCAGGATAACCAACTTTTTAGATGCTACCCCAAGGCTGGAGAGAGTTTATTGGAGTTTATTTTTCGCTGCTACAAGGGGGCAACTAAGTGCTTGGTGTGCCCAAGATGTTCTGCTGTATATGACCAAAGCATGGCTAGGGCCTTCGAAACGATCCCCTTCGCCCCTTGCTGGAGCCATCAAGAAACTGCCCAGATGGGTCCGCGTTTCGACAGCATATACAAACAGCGAAGACCTGACAGCCCTCACCCCAAAGTTGCTCGAAGAGTGACTTTCAAACTCCCTGCTGAAGTGCCAACCGATAGATGGCTGCAAGCCAGAAATGACAAAGGCAAAGACAAATGGAGGAATGCTGAACGAAATGCACGCCATGCTGTGACATACAGGAGGCAATTCAACACACAAAAAAGGGAGGAAGTCAGATTAGAAAATTACAAAGGAAGGAACCCCATGTCAAGATCCCAGTGGCGCAGACAGCAAAGGATTCGAAAGGCTGAAAGAGAAGCTGTGGCAAACAAATGGGATACTTCAACAAAGATACAAGGTGAATCGAGCACCAACAAACCAAAAAGTCAGACGGAAGAGAAACCTCCAGTCAACAGAAGGCTTTTCTCTGAAGATCAACAAGACGGACCAAAGGAATACACTCCAGGCCCGGAAGAGGACGAAGATATGATAACAGATAACTTCGAATCGGAGGGGGAGTCTTCATTTAACCTGAACTGTAACGTAGTGTCTGTGCTTCCCTGCGAATTCGGGCAAGAAACCGAAATCAATGAATATGAGGAAGAAGACACCACAGATTTAATGAAACATAGGCCCGTATGCTACTACGTGATGGACAATGGGGCTGTTGAAGAACAAAATGCGTTCTTCGAACGTCCAGAGCCTACAATGAAGAATCATCTCAAACCACTTTTCATTCGGGCGAAAGTGGGTGTCCATGGTGTGAACAAAGTTCTAGTGGATGGGGGCGCTGCAGTCAATCTGATTCCCCATTTCATGCTAAAAAGGTTGGAAATCCGCGAAGGGGATATCAAGCCCCATAATATGGTTCTATCCAATTATGAAGGAAAAGTGGGTAAAACACTGGGGGTGGTCCAGTTGGAATTAACAATAGGCTCAAGTTGCAGGCCCACCATGTTTATGGTTGTCGAAGCCAAGGCCAACTATAACCTACTGCTAGGAAGAGAGTGGATCCATGGCGTGGGAGCAGTTCCTTCGTCAATGCATCAACGACTAGTCCTGTGGAGAGATGACGGAATCGTGGAAAACATCGAAGCAGACCAGAGTTACTTTATGTCAACTGTCAATCTAGTTGACAAAAGGGATTATGATAAAAATCTGGCAAAGATTGCTCCATGTGTTCCAAATGATGAGATAAATGAAACTAGAAATGCCCACTACTACATGACACTTCGTCATGATGGACTTTACTGGGATAGAACAATAATCAGTAAAGAAGAGGAAGGTGAAGGTGCTATACAAAAACGGCCAGCAGGCTGGGACTTCGACAACCTTAGCCATGACTGAGTCTACCTTTCTCGAAAGGATTTCGGCCTATGTGGCTGAGAATGAATCAAAAGCGGCCTTAGAGGCTGAAATAAATGAATCATTTGAAAAAACGAATGAAGTTAGTGGGGGGGGTTCGAAATGCTCACCCAACGAAGAGTTGGAGATGGATCAAAGGTTGGATGCCATCTATAACAAAGAACCCTTAGGCTTCGAAAGGGATCCCGTAAACTCAGGTGTCAAAATGTTGGCACAGGACCCGCTCGAAGAAGTCAACTTAGGGGATGACAAAACGAAAAGAGTAACTTACGTAAGTGCTAAACTTAGCCCAGGCCTCAAGGAAAAAGTGATCGAAATCCTTAAGGAGAACAAAGATTGTTTCGCATGGGATTATGATGAGATGCCTGGTTTAAAGAGGGAGTTGGTCGAACATAGGCTGCCAATCAAAGATGGCAAGAGGCCCATCAAACAAACTCCCAGAAGATTCGCGCCAGCGGTTCTCACAAAAATTAAAGCTGAGATCGAAAGGTTGCTGCGTTGCAAATTCATCAGAACAACAAGGTACGTCGAATGGTTAGCAAACATAGTACCTGTTATCAAGAAAAATGGTTCTTTAAGGATTTGCATAGATTTTAGGGATTTAAATACTGCAACCCCTAAGGATGAATATTCCATGCCCGTGGCAGAAATGCTAGTAGATTCTGCTGCAGGATTCGAATACTTGAGCATGTTAGATGGATACTCTGGATATAACCAGATTTTCATTGCTGAAGAAGATGTTGCAAAAACAGCATTTCGTTGCCCAGGAGCCTTAGGCACCTACGAATGGGTGGTGATGCCTTTTGGTTTAAAAAATGCTGGGGCAACTTATCAAAGGGCGATGAATTCAATCTTTCATGACTTTATCGAAACCTTCATGCAGGTGTATATTGATGATATAGTCATCAAATCTATATCTGCAGAAGCACATTTGCATCATTTAAGCCAATCATTCGAGCGAATGAGAAAACATGGCTTAAAAATGAATCCCCTTAAATGTGCATTTTTTGTGCAGGCTGGAGATTTTCTTGGTTTTGTGGTCCACAAGAAAGGAATTGAAATCAACCAGAACAAAACCAAAGCCATAATGGAGACGAAAGCACCTGCGTCAAAAAGGGAGTTGCAATCTCTGCTAGGGAAAGTTAACTTCCTCAGAAGATTCATTTCGAACCTGAGTGGAAGGACTCAAGCTTTCTCTCCGTTACTTCGCCTGAAGCAAGGTCAAGCCTTCGAATGGAACGAAGCTCACCAGGAGGCGTTTGACAAAATAAAAGAATATCTTTCCCAGCCTCCTATGTTGTCTCCACCATCATGGGGGAAGCCCATGAGATTGTACATATCTGCCTCTGAAGTTAGCATAGGTAGTATGTTAGCACAAGAAGATAACAATGGCGTCGAAAGAGCCATATACTATCTAAGTAGAGTGCTGAATGATGCAGAGACCAGATATAGCAACTTAGAAAAGCTATGTCTCTGTTTGTATTTCTCTTGTATGAAACTCAAGTATTATATAAAACCTGTTGATGTTTATGTTTCGTCTCACTTCGATGTCATTAAACATATGCTTTCAAAGCCAATAATGCATAGTAGAGTTGGAAAGTGGGCTCTGGCCTTAACAGAATATTCATTGACGTTCATGCCCTTAAAAGCTATGAAAGGTCAAGTGATTTCTGATTTCATTGTGGATCATTCGTTGGTTGAGCAGACAAGCATGAGTTACGTCGAAATACAACCATGGAAATTGTACTTCGATGGTTCAACCCACAAGAATGGAAGTGGTGTTGGAGTCCTTCTAATTTCTCCTGAAGGAATTCCAACAAAATTCAAGTATAAATTGGATGGTCCTCGTTGTTCGAACAACGAAGCTGAGTATGAAGCGCTCATTGTTGGACTTGAAGCTTTGTTGGAATTGGGGGCAACCAGAGTCGAAATTAAAGGAGATTCTGAGTTGGTGGTCAAACAAATCACAAAAGAATATAAGTGCATAAAGGAAAATCTAATGATATACTTCGTCATAGTCAATAGGCTATTGAGAAAGTTTGAATACATGGATATTCAACACATACCAAGATTAGAAAACCAAGAAGCAAATGACTTAGCGCAGTTGGCTTCAGGTTATAGAGTATCTACCAAGAATCTTAAGGATTTGGTCGAAATAAGGGGAAGAGTTATGGCTACTAGATTCACACCATCGGATCTGGAAAGTATGAGATTGGGATATGCCGAGAAACAGGGATTCGAAATTCTAGCCATAAATACTTTGTCAGATACAGATTGGCGAAGTCCATTAAAGAGTTATTTAGCAGACCCAACTCTAAAAGTAGATAGAAAAACAAAATATAGAGCATTGTCATATCTCCTCATGGGGAACGAATTGTTCAAAAAGACCCAAGAAGGTGTTTTATTGAAATACCTAGGAGAGAGTGAGGCATATTTAGCATTGTCCGAAGTCCATAATGGGGCATGTGGGGCACACCAAGCAGGCCATAAAATGAAATGGTTGCTATTTCGATATGGTTTGTATTGGCCTAGCATGCTTAAAGATTGCATAGACTTCGCGAAAGGATGTGAGGAATGTCAGAAACACGCAGGAATTCAACACGCCCCTGCAAGTGAGCTGCATTCGATCATCAAACCATGGCCATTCAGAGGATGGGCATTAGACCTGATAGGCGAAATAAATCCTGCTTCGTCCAAAGGTCAGAAATATATCTTGGTAGGAGTAGATTATTTTACCAAATGGATTGAAGCTATACCTTTGGTAGTTGCTGATCAAGAGGCAATTATCGAATTTATACAAAAGCACATTATCTATAGGTTTGGATTACCAGAAAGTATAACTACAGACCAAGGTTCTGTATTTACTGGTAGAAAGATGCAAGGATTTGCCCAAGAAATGGGGTTTAGATTGCTAACATCAACCCCATATTATGCTCAAGCAAACGGACAAGTCGAAGCGGCAAACAAAGTAATAATAGGATTAATCAAGAAGCATATTGGCAAGAAGCCAAGAAATTGGCACAAAACTCTGGACCAAGTATTATGGGCTTGTAGAACATCTCCAAAGGAAGCCACTAACACTACTCCTTTCCAACTTACATTCGGCCATGATGCAGTGTTACCAGTAGAAATTCATCTGCAATCAGTTCGAATACAGAAACAAAACGAAATTCCAGCCGCGTTATATTGGGAAATGATGATGAATGAATTAGTTGAATTGGACGAAATTAGATTACGTGCGTTGGAGATTTTGATGAGGCAAAAAGAAAGAGTGGCCAGAACATACAATAAGAGGGTGAAGAAAAAAGTATTCGTTATTAATGACTTGGTTTGGAGAGTCATATTGCCTATGGATAAGAAGAACAAAGCATTAGGTAAATGGTCACCTCATTGGGAAGGACCTTTTCGAGTACTAAAAGTTTTCTCTAACAATGCCTACGAAGTCGAAGAACTCTTGGATGATAAACGTGTCCTAAAGGTTAATGGGAAATATTTAAAGAAATATAAACCAAGCCTGCGGGAAATTCGAATAGTAACAACGTAAACAAAGTATTATAAAAAAGCCAAGATGGCAAGATAAGAATGCCAAAATGGCGTTGTTCGAATATTACATTGAAAGAACCAAAGTTATGGTCAGATAGACAAAAAATCTAGAAATAAACATTATTTTTCAATCGAGTAAAGGTACTTCGAAATGTTTCAAGTCTCTGCTGAGCAAACCGCCTGGCACCTTCCAAGGTTGTCACTTCTCCTTTAAGTTGTTCTGCAGTCTCCATTTCTGCAAGCCCCCGGTTGAGAAGCTCTTCGAATTGGTTACCTGCAGGATTAGTTTCGAAGGCTAGTTGTTGTTCCTTAGCCTCCTTAACTTTCTGCTGAAGTTCCAGAATCTGCCTTTCCCAAATAAGAATGGACTCAGCTCGAGCCTCATATTCAGTTTTTGCCTGCTTCAGATGCATAGCCTGATCTTCAGCTTCTTGAGAAAGCTTCGAAGCTTGTTCATAGGCGGCATCCATAGCAATGCGTTTCTCGTGAACCTTCTTGGCAGCAGATTCGTCTTGGAGAAGATAGCCAGTTACGTTGTCCAGCAAATTCTGAAGATCAAACAAGAGAGTACTAACTGGCAAAGAGCAGCTGGAAAGATTAACCTTTGTAAGCAGCTCCTTCATAGTATAGCAAGCAGTACTATCTTGCTTAAGCACTTCGAAGATATCCACATTGAGAATAGTTCTCCTAATTTTGTTGAGAAGAACAACTCTTTCATCTGTGGGAAGGGGATAGCTGGTTGAACTTGTGCCAGCCCTAACGAGTGGGATGTCCCTCTGGGCCAACTTTGCCTTCATGTACCCAATAGGGTCATTTCGCCTCAGAAGTGCCAGTTCCTCGTCAGTCATTCGAGACGGAGAGGATTGGGGGAATTCCACGCGTAGGGGAACCTCGTTTGTTTCAACCTTTGGGTTTTCGTTGATTGTATCACCATCCCCTTCATTTGCTTCGTACTCTTGATCTTCTTCATCCTCGACCAAATCTACCACTTCGATACCATCCTTTTCACCGCTATGTGCATTAGACTCCGTCTCGGCAGTCGAACCATCATTGTCATTTTCCCCATCATTGGCGTTTTCCTCCTCAGATTCTTCGTCTGCAGATTCTTCGAATCCTTGTCCAGAATCAGCTTTTTCCTCTTCAGTCTGAGTATCCTTTGGATCCTCTTGAAGAGTTTCAAGAGGAGACTTTTGAAGAACCCTTTGTGAATCCTCTGCAGACGTTTGAGGTATGGTTTCGTTCACCTCTTTCAGAGGAATGGAGGTACCTTGGTCATCTGGCTGCTCAGAAGTTCCAGCCAAAACCGCCACGTTGGAAGAACCTTTGTTTTGGACCAAATTGCTGGAGTCTCCTTGAGGAGAGGAGTTAAGCGGAACAGCAGCCCTGGACGGTGAGGTCGAAATAGTAGAAGTGGGATTCAGGATGTTCTGCAAGGAACAGCAAAGTGTTAAAGGATGACACTCACCAAGGTAATAAGAAGTTAAACATTTTTTAGAAAAAGTTCGATTTACCTGTGGCCCCTCAGAAGAGAGGTTACTAGCTATGCGTTCCAACTGTGGGTTGGAGGTCGAAGGTGGATTTTTGGATTGTGGTAAGGGAGCAGCATCCCTGGAGTCGAGTCCAGAGACACTAGTAGGAACAATACTTTTTGGTGTAGCTTTCTTTAGCTTCTTCTTCGAAGCAATGTTTGAGTTTCCTCCAGCAGTCAGATCTTCCCCAGTGGTGCTTGGTTTCCGCTTCTTGGGAGTAGTGGGGGGAAGCTTGTTGGTCTGAACGAATTTTAACGAAGTTAGATATAAAAGGATTGAGTGAATTCGAAGCATAAAAAACTAAGTGATTACCGTTGGAATTGGGGCACTTGTTGTTGTTGGCGTTGTTGTTGTTGGTGTAGTTGCAGCAGCAGTAGTCGTTTCGGGTGGATTAGTCTTTTCGGTAGTTTCGATGGAGGCTTGAGAGGCACTCCCTTCCTTCGATTTCGAGGCAGTGGTCTTTATCCTGATAGCTGAAAATCAAAACATTTAAAGCAAAGGTTAAAGATTTGGAAAATAAAAGATATTTGGGAGTTTTTCCCAAGCATTCGCACCTGTGCCTTGATCAGATTTAATTGACATGGCAGAAAGGTCATATCGAAGATGTCCTGGGAAATCATGAAGCCAGTGTCGAGCCCATGTCACAGTCTCAGATGGCTTTGGTTTCCTTTGAAGATATTTGAACATCTCTTTGCAAGTAAACCACCATGGATATGGGGGAAACCAAGCCAGAGCCAGTTCTGAGGTAGGTAATCTGGGAAATTTAGGTGGATGCATTTCGAATGCCAACCTATACCTATCCTCAGGTGACAGCCCTGAAGGAAGTTTTAGCTTGGAAACTTTTTGTTTAAATTTTTCCTTCAAGGTCTCAGCCGCTTGATGCACAGTGGAGTCCAAGCGTGTAGGGTCGTAAGTAGTTTCGAAGTAATTTTGAAAAGCTTTTATTTCTTTGGCATGAGTAAACATACCTTTCTTTGCTGGTACCTGCACATCGAAGGCATCAATTAGTTTCTGTCGAATAGTAAGTGTATCGAACATACAAGTTTGATAAAACTTAATCCACCACTCCAGAAATCCTTTGGCCGCGAGATGAGTAGGTTCGAAGGCTATCAGTTCAAATTGGGCAAAGCCCTGATATTGTTCTTGTTGGATCTTGGCTTCCCTTGCCTTGAAAGTTCGACCAGATGTGATGGCGCTCTCAGTCTGGAACAAAGGTTCAGGAATCAGTTGGCATAGGCCAAACTGCCTCGAAACGAAGTTTGGTTGGTAGGCAAAGAGAAGAATTTGGTTCTTAGCTGGGGTTATCCTTGAAGAGATAAGTCTAGGAAGCAAGAAAGCTCTCCACACATCTTGGATTTCCTTACTCTTGATGGCTTCTGAGAGAGCCATGGTGAACCAAGAAGGTCCATGAGCCCTCGAAGCAAAGGGCGCCATGCTCTCTTCGAACTTGTGTCTTTTTGAGAGTATCAAGATGTACTTCGAAAATTGAACCTTGAAGTCATCCTTGTCATCATTAGGGGTTAGTCTTCGAAGCCTAGTGCCTTCGACTATCCTATCACTTATTTCTGCATCCTGTTCGTCTATGGTGTTGGCAGTTGATAAAGAAGGTTCGAACATGGCGTTGAGCCATAATTGAAGTAACCAAAATGGGCCAGCTAAAAGAATGTTTTTAGAAGTGTGGGATTTGAGGCTCGAAACAGCTGACCTCAGGCTCTCATAGAGGTCAACTAAGAGTAATTCGCTTAGGCACACTTTGCGATTTTCATGTAAATCCCTAGCTAAAGGAATGAACCTACTAGCTACCTGCAGGGATCTACTGCAGAAAACGTACCTAGACAGCCACAGGGTTAAGAAAGCAATGTGCTCTGTGTCAGACACATTATCCCCTTCAGCATGATAATGGCCGATAAATTTGGAGAAGCTGGCTAACTTGACTTCGAAGTCAATTATGCTTGAGTGCTCTTCATTGTCAGGAACATAAGTTTCCCCCACTGGCGACAGCCCAGTAATGGCTGCTATATCGAAGAAGGTTGGGGTGATCATTCCACCTGGAAGATGGAAAGTGTTGTAGGTACTATCCCAGAAATAGAGGGACGCAAATAGCAGAGGATGACTATAGGTGAATCCAGGTTTCGACAGCTTAATAAGGTTATAAATGCCTAGTTCTTCCCATTGCTGGGATTTTTTGGCTTCTACTTTCGTAAACCAGTTTTGATAAGCAACATCAGCAGTAGGGCAAGATCGGAATGGTTTAAAATTGCTTTTTACATAATCCAAGATAAATGGGTCCTTGGGATGAACAGTTGAGGTTTCTGTGGTATTCGGATTAAGAAATTCTACTGCCCTAGGGGCATCCATTTTGTTGAATAAAGGTTTGAAGTTATAACACACGGGAAAAATGGTCCTGGTGTCCTTTAGTATTTCAAAAACTGTAAGAGGGCCATTTAAGGCTAACCTCTTACCAGCAACATGGGTAGGGATGAGTACCTGTGATGCGTACAACATTTCTTTTTCTTTGGAAATCATTTGAGGAGCAAGAGCAGATTGGCCTTGAATGGTGACGATTTTACTCTCCATAGTTGCTCCTGTAGTTTTTCCCTTCTTCTTGGAGGCTTTCTTGAGTTGAGATGATGTGGAAGAAGACATTTTTGTTGTTTGAGAGCTTAGAGTGTTTATAAGAGAAGAAGAGTAAAATTCCAGAGTTTGAAAGGTTTAGAGTGTAAAGAAGGAAAAAGGAAGGTTAAATTGACGTTTTATAATAAGAAGATGAAACATCCACCGAGTGAAAGTATGATACGTGGAGATCATGGATTGGTGTGATGAAGAGGTGGCGAGAAGTTGATATAGGTAATAGGCGTGATTTTAAAAACAATCATTACTTATAACTGCACCATGCTGTGAAGTGACTTTGGGCGGTTAAGGTACCCAAAGGGTGCTATGATTGATGTGACTAGGGTCAAACGCATTAAATGCTATGATGATTCGAAGATCCTATCAAAATCTTGTATAAATGTTTAAAATAGGTATTTCTCAGAGAGATCGAAATACATATTTTAAAGGGGCAATTTGTTGGCTGAAGATTTTGATAATGTTATTTAGAATTCAAAAAGAGCTAGAAGTTCTGATCGAAATGGAATTAAAACACCACGCTTCGAAATTGCAGAAGCAGTGTTTCGAATGAGTGTGTCAAAGCTTGAAGCTTCGAACGGTGATCTTGGGAGCATATCCAAAGGGATCTCGGAACAGCAGCGAAGCTAAGTCTGAGAAGAGCGTTCGAAGCAGAGAAACACCAAAGCATTTGAAATTTAAATGAAAGCGGGACTTTCAAAGTTTGAAAGTTATGTGTTGGAGCATTTGGGGACACGTGGAAAGATGAAAGGAGCATTGTCTTGCATGTTCGAAACGTGGCATGATCTTGTAGCGAGACCGTTAGGGTCGAATTAGTATAAATAGAAGTCTTAGTGTTAGGATTTCAGTGTGTCATATCTGTTATACAAAATACTCAATAACATTCAAACTACCACATGGCAAGGGAAACGAATGCAAGAGAGATGTATGTATGATAGCACCATGTATTTCTAATTTAATAAAAGCCTTTTTACTATTTCCAGCACTTTCCTTCTTTTTCTTTCTGTCGAATAACATTTACAAGTTTCTTTATCTACTGTCTTTTCATTTCAAAGCCTTTTCTTCAAAGTTTTACATTTTACTGCATTCTTTATATTTCGAAGCACTCTATATTCCAGAGAACTTTTACGCTCTCAATACCTTTACTTTCAAGTATTATTCTTCAAGCATGTACTTTCACTTAAAGTCATTTCTAGATTTCTTGCATTAAACGCTTTCTTCACATTTTAAACTTCCACATTCCAGAAACCTTTTATGTTAAATGTTTTATGGGTCGAAACCAATTACTTCATTTTCCATACAGTTTTATATGTCTTTTCAATCAGCATTACAATTAGCAATCATTCGTATAACTTAGTTTTCACATACATTTTGACCATATTTTAAACTCTTAGAGAGAGGGATCGAAGTAAACCAAACATTTGTACAATGGCACCCATGAATAATTGCTCGATTGTGAGAGTAACCTTGATATCCAAGGAGTCCTAGGATCAATCTAGTCGATCCTGTGAGTTACCAAAGAGATTGAGTAGCGTTAATAAAGATTATTCGATAGTTTGGAAGACTAGCGGTTGTTTACCAGAAATCACTGGAAACACCCCCATAAGCCGAACCACTAATCCTCTCTCTATCTTCAACCTCGAAAACAAATGCTTGAATCGACCATGAGTTAAAGTTTGATAATTCCTTGTTAAGACAGATTGTGACTATATTAAATCTGTTTTCACATGACAAAATCAAATCGCAATCAGCATAATTTCATTTTACGTATCAATGTATAAAAATTAAACTGTGAAACAATCCGTCATTCAATTTGTTGATTGGTCCCCTACTGATTCAAGTGTGAAATCAATTATCAGCCTCCATATCCATACATATTCCAAAAGAAGAACCGATTAAATCAAGAAAATAAATACAAAAATCTCAATTAGATACAAATAAATATAATAGTAAGCAAAATAAACAACAAAATTGATGAGAATATACTGCCTTCTTTTATCAAACATGTGATGGGAGAAATTGAAATTTAAATAGATTAATAATAAATTGAAAGAGGAGGCAAAAGAAATAAGCTTCTATCTATTTGGAGAATCAATCGTAAATATATATGTGTGAGCTTTGTATTCACCAAGACTAACCAAATAAAAAAAGGCAAAACTCAACCTCATATTTTAATTAAAAAAATTAAAAAAATTGAGAAATAAAATCTGAATAAAAAAAACATACCTAACAGCAAAAAATAAACAATATCATGGTTGTGTTGTTCGTCACATGCAAGCCCAAAAATCCTCTTCTGCAACTCTCAAACCTAAAGATAAAGATATCCCATTTTAGGTGTCAAGTTAAGTTTTTTTTTGGAAAAGGAGAAATAGTAAGACAACCCTAAAAACGAAAAGATATTCCAAACTACATTTCAGTTTCAACTTTCAATCACATGTTTCAATCACTCACCTTCGTCACTTACATATGTATGAATCAAATTAACGTTAAAAATTGCATTTGAAGGAAATTCTTTTATAGATCTATAACGGGTGTTGTTGGTTATTGATGTTGTTGAGATTCAGAGGTCTTGGTTGCGACCACCATTCTTACGCTTGAACGTCTGAAACAAATAAATTAACAGGTTAGGATGAGAATATTAGATGGTTGAGATTACAACGAAACGAAATTGGTAGCAACAAAGAGAGAAGAATGAAAAGAGATGGAGCGGCGCAGGAAGAAGATGAAATTAGGTTTTCTGATTTGTGTTTTAATAGAGTTGGGTGAATGAGTTATTTGTTGAATTCAAATTCTGTAAAAAAAAAAACATTGGAATTCAAATATAAATAAATTAACCGTGAATGAAACATTGGAATTGGAATTCAAATATAAATAAAATTCAAATATAAATAAAATAAATTAATAAATCAAATAAATAAAAAAATAGTATAAAATTATGATAGATTGACATGTCAGCAAAATTAAATGCCAAATGAATATGGTAACAGCATAGTGTTGATTAGTCTATTATACCATTGGAATAAGAAAAGTTATAACATCTAATCAAAATGTTATACTTGGAATTTCCAGATACTTTACTTTTAATAGATTGATAATAGATAGATTTAGAAAGTAGCACAAACAATATGATGCTTTGAAAATATTATTATATAGAAATCAAGACAGTTTTAATATTATATTTTACCATAATCATAATTAATTAATATATAGGAAGCAGTAAAACTATAATTCCACCATGATTAATGTCACTTAGAATACTGAACCACTTAGAAAACTATAATCGATTGACTATTTTAAATTAATAATTATTTAATTTACATAATAATTTTAAACTATAATCGATTGACTATTTTAAATTAACAATTATTTAATTTACAGAATGATAGTCATGATGGATTATGGATAACAGTTACAAAATTGACAATGAATAGGAGGTGTTGAAAAGACATGGAATGGAACTGCGTTGTGGGGAGTGTTTAGGAGAATATGAAAATCTGAAATAGAGATCAAAGAAAATATCCACGTAAAATGTTTTTGAAATAAAAAGACAGTGAGTAAAATGAATTTTGTTATATTATTGATAATTGTGACTATTTTTTTATCAATTATAATAACATAATAATGAGAAGAAATAATTTTTTTATGGAGATATTAGAGTTAGTGAGATTACTTATTACTAATTAAAAAAAAGTTAATTAATTATTATTAATGATTAGTTATTAAGTATATTATATGATTATAAATAAGTATGATCATTTTTTTTGACGGAGTAGATAAGCATGATAATGATAATGATGGTACGATTTTTATGATGAGTTGTAGATATTCTGTAACCGTTCTTACTCTAATAAAAATCTTCTCCCACCATTTACCGTACTTCTTGACTAACCTTTCACGATTTCGTTCAGTTATTTTCATTTTGATATTAAAAAGGAAAATAAAATATATCTTTTATTACCAAAAATTCGTCTATAAATAGCAGTAGTATCAGTGCAAGCATTGTATAGTTGAAAATAAAGCGAAAAGCAAGAAAGCATGAGTCGTGGAAACCAGAAAGAGGTGAATCATTTTCTTCCCATTTCATTTACAAATCGTTTCGTTACTGAATGCTTGTTTACGAGATTTTCTTTCTATCTGTATGTAATTCTGCATTTTCCGACGACTTATGATCTTCCCGCGACTGTTCGATGCATCTTCCAGTCACTGTTCAAGGCCCCTTCCGGTGACAGTTCGATGCATCTTCCAGTCACTGTTCGATGCGCCTTCCGGTGACTGTTCGACGCATCTTCCAGTCACTGTTCGATGCGCCTTCCGGTGACTGTTCGACGCATCTTCCAGTCACTGTTCGATGCGCCTTCCGGTGACTGTTCGACGCATCTTCCAGTCACTGTTCGATGCGCCTTCCGGTGACTGTTCATGCATCTTCTGGTGTCTATATTTGCATCGTCAACATTTGTTTTTGATTTTCTTTATTTCCGATTTTACATTTTTCTCCGGCGACATGTGCACTCTTCAGTTACGTTTTTATGTGTCTTGGTTTGTTTCTTGTTTCTTCCCGATTTTACATTTTTCCGGCGACTTGTGCAGTTTCCGTATAAGATTTTATACTCCGGTAATACAGTTATTGCTCGTGATGATTAGCGATTAATTTTTGCCTAACTGTTTGTAAGTGTCTGATGCAGTTTTTTTTAGTACAAGTTGTGTGATTCTGTTACGAAAACCGTGGATTGGATTTAAGCGTAACTGTTTTGCTTCCTAAGTAATAATTACTATACGTAAATATTAGTTACCGAAAAAATGACGATATTGAGTAGTAGAGATATTGACTCTATTATTCGCTATTTTTATGATAAAGAACATATTGCGGTTAATTTGCTATTAATTCATATGCGCCTAACTATTTTTATGTTAATTTGCTTATTATTTTATTTGTTTATACACAATGCTTTGTAGCACACAGGCTCACACACAAATGACTGTGTAATTGGAAATGTTTAATATCATAATTCTGTTTTGCAGCGTTACTGTACTCTCGAGTTCGATGGTGCATCCAGTGGAAATCCTGGAAAATCTGGTGCAGAAGCTGTACTGCGTTCTGGGAATGAGGTGTACACTTTATGTATCAATTCATATTTGTAACTATATACTATAAACTAGATATCAAATGTAGCTAAATCTTGGATTTCTTTAAAGGTCCATCGCTTCAGTCGAGGACTGGGCACTCAAACAAATAATTCTGCTGAGTATCAAGGTTTAATTTTGGGATTGAAAGAAGCCAATAACAAAGGGTATGATCATGTTGAAATCCGAGGTGATTCCAAGCTTGTCTGCGAGCAGGTTAGTTTAGTTCTTCTAATTGTTTACGAAATATCTTCCTTTTTATAAGGAATTTACCATGACATTTTATTGCTATATAAAAATTTACCCTAATATTTTATTGCTTTTGCAACAGTTTGCAGGTAAATGGAAAGTCAATAACCCGAATTTAAGAGACTGCGTAATAAGGCTTTGGACTTGAAGGATAATTTCAAGTCAGTCACTGTTGAACATGTTCCTAGGGTATTATCCTCTGCTCTATTTTGTTTATTGACATAATGAAATAATGTTTCTCAAATTGCCATCTTTCTTAATTGGATTTTGATCTATGGCACCACTGTCATTAGTCCTGTATATTTTCCCTTATTTTATGGTAATTTTAACAAATGCCTTTCCTTTTTTTTAATGTTTTAAGGCTTAAATTCTAATGGATCTTATATTTTTGCAGCTGGCCAAGTTCAAGAAGACTATTACTACTACTGATCATCTGTGACAGCATGCCACTATCAAAAACTATTGGCAACTATGTTACTTTTTTGTTTCCTGCATTCTGTTTGCAATTTGAACATTTGCTTTAGTGCTGCGGGCTTAAATGCTACTTTTAATGTTTATGTTTGGATGTTATGTGAATGTTTTTGAATTTACTATTTTCTGCCTTCATTTGTTTGTTTAGATTTTTTAATCTTATGTGATGACACTTATTTTTCTGTTTGATGTAATGAGACCCCAAAAGTAACATGTTCAAACATATCCATCCTACTTTGAATCTTTGACTAAGACGTAAGTAACATTTACAAAGATTTCACTGTTCAAACATATTCATTCCACTTTGAATCTTTGGTTAAGACGTAAGTAACATTTACAAAGATTGGTTAAGACGAAAGTAACATTTACAAATTTTTCACTGTTCAAACATATCCATCCCACTTTGAATCTTTGGTTAAGACGTTTGTTTGTACTTTTTTGAACATTCTCTTTACACAAGATGGGATATTAAAACACTTTACCGAGTTTATTTAGAAAATTCATATTTATCAAGCACTTGATTTTAAAATAAAAAACTTATATAACTCTTCCAAATTTCGAACATTCAATCTAGTTGTCCATGGCGATGGAGGTATGAAGAGTTTCAAATGACTATGTATTGTATAATGTTGCCCTCTATAATTGATTTGTAAAAAGTTGCCCTTTATAAATGACTATGTTTTGTATCTATGTAAAGTACAATTGTTAACCATTATAACCTCTCATATATCAATATATTATACTTTATCTCTATTTAGAATTTTGTGCAAACTTTTTTTTGTGTGTTGCCATCTACTTTTACCTAAAATCCCCAAATTTTTGAACGACACTTTTGTTGTACACATTATAATATTATTATTGTTTTCAAGACCAACAGTTCACACTATTTCATATGATTAATGTTTCATCTTCTCAAAATATTCACTTTATATTGGTGAAACATTAAAAATTTAGATTTAAGATAAACCTACAACTTTTCAAGAATCCAAATGCAATTTATATGACGAGGTTAGACTTTTAATTAATTATTTCGCACCATGTTGGTTTAACCAATATTATAGGTATCTATACCACATTTACTTATTCTTTTTACAATTTAACAATAACACAATAGCTAGCACGTTTGCTAAGTGTTATTGCACCCTAAAATTTACCTTCTTATCTTTTGATCTAATTGGCTTATATTTCTTTAATATACATTTATTCATTGGGATGAGATTAAGGTGTTCTTGTCTTCATGGTTCTTTTCAAGCCCTAGAAGAGAAAATTTTGACAATCAATGAAAGGAGGATCAAATATCCTCGTTTTATTGAAGATTTGTTTTTAAAATATGAGATTTTGAATGGTTTTAGTTCTCATCAGACTAAGGAGGATACTTTAGGAACATTGATTATTTAACATTATTTATTTTGTTTCATAAAAAAGCATCTTGGAGACTTTTTAGGAAATTTTATATTTGTGTTCCTATTTTTGTAGAGAAGATTTTACAGAAGATTTATAGCTTGAATATTTGATTTGCGTGAAGAGTCCAAACTTATGCTTTCAAGAGTCTTTTTATAAGGACTTTCTAAATCAAAAACACTTGGAGAAGCTGTGTGCATGAGATAAGGGTTTAGGGTTTTAGTTTGTTCTTTGTTCATTGTGATCCACTTCTTATCACTTTAATATTAGAGTTGAATTGAGTTTTAGTTGTTATTTGTCAATCACTCATAAGCTTTTAAGCAAGAGTGGATTGTAGGTCAAGTTACCTTTGTTCTTCATCCAAAAGCTTTTAAACAGAGTTGATTGTTTGTCTTTGAAGAAGTGCTCTTCTACTTTAGTTATCATTGTTAGTTTGTCATTGGTTTGTGACTAAAAGGAAGTGAGGGAGATCTCATATCTAGGAGGGTCTTAGATAGAAATAACACGAGTAGTGATTAGGTGATAAGTTTGTAAAACAAGGGTTGTTTAAAACTTCAAACTAATACTATTTTAATGTGTTTCCTTCCTGACTTGGATGCCTCCAGAGTAGGTGATGTTGCACCAAATTGGTTTAACAATTGATTTATGTTCTTTACTTTTTGCAACTTATTTTACTTGTATAATTGTTTTAGTTGTTGTGATTGATCTGATAGCAGTGTTGTGATATCTAGTTCGACATCTGATATATGTGTGCCAAAATTTCAGTTGGATTCTCGAATAGCTACGATAATGTTACCAAATTGAGAGGTTAACATACGCATTACCTTATTAACTATCATCTTATCCGTTAGGGTTTCACCATAACCCTTCATGAGATGGACAAGGTTAAGCATCTTCGACACACGGGTAGAATGAATTTTCTTATATTATAGATAACTAGTATGACACCCGTGCATTTGCACGGGTACCGGCCTGACACTCTCATTGAACTAAGCAGAGTTCATTTAGAAAGAAAAAATAATCAAATTTTATGATATTATCTATAATAAAAAATAACTTAAATAAAAGAATAATTTAATTTGTAAAATTCTATTTTGTATTGTTAGTTTGTGCAATGAGTATAAATCAATAAAATGGAATAGTTTTAATTAAATAAATAATGTAAAATTTAAATAGTAACAAAAACATATCATTCTTATTTATATTATTTATACTGTTTCACTTGAGTATAAAGTGCAAACACATATAATTTTTAATCAAAATATTTTGGTAAGATATATTTAATTTGCAAACTAAATACTTATATATTTAATATGTTAGATACCTTTTCATTAATATTAGTTTCTCAGCAAGTCTCTAGATTTTCTGGTGCAGACGGAATTTTCTCTTTAGTGGGATTCCTGTGCGTTCGCACGGGTACCGGTATGGTGTGCGCATTTGTTTTCAAAATATAATAAAAGTAAAATCAATTTTTTTAAAAGAGATAATAAATCAGTGTCTATAATTCTTTCAATATATAAAAATATTTGAATCAATAACATATATGTTATTTATATATAAATATTATTTTTGTTTTGGAATTATTGTCCAAAATATTTAAACCAATAATAAAGTTGTTCTATTATTATTCAATATTTTGATCAGTAACTTTATGTTTCCGTTAATATTTAATAGTTTGATCAATAACTTCATGTTTTCGTTATTATATAATATTTTGATAAATAATTTCATGTTTCCGTTAATATTCAATAGTTTGATCAATAAGTCTATGTTTTCGATAATATTCAATATTTTGATAAGTAACTTTATGTTTTCGTTAATATTCAATATTATGATCAGTAACTTCCACTACAAGAAATATCATCTCCAGCCACGTGATTTTGCCACGTGATTTTCATGTGGCTAAAAAAATCCAGTTGCGACGTGAAGATCACGTGACAACATATTTTATTAATAAAATAAAGAAGCCTGATGGTTGTCTGGCTTTTTTTATAAAAAAAAATATGTTGCGACGTGGGATTCACGTCGCTACTAAAAATACAATAAAAAATAATTTAATTGGTCTAACGTTCAGATGGTTGTCATTTTGAAATTTTGAAAAAGTAAGTTGCGACGTGTTTTTCACGTCGTAACATTTAAGAGGGGAAAATCAAATCATTACAGACTGGCGTGTTCAGGCTTTGAAGGCATGTGAAGAAAGAGAATATGACTGTTGAGATGGTTGCGACGTGAAAATCATGTGACAATGTTGCGGCGTGATTTTCACGTCGCTAAGTGCTTTATATATTTATTTCAATCACGCTCCACAGACAGATAATATTGTTATATTAGAATAAAAACTCTTCTTCTTCAACCCTCTTCTCCTCATTCCATCCCTCCATAACCATTTTCTTCTTCATAAAATTTCTTCTTCTCCAATATAAAATCTCTTCAATCTCCATTAATTCTTGTTTTAAGGTAAATTCAATTCAAATTTGTCTCTATTTTGTTAACAAATTTTTATTTATTGTATTATGGGATGTAATTTTTTTAAATTTTTCTTTGAATAGAAGAAGATTGATTGAAGTAGATTGCAAAAAGGTTGGACAAGAAGATTGAAGGAGTTAGAAGATAAGAGGTATTTCTTGGATTTTTTTTTTTTTGAATTTAGTATATTTTCTGAATTTAGTTAAATTTTAGGTTGAATTTGGGTTAAATTATAATATTGTAATTTTAATTGAATTTGGTTGAATCTGATTTTATTTAATTTATAAAAACAGAATAAAAAATATTTAATTTGTTAGGAATAATAATATTAATCATTTTTATTATTTAATTTATTTTAAATTTAAAAATAAAAAAGATTATATCGTTATTACTTTATATTTTATATCTTTATAACCATTTAAAATTTAAGTTGATTATATTCTTAGGGGTATATAATAAAAATTTAGTAATAAGTAAATTAATGTTACAAAATAAATAATAATAAATATAGTAATTAGTGAAAAACACAAATAAATAAATAAATTGTGATGAATACAATAGTTATAATTATTAATTTATGTAGTAACTTAGTGAATAATAAAAATAATAACAATAGTCATTTTAATCATTTGCAATTTAAAAATCAAAAAGATTTTATCCTTATAAGTTTTTATTTATCTATTATCAATCTATTAAAAGTAAAGTACCTGGAAATTCCAAGTCTAACCTTTTGATTAGATGTTATAACTTTTCTTATTCCAAGGGTATATTTGTAACTTTCTGAAATACTTGCACCATATTGATTTGACAATAAATATGGCTGATGTGTCACACTATGGTTTTTTCTGCCACTTTTTATTTTTTTTAATTATTTCTAACTAACAACAATTATGCCATTTTGTTTATATTTACACGTTATAATCACACCTAATTATGTGCTACATACCACTTCCCAAAACCCTCATCCAAACCAAAGGTCATTCAATTTGAAATTTAAATTAAAACACTCATATTATAGCTGCTACGTACACTGGGTTTTGAAATTCTAATTATTCCACTAAACCCTAATCACGTTTTTTGTTGCAAGATTTAAATTGGCAGCACAAGATGAACAACCATCATAAATAAATGTTGAGTTCTTGAAACGGTAAATCTATACAACCAAAGAAATCGTTTTTCCCAAGATGCAACAAATAACTCATTCACCCAACTCTATTAAAACACAAATCAGAAAACCTAATTTCATCTTCTTCCTGCGCCGCTCCATCTCTTTTCATTCTTCTTTCTTTGTTGCTACCAATTTCGTTTCATTGTAATCTCAACCATCTAATATTCTCATCCTAACCTATTAATTTATTTGTTTCAGACGTTCAAGCGTAAGAATGGTGGTCGCAACCAAGACCTCTGAATCTCAACAACATCAATAACTAACAACACCCGTTATAGATCTATAAAAGAATTTCCTTCAAATGCAATTTTTAACGTTAATTTGATTCATACATATGTAAGTGACAAAGGTGAGTGATTGAAACATGTGATTGAAAGTTGAAACTGAAATGTAGTTTGGAATATCATATTTTATGTTGTATTCTTTTCGTTTTCAGGGTTGTTTTACTATTTCTCCTTTTCCAAAAAAAAAAAGCTTAACTTGACACCTAAAATGGGATATCTTTATCTTTAGGTTTGAGAGTTGCAGAAGGGGATTTTTGAGCTTGCATGTGACGAACAACACAACCATGATATTGTTTATTTTTTGCTGTTAGGTATGTTTTTTTTATTCAGATTTTATTTCTCAATTTTTTTAATTTTTTTAATTAAAATATGAGGTTGAGTTTTGGCTTTTTTTATTTGTTTAGTCTTGGTGAATACAAAGCTCACACATATATATTTACGATTGATTCTCCAAGTAGATAGAAACTTATTTCTTTTGCTTCCTCTTTCAATTTATTATTAATCTATTTCAATTTCAATTTCTCCCATCACATGTTTGATAAAAGAAGGCAGTATATTCTCATCAATTTTGTTGTTTATTTTGCTTACTATTATATTTATTTGTATCTAATTGAGATTTTTGTATTTATTTTCTTGATTTAATCGGTTCTTCTTTTGGAATATGTATGAATATGGAGGCTGATAATTGATTTCACACTTGAATCAGTAGGGGACTGTTGGCTGAAGATTTTGATGATATTATTAGAAGCAAAGTAAATTGGACGTTTCGATTGAAATGAAACAAAGCGTCATGTTTCAAAATGGTAGAAGCATTGCTTTGAATGGGCATATCAAAGTTTAGAGCTCCGAGTGACAGTTATGAGAATATATCCAAAGAAGTCTCGAAATGATAACAAGGCTGTGTCTAAGAAATGCGTTCGAAGCGAAGAAGTGCCAAAACATTTGAAATTCAAATGCAAGCGGGATGTTCGGAATTTGAAATATATGCGCTGGAGCATTCGAAGACGCGTGGAAGCAAGAGAGAGGCATTGCTTTGCATGTTCTGAACGTGGCAGAATCTTGTAGCAAGACCGTTATGGTCGAAGTAGTATAAATAGAAGTCTTAGCATTAGGATTTCGTGTGTCATATCTATTGTATAAAAAAACTCAGTAAACATTCAAATTACCACATGGCTTGGGAAACGAATGCAAGAGCAATGTACGTATGATAACACCACATGTTTATGATTTAATGAAAACTCTTTATCATTTCCAGTACTTTCCTTTATCTTTATGTCAATACCATTTACAAGTTTTTGCATTTAAAGTATTTTCATTCGAAATCTTTTCACTAATGCCTTACATTTAAATGTTTTCTTTCCATTTCAAATACTTTACATTTCAGAAACCGTTATACATTTCATGCCTTTATCTTCAAGTTTTTATCATTCGAACACCTTTTTCACTTAAAGCCATTTTACAGTTTTCTTGCATTTAAACGCTTTCTTCATATTTTGAATCTTTTACATTAACCGTTTTTATGATTCAAAGTCATTTATTTATCTTTTATGCAGTTGTTACGTGTCTTTACAATTGACTTTTATTCATGCAATTTAGTTTCGCGCACATTTATTTAATCACACCTTTAGATCTTTAATAGAGAAATCGAAATAAGTTAAACACCTACACAGCATTCTAAATACCAACCATGAATACCAGTTCGATCATGAGAGTTACCCTAATAACCAACACGTCCTAGGATCAATCTAGTCGATCCTGCGAGTTACCAGAGAAATTGAATAACAGTCAGTAAGTTTATTCGATAGTTTGGAGGACTAGCGGTTGTTTACCAGAAATCACTGTAAACAGGGACCAATCAACAAATTGAATAACGGATTGTTTCACAGTTTAATTTTTAGACATTGATACGTAAAATGAAATTATGCTGATTGCGATTTGATTTTGTCATGTGAAAACAGGTTTAATATAGTCACAATCTGTCTTAACAAGGAATTATCAAACTTTACCTCATGATCGATTCAAGCATTTGTTTTTTAGGTTGAAGATAGAGAGAGGATTAGTGGTTCGGCTTATGGGGGTCAACAGGACATCTGTTGCACCAATGATCTTCCTAAACTCACTGTGTGCAATGATGGACAGGGCTGTCACCGGCCTTCTCCCATGAATTCAGATTGGCTTGAAGTTTATGGCGTGGCTTTTTATCATGCCCAAGAAATAAACAATTTGTTTTTAGTTTTAATGCTTTATAATATTATTGTTTGCAGAGTTGTCTTAGCATTTTAAGTGCAAATATTCACCATGGTCATGGCTGAGTGACCATTTGCTTCTCTAATTTCACAAACAAAAATATTGCTAAAGAAGAATTGGAGACTGCCACAACAGAACCAGAGACCACTATTTTAAATCTACTTAATCGAGTCGATTTTCACATGTGATTCATCATCAAAGCCAAGTGTTAACTTATGTTTTCATTCAAGTCATTTGATAGTTAACCTTATAATAGTAAATATATGTTCAATATGGTGCAGATGACTTGATTTCCCGAGCATTTGATTTCCATCTACAACCGTAATTGAAGATTAGGAAATTGAAACCATTGAATTTTATGCTTCCACAAGGAATATCAATGGCTTTCATTGGCAGGTACTGATTATATACTAATTGTATTTTCTGACAGATAGCAAATGCAAATGTCTCATTGCAATATTTGGAGGAACTGTTTTTGGAAGAGGAACGAGATTTTGATGAACATGAGGATAGTCAAAGGGATGAGACTCTTATTCACCCGAACTTCTAAAGTAATATGTTTTTAAGGGTTCAAGAGTAGTGGGTGTTGCTGAAGTTCACTACCAATTTCAGAAGAACCATAATAGAAGAATGTTTTTAACAAGATTTGATTCAAATTATGTATATGTATATTATTATTGCTTTCATATTTTGTATGTCATATCAACATTGGTTTTGGCATAATATATTTTTCTACTGCAAATTATGTTGGCCTATGTTTTAATGGAATTTATTTTACACCAAATTTTCTTTTGAATGTAGCATTGCCTCTAGCAAACACACTTCTCTAAGTTTCGTTCAATTAACACATTTACCATCTTTTTTAAATAGAATTTCTCTTCTCCTAAAGAGAAGATAATAACCTACAAGTTGGTGTTGATGTGCCTTCAAAATTCTAATTTATTTTGAATCGAAATTATAATTCTCATTTGTCGTGAAATTTGAATAAATTTTTTATTTTATATTGGTATTTTTTATATTTTTAATTGCTATAATTTTAGAAACAAATATTACAATTTTTAATAAAATATTTATGATTTATTTTTTTAAAGTACGACTAATTAATATATTTTTATACAATATTAAAAACAAATATTACAATTTTTAATCAAATATTGGAGTACCATTTAATTCGATACTTTACCAATATATCTTTTCAATGAAGACATTATTATTATTTATTTTTATTATACTTATATGGAAATTATTGGTGACATAAATATATTTAATTTTTATATAAGATTTGATTCCATAAAATATTATGATCAATAAAATTTGAATTCTCTTTTAATATTATAGGTTTGATACTGTTTCATATTGTAGGAATATTATATACATTAGAATATATAAAGATATGAAAAAAATTAAATCAAAACTTTACAAATATATCTTTTGAATGGAGGTATTAATATTATTTATTTTTATTATATATAGAAAATATTTTGAATAGTCACATTAATACATTTTATTTTTATGCATGATTTGATTTCAAAAATTTATGATCAATAAATTTTGAATGGAATTATAATTTAACCAATAAAATTTTCTACCGACTTCTAAATATATTTGTGTATATTTTTTGAAAGGTTACATTTATATTCTTGAAAAAAATAACGTAGTTTAAATGATGTATTGTTAACTATAAATATATTGTTAATAAAATTAACAAAAAAAGTATATTATAAATATATAAAAGATAAAGTAAATAAGAACTCTAATGTTTATCTTAAATATTTAATTTATCATTCTATAAATGTAAGAATAAATATTATTTTGTAATTATTTAGATCCTTATTTGACCTAAAATAAATTATTTCAATTTCTATAAAAAGTTTAATAAAACAAAACAAAATCAATTGAGATTTGATAATTTTTTTAAGGTTATGAAATAACTAAAATATATCATAATCTTTTCAAATTAACTTTATAATTGTAATCATGATAAAAAAATATTAAATGGTAATCATGAAAATTTAATGATTTTTTCTGACCATTGCTTTTCTTTTCAATTCAAGATTAATTGGCAGAATGGTTAGAATCTGGAAAGTTACCTTTTTTTATTGGTACTTGATTGTCCATAATTATAATATTTTTAATTAAATTTTGAAATAACACTTAACACTATTTAACGTTATTATCATTATTAATTATTATTATTAATAATTAAAATGGTTCACAAAAATAATCACTTGGTATTCTGTTGACTTCAGTATTTTACTTCAAAATCTTGGAACCGTGAATGTTGTATTAACAATTATATTTATTATCATATAACCAAAAAATTTATTCATTTTATGTCTACAATCATTTTATGTGGTTAACAAAAAAAAATTTGAATGACAACCATACAATCAAAGTGATTTTCTACCCATTCATTTTTGCATCACCTAACCAACACTATGGAACCACAAGTTGCAGCAATGGCAAGACGTAAAAGGAAGCAGATTCTTAAAGATAAAAGATTGAAAAAAAGGAAGAACCGATGAAAACCCAATCAATCCCATTGAAAACTCTCAAAGGTATTATGTTCCAACCATGGTTAATATCAGAACACCACTATCTGATTTAACTTCATCAATCTTTAATGAAAGAAATACGAGTTCACCTTCACCAGCATCTGCATCAAGCAACTCAAGTACAATGAAGAGTTTCAATATTGTTTCTACAAATCAACTGGCTGCTTCAGCACGACAGCGGAGGAAAAGTATTATGGAAAGTAAGATGCCCCAATCTTACAAACTTCATAACAACCTTAGCAACACTATGATGTTACCATATTCATTTGGCATTTAATTTTGCTGACATGTCAATCTATCATAATTTTACACTATTTTTTATTTATTTGATTTATTAATTTATTTTATTTATATTTGAATTTTATTTATATTTGAATTCTAATTCCAATGTTTCATTCACGGTTAATTTATTTATATTTGAATTCCAATGTTTTTTTTGACAGAATTTGAATTCTAATGTTTGGAATTGGAATGGCCAAATTAGATCTATTATAATTAAATGGAATATTATTCATTGCATGATTTAAAAATACCCACTATTTATCATTACACTACTACAAGATTAAATGTATATTATTGGAATTAGAATGGATTATTTTGATATTCCAAGATATCACAACTTCCCATACATTCTAAACCCTATATATAGCCATTCTAAACCCTTACTCTTTCCCTCCTCAATCTTCTTCATTCTCCATTATTTTCAAAAGGTTACGTATTATTTTCCAATTCTTCTTCATTCTCATATTTTGATTCTCTGTGTCCATTTTAATACAGATTTTGTAACAGGTCTAAATAGTAACATCATTGGCTACATTTTAATATATATATATATATATATATATATATATATATATATATATATATATATATATATATATATATATATATATATATATATATATATATATATATATATATATATATATATATATATATATATATATATATATATATATATATATATATATATATATATATATATATATATAAAATTTAAATAACGTAAATTTATTCTCTTATTATACACATTTCTTTAAAATAATTTATTCTCTATATCAAATATAATGAATTTGTATTTTTCATTATCTATCAAATATATAAATTGATACTTTCCTTTTATTTTAAAATGTGGTATTTAATGTCATTCACTATTTATACTTTCATGTTACATTATCTAAAACCATGAAAAAATATTTAAAAAATATTAACTTTTTTTCCATAAAAAATATTTACGTATTTCCATTATTTTACTTTTCTATTAATTGACAACATAAAAAAAGTTATATATAAACAATGCATTCAAAATATTAAAATAGATTAATAGTATAATTAAATAGTTATATAGATAACATTTTTTTAAAGATATTAGTAAAGTAATTCATGTAATGTGCAAATTTTACTTATAAGCAAGTGTTAAAAAGAAAAATAAATAGATGAAAATACATCTTAAGGTAAATTAGAGATAAACAATTAATGTTAACAATATTACTTCTCTAAGCTTAAAGTTGTAAGTGATTGATTTTATACTTTTTCAAAAGTAAAGAAAATTTTATGAGATTATTTTTTAGTAAAGAATGGATTATATTATTCATTATAATATAACATGTATGACTCCAAAGAGTTATATTTAATATGTATGAGTTTTTAGTGATTAGTATCTAACACACAAAATATATGAAAAATTAAAGAGAATTAATATAATTTTTTATGATATATTTCTAAACATATAGTTGTTGGTGTTTATGGGGATCAATTGACATGCATCACTCTAAAAGTCATATTTAATATATGAGAATTAAGGAAATTATATTTTTAATAGTTTATCTAATATTAAAGAATATAATTTTAAATACAAACTTGATAACAGATATGTAGTTCCTTACAATCCATATTTGTTGAAGAAATTCCAAGTACACATCAATATGGAGTGGTGTAATCAAAATACTTCAGTTAAATACTTATTTAAGTATATTAACAAGGGGTATGATAGAATTACTGCTGCTGTTGTCCAAACTGACGGTGATGGATCTCCCTCGGTCAGAATGGTTGACGAAATCAAGCAATATCTTGATTGCAGATATATCTCACCAAGTGAGGCATGTTGAGACTTTTTTCATTTCCTATTCATGGTAGATCACCCGCAGTTGAAAGGTTGTTCTTTCATCTTGAAGGAGACAACTCTGTTTATTATACCGATTATGAATTGATAGATGAGGTGCTTGACAAACCAACTGTGAAAGAATCTATGTTTACGGCATGGATGGAAGCAAACAAAGCATACCCAGAGGCAAAGAATTTGACGTACTCACAATTTCTTTCCAAATTTGTTTATGATAAAAGATACCGTCGATGGAGACCGCGTAAAAGAGGAAATATAATTGGCAGACTTATTTGGGTCCCTCCAAGTACGGGTGAGTTATATTTCTTAAGAATGATGCTAACAGTCGTCAAAGGTCCAACTTGCTATGAGGATATAAAATTTGTGGGTGGAAAAGTTCAGGATTCTTTTAGGGATGCATGCTTCGAAATGGGCTTTCTTAACGATGACAAGGAATATGTTGCAGCCATCGACGAAGCAAAGAATTGGGGTTCCGGGCTATTCTTGCTTCAACCATTGAAGTTGTGGACAAAATCAATCATTATGTATTAGACTTGATACCAGGTACATGTGTTTTATATTTACTATATATATATATATATATATATATATATATATATATATATATATATATATATATATATATATATATATATATATATATATATATATATATATATATATATATATATATATTTATATATATATATATATATATATATATATATATATATATATATATATATATATATATATATATATATATATTTAAGAACATAGTTTTACTAATTTATTTATGTTTTGCTTTTAAACTTTTTTTTAGGAGAAGAGAAAGAGTATTTGAGTTTTGATTCCATTGATAGAACATATTCAAGTTATACTGAAGCATATGAAGTTCTAACTCCTGAATTTCTCAGTAAATTAAGAACGTCAGGGCTTCCCAATCATAGGATCAAATTGAAGGTTGGTACACCTATTATGCTAATGAGAAATTTGGACCAAGCCGATGGGTTGTGCAACGGAACAAGATTAATTGTTACAAGATTTGCAAATCATGTCATTGAGGCAAAAATCATGTCTGGAAAGAACATAGGTAACATTTTTTACATTCCACGAATGTCTATGTCACCTTCTGATTCACCTTGGCCATTGAAGTTGATTAGGAGACAATTTCCGATTATTGTCTCCTATGCAATGACAATTAATAAGTCACAAGGTCAATCTCTTGATAGTGTTGGATTGTATTTGCCTACTCCTGTGTTTAGTCATGGTCAATTATATGTTGCAATTTCAAGAGTTAAAAGCAAAAGTGGGCTAAAAATCCTAATTCATGACAAGGAGAATGTACCGTGTTCTACTACTACTAATGTTGTGTACAAGGAAGTCTTTCAAGCACTTTGATAGTTGGTAAACTTTATATCTTATACTTTACGATTCAAATTAAAAATCTATTTTGAATTAAAATATATAGTATGTACATTTTCCATGTATTTCAAGAAGTATATAATTTTTCCTATTTGTTCATGCAGACGTGATTTGTTGATAGGACCGACGCTTGCTACAAATATGGAGTTAAATGCCAACATGGTTTACATGAGACATATACTCAACTGAAAACATGGTAACATACTTAATAATTTAATAATCTATAAATGTAATGTGAATCCAGACGAGACCCGTGCGATAGCACGGGTTTGTTACTAGTTAATTTATAAAGAAATTAAAAAATATTTTTAGGAGTTTATAAATTTTAAGTGTTTAAATTAAATTTTTTTGTCTTAACTGAAAATATTTTTTTTTGGATGAATTATTTCAATAGAATGTTGTTAAGTCTAATAAGTTAGAATTAGAAAAAGTATAATAGCCACTTGATGTTTTTTAAAATTTAAAAAAGTTTAAAAATTTTATGAGTGCATGCATACACTACAACTAGATCATCACTGTTAGCATTCCTTTGATGATGGCTTATTTGAATACGTATGGAAATGATTTCAATGGTGGACTCTTTCATTTTCAAGATGGTGAACTGACAACAATTATTCCCACTGCAGGAGTGAGTTTTCACTATAAGCAAATGTGATACATATTTATGATTTTTTTACTGTCACTGAAAATTTAATTTTCATAAACATATGTACATTTAGAAAAAACTTATGCATATTTTAAATTAGAGAGGTGTCGGTTCCACTTTAATAGATGTAAGAGAAAATTATGTAATTTACCCTTTTATATATAAGGACATAGACTCCCTTTACTATACCCTTTTACTACTCTATTTATGCTATAACATTTTACCAAATCACGTACTTTTAGTTTCAATTTAAATTTCAGTTTCTATTTCTATATTTAACGTTGAATATATTATTTTCATGCTTATACACTTTTTTAGTATAATAGAAATATATTACATTTCCAAAAAAAAAATATTAATATTAATAATTCATATAAGTAATTACCATAATTCATCATTATCTCATTTATTATTTTATTTTAAGAGTTACATTTATTTCTCCAGAAGTTTAAATAAAATACACAAATTCCTCTCTATTTTTAAATTATACACTAATTACATTTATTATTATAAATTATTAATAATATTTGATTAAAATTTCAAAAATCAAGTAATTGTAATTAATTTTAATTAATAATTGATAATAAATTGAAATAAAAAAAAATTATAAGTGCTAAAGCCAAATATATTTAGTGAATATGATTTTTTCTTTAATGAGCCGTTTTAAATATCAATATATAATTGTAAATAAATGGAAATGAAGACAAATTTATGCGTAATTGAAAATAAAATAAAAATTAATACTAATATTTATTATTTATTAATAAAAAAATCCATGGACAAATGTGTCATATTTGACAGTTATCATATTTTTTTATTAATTATTATATATTTAATAAACTATATATTAATATATAGTATATTTAATAGTATATAATAAAAAAATATTATATATTAAAAATAGTTAAAGTAAAAGCATATATTTATGTTTAATAGTATATGTTTAGGATTATTATTAAGTTGATTAATTAATATTTTTAATTAAATAAGTTTTGATTATATAAATTTGCAGTAAATAGAATATTATAGGTATTATCGTAGTTGGATGTACGATAGACTATATCCAGGAAGACGCGCACTTAAACCCAATTTTATAGACGAAGTTAATGGTTTTATCACGTGGACGTTTGCTCAGGAACGTTGTCGAAATGAAGGAGGAGTTAGGTGTCCTTGTCTTAAATGTGGATGTAGATATATAATTAGTGACCCAGAGGAAATAACACGTCATTTGCATAGAAAAGGTTTCATTGAAAATTATTGGGTTTGGACGTATAATGGTGAAATACTGTCGAGTAATGTACCAGAGACTAGCAACACAGATGCTTCAAGTAGTCAACCGGCTATGCAACCGCCTATGGAATTTGAGGAAAACTTTAATCTGATAGGTGACATGGTTGGTGATGCTTTTGGTGTTAACGTGACCTATGATCAACCAGAAGATTTTGACGGGGAAGAGTTGCCGAATGAGGAAGCGCAGAGATTTTATCAGTTGTTGAATGAGATGAATATGCTGTTGTTTGAGGGGTCGTCAAACTCAAAGCTATCAATGTGTGTGAGATTATTGGCCGCCAAGTCAAATTGGAATGTTCCTGATCAGTGTTTGGAGCACTTCGCAAAAATGATGTTGGACTCAACTGCAACGAAAGACAACTTGCCTGTGAGTTTCTATGATGCAAAGAAGTTGGTGTCGAAGTTGGGTTTAAGAGTAAGAAAGATTGATTGTTGCATTAATGGTTGCATGTTGTTTTATGACAACGAGTTTGGTACTCAATATGGATCGTCAGAGGAATGTAAGTTTTATCAGAGTCCAAGATATAAAGTTCGCAATATAGCCATTAACAGTAAGCAAAAATGTGTAGCAGTAAAGTCCATGTTTTATCTTTCGATAATACCAAGGTTAAAAAGAATGTTTTCTTTAATGCACAGTGCAAGTCAAATGACATGGCATCATACAAACAAAACAAGCCCAGGCAATATGCGACACCCATCTGACGGCCATGCATGGAAACACTTTGATGCGGTACATCCTGATTTTACCGCGGAACCTAGAAATGCCAGGCTTGGATTATGCTCTGATGGTTTTGCTCCATATGTCCAAGCGTTTGGAAGTGCATATTCTTGTTGGCCAGTTATTGTAACCCCTTACAATCTCCCTCCTGAGATGTGCATGACAAAACCATACATGTTTTTGACGTGCGTCATTCCAGGACCGTCGAGTCCAAAAACCGGAATTAATGTGTAGTTACAACCTTTAATTTATGATTTGAAGAGGTTGTGGAATAATGGAGAATGGACTTATGATATATCCCATAAACAAAACTTTTCTATGCGAGTTGCCTTGATGTGGACCATTAACGACTTTCCAACATATGACATGTTGTCTGGTTGGGGTACGCATGGCAGAATGGGTTGTCCGCATTGCATGGAATGCACTAAGGCGTTTACATTGGAAAAAAAGGGGGGAAAGCTTGTGGTTTGACTGTCACCCGCAGATTCCTACCATCAAATCATCCTTTTAGAAAAAACAAGACAAATTTCAAAAAGGACGAACAGGTAACAGATCTGCCTCCGCCTCGATTATCACCAGTTGCTATATGGAACTAAGTTTGTGAACTTCCAAAGTTTACAGATACTGGCAAAGCATGTAGAATTGAAGGATATGGGGTCACACATAATTGGACAAAAAGAAGTATATTTTTGGACCTCCCGTATTGGAAAGATAATTTGTTGCGCCATAATCTTGATGTTATGCATATTGAGAAGAATTTTTTTGATAACGTATTTAACACAGTGATGGATATTAAAGACAGAACAAAAGATAATGTGAAGGCTAGACAAGACATGGAAATTTGGTGTAATCGTAAAGAGTTGGAATTGAAGCCTAAACCAAATGGAAAATTATTTAAACCCAAAGCTTGTTTCAGTCTGACCCCCCAAGAAGCTAAAGCGGTTTGTGGATGGCTAAAAGGTTTGAGAATGCCCGACGGGTATTCTTCAAATTTAGCAAGGTGTGCTGATGCTAACACTGGGAAGTTGCATGGTATGAAAAGTCATGATTGCCATGTTTTTATGGAACAATTGCTACCAATTGCGTTCGGTTCTCTACCCAAACATGTGCTTAATCCACTCACTGAAATTAATCAATTTTTTAGAGATATTTGTGCGTCAGCTTTAAGAGTGGATGACATCATTAAGTTGGACCAAAATATTCCAGTCATTCTCTATAAGTTAGAACAAGTATTTCCGCCTGTTTTTTTTTTTACTCCATGGAACATCTACCTGTGCATCTTGCATACGAGGCTTATCTAGGAGGACCTGTTCAATATAGGTGGATGTATCCGTTTGAAAGGTTCATGGGTGATTCAAAGCGATCAGTGAAAAATAAAGCTAAAGTTGAAGGATCAATATGTGCACATTACTTGCATCGAGAAACTTCACATTTTGCAGTCACCATTTCAAGCACTTGATGTTAACTCCAAGAATCATAAGGAATCCTGTAAATGTTATCGAAAGAAGTCAGTACACCTTATCAGTCTTCGGGCTTCCAGGTCGTCCCTCTAGAAAGAAGGGTGAGCATTGGTTGACCCAACAAGAAATGCAATCTGCACATGTTCATGTCTTGATCAACTGCATTGAAGTTAAACCATATCTTGAGTAAGTATAATCCAACTTTTTAATTTTCTTTACATTGTGAATATAAAATTGATTACCTTGAAACTTATAGTGTGTTTCTTTTTAGGGAATTTAACAACGCCTATTTTGATAGTACCGGTGTACAATCAACATCTGGTGTCATTCATGCCCAATTTCTAACATGGTTCAAGGAGAAATTTTATAGGGTTGTTGCACCGACTCCAGAAATACTTCATTTGAGAAACTTGTCTAATGGCCCTCGTCAAAGTGCAAACAAATGGCACACATACTTCGTGAATGGATATAAATTTCACACTCATGAATGGACTGACGGGAAAAAAACCATAAACAGTGGCGTATTTGTGAAAGGAGTTACAGATGGTGGTGAAGATGACTTCTATGGTTTTGTTAAACATATCTACGAGTTAGTATACAATTACTTGGACTCAGAAAATAAAGTTTTCTTGTTTTATTGTGAATGGTATGATCCAACTAGAGGCACAAAAATAGATAAGACATAGGGTACTATTGAGATTCAAATGGACCGGAGGTACAAAGAGTACGACCCTTTCATAATGTCAAATATTGTTAGGCAAGTTTATTATGTTCCTTATCATTCATTTGTGCCACGTAAACGACGATGTTGTGTTGTAATAAAAACAAAACCATTGGGTCATATTGAAACTGACGATCTAGTGGAAGATGTTGCTTACCAAGTTAATGAAGTTGAAGTTAATGATGTGATTCCAGATGAACACACTACAAGTTTGTCTGATACAATGGTTGAGGGGAATCAAGTTGATGAGGATGAAGATCATGAAGATTCTGGATCCGAGGACAATATCACATCAGATGACGAGGATGATATGGATGACGAGCATGACAATTTAGAATAGTGAACCTATATTCATGAGAATTGTGTCTTGTAATTTTACTTGACGAACCATCTATTGAATGAGTTAATGAATATGTATTTATGAGAATTGTGTCTTGTAATTTTACTTGACGAACCATCTATTGAATGAGTTAATGAATATATATTCATGAGAAATATGATTTTCAAATATATTATATGTTAACTTGTATTTTCTATAAATAGATAAAAATGCCACCCAAGGATAATAAGGGTAAAAGTCCTAGTGATAGTGGTAGGAAGCCCATGCGTCCAAGGGTAGTAGTATGCCAGTCACCTCACTCAGCCACATGTCCTCCCCCGCAGATTCAGGTTCATCATATGTCCATGGATAATACTGTGCCATTTACGCCATTACTATCCTCTCAGAGTCCTCTTCAGTTCCCATCTGGGAGTCCATGTTTTATTAGTCCATCTGGGGCCTCACCTGGTTTACCATTCCAGCAGACATAGGTGCCCTCATCCTTCCAGCACAATTTTCCATTTCCCACACATATACCCTCATTCATGCAGCAGCCTGGAGGATCCAGCACCCCACTTCCTACACAGATGCCCTCATCCGTCCAGCAGCCTGGAGGATCCACCTCTTCACGATCCACACAGACTGGTCGCACCCCACATCCCACACATGTACCTGCATCCGATGATCATGCAGAGTCGGATGATGATGATCTTGGTGTGGGCGATGATCAGATAGATGGGAGAGATCTTCGAGGGTATGATGATCCGAGTGAGATTCATACCATTGATGGGAGATTTTGGATTTGGCCTGAAGGGAACTCGTAAGTTTCTTATTTATTGATTTTTATTTATAAGTACACATTTCCATTTTTAATATAACTTTATATACTTAATTATGATAATTCAATTATTGTTGTTTTAGTTTCGGGCCAAGTCGGACTGCTGCTAGGGTTGTAAATTATATAATTCAGCAGAATTATACAAAATTTTTGAAGAGTTTTAGAGAAGTTTCCAATAAAGACGAATGGTTTAAGCAATTCCAGGTATAATTAATTTATTTCTTAAGTTATTTTTATTTAAATGACCTTTTCATTATTGTTATAATTTATCTAACTATTTATTTTAATGTCATACAATATTGCAGGCAAAATGTGTTTGGGATCTACTGAACCATAACAAAGTATAAAAAAATATTTTGGCAGGAGTTTAAGACGACTTTCTGACATGCTACGACGTGTTAGAGAGAATTGACAACTTTTGGGCATTCGTCCCAAATGGATAGGCAAAGAAGTTTTTGAACAACTTCTTAAGTATTGAGAATCAGATGAATTTAAGGCTAAATCTAAAAATTCAAAGAAGATGAGGGCATCGAAAAAAGGGGGTTGCCTTAATGCTGTTGGAAGTATTAGTACTGCTGAGCATGCTCGACGCATGGTAATTATTACCACTTTTTAAAGTCATATTTGGATTTATAACATATATTATTAATTTAAGTTAATTTTTTTATTTAGGATAAGCGTTTGGGGAGACAACCATTTATGACTGAGCTGGTTACCGAAACTCGGACAAAGAAATCGGGAGGATTTATTAACGAGCGTACAAAAAAAGCCCTGGTAAGTAAATTTATGTTTATATATATATTTTTTAAGCAATTTTGTGACGTGATTTTCACGTAGCAAGTGAGATGTTATGGCGTGAAAATTGAGTGGCAACTAATAAGTTGTGGCGTTATAATCACGTGGCTATTTGTTTTTTTTAATTGTTTTTATTTAATTTAATTTCATTAATTTTACTTATATATTTAACTTGTTTTTTTATTGTATGTGTAGGAAGATTATCAGGCATTGCTTGTAGAATTTCTGACCCATAATCCTCAGTATACTCCTCCTCTGGGAAAACTGGTTCATCCAGATGTGGATTTCTATATTTGGAGTCAAGTTGTTGGGGGAAAGGGGCCTAATGGGTGTTTTTTTGGTGGTGGAAATTTGGTGGGCACCTTGAGGTGTGGGGATAAAAATCTGTATCAGAGAGCTGTGGACGGTGAATGAGGGTCACGTCAAACAAATTTGACACCAGATCAGTTAGAACTGGTAAGACAATTGGCTAGACGCGAGTCCGAAGAACGTGAGGCGGCATTGAAGGCCAAAATGGAGGCAATGAGGGGTAAACATAATAGAGAAATTGAGGCAATGGCGAAGAGGCAGGCTGATATGGAGGAGAAAATGCGATAATTTATGCAAGCATTTGGTAGAAATCCCAATAGTGGTGGCCAAAATAATAACCACCAAAATAATGATGACTTTCTTCGGACTTTTCCGACGACTCGGATGATCCTTCTGCTTAGTTTTATTTTTATCTTCTATTTAGTTTTTTAATTGTGTAATATAAATTTATAATCATATTGTATATTTAAAAATATTAAATTTAAATTTTAGTTTATTAAATTTATAATATTAAGTATATTAATTTATACATTTTGATATATTTAGTTTTATTTTTGATAATTTGATTTATAATATTGTATTTAATAAATAAATTATAATATTTAATTTATAAATTTAATGAAACAAAAAATAATATTAATTATTATATCAGAATTAATATATTTAAAACAGAAAATAATAATTAAAAAAAAACAAGTTGCGGCGTGTTTTCCACGTCACTAATTAGTGACATGAAAAACACGCCGCAACACCAAACGTAAAAGTAAATATAAAACATGCTCTGACCTCTGCTCTGCTCTGAATTCCTTTGACCCTATAAAGTTTGTTGCGGCGTGAATTTCACGTGGCAACGTTGTGACATGTTTTCCACGCTGCAACAAGATTGCCACGCGCTCTCCAGCGACGTGTTTCTTAAGGTGGCAAAAATGAAGTTGTGACGTGATTTTGGTGTTAGCGGCGTGGGATTCACTTGACAAAACACAACTTATTTTGTAGTGTTCATGTTCACGTTAATATTCAATATTTTGATTACTAACTTCATGTTACCGTTAATATTCAATAGTTTGATAAATAACGTCATGTTCCCGTTAATATTCAATATTTCAATCAGTAAATTCACGTTTCCGTTATTATTCAATATTTTGATCAATAACTTCATGTTCCCGAGTATTCAATATTTTGATCAATAACGTCATGTTCTCGTTAATATTCAATATTTTAATTAGTAAATTCATGTTTATGTTATTATTCAATATTTTTATCAGTAACTTCATGTTCCCGTTAATATTTAATATTTTGATGAGTAATTAAATATTCCCTTTATTATTCCATATTTTAATCAGTAATTTCATGTTTATGTTAATATTCAATAGTTTGATCAATAACTTCATGTTCCCGTTAATATTCAATATATTGAAGTAACTTTATGTTTTCGTTAATATACAATATTTTGATTAGTAGCTTGATGTTCCTATTAATATTTAATAGTTTGATAATTAAATTCATGTTCCCGTTAATATTCACTATTTTGATTATCAACTTTATGTTCTTGTGAATATTCAATTTTTTATCAGTAACTTCATGTTTCCGTTAATATTCAATATTTTGATCATATTTTTAAAAGAAGGAGATATTTTTTAATTAAAAATAAATTAATTTTACCAAAATTGTTTTACTGGTATGATACGCACGATTTTGTTTTCATAATATAATAGAATAATAAATAAAAAAATACAAAATTTCCTAATCAAAATAAATTATTATTTTTAATATATATATATATATATATATATATATATATATATATATATATATATATATATATATATATATATATATATATATATATATATATATATATATATATATATATATATATATATATATATATATATATATATATATATATATATATATATATATATATATATATATATATATATATATATATATATATATATATATATATATATATATATATATATATATATATATATAAGATAAATAAAATAATTTTACCAAAATAGTTTATTTTTTAAAAAGAAAGACATTAATAATAAATAATTTAATTATTCATATATTATCTATTGTATTTTCAATTAAAAATAATTTTAAAATAAAATATTAGATACATAAATAATTAAAAAAATAATACATTTTTTTTGTGTTTCGGTTCATAAATTATTTTAAATATATTTACTTTTATTTTCTGTAATTGTATAAAAAATATAATAACCTGTGCATTCACACCAATTTTGGTCTGGTTACCCGTGCGTTCACACGGTATTGATGTATAACTCGTGCGTTCACATAGATTTTGACATGACTACCTATTCGCTCACACGTTACTGGTGTGTCACCTGTACGTTCACACGTTACTAATATGTTACTCGTACGTCCGCACAGATTCTGGTGTGTTACATGTGAGTTTACAAAGGCACTTGTGTGTTACACACGGTTTTGTTTTCAAAATATAATAAAAAATTTAATAAAAAACCAAAATTATTTAACCAAAATTAATTTATTATTTAGCGGTGATATTCTTCTACAGATATGCCAACTATCCTCTCTCTTTGTCTTGGATCTCTTAAATAATAGAGATTGATTATAAAAATGACTAACAATATTGTCCCTGACACAATATTATAAGTCAAATTATTTAGAAAGTAGCACAAACAATATGATGCTTTGAAAATATTATTATATAGAAATCAAGACAGTTTTAATATTATATTTTACCATAATCATAATTAATTAATATATAGGAAGGAGTAAAACTATAATTCCACCATGATTAATGTCACTTAGAATACTGAACCACTTAGAAAATTATAATCGATTGATTATTTTAAATTAACAATTATTTAATTTACATAATAATTTTAAACTATAATCAGTTGACTATTTTAAATTAACAATTATTTAATTTACAGAATGATAGTCATGATGGATTATGGATAACAATTACAAAATTGACAATGAATAGGAGGTGTTGAAAAGACATGGAATGAAACTGTGTTGTGGGAGTGTTTAGGAGAATATGAAAATCTGAAATAGAGATTAAAGAAAATATCCACGTAAAATGTTTTTGAAATAAAAAGACAATGAGTAAAATAAATTTTGTTATATTATAGATAATTGTGACTATTTTTTTATCAATTATAATGAGTAGTTATTAAGTATATTATATGATTATAAATAAGTATGATCATTTTTTTTTACGGAGTAGATAAGTATGATAATGATAATGATGGTACGATTTTTATGATGAGTTGTAGATATTCTGTAACCGTTTTTACTCTAATAAAAATCTTCTCCCACCATTTACCGCACTTCTTGACTAACCTTTCACGATTTCGTTCGGTTATTTTCATTTTGATATTAAAAAGGAAAATAAAATATATCTTTTATTACCAAAAATTCGTCTATAAATAGCAGTAGTATCAGTGCAAGCATTGTATAGTTGAAAATAAAGCGAAAAGGAAGAAAGCATGAGTCGTGGAAACCAGAAAGAGGTGAATCATTTTCTTCCCATTTCATTTACAAATCGTTTCGTTACTGAATGCTTGTTTACGAGATTTTCTTTCTTTCTGTATATAATTCTGCATTTTCCGACGACTTGATCATCTTCCCGAGACTGTTCGATGCATCTTCCAGTCACTGTTCGAGGCCCCTTCCGGTGACTGTTCGATGCATCTTCCAGACACTGTTCGATGCGCCTTCCGGTGACTGTTCGACGCATCTTCCAGTCACTGTTCGATGCGCCTTCCGGTGACTGTTCGATGCATCTTCCAGTCACTGTTCGATGCGCCTTCCGGTGACTGTTGGATGCATCGTCAACATTTGTTTTTGATTTTCTTTATTTCCGATTTTACATTTTTCTCCGGCGACATGTGCACTCTTCAGTTACGTTTTTATGCGTCTTGGTTTGTTTCTTGTTTCTTCCCGATTTTACATTTTTCCGGCGACTTGTGCAGTTTCCGTATAAGATTTTATACTCCGGTAATACAGTTATTGCTCGTGATGATTAGCGATTAATTTTTGCCTAACTGTTTGTAAGTGTCTGATGCAGTTTTTTTAAGTACAAGTTGTGTGATTCTGTTACGAAAACCGTGGATTGGATTTAAGCGTAACTGTTTTGCTTCCTAAGTAATAATTACTATACGTAAATATTAGTTACGGAAAAAATGACGATATTGAGTAGTAGAGATATTGACTCTATTATTCGCTACTTTTATGATAAAGAACATATTGCGGTTAATTCATACGCGCCTAACTATTTTTATGTTAATTTGCTTATTATTTTATTTGTTTATACAACAATGCTTTGTAGCACACAGGCTCACACACAAATGACTGTGTAATTGGAAATGTTTAATATCATAATTCTGTTTTGCTCGAGTTCGATGGTGCATCCAGTGGAAATCCTGGAAAATCTGGTGCAGGAGCTGTACTGCGTTCTGGGAATGAGGTGTATACTCTATGTATCAATTCATATTTGTAACTATATACTATAAACTAGATATCAAATGTAGCTAAATCTTGGATTTCTTTAAAGGTCCATCGCTTCAGTCGAGGACTGGGCACTCAAACAAATAATTCTGCTGAGTATCAAGGTTTAATTTTGGGATTGAAAGAAGCCAATAACAAAGGGTATGATCATGTTGAAATCCGAGGTGATTCGAAGCTTGTCTGCGAGCAGGTTAGTTTAGTTCTTCTAATTGTTCACGAAATATCTTCCTTTTTATAATATTTGTAACTATATACTATAAACTAGATATCAAATGTAGCCAAATCTTGGATTTCTTTAAAGGTCCATCGCTTCAGTCGAGGACTGGGCACTCAGACAAATAATTCTGCTGAGTATCAAGGTTTAATTTTGGGATTGAAAGAAGCCAATAACAAAGGGTATGATCATGTTGAAATCCGAGGTGATTCCAAGCTTGTCTGCGAGCAGGTTAGTTTAGTTCTTCTAATTGTTCACGAAATATCTTCCTTTTTATAAGGAATTTACCATGACATTTTATTGCTATATAAAAATTTACCCTAATATTTTATTGCTTTTGCAACAGTTTGCAGGTAAATGGAAAGTCAATAACCCGAATTTAAGAGACTTGCGTAATAAGGCTTTGGACTTGAAGGATAATTTCAAGTCAGTCACTGTTGAACATGTTCCTAGGGTATTATCCTCTGCTCTATTTTGTTTATTGACATAATGAAATAATGTTTCTCAAATTGCCATCTTTCTTAATTGGATTTTGATCTATGGCACCACTGTCATTAGTCCTGTATATTTTCCCTTATTTTATGGTAATTTTAACAAATGCCTTTCCTTTTTTTTAATGTTTTAAGGCTTCTAATAGAGAAGCTGATGCTCAAGCAAGTCGGTGCAAAAATCTTGAAGGTTAGACTTCAAATCTTTTCTGAGTTTTGGTTTCTCAATTACTCTTGTGGCATCTTGGTATATCTTGTGTTTAATATATCTTTTGGCTTTTTAAGAAAAATGAGTTACCAATAAATTGAATCCTAAGCTGATTTGAAATTGAAAAAAGGAGAACTAATGAATAGAATCATTTACTTTCAATTTGTATTTGGAAGGACCATAAATTCTAATGGATCTTATATTTTTGCAGCTGGCCAAGTTCAAGAAGACTATTACTACTACTGATCATCTGTGACAGCATGCCACTATCAAAAACTATTGGCAACTATGTTACTTTTTTGTTTCCTGCAAGAGACGCCACACGTGACATCTAAGACGGCACATACGTATCACTTCAAGAGCCACCACAACACCAAGCAATGGGATGGGATGGTTTTAAAACTAACCAGCCAAATGTTTACCGTTTTATAGGCAAGACAAACAGGAACAAGAAACCAACACCGATTACGCAAGCAAGCGATGAAAATTGATGGGGAATGTTGTGTTCACCGTTCGGTGGAAAAGCATGGAGCCAGCAAACACAAACATTCGCAATGCCACTCACACGCCCCCGCGTCAGCAAGATCTAACATTGCGTAACGTACCACCCCCCGCGATGCCAAGGCATGCAGGCAAATGGAAGCATCGAACAACGCCGGTTCTGCCGCACTAGGCATGAAAAACCAACCCGAGCAACGGGGCTAATTTTCCGAGCCACGCACACACGCGCGCGCCTTGTCCTCGTCCTCGTCCAAGTCCCAAGTCCCAATCGCGACATTTCGCGTCATTTCGCGCCGCGTTGCTTTTGCCCAAGGCAAAAATCACATCGGATTGCGCCGTCCGTGACCACGACCGTCGCACCGCGCACCCCGATAAAATTTTGATCTTCGACCAACGGACGATTCGATGACGGGAATGCCAAAATTTGACATGATTTTGCGGCAAAACTTCGATCGCAACTCCCATGCCCCGCCGCCCGAACGTCCGTGACCAGGTCCGGACGAGCCACTCGGCCGGGCACGGGCACCGCAAAATTCTAGCAAATTTTTTTCTTCGCCCAAAGAACGATTCGATGGTTGGAATGCCAATATTTTATTGGGTTGTGCGGCAAAACTTCGATCGCAACTCCGATTCCGTCGACGGGACCATCCGTGGCATGCCACGGACCTTCCGTGTGGCCGGCACGGGCACGCAAAATCCAGCCAAATTTTGAATTTTTTTTATCAAGAACGCTCGATTCGATGATGAAAATTCGATATTATGATTGGATTTTGTGCGGGGGTTGATGGATTTGCCATTGGAATCGTTTGGAACACCCATGGGCATGTTCCGTCTAGGCAGCATGTGGTCTGGCCTGGGCCTGGCAAGGCCCCAGTCGGACCAGGCAAGGCCCCAGTCGGACCAGGCAAGGGCCTCCCCCTATATATGTTTGAACTGAAATCCTCACTTTGCCACCAAATTGGTCCATTTTTCCCTGTAGACATAAATTTATAGTTTGATGACTTAGACTTCGAATTTTTTCTTGATTTTTTGCATGCTCTTTAAACACAATATAAGAACCCCTCCCACCAAAAATTAGAATTTTTCGACTTTGGATGAATTAATTATGAATTTTTTAAGCGCCGGATTTTCTAGAACGGGAGCGGAGGCAAACGCGCCTTAGGAATGGAATTTCCCGATGATTTTTTGCATGGACATCTCAAATAACACATAGAATGGATGTGCAAAGTTTCGTAGCGTTTCGATAACGTCTCGATTTATTTTGAATTTTCGTCCGAACGCGTGTAATTGAGTTTTTTTCAAGGGGCGGAAGCAAACAAACGTCGAGCTACGGAATGAGTTCCGGTCTGAAATTTTTCATGCATTAATCTGCCACCAAATTGAGATGGCATGCCAAGTTTCATGCCATTCGGGCGATCCCTCGATATATTTCGGCTTTTCGCGTGTCGGGCGCCCAAGGATTTTTTCCGACGGGAGCGGAGGCAAACGCGCCTTAGGGGAATAATCTCCCGATGAATTTTTGTATGGACTTCCCAAATAACACATTGAGAGTGTCCCTGGAGTTTCGTAGCGTTTCGACAAGCCCTCGATTTACTTTCAATTTCCGACCGGAACGCGTGCGTGTGCGGTTTCTCCATGAACGGGAGCGGAGGCAAACGCGCCTTTGGGGAATAATCTCCCGATGAATTTTTGTATGGAAGTCCCAAATAACACATAGAAGGGATCTGCAAAGTTTCGTAGCGTTTCGACAATTTTGAATTTCCGGCCCGAACGCGTGCGGGTGCGGTTTTTCCGACGGGAGCGGAGGCAAACGCGCCTTAGGGGAATAATCTCCCGAAGAATTTTTGCATGGACTTCCAAAATAACACATTGAGAGTGTCCCCGGAGTTTCGTAGCGTTTCGACAAGCCCTCGATTTACTTTCAATTTCCGACCGGAACGCGTGCGTGTGCGGTTTCTCCATGAACGGGAGCGGAGGCAAACGCGCCTTAGGGGAATAATCTCCCGATGAATTTTTGCATGGAAGTCCCAAATAACACATAGAAGGGATCTGCAAAGTTTCGTAGCGTTTCGACAATTTTGAATTTCCGGCCCGAACGCGTGCGGGTGTGGTTTTTCCGACGGGAGCGGAGGCAAACACGCCTTAGGGGAATAATCTCCCGATGAATTTTTGCATGGACTTCCCAAATAGCACATTGAGAGTGTCCCCAGAGTTTTGTAGCGTTTCGACAAGCCCTCAGTTTACTTTCAATTTCCGGCCGGAACGCGTGCGTGTGCGGTTTCTGTTGGAAATCCACCAAACTCTATGATGAATTTCGACCACCACTTGATGACTAGTTATGAGACAAACAAATAAAAGAACAATGGAGATATTTCTGCAGAATTTCTATTCTGCCCACAAACTGTGGAATCTTTATTAATTCACTTTGCAACTGCAAAATACTGTGAATTACTTCAATGACTTGAATTACAAAAATAAGGGTTACTCCCTCTTATTTATAGATTTAGGTTAGCTTGCTCCCTAAGCTAAACCCAAGCCCAAAAATATCTCTTTACTAAATCAAATTTAATCTAGATTTAAATTCAAATCTATTTAAATCTAAACAAATCAAATCTTCTTTTGACACATATGAATTACAATTTAACACACCACCTAATTCATTGTGTCTAAACTGTCTATGTTCATCATGGCCCTTAGCTTTCTGAATACTTCGACCTGCACTCCCTTTGTCATGATGTCTGCAATCTGATTCTCAGTTCTACAGTGTTCCAAATTCATCTTCTCATCTGCTACCTGCTCTCGAAGATAATGGAACCTCATTTCGATGTGCTTACTTCGACCATGTGCTATTGGGTTCTTCGCCAGGTTGATAGCTGACATGTTGTCTATCTTCATGGTAATTGCTCCATGATTTTTCCCTGTTATCTCTTCGACCAAGTTCACCATCCAGGTTGCTTGGCATGCACAAAGAGAAGCAGCTATGTATTCTGCTTCGCATGATGATAATGCTACTACTGGTTCTTTTCTCGAACTCCAAGCAATTGTTGCACCACCTAGCATAAACACATATCCTGCTGTTGACTTTCGATCTTCAGCATCACTACACCAACTCGAATCAGTGTATCCCACTAACTTGCATTCTTTTCCTTTATCAACTGCAGGAAACAGAATGCCATAATCGAAAGTTCCTTTGAGATACCTTAGTATCCTCTTCACAGCTGCTAGATGTGATACCTTTGGCTTCTGCATGAATCTACTTACCATACCTACACTGTATGCTAAGTCAGGCCTTGTATGACAAAGGTATCTCAATGATCCAATAAGTCTTATGTATTGGGTTGGATCAACATCATCTTCATCTGCATCTTTCGAAAGTTGTAGTCTTGGTTCTGCAGGTGTCGAAGTTGAGTTGCATTCTTCCATCTCAAACCTCTTGAGAATTTCCCCTGCATATCTTCTTTGATGCATCATCAAACCTCTACTGCTTTTGTAGAATTCGATACCAAGGAAATATGAAATCTCACCCAAATCAGACATTTCGAATTCCTTGCTAAGGTCAACTTTGAAGTCTTCGATCTCACTCTAGCAGCTACCTGTTATCAACAAATCATCTACATAGAGACATAGTATAAGCAATTTACTCTTGCTTCTTCTTACATATACTCCATGTTCAGTTATGCACTTCACAAATTCCTTCTCCCTTAGAAAACTATCAATTTTCTTATTCCAAGCCCTTGGAGATTGTTTCAAACCATACAGGGCTTTATGTAGCCTGTACACATTTCTTTCTTCGTCATGTTTCACAAAACCAACTGGTTGTTTAACATAAACTTCTTCATCTAAGGGTCCATTTAGGAATGCACACTTCACGTCCATCTGACATATGTGCCAACTGTTGATTTCTGCTAGACCAACAACCAACCTGATTGTTTCGATCCTAGCACCAGGTGCAAAAACTTTGTCGAAGTCTATTCCTTCTTTCTGTAGAAATCCTTTCGCCACAAGTCTTGCTTTGTGTCGAGTTACTTCACCTTTCGAATTAGTCTTCACTTTGTATACCCACTTGACATCAATTTCCTTCTTGCCTTGAGGCAATTCAACAAGTGACCAAGTGTTGTTGTCTTCGATAGACTTTACTTCTTCGTTCATTGCTTTCACCCACTTCGAATCCTTTAATGCTTCAGCTGCATTAACAGGTTCGACATCTGCATAGAAAGCATAATGTACCAGCTCACCTTCATCATCTATTACATCATCTGATGTAATCACACAATCTTGCAATCTTGCAGGCATGCGTCTTGTTCTTTGAGGTCTGCTTGTACTGGGTATATATGCTGGCTCCTCTTGTCGAACTTCTCTTTCGACTTGAGTTTCTGGCTCTTCGAATAAGATTCCCACTGAATCTTTCTTGACATTTGCAGTCCAATCCCATTCTTTGAACTCATCTATGATCACGTCCCTGCTGATCACAATCTTCTTGTTCTCTGGATCGAACAACTTGTAGCCTCCTGTCGAATGATATCCAACTAGGATCATTTGACTTGACTTGTCATCAAGTTTCTTTCTCAACTGATCTGGCACATGTCTATGTGCAATAGATCCAAATACTTTCAGATGACTTAAGCTAGGCTTCACACCAGACCAACATTCTTCTGGAGTAATTCCTTCTAGCTTATTTGTAGGACTTCTGTTCAAAATGTATGTTGCAGTCGAAACAGCTTCACCCCAGAACTCTTTGGGTAAATTCTTGCCTTTCAACATACTTCTCACCATGTTCATGATGGTTCGATTTTTCCTTTCTGCAATTCCATTTTGCTGTGGAGTATAGGGTGGCACCACCTCATGCACAATCCCTTCTTTTTCACATAATCTGTCGAAATCTTTCGACACATATTCTCCTCCACCATCAGTTCTCAAAACTTTGAGCTTTCGACCACTTTGTCTTTCGACCATGGACTTGAACTTGGTGAATACTTCGATCACTTCACTTTTCTTCTTGATCAGGTAAGTCCATAGCTTTCGACTGAAATCATCTATGAATGTAACAAAGTATTTGTTACCTCCCATCGAATCCACCTGGATTGGTCCACATACATCAGAGTATATGATTTCGAGACTAGCCTTCGATCTGCTTCCTGCATCCTTGCTGAAGCTGTTCTTGTGTTGCTTCGCTTGCACACATTCTTCACATACTTCGTTTGGAATGTCAATTTCAGGCAATCCTGAAACCATATTTCTTCTCTTCAAATCTATGATGTCTCTGAAGTTGAGATGACCAAGTCTATAATGCCATATCCATTCATCTCTGCTAGCTGCAGTCGAAAGACACTTGTGCTCCATCACATTTAGTTCAATCTTGAAGGTTCGATTCTGAGACATAGGAGCCTTCAAGATTAATCTCCCATTTGCATCAACGACTCTCATCAACTTATCTTCGATTGACACTTTATAATTCTTTTCGACCAACTGCCCTATACTGAGCAAATTGCTCTTCATGCCTGGTATGTACAATACATTCGAAATTACTGACTTCTTGCCATCTTTCTTCATGATCATAACATCACCAATACCTTCACCTGCTAGGGTGTTGTCATTCGCAAATTTTACCAAATTTTTCGTTGAGGGTTTTATGTTGACGAACCAGTCTTTCCTTCCAGACATATGTGATGAACATCCTGAATCCAAGTACCATTGGTCCTTGAATCTATCTTCATCTCTTGTTGTGACCATCAGCATCATCTCTTCTTCTTCTTCATGTTTTGCCAGCTTTGCATCACTTTCTTGATTCTTTCGTTTTTCTGGACAATCACTCGAATAGTGACCATACTTCTGACAATTATAACATTGAATGTGACTCTTATCAGGTTTTCGACCACCACCTCTTCCTCTGTTTGCAGCACCACCTCTTTGGTTGCCGTGGTGTGGTCTTCTTTGATTCGACATGTCTCCTTCGATTTGGTTTCCTCTACCATTCGATTTGTTGTAGCCACCTCTACTTCTGTCGAAATACTTTCCTTTGCCTTTGGTTTCTTTTGCTGAATGTGCCTGCAAGGCTACATTACTCTTCGATTTTCCTGCAGCTCTTTCGTTCATTCTTTGTTCATGAGATTCGAGCGTCCCTTGAAGCTCTTCCTTTGTCAATTTCGACAAGTCTTTCCCCTCTTCGATCGCCACCACTATGTGGTCGAACTTAGGAGCTAAGGATCTCAAGATCTTCGAAACAACAGCTCTTGTTGTTAATGTTTCTCCACATGTCTTGATTTGATTCACTATTTTTGTAACTCTAGTGAAGAAATCAGATATGTTTTCACTGTCTTCCATCTGAAGCAGTTCATAGGTCCTTTTGTGAGTTTGTAACCTCACTTCTTTCACCTTCTCAACGCCTCCAAAAAATTTCTCCAGGATCTCCCAAGCTTCTTTTGCAGATTCTGAATCACTAATCTTTTCGAAGTTGTCTGGGCTGACACATTGATGAATTATAAACAATGCTTTATAACTCTGCTTCTCAGATTCTGTATATTTCTTCTTTTCTTCTTCTGAAGCGTTTTCGCCAAGCGCTTCGACTCCATCTTTTACAAGGTCCCAAAGGCCTTGACACCTTAATAGGACTTTCATCTGCTTGCACCAATTCTCATACTTGTCAACTTTCAGAATTGGCAGCGTTGCTGGATAGTTTGCATTCCCATAACTTGTCATCGTGAATTCTTCAATCGTTCTTGATTGATATTTCCCTTGAATCGAAACACAAGCTCTTGATACCAGATGTTGGAAATCCACCAAACTCTATGATGAATTTCGACCACCACTTGATGACTAGTTATGAGACAAACAAATAAAAGAATAATGGAGATATTTCTGCAGAATTTCTATTCTGCCCACAAACTGTGGAATCTTTATTAATTCACTTTGCAACTGCAAAATACTGTGAATTACTTCAATGACTTGAATTACAAAAATAAGGGTTACTCCCTCTTATTTATAGATTTAGGTTAGCTTGCTCCCTAAGCTAAACCCAAGCCCAAAAATATCTCTTTACTAAATCAAATTTAATCTAGATTTAAATTCAAATCTATTTAAATCTAAACAAATCAAATCTTCTTTTGACACATATGAATTACAATTTAACAGTTTCTCCATGAACGGGAGCGGAGGCAAACACGCCTTAGGGGAATAATCTCCCGATGAATTTTTGCATGGAAGTCCCAAATAACACATAGAAGGGATCTGCAAAGTTTCGTAGCGTTTCGACAATTTTGAATTTCCGGTCCGAACGCGTGCGGGTGCGGTTTTTCCGACGGGAGCGGAGGCAAACGCGCCTTAGGGGAATAATCTCCCGATGAATTTTTGCATGGACTTCCCAAATAACACATTGATAGTGTCCCCGGAGTTTCGTAGAGTTTTGACAAGCCCTCGGTTTACTTTCAATTTCCGACCGGAACGCGTGCGTGTGCGGTTTCTCCATGAACGGGAGCGGAGGCAAACGCGCCTTAGGGGAATAATCTCCCGATGAATTTTTGCATGGAAGTCCCAAATAACACATAGAAGGGATCTGCAAAGTTTCGTAGCGTTTCGACAATTTTGAATTTCCGGCCCGAACGCGTGCGGGTGCGGTTTTTCCGACGGGAGCGGAGGCAAACGCGCCTTAGGGGAATAATCTCCCGATGAATTTTTGCATGGACTTTCCAAATAACACATTGAGAGTGTCCCCGGAGTTTCGTAGCGTTTCGACAAGCCCTCAGTTTACTTTCAATTTCCGACCGGAACGAGTGCGTGTGCGGTTTCTCCATGAACGGGAGCGAAGGCAAACGCGCCTTAGGGGAATAATCTCCCGATGGATTTTTGCATGGAAGTCCCAAATAACACATAGAAGGGATCTGCAAAGTTTCGTAGCGTTTCGACAATTTTGAATTTCCGGCCCGAACGCGTGCTTGTGCGGTTTTTCCGACGGGAGCGGAGGCAAACGCGCCTTAGGGGAATAATCTCCCGATGAATTTTTGCATGGACTTCCCAAATAACACATTGAGAGTGTCCCCGGAGTTTCGTAGCGTTTCGACAAGCCCTCGGTTTACTTTCAATTTCCGACCGGAACGCGTGCGTGTGCGGTTTCTCCATGAACGGGAGCGGAGGCAAACGCGCCTTAGGTGAATAATCTCCCGATGAATTTTTGCATGGAAGTCCCAAATAACACATAGAAGGGATCTGCAAAGTTTCGTAGCGTTTCGACAATTTTGAATTTCCGGCCCGAACGCGTGCGGGTGCGGTTTTTCCGACGGGAGCGGAGGCAAACGCGCCTTAGGGGAATAATCTCCCGATGAATTTTTGCATGGACTTCCCAAATAACACATTGAGAGTGTCCCTGGAGTTTCGTAGCGTTTCGACAAGCCCTCGGTTTACTTTCAATTTCCGACCGGAACGCGTGCGTGTGCGGTTTCTCCATGAACGGGAGCGGAGGCAAACGCGCCTTAGGGGAATAATCTCCCGATGAATTTTTGCATGTAAGTCCCAAATAACACATAGAAGGGATCTGCAAAGTTTCGTAGCGTTTCAACAATTTTGAATTTCCGGCCCGAACGCGTGCGGGTGCGTTTTTTCCGACGGGAGCGGAGGCAAACGCGCCTTAGGGGAATAATCTCCCAATGAATTTTTGCATGGACTTCCCAAATAACACATTGAGAGTGTCCCCGGAGTTTCGTAGCGTTTCGACAAGCCCTTGGTTTACTTTCAATTTCCGACCGGAACGCGTGCGTGTGCGGTTTCTCCATGAACGGGAGCGGAGGCAAACACGCCTTAGGGGAATAATCTCCCGATGAATTTTTGAATGGAAGTCCCAAATAACATATAGAAGGGATCTGCAAAGTTTCGTAGCGTTTTGACAATTTTTAATTTCCGGCCCGAACGCGTGCGTGTGCGGTTTTTCCGACGGGAGCGGAGGCAAACGCGCCTTAGGGGAATAATCTCCCGATGAATTTTTGCATGGACTTCCCAAATAACACATTGAGAGTGTCCCCGGAGTTTCGTAGCGTTTCGACAAGCCCTTGGTTTACTTTCAATTTCCGACCGGAACGCGTGCGTGTGCGGTTTCTCCATGAACGGGAGCGGAGGAAAACGCGCCTTAGGGGAATAATCTCCCGATGAATTTTTGCATGGAAGTCCCAAATAACACTGTTGGCTGAAGATTTCGATAATATTATTTAGAAGCCAAAAGAGATAAACGTTCTGATCGAAATGGAATTAAACGCCATATTTCGAAGTAACAGAAGCAGTGTTTCGAATAAGGGTGTCAAAGTGTGAAGCTTCGAACGACAATTATGGGAACATAGTTAAAGGAGTCTCGGAACAACAGCGAGGCTGTGTTTGGAAAGAACGCTCGAAATAGAGAGACACCGAAAACATTTAAAATTCAAATGGAAGCGGGACTTTCAAAGTTTGAAAGTTATGTGTTGGAGCATTTGGGGACACGTGGAAAGATGAAAGAAGCATTGTCTTGCATGTTCGAAACGTGGCATAATCCTGTAGCGAGGCCGTTAGGGTCGAATTAGTATAAATAGAAGTCTTAGTATTAGGATTTCGGTGTGTCATATCTGTTATACAAAATACTCAATAACATTCAAACTACCACATGGCAAGGGAAACGAATGCAAGAGAAATGTATGTATGATAGCACCATGTATTTCTAACTTAATGAAAGCCTTTTACCATTTCCAGTACTTTCCTCTTTTCTCTTTGTCAAATAACATTTGCAAGTTTTCCTATTTACAATCTTTTCATTTCGAAGTCTTTTCCTCAAAGTTCTACATTTTACTGTTTTCTTCATATTTCGAGCACTTTATATTTCAGAGAACTGTCACATTTTCAAAACCTTTACTTTCAAGTATTGTTCTTCAAGCGCATACTTTTACTTAAAATCATTTACAGATTTCTTGCATTAAACGCTTTTTGAATATTTTAAACTTCTACATTCCAGAAACCTTTTATGTTAAACGTTTTTGTAAGTCGAAACCATTTACTTCATTTTTCATGCAGTTTTATATGTCTCTACAATCAGCATTACAATTAGCATTTATTCGTATAACTTAGTTTTCATATACATTTTGACTACATTTTTAGACTCTTAGAGAGAGGGATCGAAGTAAGCCAAACACTTATACAATAGCAACCATGAATAATTGTTCGATTGTGAGAGTAACCTTAATATCCAAGGAGTCCTAGGATCAATCTAGTCGATCCTGTGAGTTACCAGAGAGATTGAATAACAGTAAGAAAGATTATTCGATAGTTTGGAAGACTAGCGGTTGTTTACCAAAAATCACTGGAAACAAATTGGCACACCCGGTGGGACCAATAATTGGATATCAGAATTAAGGATTGTCGAGACGTAGCCATTACAAAAACGTAGGAACCTAAGAAGTTTGCTGTTTTATGAACCTGAGAAGTGGTAAGATAACCAACAGCAACCAACCTTTATCCAGAAGAAAACGTTTGGACAAAATGTCTAATTCCGACAATCAACAAGGAGACCAAGGTAGCCCACATGCAACAGGCACTAACGCGTCCCTTTCGAGCGGAACATCTAATGTAATCCCTTCGAATGCACAGTCTGTTGCATCTTCAACCAGCAATATAGCCACCAATGGAGTAAGTGGCATATCAACTAATAGTTCGATCTTAGGAAATACTGGAACCATGGGCTACCCTGGGGGATTCGTTCCACCATCAGGGACACAATCCCATTTCGCCACACCATTAACTAGACCACCCGGCTTCGATGGGAATAGAATTAGAAGTTCTTCTTACGGAATGCCAACATCTTTTATGGCAGGTTTACACAATTCCACATCGAATTCATCTCCACAACTAGGATCTGGGTCTGGGGCGAATCAGTTTATGACAAATAACCAAGGGTCAGTGGGTTATAGCACGTTGCCTATCCTAACCACAGATAACCAGTTGGCTTTTAGGCAATTGATGGATGACAGCAACCACAATATGATAGGGGTGTTAGCGCAAACCATGCAGGAAATATTTGCCCCAATAGTTCAGAATGTGACTGTGACGAACAGGGAAAACGCTGACAATATGAGTCGAATAGCAGATTTCTTTGCTCCCACAGAAAGGTGTAGGCAGAACCAGGCGGGATTTCGAACAAACATGCCTGTTATAGAACAAATTGCTAACGACCCAATTCATAGACCACCCAGAGAAGAAGTTAACTTAGGGGCCAGAGCACCAAGGTTAGAAGCCCCAATAATCCCGGGTCCACAAAGGGAAGTTATGGAACCAGGGGCAAGGATCGAAAGGCCAGAAGCCCCAGAATTTCGAGAAGAACAACCTAGGGGAGTTGTTTTGGTTGGTCGAAATCAAGATGCCGATGCCGTCGTTCATAGGATTCGAAACGATAATATCTTGGCAGGAAATAACCTAACCACCATGATAGAGAGGATCATGGCCCAGAATGGCCTCAACACGGGAATGAGGAGGCCAAATTACGCTTCTCCTATACTGGATTGTATAATGCATACTGATTTACCAAGGGGATATAAAGTCCCTAAATTTACAAAGTTCGTTGGGGATACCAATGAGTCAACAGTCGAACACATAGTGAGATATCTAACCGAAGCGGGAGATATAGCCAATAATGAAGATCTCAGGATCAAATACTTCCCAAGTTCCTTGACAAAAAACGCCTTCACTTGGTTTACCACGTTGCCTCCTGGGTCTATTGACACTTGGGCTCTTTTAGAGAGATTATTCCATGAACAATTTTACATGGGACAATCGAAAATAAGTTTGAAGGAATTGGCCAGTGTTAAGAGAAAGTTCACCGAACCCATAGATGATTATTTGAATAGATTTAGGCTGTTGAAATCCAGATGTTACACAGTAGTGCCTGAACATGAGTTAGTCGAAATGGCCGCTGGGGGCTTGGATTATTCTATTCGAAAGAAACTAGACACTCAGTATCTGAGGGATATGGCTCAGTTAGCCGATAGGGTTCGACAGGTCGAAAGACTAAAGGCCGAAAAAGCCAGAGTCTTTAAGAATAGTAAGAAAGAAAGGATTTCCTATGTTGGGACTGAGGAAGTAGAAGAATATCCTGAATTCGAATTCGAAGAGGTCGAAATCGACCTCGCTGAATTAAAACAGGCCCCGCCTTACTCCTGCAAAATGTTAGTTCCCACAAAAGGGAAAGATATTGTTGAAAATGATAAAAGTGACAAGTTTCCAAAGAAGGTTTATACCTTCGACGTCACTAAGTGTGACGAAATTTTTGACTTGCTTGTCAAGGATGGCCAACTAATTGTGCCATCAAATGTCAAAATACCTCCTTTGGATCAGAGGAAGAAGAGGGGATTTTGCAAATATCATAGTTTCCTAGGCCACAAGACCTCACAATGTTTTCTTTTCAGGGACTTGATTCAAAACGCGATCAAAGATGGCAGACTAAAGTTTGTTGATAAGGTGAAGATGAAAGTGGACGAAGATCCTTTGGACGTCGCAGACACCAACTACTCCGAGCCTGCATGCATTGGAGAGGTCAACATGGTGGAAACTGATCGAAGCGACACTGTGATCGGTGGATCTGGAACTGACTGTTTTAAAGCTGGTTCGCGAAATGTCGCGGAAGCAAGAGTCGCCACCGTCTTTTATTTTCTCCAAATGGAAAGGACAAAAGCACAGAAAAATTCCTTTAAAGAGATTGCTCTCGGTTCGGGAGATAGGTTATAGAAAGGGAAGGTATTAGCACCCTTTCTATCCATGGTTATCCATGGGCTCTTAGGTACTTGCTCAATGTGTTTTCAAAATGTGTGCTTGCTTTTCAATGTGGGTTTCAAAAATATTCTTTGAAAAGTTTCAGTTTAACTCATACGTCAGAGTGTTTGAAAAGTTTGTTTTGAAAGTTTTTTTGAAAGGTGTTGGTGAAAAGAGTTTTTGTTTGGTTTGAAATTAGAGCAAGTACCTTTGAGAACCTACCTACCCTAAGGAATTAGTCTGTGTAAATGTCCTTTAAAGTAGTGCCATCCCACCATTGAGAGGTAGGTAGCACCACCGTTGGAGGTGTTCGGGTCAATTCGAGTTTTAGGGACGTGGTGATCACCGGAGCAATGGGAAAACACCTTAGAAGCTACCCTCATGCCAGGTTCCCGGACCATGAGGACTTACTAAGACGTTTTCTACTCGACGACCACCTTTCGAAAGGCAACAGTGAGGCGTACCCTAGGGGTGGTGTGTGCGAATTGTGTGTCATTTTCAGTTCATTGTTTGTCTTGTCATGCATTTGTGATCTAACGATTCAATTTTATTTTTCGGGCATTCATTCTTTCATGCATATTTATTAACAGTTATATTTGCGAGAAAATAAATCTAACTATTACAACTGGCGCGGGTCCACATCGCCAAAAAAAAACCGAACCCGATTTGACTGAAAATAAATAAAGCGAATAAATAAAAGTCCGAGAGTTTTCAATTACATGGCTTTGGGGCATATACAGAGGTATTTAAACAACGTAAAATAAATGCGCGAAATAAAGACTAAACAAAATTAGGGCGTTGGACCCTTTTACAAATAATTAAAATTAATCAAGGAAATTAAAAATTAAATGAAAAATAATGTTTTTGTGTTTTTTAGGTTTAAAAGAAAAAAGAGAAAAGTTAATTAAAATTAAAATCCTAGTTCTATCATTTTTTAAGTTTATTATGAAAAAAGATTTAATTTCTAACCTAATTAAATTCTAAACTAATTTATGTACCATTTTTGATTTATAGAAAATAAATAATAAATAATAATATTGTGAGGAAAAAAAAATTAAAAAGGATATGAAAAATTAATAATTACCCTAATTCTACATTTTTTGATTTTTATTATGAAAAAAGAATTAAAATTAACATTAAAACCTAATTAAACTAAATGAGCTATATTTTAATTTATTTATAAAAGAATCAAAATTAATTATATTTTTTTTTGTCCTTTTCTGTATTTTTAATGTTTTTTATATTTTTTTAAGAATTAATTAAATAAAACAATAAAACATAACAATTGAAGTAATAAATAAAAAGATAAAAAAAAAATAAAAAATAATCAAAGTATGCAAACCAGGGTGGGGGAACCCCAATTTGGAGGGTGTTAATTAGAAAGGCCTGGCCCATTTTTGTGAGAATTTGTTGACTTTCTGGATTGTGTGTGACATGTTTGACTGGCCTCCACCATATGTCCTCGTTCTGGACCCTTTGATAAGTTTCCTGGGACACGTGGATAATGCCTCTTGAATGTGCATGGTGAGTCCTCATGTGAGCGCTGCATTGAACCTTGAAAGGAAAAATAATATGAGAAATTGCAAGACCTGGGACTTGAACCCAGGTCTTTGAGGTCACATGCGCGTGTCTTGGCCAGCTGAGCTAGTTGTTTTCATTTAACATATAATAATCAATAAAATATATAAAAGAAAATGGTTAGTGCTTAGTTAAACGCGCGCGAACTTTGAATGGACAAGTCACTGGTTGACACGTCTTCTTCTTCCTCGTGTCCCCTGTAACACAAATACATAAAGCAACGGTTTTGAAACGTGGGGTTAGGGAAGCTACAAAAAAATAGCGAATAGCTCGTTTCCTAATATAAATTAGGCGCGAGCATCTCATTCTCTTCGTCCAGATGCCAGGAATGCAATGGTCATGGTCTTGAGGGCCAATTTTGCAGTATGGTGAAAACCCCAAAATCAAAGCTTGAAAACCCTAGAACGTGGGCATGGCAGATTCGCGTAGGATGGACAAAAATGCAATTAAATGTAATCAACAGCTTGGAAACTTCATCATGAGTATGAATATGTAATTAAAAATGCAAAAAGAGGCTTAGAATCAAGAACACGAATTCAAAAAATTTGATGTACAGTTTTACTTGTAACTACCAGTTCAAGGAGCTTTGAGTGTTGTTATGAATTGAAATGCGTTTAGAATTATCTCAGGATGCTAATGGTATAAAAATTTTGGCTTGAGAGGATCCCTAGCATTGATTTCAGTTTTGCCTTTTATGTCCAAAATTTCAAATGTCCAAATGCCTTTTGAACGAGTTTCTTGCTGCACTAGGGTTAGGGTTTGACTCAATGATCCTTATGGAATTGAATAGGCTTGTTAACTCTCCTTAATTCATGCTTGTTAGAGAATTGGCCTTAGGGTTTCATTCATTAACCATTTTTCCTATTTTCTAGCCAAAACCTAGACCTAGTGTGTAAATGAACCTTGGCCTGATTTTTGAGTTAGTTCATGATGTATAGAACTTGTCCAAATTCATTTGACACCATTTCATTGATTTTTAAATTTTATTTGAATTTTCAATGAATTAAAATGAATTAAATCATCAAAAATCAAATAAAATAAAAAAGTCAACATTTGGTCTTGAAATCAACCATGGGCCACGTGTGTGGCATGACAAGGATGGACAAAGTGAGAAAAATGGGGCCCTTTTGTCAAAATTGGATTTTCAAGGATAGTTGACTTTTGCCATTTCACAAAAATTTCCCAACTTCTACAAGGCATAACTTGCTCAATTTTTAAGCTTTTCACATGTTCTTGGACATTTTGGAAAGGTCTTTGAGTCCTTTAACCAATGTCTTTGGTCCCATGTCATTTTGATCTACCAATCTCAAATTATGGTCTTTGACTTAAAGTCCCTTTTTGTTGACTTTTGAAAATGACCTGTAATGTTGAAATTGATAACTTTTTGTGAGAGCATTTCTTGGACTTGAAGTATGAAGATGAGTTGTAGGAAATGTCTTTCTCTTCAAAATGAGCTTTGGATGGAATTTTTCTGACAATCCATGTGAAAGTTATGCCTTGGTCAATTTCAGTTGACTTTTTCAGCTGTCCAAATATAGCAACTTTTGCATCTTTGATGATCTCTGAGCCAAATTTTGAGAATCATGATCAAGCATTGATCAAATGATGTTTGTGGCTTCAAAATGATATGTTGACCAAAAATTTGAACTTTTGACTGCCAAATGACCATTTTGCCCCTACAGTTGACTGTAGTGCAATTTAGGGTTTTGACTGTGCAATCTTGAGCTGAATGCCTTGAAACTTGACATGGGGATGCTTGACCATGTTTGTAAGCATATGAGACTTGATTGAGCCCTTGAAAACTTCCTTTTCTTGATCAGACTTGAAACCCTAATTTTGACTGTATGGGAGACTGTTGCACTGCACAACCCTTGGGGAATTTTGTAGCTTGGCTTGGCAACTTCTTGAGGAATATGGGAGGGCAAATTTTGGGGTATAACAGTTGCCCCTGTTCAATCTTCTTAGACCTGAGGATGCAGATTGGCTGACATGCCTTTCGTAATCCGATGGTAAAAGAAGATTGGACACTAGAGTGCCCGGAAATTTGCGCTCACATGTTAGCAATGAGGATGGAATGGGCTTATAGATGCCATCTGGATGTTTTGATTGCGTAAGAGATTCCTCGGCGAGAACCTGCATACCTGCAAAACAGAAAATGAGTACCTGACACGTTGCAGGAGCTGATGTTTAGATGTGCCCTGACTGGTTACAGGAGCTGAGTCTGGAGCTTCAAACAGCGATGAAAGAACCAGGGATGATTACTTCCTTAGCATGAGTGGTAAGAGAGCTTTGGGCGACTTTAACTTCAACAACGCTCGTTGAGAAAAATCTGGGGTGTCTTCTACTGGGATAAGAATCAGGGAGATCTTAGGGTCGATCTGACTGAACCAGAGAGGCCTTTGACTGGGTAAGAATCAGGAAAATCTTGGGACGATTTAACTGAACCGGTCTAGGTCTTGAAATGTCTTCTACTGGGATAAGAATCAGGGAGATCTTAAGGTCGATCTGACTGAACCAGAGAGGCCTTTGACTGGATATGTCTAGGTCTTGAAATGTCTTCCACTGGATAAGCAATCAGGAAAATCTTGGGACGATTTAACTGAACCAGAGGAGGCCTTTGACTGGATAAGCAATCAGGAAAATCTTGGGACGATTTAACTGAACCGGTCTAGGTCTTGAAATGTCTTCCACTGGATAAGCAATCAGGAAAATCTTGGGATGATTTAACTGAACCAGAGGAGGCCTTTGACTGGATAAGCAATCAGGAAAATCTTGGGACGATTTAACTGAACCGGTCTAGGTCTTGAAATGTCTTCCACTGGATAAGCAATCAGGAAAATCTTGGGACGATTTAACTGAACCAGAGGAGGCCTTTGACTGAACCAGTCTAGGTCTTGAAATGTCTTCAATGGGATAAGCAATCAGGAAAATCTTGGGATGATTTAACTGAACCAGAGAAGGCCTTTGACTGAACCAGTCTAGGTCTTGAAATGTCTTCAATGGGATAAGCAATCAGGAAAATCTTGGGACGATTTAACTGAACCAGAGAAGGCCTTTGACTGAACCAGTCTAGGTCTTGAAATGTCTTCAATGGGATAAGCAATCAGGAAAATCTTGGGACGATTTAACTGAACCAGAGAAGGCCTTTGACTGAACCAGTCTAGGTCTTGAAATGTCTTCAATGGGATAAGCAATCAGGAAAATCTTGGGATGATTTAACTGAACCAGAGAAGGCCTTTGACTGAACCAGTCTAGGTCTTGAAATGTCTTCAATGGGATAAGCAATCAGGAAAATCTTGGGACGATTTAACTGAACCAGAGAAGGCCTTTGACTGAACCAGTCTAGGTCTTGAAATGTAGCTTGAGAACTTAACTGAGTTTTTCCTGAAAGATAAAAGTCAGTCATGTGCAATGCATGATATGAATCAAGCAATGATGTTCTCAACATAAATGAGATTTGTATGATGCAGTGCGTTATGCATGCTATAATGCTGTATGTGATGTTTTATGTATGTTTTCGTCTAGGAAAATGAATCCTTGACGGGTGCCGGGAAGTCGTATCCTGGGCTGATGTCGAAGAATAGATTTTGCTTCCGCTGGGGATGATAGTAGTTGCAAGGATACCGGTAGGAGACGATGACTCCGTTGCGGAATAAACTTGGCGAATGGAAGATTCTGTGGGGAGAAAAGATACTCTAGCGATCATGCTGGAAAGCAATACTCTGCGGGAAGAGTGATGTCTTGCTGAGTTGATAGTAACTCTGTTGGGGATACCGTTGTTGTATTGGAAGTGTGAATAGACTTCGCTGGGGATAGGAAAGAGCTACGTTGACGACGACCTTTCCTTTGGTTTTTGGCTGAGGATAACCCAGTTATATCCTGTTAAGGAAATAACTCTTTAAATCAAGCCGGACGACACGTTCGTGCTCTGCGAAGGATAAGCTTCCAGAATTTGCTGGGGATAAGCTTACTGCTTGGGGAGATGAATTCCACTTTTCCTGGGGAACTTGGATGGGACTCTCCTGGGGAAGTTTTGATATGCTGGGGAAGAATGCACTGACTTGCTGTCTCGCTCTCTGGGGAATTTAAGATGTCTAGTTAGGTTCTTTAGCTGAACCTACTTTGGTACCTTGGATAGAACAATTAGACTCCTCAAACAACTCTTTATTGCCCCTGTTTCTAGTGTCACCTGCAATTAGTTCTTTGTCTCGTATGCAAATATTTATGAGCTAGCAAATTATTGTCAATGCATATATCACAAATTGAACCTTGGACGTTCTTCGCAAAACAAAACAGAAAAAGAAAAACAGTTGGCACGTTTTAACTGAAAAGTATATTTGTATTGATTTTGAATAGCCTATGAATAGGCGTTTTGTGTACAAGAGGCTGGCGTCCTAGTAAGAGGTACGTCGCCGAACCAGAGAGTTTATTACAAGTTTTATACAAAAGAAAATAAAACAGCTGTGTGAAATATGAATGATCCATTGGGTTTCAACTCTGCTATTGCCTTCATAACTCTGAGCGTCTCATCACTTAGTGACCTTGGTTGAAGGTGAAGCTGACTGATCGATGCCGTCTTGAGGTAGATACCGGATTCCGGATGCAAAGTGATCCAATGAGACATAGTATTACGCTTTTTATCCCTAATTTTTGCCTGGGCTGCCCTTTCGGGTTTTCAGTCCACCGGGATACCCATTTTTGCCCAAGCCGCCTTTTCAGGTTTTCGACTTGCCGGGTGTACAGATTTTTTTATTTTCATCCCTTCATTTTGCCCGAACCCTTTTGGTTCGACGGGAAGCCCTAATTTTTGCCTAGACATGTCAGCCTAGCGGGTCTTTTTTCATGCGTAGTATTTTTTAACTATGTCTGCATTGGCGGGGTGAGGAAGGTCGTCACCATCCATGTTGGTTAATATCATTGCTCCTCCTGAGAACACATGCTTAACCACAAATGGCCCTTCGTACGTAGGAGTCCATTTGCCCCTTGGATCACTCTGAGGAAGGATGATTCGCTTGATCACCAGATCCCCGACTTGATATTCCTGTGGTCTGACCTTTTTGTTAAATGCCCTGATCATTCGCTTCTGATACGTCTGACCATGGCAGATAGCAGCAAGTCTCTTTTCGTCAATAAGGTTGAGTTGATCAAGTCGTGTCTGAATCCAATCATCTTCGTTCAGATTTGCATCCTTCATTATCCGGAGAGAAGGAATTTGTACTTCGATTGGCAAGACTGCCTCCATGCCATAAACCAGAGAGAAAGGAGTTGCCCCGGTTGACGTCCTGGCTGAGGTACGATACCCATGCAGAGCGAACGGTAACATCTCGTGCCAATCTTTATACGTTACTGTCATCTTCTGCACGATCTTCTTGATGTTTTTATTAGCTGCTTCTACAGCCCCATTCATCTTTGGTCTGTAAGGAGAAGAATTGTGGTGCTGTATCTTGAACTGTTCGCAAAGCTCGGTGATCATCTTATTGTTCAGATTGGTACCGTTGTCTGTAATAATCCGCTCAGGGACGCCGTACCGACAGATCAGGTTGTGCCGAATGAACCGTGCCACAACAGTCTTGGTTACCGTGGCATAGGATGCTGCCTCAACCCACTTCGTAAAATAATCAATCGCCACTAGGATGAAGCGATGTCCATTGGATGCCGTAGGTTTTATCTCACCGATCATGTCTATGCCCCACATTGCAAATGGCCAAGGCGCAGTCAGAACATTCAGGGGAACCGGAGGAACATGCACCTTGTCTGCGTAGATCTGGCATTTATGGCATGTCCTAGAATGTTGGTAACAGTCAGCTTCCATTGTAGACCAGTAATACCCTGCCCGTAGGATCTTCTTTGCCATTGTATGTCCACTGGAGTGTGTACCAAAGGTCCCGTCATGTAGCTCTTCCATGATTCTTTCTGCTTCAGGCTTATCTACACAACGCAGTAGGGTTGAATCCTGGTTTCGCTTGTACAAGATGCCATTGCTAAGAAAGAACTTGGCTGCAAACCTCCTCAGGAATTTCTTATCATTGACAGATGCTCCCTCAGGGTATTCCTGTGCTTCCAGATATCTCTTTACTTCGTGGTACCAAGGCTTCTCAGTTACCAATTCAGTTTCGAGATCACAACAGTATGCCGGTTCGTCCAGTTTCCAGATGATGATCCGGGGAGCTTCGTTGTCCCATTTAACCTTGAACATTGAAGACATTGTAGCCAACGCGTCCGCCAGCTGATTCTCTTCTCTTGGAAAATGCTCAAATGTTATCTCTGTGAAGTGGGGGATCAGGGCCAATACACATTCTCGGTAAGGAATCAAGTTTGGATGTTTCGTATCCCACTCTCCTTTGATCTGATTGATCACAAGAGCGGAATCTCCGAAGACACTCAGAAATTTGATCCTCAGATCGATCGCAGCTTGAAGACCCATAATACACGCCTCATACTCCGCCATGTTGTTGGTACAGTTGAAACACAACCGGGCGGTGAGTGGAGTATGAGTACCTTGTGGAGATACGATTATGGCGCCGATACCATTTCCCAAAGCATTGGAGGCTCCGTCAAAGTGCATAGACCATCGGGATCCTAGTTCAGGTCCTTCATCCGGTCCGGGTATTTCACAGTCAGTTACTATCATAATGCTTTCATCTGGAAACTCGAAGTTCATTGATTGGTAGTCATCTACAGCTTGATGTGCTAAGTGGTCTGCCAATACACTTCCCTTGATGGCTTTTTGGGTCGTGTACTGAATGTCGTATTCCGTCAAGATCATCTGCCATCTTGCAATTCTCCCAGACAGAGCAGGCTTTTCGAATATGTACTTTATAGGATCCATTTTTGAGATTAACAAGGTAGTGTGAGTCAGCATATACTGTCTCAGCCGGCGAGCAGCCCATACCAAAGCGCAGCAAGTTTTCTCAAGCAGTGAGTATCGGGTCTCACAGTCGGTAAACTTTTTGCTAAGGTAATAAATGGCATGCTCTTTTCGGCCAGACTCGTCATGCTGCCCCAGTACACACCCCATTGCATTATCAAGCACTGTCAGGTAAAGTATCAAAGGTCTCCCTTCAACTGGTGGCATAAGGATGGGTGGTTCTTGGAGATATTCTTTGATTCTGTCAAAAGCAGCCTGGCATTCATCATTCCAACGTACTACCTGATCTTTCTTCAGCAGCTTGAAGATTGGTTCACAGGTAGCAGTTAAATGTGAGATGAACCGAGCAATGTAATTCAGACGTCCTAGAAAGCCTCTGACTTCCTTCTCTGTCTTGGGAACTGGCATCTCTTGAATGGCTTTGACCTTAGCAGGGTCCACTTGAATTCCCTTGTCACTGACCACGAAGCCTAGCAACTTTCCAGATCTTACTCCGAAGGTGCACTTGTTCGGGTTCAATCTCAGCTTGTACAGTTTCAAACGGTCGAACAACTTCTGCAGATGATCTAGGTGCTCTTCCTCAGTCTGGGACCTAGCGATCATGTCGTCCACATACACTTCTATCTCATGATGGATCATATCATGAAATAAGGTAACCATGGCACGTTGGTAGGTTGCCCCAGCATTCTTTAACCCGAACGGCATGACCTTGTAACAGAAGGTGCCCCACTGAGTAACAAAGGTAGTCTTTTCCATGTCTTCAGGTGCCATCTTGATCTGATTGTAGCCTGAAAAACCATCCATGAAAGAGAACACTTTATGCTGAGCTGTATTATCAACAAGGACATCAATGTGGGGTAGAGGGAAGTCATCCTTGGGGCTGGCCCTGTTCAGATCCCTGTAATCAACACACATCCTGACCTTGCCGTCCTTCTTAGGTGCCGGCACCACATTAGCAACCCACTGAGGGTAAGAAGTTACTGCAAGAAACCCGGCATCAAACTGCTTCATAACCTCGGCTTTAATCTTCTCAGACATCTCTGGACGCATACGACGGACCTTTTGCTTAACCGGAGGGAAATCTTCTTTAGTTGGTAAGTGATGGACCACGATGTCGGTATCTAATCCGGGCATATCTTCGTAGGACCAGGCAAAGATTTCTTTATAGTCATGCAGCATCTGAGTCAACCGTTGCTTCACGCTGAGCTCTAGGTTGGCGCCAATCTTCACCTCTTTCTTGTCTTCCTCAGTACCCAAGTTTATTATTTCCACTGGCTCTTCATGGGGTTGAATTGCCCTCTCTTCCTGTTGTAACAGTCTTGCAAGTTCACCAGGCACTTCGCAATCATCTTCACCTTCGTCGGCGGCTAAGTTGATCGGATTTTCGAAGTCATAACTGGCAGTAGCAGAGTCGTTACCAGTGAGATCCAGAGTGGATTGAAACCTGTATGAGTGAGTGTGTGTGTAAATACAGCTGTTTTGCAATATGTAAAGAAAGGAAAGAAAAGGAGCGCAAAATTTGAAATGTGAAAAACGTCCAATGCTTTTATTCATGATATATGATAGTGACAAACAAAAAGCCCTCATAAATAAAATCACGGTGCCCCGGGTAAGACACCGGGCCATACAGTCTCAAATTATTGTTTATTACAAATCAAAAACAAAGAAATTCATTACTGGGGAACAAAAGTTATGGGAGTAAAATCTTTAGCAGTCCAATTGGTCAATCCACCGTCGGCCGTTGGGTAGATCCAGCTATCGAACTCTGACTCTCCCACTTCATTTTCCTCTCCAATAGCATTCACTCCATGCTGAGTGATGAGCAACGGAGGTCTTCCAATTCTTGCCTTGCGCACCGCTTTCTGAGCTTCCGTGGTGAAACCCAGCCCAAACTTGTTAGTCTTAGGAGTAAGATCAGGGAGCTTGCCCCAATTTGCACATTCACCTTTTTCGATCACAGCCCGGGCGTCCTTTAAGGAGGCCATCTTCATAGGAGAAACCTCTTCATCTTCTGCTGTTGCCAAGGTTGGTGGTACCTCCTCAAAATGTTGAAAGGGGGTTTCAATGAACTCCCCATCCATTTCCACGTATCTGAAAGAGTTGAGGTGGCTGACCATGTACTCCTCCTCCCCTTGCACTGTTACGATCCTCCCTCTGACCGGGTACTTGAGCTTCTGATGCAATGTGGAGGTCACCGCTCCAGCCTTGTGGATCCATGGGCGACCCAGCAAACAAGAATAGGACGGATGGATGTCCATCACATAAAATTTTGAATCAAATACTTGTGACCCAACCCTGATTGGGATGTCCACTTCACCATGCACCATTCTTTTGGACCCGTCAAAGGCCCGGACAACAATGCTACTTGGTTTGAGCTCTAGACCTTCACAATCCAGCCTATCCAGAGCCTTCTTGGGCAGCACATTTAATGAAGAACCTGTGTCAACCAGCACGTGAGCAAGAGTAGTGCCCCTGCATTCAATGGAGACATGCAGGGCATCATTATGATTCTTCCCCTTTGCTGTCAGATCGGCATCAGAGAAACCCAGGCCATTATCAGCAGTTAGGTTGGCCACACAATCGGTGAACTGGTCAGCAGTCGTATCTTGGGGTACATGGGCAGTCTTTAAGAAAGCAATCAGAGCCTTTGCATGGGCCTCTGAACACAGCAGCAGTGACAACATGGAGATTTTAGAGGGGGTGTGCCCCAGCTGTTCCACAACATTGAAATCACTTTTCTTTATTATCTTGAGAATTTCTTCCATTTCCTGCTTGGAAGCCTCAACAATGGTCTTTGGTGCCTCCGTCCTGGCAGGCACATCAGCAGCAGTTCCCTTGCCCCGAGTATCAGATGACTCAGCAGCAGGGGTGGATACTTGGTCAGAAGGAGAGACAGGCACTCTGGCAGGTGTGAAGATCAAAGGCCTATGAATTGCTGGAGGAGCAATGTCTGGCGAGAACAGTCTTCCACTACGGGTGACCTTAGCAGGCCCGGTGATGTTGGAGACACCAGTACCAATGTTGCACTCTTGTTTCACACCCAGAACATAAACGTCCGCCCCATAGTGCCATGGGACAGCCTTATCAGATTTGTAGGGTATAGGCCCCGGAACAGTAATGGTGATGGGAACATTCTTGTGAACTGACAAAACTTGTATAGGCTTCTTTGAAGGAGCCTCGGAATGGTTGTTGAAGATGGTAACGATTGACACTTCTTCAACAGGAGCAGCAGGAACAACAGTCTTTTCAAACAAAGTCTCTCTATTATCTATCAGGTTTTGGACGCCTGACTTCAACAGAGAACAACCAGCAGGGGAAGCAACACATAGAGGGCAACTTTCGCTACATCCCGGAAATAAACCGGCTAGCAACAGATTCCTCTTGACCATCAGCAACGGAGTAGCAACATCATCCACCGAAGCTACATACAAATTCTCTTCAACAGCGCTCACTCCATGGTGGGGCATGGGAGCATTTACAACATTTGGCTTCTCGGGCGCTTCAAACTGTATCTCCTTGGCATCAATGAGGTCTTGAACCTTGTTTCTTAGGGCCCAACAGTCATCTGTGTTATGCCCCGGGCTATCAGAGTGATAAGCACAGCGAGCATTTGGATTGAACTTGGGAGATGCAGTGTTGGGAAACTTTGGAGCCTCCTTGACAGTCACTAAATTGGTGGATAGTAACTGTGGCAGGATCTGTGATAAGGTCATGCTTAACCGGGTAAACTCTCTCCGGGGTCTTTCAAACTTCTGAGGATTAGTTGGCCGAGGAGCGGCAGCAGGTTTGGCAATCATTACCGCACTGACAGATTGGCGGTGTTCAGGTCGCTCTGTTCTCCGGGAGCTATATACAGCACCAGCCTCCTTTTTGAAGGGCTTCTTCTCAGTACTGGAGGAGGCAATTTTCTGTATCTTCCCCGATTTTATACCGGCCTCAATCCTTTCACCAGTCAGGATTAGATCGGTAAACCCAGCAGAGGAATTACCAATGAGATGATTGAAAAACGGACCAGATAGGGTCCCCAAGAACATATCTACCAGCTCCCGATCCGTCAATGGTGGCTGCACCCTGCCAGCCAGGTCTCTCCATTTCTGAGCGTACTCCTTAAAACCTTCACCCGACCCTAGCGACATACCCTGGAGCTGGGTACGCGTAGGAGCGAGGTCGGCATTATACTGATACTGCTTGTAAAAAGCAGTGGCCAGATCCTCCCAGTTACGAATGCTGATTCCATCTAGCTGATAGAACCAATCGAGGTGAGTCCCTGAAAGACTCTCCTGGAAGAAGTGGATCCAAAGGTTCTTGTCTGCTGTGTAAGGCTGGATCTTCCTTACATAAGAACGGAGGTGCATCTTGGGACAGGAAGCCCCATCATACTTCACGAAGGCAGGTGTTTTGAACTTGTGCGGGATCACCACTCCAGTAGATAACCCCAAGTCTCCGAAATCCAATCCAGGTACTCGTTGAACTTCCACAGCCTTTAATCTGTCTTCCAGCTGTTTGTACCGGTCTTCAGCAGGAGGGTATTGGTCGTCATTGAAGTCTGTTTCAGTATCAGAGCCCACAGGAGTAGTGACCTCCCTTTCATGGTGACTACCTTCCGTCACAGATGGAGGAGTCCTTTCAGCTTCAATTTGCAAGGTGTTCCCGAGTCTGCGCCCAGTGCTAAATAGCACAGTCCTCCTCTTCTTCTTAGTCTTCTTCAACAGCATGGTCTTTAACTCTTGTTGACCCTGAGACAAACCCTTGATCAGCTCCTGAAATTGGGCGTTTTGCGCCTGAAACTGGACGTTCTGCGCCTGAAGAGCCTTGATAGCCGCATCGGTTGATGATTCAGGAGGGTTCATGATGCTGAAATAAACAGCGAAGAACGGTAAACAACCTGAAAAGAAGAGTATTTATGATGCACATGATGAATGATATGTGTTTATGCAATGCATTCAAGAGTTCGAAAATTCAAATTTGTTGTAGACCAAAAGGAACACACTTTATTATTAAGAAAATCATTGTTTTAATACATCAAAGCCTCATGGGCAAAAGTACAAAAAGATCAAATCACATCCAAAATATGTTGCGCATCTTCTTTGGAGCTATGTAAGTGTTGAGACTCCTTTCCTCGTGCAACAGGCGGGTGAGCTCCAAGACCTTCTTTTCACTGGCATGCAAACTAGTCTCAAGAGAATTCCTCTCTTCTTTAAGCTGGATCCAACTCTTCTGCATCTCTTCCCAGGATGTGGGCATATCAGGGTGCTGAATAACATGAGACACCTCTCCTTCCAAGGCAGGCTCTTTGATTACTGGAAGCATGTGAGGATAAGGCATCACTAACTTCTGAGAACGGGCTCGTACCCACTTGAGGTAAGGCTCCAAAGGGATGGAGTTCCTGTGCCCCAGTGTCTTGCTGTCTATCCTACTGGGCATCCTCCAAGCTCTGATAAATCTCTGGCGAAGTCCTTGAGTATCGTTGTCGTAGTCAAAAACTATGTCAGGAATCAACATGTCATGAGGACCATCTCTCCGAGCATAACCAAACTGTCTCCAAGCCAGGCATGGACTATAAGTAATACCCCCTCTGATTCCAAGTAAAGGAACATTAGGATACTCCCCGCAACGGTCAATGATAGTGACATCTTCCCTGGACCTAGGGCACCAATGTATATCTGCATGTGTAAGAGTCATCAACCGTTGTGACCATCTCAAACCCCGCTCGTTCTTCAGGACTGATTGTGGAAGGTGCGAAATAAACCACTTTCCCAGGAGAGGAGTGCAACACATTAGGACACCTCTTTTTCTCATGGTTCGAGTGTAACATGAGTGAAGGATGTCCCCCAGCAACGTAGGTATAGGATTCCTGGACATAAAGATCTGGACAGCACTGATATCAATGAGCTGGTCTGGGTTAGGGAACAACACCAAACCATAAACAAGAAGGGCCACAATCTTTTCAAAAGCTTGTAAGTCAAGAGAGTTCCAACAGTCATAGGCCTTTTCAAACAGAAACCTGGCTAAGAACCCTTTGATACCACTTCTAACTTCCCAATGTCCCTTGAGGTCAGATGGCTGTAGGTGCAAGGCTTTAGCAATCTCTTCAAGCTTAGGTTCCTTTTCTGTACCGTTGAAGGGTAGCTGATCAAGAATAGGGATCTTCAGGAGTCGGGAGAACTCCTCCAATGTAGGTACCAACTGATAGTCCAAGAAGGTGAAACAATGATGCAGAGGGTCAAAGAATTGGAACAGGACTTTTATCATATCTTCCTCAATGTTGGTGTTGACCAAGCTGATGAGGCTTCCATGCCTTTCACTGAATGAAGAGTTCTCGGGAATCCTGGATATAAGCTCCTTAAGCTGAGGAGGGATCCTTACAAGACTGATTGGAATGGTCTTTCTACGAACAGTTTCCATGTCCTACAAAACAAGAACAAAGATGAAAATTCGAACCCCTGAAATGGTTAGTTAATGCATATGATGCTGGATGATGTCATGATGCTATGATTAAACACAGATATTTACAAAGACAAACATGTAAGGCACACAAGGCACACAAGACAGGCCCTTAAGGTTTAAGGCCAGCATGGGGTCTGGGTAGTACCCTCTTGAAGTTGGTGGGTTCATCCTGTCCTAATCAAAGTAACCGGGTTCTAAGGTTCCCAATATCACGGGATTGCTTTCATTGTTCATCGTTTCGATTTAGCCACTGAACTGGCGACCGAAATATTCCAGGAAAGCAACCCTCAATTGAGTGTAGTATCGAGTATCAACCAACCTCGGACTGCACCAAAGTCAGTTATCTCACTACCCTAAAGAGGCCAAGATGGTTCAATTAAGGTTCCTAAGGTCTGTTGATGCTTCATGACACCACATGGAGGCCCCGTACTCTCCTTGACTGACTCAAGGGTTACCGGTACACACCAAAATGCCACATCAACGTAGCAGACTGCTTCAACCATGTCGGTATACCCCGCACAGTTCCCTCACAGCCTTGTTGCTACTTTCTAAGAAGGTATTCCCCAGATCCGGGTTAGGATCTATAGAACTCCCAAGCAACCCACAATTTTAAAGCATACAAGGAAAGCAATTGAAAACACAGTTATGATCTTAGTCCTAAGGTACACCTCACTTTAAGTTTTTTTCCCCAGCAGAGTCGCCAGTTCTGTGATCGGTGGATCTGGAACTGACTGTTTTAAAGCTGGTTCGCGAAATGTCGCGGAAGCAAGAGTCGCCACCGTCTTTTATTTTCTCCAAATGGAAAGGACAAAAGCACAGAAAAATTCCTTTAAAGAGATTGCTCTCGGTTCGGGAGATAGGTTATAGAAAGGGAAGGTATTAGCACCCTTTCTATCCATGGTTATCCATGGGCTCTTAGGTACTTGCTCAATGTGTTTTCAAAATGTGTGCTTGCTTTTCAATGTGGGTTTCAAAAATATTCTTTGAAAAGTTTCAGTTTAACTCATACGTCAGAGTGTTTGAAAAGTTTGTTTTGAAAGTTTTTTTGAAAGGTGTTGGTGAAAAGAGTTTTTGTTTGGTTTGAAATTAGAGCAAGTACCTTTGAGAACCTACCTACCCTAAGGAATTAGTCTGTGTAAATGTCCTTTAAAGTAGTGCCATCCCACCATTGAGAGGTAGGTAGCACCACCGTTGGAGGTGTTCGGGTCAATTCGAGTTTTAGGGACGTGGTGATCACCGGAGCAATGGGAAAACACCTTAGAAGCTACCCTCATGCCAGGTTCCCGGACCATGAGGACTTACTAAGACGTTTTCTACTCGACGACCACCTTTCGAAAGGCAACAGTGAGGCGTACCCTAGGGGTGGTGTGTGCGAATTGTGTGTCATTTTCAGTTCATTGTTTGTCTTGTCATGCATTTGTGATCTAACGATTCAATTTTATTTTTCGGGCATTCATTCTTTCATGCATATTTATTAACAGTTATATTTGCGAGAAAATAAATCTAACTATTACAACTGGCGCGGGTCCACATCGCCAAAAAAAAACCGAACCCGATTTGACTGAAAATAAATAAAGCGAATAAATAAAAGTCCGAGAGTTTTCAATTACATGGCTTTGGGGCATATACAGAGGTATTTAAACAACGTAAAATAAATGCGCGAAATAAAGACTAAACAAAATTAGGGCGTTGGACCCTTTTACAAATAATTAAAATTAATCAAGGAAATTAAAAATTAAATGAAAAATAATGTTTTTGTGTTTTTTAGGTTTAAAAGAAAAAAGAGAAAAGTTAATTAAAATTAAAATCCTAGTTCTATCATTTTTTAAGTTTATTATGAAAAAAGATTTAATTTCTAACCTAATTAAATTCTAAACTAATTTATGTACCATTTTTGATTTATAGAAAATAAATAATAAATAATAATATTGTGAGGAAAAAAAAATTAAAAAGGATATGAAAAATTAATAATTACCCTAATTCTACATTTTTTGATTTTTATTATGAAAAAAGAATTAAAATTAACATTAAAACCTAATTAAACTAAATGAGCTATATTTTAATTTATTTATAAAAGAATCAAAATTAATTATATTTTTTTTTGTCCTTTTCTGTATTTTTAATGTTTTTTATATTTTTTTAAGAATTAATTAAATAAAACAATAAAACATAACAATTGAAGTAATAAATAAAAAGATAAAAAAAAATAAAAAATAATCAAAGTATGCAAACCAGGGTGGGGGAACCCCAATTTGGAGGGTGTTAATTAGAAAGGCCTGGCCCATTTTTGTGAGAATTTGTTGACTTTCTGGATTGTGTGTGACATGTTTGACTGGCCTCCACCATATGTCCTCGTTCTGGACCCTTTGATAAGTTTCCTGGGACACGTGGATAATGCCTCTTGAATGTGCATGGTGAGTCCTCATGTGAGCGCTGCATTGAACCTTGAAAGGAAAAATAATATGAGAAATTGCAAGACCTGGGACTTGAACCCAGGTCTTTGAGGTCACATGCGCGTGTCTTGGCCAGCTGAGCTAGTTGTTTTCATTTAACATATAATAATCAATAAAATATATAAAAGAAAATGGTTAGTGCTTAGTTAAACGCGCGCGAACTTTGAATGGACAAGTCACTGGTTGACACGTCTTCTTCTTCCTCGTGTCCCCTGTAACACAAATACATAAAGCAACGGTTTTGAAACGTGGGGTTAGGGAAGCTACAAAAAAATAGCGAATAGCTCGTTTCCTAATATAAATTAGGCGCGAGCATCTCATTCTCTTCGTCCAGATGCCAGGAATGCAATGGTCATGGTCTTGAGGGCCAATTTTGCAGTATGGTGAAAACCCCAAAATCAAAGCTTGAAAACCCTAGAACGTGGGCATGGCAGATTCGCGTAGGATGGACAAAAATGCAATTAAATGTAATCAACAGCTTGGAAACTTCATCATGAGTATGAATATGTAATTAAAAATGCAAAAAGAGGCTTAGAATCAAGAACACGAATTCAAAAAATTTGCTGTACAGTTTTACTTGTAACTACCAGTTCAAGGAGCTTTGAGTGTTGTTATGAATTGAAATGCGTTTAGAATTATCTCAGGATGCTAATGGTATAAAAATTTTGGCTTGAGAGGATCCCTAGCATTGATTTCAGTTTTGCCTTTTATGTCCAAAATTTCAAATGTCCAAATGCCTTTTGAACGAGTTTCTTGCTGCACTAGGGTTAGGGTTTGACTCAATGATCCTTATGGAATTGAATAGGCTTGTTAACTCTCCTTAATTCATGCTTGTTAGAGAATTGGCCTTAGGGTTTCATTCATTAACCATTTTTCCTATTTTCTAGCCAAAACCTAGACCTAGTGTGTAAATGAACCTTGGCCTGATTTTTGAGTTAGTTCATGATGTATAGAACTTGTCCAAATTCATTTGACACCATTTCATTGATTTTTAAATTTTATTTGAATTTTCAATGAATTAAAATGAATTAAATCATCAAAAATCAAATAAAATAAAAAAGTCAACATTTGGTCTTGAAATCAACCATGGGCCACGTGTGTGGCATGACAAGGATGGACAAAGTGAGAAAAATGGGGCCCTTTTGTCAAAATTGGATTTTCAAGGATAGTTGACTTTTGCCATTTCACAAAAATTTCCCAACTTCTACAAGGCATAACTTGCTCAATTTTTAAGCTTTTCACATGTTCTTGGACATTTTGGAAAGGTCTTTGAGTCCTTTAACCAATGTCTTTGGTCCCATGTCATTTTGATCTACCAATCTCAAATTATGGTCTTTGACTTAAAGTCCCTTTTTGTTGACTTTTGAAAATGACCTGTAATGTTGAAATTGATAACTTTTTGTGAGAGCATTTCTTGGACTTGAAGTATGAAGATGAGTTGTAGGAAATGTCTTTCTCTTCAAAATGAGCTTTGGATGGAATTTTTCTGACAATCCATGTGAAAGTTATGCCTTGGTCAATTTCAGTTGACTTTTTCAACTGTCCAAATATAGCAACTTTTGCATCTTTGATGATCTCTGAGCCAAATTTTGAGAATCATGATCAAGCATTGATCAAATGATGTTTGTGGCTTCAAAATGATATGTTGACCAAAAATTTGAACTTTTGACTGCCAAATGACCATTTTGCCCCTACAGTTGACTGTAGTGCAATTTAGGGTTTTGACTGTGCAATCTTGAGCTGAATGCCTTGAAACTTGACATGGGGATGCTTGACCATGTTTGTAAGCATATGAGACTTGATTGAGCCCTTGAAAACTTCCTTTTCTTGATCAGACTTGAAACCCTAATTTTGACTGTATGGGAGACTGTTGCACTGCACAACCCTTGGGGAATTTTGTAGCTTGGCTTGGCAACTTCTTGAGGAATATGGGAGGGCAAATTTTGGGGTATAACAGACACCCTAATAGAAGAAAAGGATACTGAAGTTGAGAACTGGGTGATGGTCGAAGTCAGCGAGGAAGTCACTGAAGACATCCAGAATACGCTAGACACTTCGATTGCTGCACCTGTGGCTGTTGCAGGAGAAACCCAGGCTACTGAAGGCCAAGGGAATCAAAACGAAGGATTAACACAAGTCACTGAGGGCTTGAGGCTGGAATTGGAGAAAGTCCAAATTACGCAGCCAATTCCCCCTCAGAAGGAAATATGGGACACTCTAGGGGAACCCAGTGGAAAATTTGACTATCTGGTCAAATATTCTGCCCCAGAGAGTTCGAAGGTCCAGATTGAAGATATAAAGCCCACAGCATGGGGCGATGACGAAACTAAAGAGGGGGATGTGGAAATAAATATGGTGGATATGGAAAGACCCCGCTCTGAGATGGAGGAAGTGAAAAAATACTTAGAAAAAGAAAAGTACAGAATGGGGGATAATCACACTGGAGATGCTAGTCTCAAAGACTATCTCATGACATGCCACAAAGGAGATCCAGGCATGATATTGTGCCCTAGGTGCAGCATCCTCTGCAACCAAAGAATTGCTGCAAATTTCGAAAGGGTACAGAGGGCTCGAACTGGCAACAATTGGCGCCAGGATAACCAGCTTTTTAGGTGCTATCCCAAGGCTGGAGAGAGTTTGCTGGAATTTGTTTTTCGCTGCTACAAAGGGGCAACCAAGTGTTTGATTTGCCCAAGGTGTTCTGCTGTGTATGACCAAAGCATGGCCAGGGCCTTCGAAACGATTCCCTTCGCCCCTTGCTGGAACCATCAAGAAACTGCCCAGATGGGTCCGCGTTTCGACAGTAGATACAAACAGCGAAGGCCTGATAGCCCTCACCCCAAAGTTGCTCGAAGAGTGACTTTCAAACTCCCTGCTGAAGTGCCAACCGATAGATGGCTACAAGTCAGAAATGACAAAGGCAAAGACAGATGGAGGAGTGCTGAGCGAAATGCACGCCATGCTGTGACATACAGGAGGCAATTCAACACACAAAAAAGGGAGGAAGTGAGATTAGAGAATTACAAAGGAAGGAACCCCATGTCAAGATCCCAGTGGCGTAGACAGCAAAGGATTCGAAAGGCTGAGAGAGAAGCTGTGGCAAACAAAGGGGATACTTCAACAAAAATACAAGGTGAATCGAGCACCAACAAACCAAAAAATCAAACTGAAGATAAACCTCCAGTCAATAGGAGGCTTTTTTCTGAAGACCAACGAGACGAACCAAAGGAATACACTCCAGGCCCGGAAGAGGACGAAGATATGATAACAGATAACTTCGAATCAGAGGGGGAGTCGTCATTCAACTTAAACTGTAACGTGGTGTCTGTGCTTCCCTGCGAATTTGGGCAGGAAACCGAAATCAATGAATATGAGGAGGAAGATACCACAGATTTAATGAAACATAGGCCCGTGTGCTACTACGTGATGGACAATGGGGCTGTTGAGGAACAAAATGCGTTCTTCGAACGTCCAGAACCTGCAATGAAGAATCATCTCAAGCCACTTTTCATTCGGGCAAAAGTAGGTGTCCATGGTGTGAACAAAGTTCTAGTGGATGGGGGTGCTGCAGTCAATCTGATACCCCATTTCATGCTAAAAAGATTAGAGATCCGCGAAGGAGATATCAAGCCCCATAATATGGTTCTGTCCAATTATGAGGGAAAAGTGAGCAAAACACTGGGGGTGGTCCAGTTGGAATTGACAATAGGCTCAAGTTGCAGGCCCACCATGTTTATGGTGATCGAAGCCAAGGCCAACTATAACCTGCTGCTGGGAAGAGAGTGGATCCATGGCGTGGGGGCAGTTCCTTCGTCCATGCATCAACGACTAGTTCTGTGGAGAGATGATGGAATCGTGGAAAACATCGAAGCAGACCAAAGTTACTTTATGTCAACTGTCAATTTAGTTGACAAAAGGGATTATGATAAAAATCTGGCAAAGATTGCTCCATGTGTTCCAAATGATGAGATGAATGAAACTAGAAACGCCCACTACTACATGACACTTCGTCATGATGGCCTTTACTGGGATAGAACAATAATCAGTGAAGGAGAGGAAGTTGAAGGTGCTATACAAAAACGGCCAGCAGGCTGGGACTTCGACAACCTTAACCATGACTGAGTCTACCTTCTTCGAAAGGATTTCGGCCTATATGGCTGAGAATGAATCAAAAGCGGCCTTAGAGGCTGAAATAAATGAATCAACTATAAAGACGAATGAAGTTAGTGGGGGGGGGGGGTTCGAAATGCTCACCCATCAAAGAGTTGGAGATGGATCAAAGGTTGGATGCCATCTATGATAAAGAACCCTTAGGCTTTGAAAGGGACCCCATAAACTCAGGTGTCAAAATGTTGGCACAGGATCCGCTCGAAGAAGTCAACTTAGGGGATGAAAAAACGAAAAGAGTAACTTACATAAGTGCTAAACTTAGCCCAGGCCTCAAGAAGAAAGTGATCGAAGTCCTTAAGGAAAACAAAGATTGTTTCGCATGGGATTATGATGAGATGCCTGGTTTAAAGAGGGAGTTGGTCGAACACAGACTGCCAATCAAAGATGGCAAGAGGCCCATCAAACAACCTCCCAGGAGATTCGCACCAGCGGTCCTCACAAAAATTAAAGCTGAGATCGAAAGGTTGCTGCGCTGCAAATTCATCAGAACAACAAGGTACGTTGAATGGTTAGCAAACATAGTACCTGTTATTAAGAAAAATGGTTCTTTAAGAATTTGCATAGATTTTAGGGATTTAAACACTGCAACCCCTAAGGATGAATATTCCATGTCCGTGGCAGAAATGCTAGTAGATTCTGCTGCAGGGTTCGAATACTTGAGTATGTTAGATGGATACTCTGGGTATAACCAGATTTTCATCGGTGAAGAAGATGTTGCAAAAACAACATTTCGTTGCCCAGGAGCCTTAGGCACCTACGAATGGGTGGTGATGCCTTTTGGTTTAAAAAATGCTGGGGCAACCTATCAAAGGGCGATGAATTCAATTTTTCATGATTTCATCGAAACCTTCATGCAGGTGTATATTGACGATATAGTCATCAAATCTACATCTGCAGAAGCACATTTGCATCATTTAAGCCAATCATTCGAACGAATGAGAAAGCATGGCTTAAAGATGAATCCCCTTAAATGTGCATTTTTTGTGCAGGCTGGAGATTTTCTTGGTTTTGTGGTCCACAAGAAAGGAATCGAAATCAACCAGAACAAGACCAAAGCCATAATGGAGACGAAAGCACCTGCGTCAAAAAGGGAGTTGCAATCTTTGCTAGGGAAAATTAACTTCCTCAGAAGATTCATCTCGAACCTGAGTGGAAGAACCCAAGCTTTCTCTCCGTTACTTCGTCTGAAGCAAGGTCAAGCCTTCGAATGGAACGAAGCTCACCAGGAGGCGTTTGACAAAATAAAAGAATATCTTTCTCAGCCTCCTATTTTGTCTCCACCATCATGGGGGAAGCCCATGAGATTGTACATATCTGCCTCTGAAGTTAGTATAGGTAGTATGTTAGCACAAGAGGATAACAATGGCGTCGAAAGAGCCATATACTATTTAAGTAGAGTGCTAAATGATGCAGAGACCAGATATAGCAATTTAGAAAAGCTATGTCTCTGTTTATATTTCTCTTGTATGAAACTCAAGTATTATATAAAACCTGTTGATGTTTACGTTTCATCTCACTTCGATGTCATTAAACATATGCTTTCAAAGCCAATAATGCATAGTAGAGTTGGCAAGTGGGCTTTAGCTTTAACAGAATATTCATTGACTTTCATGCCTTTAAAAGCTATGAAAGGTCAAGTGATTTCCGATTTCATTGTGGATCATTCGTTGGTTGAGCAGACAAGCATGAGTTACGTCGAAATGCAACCATGGAAATTGTACTTTGATGGTTCAACCCACAGGAATGGAAGTGGTGTTGGAGTCCTTCTAATCTCTCCTGAAGGAATTCCAACAAAATTCAAGTATAAATTGGATGGTCCTCGTTGTTCGAACAACGAAGCTGAGTATGAAGCGCTCATTGTTGGACTTGAAGCTTTGTTGGAATTGGGGGCAACCAGAGTCGAAATTAAAGGAGACTCTGAATTGGTGGTCAAACAAATCACAAAGGAATACAAGTGCATAAAGGAAAATTTAATGGTATACTTCGTCATAGTCAATAGGCTATTAAGGAAGTTTGAATACATGGATATTCAACACATACCAAGATTAGAGAACCAAGAAGCAAATGACTTAGCGCAGTTGGCTTCAGGTTATAAAGTGTCTACCAAGAACTTTAAAGATTTGGTCGAAATAAGGGGAAGAGTTATGGCCACTAGGTTCACACCATCGGATCTGGAAAATATGAGATTGGGATATGCTGAGAAACAGGGGTTCGAAATACTAGCCATCAATACTTTGTCTGACGCAGATTGGCGAAGTCCATTGAGGAGTTATTTAGCAGACCCAACTCTAAAAGTGGATAGAAAAACAAAATATAGAGCATTGTCATATCTCCTCATGGGGAACGAATTGTTCAAAAAGACCCAAGAAGGTGTATTATTGAAATGCCTAGGAGAGAGTGAGGCATACTTAGCATTGTCTGAAGTCCATAATGGGGCATGTGGGGCACACCAAGCAGGCCATAAAATGAAATGGTTGCTATTTCGATATGGTTTGTATTGGCCTAGCATGCTCAAAGATTGCATAGACTTTGCTAAGGGATGTGAGGAATGTCAGAAACATGCAGGAATTCAACATGCCCCTGCAAGTGAGTTGCATTCGATCATCAAACCATGGCCATTCAGAGGATGGGCATTGGATTTGATAGGAGAAATAAATCCTGCTTCGTCTAAAGGGCAGAAATACATCTTGGTGGGAGTAGATTATTTTACCAAATGGATCGAAGCTATACCTTTGGTAGTTGCTGATCAAGAAGCAATTATTGAATTTATACAAAAGCACATTATCTATAGGTTTGGATTGCCAGAAAGTATAACTACAGACCAAGGCTCTGTATTTACTGGTAGAAAGATGCAAGGATTTGCCCAAGAAATGGGGTTTAGATTTCTAACATCAACACCATATTATGCTCAAGCAAACGGACAAGTCGAAGCAGCAAATAAAGTAATAATAGGATTAATCAAGAAGCATGTTGGCAAGAAGCCAAGAAATTGGCACAAAACTCTGGACCAAGTGTTATGGGCTTGTAGAACATCTCCTAAGGAAGCCACTAACACTACGCCTTTCCAACTTACATTTGGTCATGATGCAGTGTTACCAGTAGAAATTCATCTGCAATCAGTTCGAATTCAGAAACAAAACGAAATTCCGGCTGCATTATATTGGGAAATGATGATGAATGAATTAGTTGAGTTGGACGAAATTAGATTACATGCGTTAGAAATTTTGATGAGGCAAAAAGAAAGAGTGGCCAGAACATACAATAAAAGGGTGAAGAAAAAAGTATTCGTTATTAATGACTTGGTTTGGAGAGTCATATTGCCTATGGATAAGAAGAATAAAGCATTAGGTAAATGGTCACCTCATTGGGAAGGACCTTTTCGAATATTAAAAGTATTCTCAAACAATGCATACGAAGTCGAAGAACTCTTGGATGATAAACGTGTCCTAAAGGTTAATGGGAAATATTTAAAGAAATATAAGCCAAGCCTGCGGGAGATTCGAATAGTAACAACATAAACAAAATATTATAAAAAGCCAAGATGGCAAGATAGAATGCCAAAATGGCGTTGTTTCGAATATTACATATAAGAAACCAAAGTTATAGTCAGATAAACATCAAAATCTAGAAATAAACATTATTTTTCAATCGATTAAAGGTGCTTCGAAATGTTTCAAGTTTCTGCTGAGCGAACCGCCTGGCACCTTCCAAGGTCGCCACTTCTCCTTTAAGTTGTTCTGCAGTCTCCATTTCTGCAAGCCCCTGGTTGAGAAGCTCTTCGAATTGGTTACCTGCAGGATTAGTTTCGAAGGCTAGTTGTTGTTCCTTAGCCTCCTTAACTTTCTACTGAAGTTCCAGAATCTGCCTTTCCCAAATAAGAATGGACTCAGCTCGAGCCTCATATTCAGTTTTCGCCTGCTTCAGATGCATAGCTTGATCCTCATCTTCTTGAGAAAGTTTCGAAGCTTGTTCATAAGCGGCATCCATGGCAATGCGTTTCTCGTGAACCTTCTTGGCAGCAGATTCGTCTTGGAGAAGGTAGCCAGTTACGTTGTCTAGCAAATTCTGAAGATCAAACAAGAGAGTACTAACTGGCAAGGAGCAGTTGGAAAGATTGACCTTTGTGAGCAGCTCCTTCATAGTATAGCAAGCAGTACTATCTTGCTTAAGCACTTCGAATATATCCACATTGAGAATAGTTCTCCTAATTTTGTTGAGAAGAACAACTCTTTCATCTGTGGGAAGAGGATAGCTGGTTGAACTTGTGCCAGCCCTAGCGAGTGGGACGTCCCTCTGAGCCAACTTTGCCTTCATGTACCCAATGGGGTCATTTCGCCTCAGAAGTGCCAGTTCCTCGTCAGTCATTCGAGACGGAGAGGATTGGGGGAATTCCACGCGTAGGGGAACCACGTTTGTTTCAACCTCTAGGGTTTCGTTGATTGCATCACCATCCCCTTCATTTGCTTCGTGCTCTTGGTCTTCTTCATCCTCGTCCAAATCTACCACTTCGATACCATCCCTTTCGCCGCTATTTGCGTTAGACTCCGTCCCGACAGTCGAACCATCATTGACGTTTTCCTCGTCATTGGCGTTTTCCTCCTCAGATTCTTCGTCTGTAGATTCTTCGGCTCCCCGCCCAGAATCAGCTTTTTCTTCTTCAGTCTGAGTATCCTTTGGGTCCTCTTGAAGAGTTTCAAGAGGGGACTTTTGAAGAACCCTTTGCGAATCCTCTGCAGACGTTTGAAGTATCGTTTCGTTCACCTCTTTCAGAGGAATGGAGGTACCTTGGTCATCTGGCTGTTCAGAAGTTCCAGCCAGAACCGCCACATTGGAAGAACCTTTGTTTTGGAGCAAGTTGCTGGAATCTCCTTGAGGAGAGGAGTTAAGCGGAGCAGCAGCTCTGGATGGTGAGGTCGAAATGGTAGAAGTGGGATTCAAAATGTTCTGCAAAGAGCAGCAGAATGTTAAAGAAAAACATTCACCAAGGTAATAAGAAGTTAAACATTTTTTTAGAAGAAGTTCGATTTACCTGTGGACCCTCAGAGGAGAGGTTACTAGCTATGCGTTCCAACGTTGGGTTGGAGGTCGAAGGTGGATTTTTGGATTTAGGTAAGGGAGCGGCATCCCTGGAGTCGAGTCCAGAGACACTAGTCGGAACAGTGCTTTTAGGAGTAGCTTTCTTTAGCTTCTTCTTCGAAGCGGTATTTGAGTTTCCTCCAGCCGTGGGGTCTTCCCCAGTAGTGCTTGGTTTCCGCTTCTTGGGAGTAGTAGGAGGAAGCTTGTTGGTCTGAACGAATTTTAATGAAGTTAGATATAAACCACAAAGCTTGAGTGAATTCGAAACATCAAAAACTAAGTGATTACCGTTGGAATTGGGGCACTTGTTGATGTTGGCGTTATTGTTGTTGTTGTAGTTGCAGCAGTAGTAGTTGTTTCGGGTGGATTAGCTTTTTCGGTAGTTTCGATGGAGGCTTGAGAGGCACTCCCTTCCTTCGATTTCGAGGCAGCTGTCTTTATCCTCATAGCTGAAAATCAAAACAATTAAAGCAAAGGTTAAAGATATGGAAAATAAAAGACATTTGGGATTTTTCCCAAGCATTCACACCTGTGCCTTGATCAGATTTAATTGACATGGCAGAAAGGTCGTATCGAAGGTGTCCTGGGAAATCATGAAGCCAGTATCGAGCCCATGTCACAGTCTCAGATGGCTTTGGTTTCCTTTGAAGATATTTGAACATCTCTTTGCAAGTAAACCACCATGGATATGGGGGAAACCAAGCCAGAGCCAGTTCTGAGGTAGGTAATCTGGGAAATTTAGGTGGATGCATTTCGAATGCCAACCTATACCTATCCTCAGGTGACAGCCCTGAAGGAAGTTTTAGCTTAGAAACTTTTTGTTTAAATTTTTCCTTCAAGGTCTCAGCTGCTTGATGCACAGTGGAGTCCAAGCGCGTGGGGTCGTAAGTAGTTTCAAAATAATTTTGAAAAGCTTTTATCTCTTTGGCATGAGTAAACATACCTTTCTTTGCTGGTACCTGCACATCGAAGGCATCAATTAGTTTCTGTCGAATTGTAAGTGTATCGAACATACAAGTTTGATAAAACTTAATCCACCACTCCAGAAATCCTTTGGCCGCGAGATGGGTAGGTTCGAAGGCTATCAGCTCAAATTGGGCAAAGCCTTGATATTGTTCTTGCTGGATCTTGGCTTCCCTTGCCTTGAAAGTTCGACCAGAAGTGATGGCGCTCTCAGTTTGGAACAAAGGTTCAGGAATCAGTTGGCATAAGCCAAACTGCCTCGAAACGAAGTTTGGTTGGTAGGCAAAAAGAAGAATTTGGTTCTTGGTTGGGGTTATCCTTGAAGAGATGAGTCTAGGCAGCAAGAAAGCTCTCCATACATCCTGAATCTCCTTGCTCTTGATGGCTTCTGAGAGAGCCATGGTGAACCAAGAAGGTCCATGAGCCCTCGAAGCAAAAGGCGCCATGCTCTCTTCGAACTTGTGCCTTTTGGAGAATATCATGATGTACTTCGAGAATTGAACCTTGAAGTCATCCTTGTCATCATTAGGAGTTAGTCTTCGAAGCCTAGTGCCTTCGACTATCCTATCACTTATTTCAGAATCTTGCTCATCTATGGTGTTGGCGGTTGATAAAGAAGGTTCGAACATGGCATTTATCCATAGTTGGAGTAACCAAAATGGGCCAGCTAATAGAATGTTTTTGGAGGTGTGGGATTTGAGGCTCGAAACAGCTGACCTCAGGCTCTCATAGAGGTCAACTAAGAGTAATTCACTTAGGCACACTTTGCGATTTTCATGTAAATCCCTAGCTAGAGGAATGAACCTACTAGCTACCTGCAGGGATCTACTGCAGAAAACGTATCTAGACATCCACAGGGTTAAGAAAGCAATGTGCTCTATGTCAGACACATTGTCCCCTTCAGCATGATAATGGCTGATAAATTTGGAAAAGCTGGCTAACTTGACTTCGAAGTCAATTATGCTTGAGTGCTCTTCATTGTCAGGAACATAAGTTTCTCCCACTGGCGACAGCCCAGTAATGGCCGCTATGTCGAAGAAGGTTGGGGTAATCATTCCACCTGGGAGATGGAAAGTGTTGTAGGTACTATCCCAGAAATAAAGGGACGCAAACAGCAGAGGATGGGTATAGGTGAATCCAGGTTTCGATAGCTTAATGAGGTTATAAATGCCTAATTCTTCCCATTGCTGGGATTTCTTGGCTTCTACTTTCGTGAACCAATTTTGATAAGCAATATCAGAAGTAGGGCAAGATCGAAATGGCTTAAAATTGCTTTTTACATAATCCAAAACAAATGGGTCCTTGGGAGGAACAGTTGGGGTTTCTACGGTATTCGAACTAAGAGATTCTACTGCCCTAGGGGCATCCATTTTGTTGAATAAGGGTTTGAAGCTATAACAGACGGGAAAAATTGTCCTGGTGTCCTTTAATATTTCAAAAACTGTAAGAGGGCCATTTAAGGCTAACCTCTTACCAGCAACATGGGTAGGGATGAGTACCTGTGATGCGTACAACATTTCTTTTTCTTTGGAAATCATTTGAGGAGCAAGAGCAGATTGGCCTTGAATGGTGATGATTTTACTCTCCATGGTTGCTCCTGTAGTTTTTCCTTTCTTCTTGGAGACTTTCTTGAGTTGGGATGAGGTGGAAGAAGACATTTTTGTTGTTTGAAAGCTTAGATTGTTTTATGAGAGAAGAAGGGTAAAAATCCAGAGTATGAAAGGTTTGGAGTGTAAAAAAGAAAAAGGAAGATTAAGTTGATGTTTTATAATGAGAGGATTAAGCATCCACCGAGTAAAGGTGTGATACGTGGAGATCATGGGTTGGTGTGATGAAGAGGTGGCGTGAAGTTGATATAGGTAATAGGCGTGATTTAAAGATAATCATTACTTATAACTGCACCACGCTGTGAAGTGACTCTGGGCGGTTAAGGAACCCAAAAGGTGCTATGATTGATGTGACTGGAGTCAAATGCATTAAATGTTACGATGATTCGAAAATCCTATCGAAATCTTGTGTAGATGTTTAAAATAGGTATTTCTCAAAGAAATCGAAATACATATTTTAAAGGGGCAATTTGTTGGCTGAAGATTTCGATAATATTATTTAGAAGCCAAAAGAGATAAACGTTCTGATCGAAATGGAATTAAACGCCATATTTCGAAGTAACAGAAGCAGTGTTTCGAATAAGGGTGTCAAAGTGTGAAGCTTCGAACGACAATTATGGGAACATAGTTAAAGGAGTCTCGGAACAACAGCGAGGCTGTGTTTGGAAAGAACGCTCGAAATAGAGAGACACCAAAAACATTTAAAATTCAAATGGAAGCGGGACTTTCAAAGTTTGAAAGTTATGTGTTGGAGCATTTGGGGACACGTGGAAAGATGAAAGAAGCATTGTCTTGCATGTTCGAAACGTGGCATAATCCTGTAGCGAGGCCGTTAGGGTCGAATTAGTATAAATAGAAGTCTTAGTATTATGATTTCGGTGTGTCATATCTGTTATACAAAATAATCAATAACATTCAAACTACCACATGGCAAGGGAAACGAATGCAAGAGAAATGTATGTATGATAGCACCATGTATTTCTAACTTAATGAAAGCCTTTTACCATTTCCAGTACTTTCCTCTTTTCTCTTTGTCAAATAACATTTGCAAGTTTTCCTATTTACAATCTTTTCATTTCGAAGTCTTTTCCTCAAAGTTCTACATTTTACTGTTTTCTTCATATTTCGAGCACTTTATATTTCAGAGAACTGTCACATTTTCAAAACCTTTACTTTCAAGTATTGTTCTTCAAGCGCATACTTTTACTTAAAATCATTTACAGATTTCTTGCATTAAACGCTTTTTGAATATTTTAAACTTCTACATTCCAGAAACCTTTTATGTTAAACGTTTTTGTAAGTCGAAACCATTTACTTCATTTTTCATGCAGTTTTATATGTCTCTACAATCAGCATTACAATTAGCATTTATTCGTATAACTTAGTTTTCATATACATTTTGACTACATTTTTAGACTCTTAGAGAGAGGGATCGAAGTAAGCCAAACACTTATACAATAGCAACCATGAATAATTGTTCGATTGTGAGAGTAACCTTAATATCCAAGGAGTCCTAGGATCAATCTAGTCGATCCTGTGAGTTACCAGAGAGATTGAATAACAGTAAGAAAGATTATTCGATAGTTTGGAAGACTAGCGGTTGTTTACCAGAAATCACTGGAAACAAACACATAGAAGGGATCTGCAAAGTTTCGTAGCGTTTTGACAATTTTGAATTTCAGGCCCGAACGCGTGCGTGTGCGGTTTTTCCGACGGGAGCGGAGGCAAACGCGCCTTAGGGGAATAATCTCCCGATGAATTTTTGCATGGACTTCCCAAATAACACATTGAGAGTGTCCCCGGAGTTTCGTAGCGTTTCGACAAGCCCTCGGTTTTCTTTCAATTTCCGACCGGAACGCGTGCGTGTGCGGTTTCTCCATGAACGAGAGCGGAGGCAAACGCGCCTTAGGGGAATAATCTCCCGATGAATTTTTGCATGGAAGTCCCAAATAACACATAGAAGGGATCTGCAAAGTTTCGTAGCGTTTCGACAATTTTGAATTTCCGGCCCGAACGCGTGCGGGTGCGGTTTTTCCGACGGGAGCGGAGGCAAACGCGCCTTAGGGGAATAATCTCCCGATGAATTTTTGCATGGACTTCCCAAATAACACATTGAGAGTGTCCCCGGAGTTTCGTAGCGTTTCGACAAGCCCTCGGTTTACTTTCAATTTCCGACCGGAACGCGTGCGTGTGCGGTTTCTCCATGAACGGGAGCGGAGGCAAACGCGCCTTAGGGGAATAATCTCCCGATGAATTTTTGCATGGAAGTCCCAAATAACACATAGAAGGGATCTGCAAAGTTTCGTATCGTTTCGACAATTTTGAATTTCCGGCCCGAACGCGTGCGTGTGCGGTTTTTCCGACGGGAGCGGAGGCAAACGCGCCTTAGGGGAATAATCTCCCGATGAATTTTTGCATGGACTTCCCAAATAACACATTGAGAGTGTCCCCGGAGTTTCGTAGCGTTTCGACAAGCCCTCGGTTTACTTTCAATTTCCGACCGGAACGCGTGCGTGTGCGGTTTCTCCAAAGGGCGGAAAGCAAGCCAACGTCGGGCTACGCAATGAGTTCCGGTCTGAATTTTTTCATCCATTAATCTGACACCAAATTGAGATGGAATGCAAGGTTTCGTACCATTCGGGCGATCCCTTCATGTTTTTCGGCTTTTCGCGTGTCGGTGGGTCATGAGGCGGAAGCAACGCAAACCATGGCCTACGCAATGCGTTCTTGCCTAGTCCTTTGCGTGGACTTGTCTACCAACATGTACAGGGCAGCGGCAAAGTTCTGTAGCATTCGGGCGACCACTCGATTTATTTCGAATTTTCGGGGGGTAGAGCGTTCCATAGGCGGAAGGAACGTTAACCTTGGCCAAACTCGGTAATGTTGGTTTAATGTTTATGTTTGGATGTTATGTGAATGTTTTTGAATTTACTATTTTCTGCCTTCATTTGTTTGTTTAGATTTTTTAAACTTATGTGATGACACTTATTTTTCTGTTTGATGTAATGAGACCCCAAAAGTAACATTTACAAATTTTTCACTGTTCAAACATATCCATCCTACTTTGAATCTTTGATTAAGACGTAAGTAACATTTACAAAGATTTCACTGTTCAAACATATTCATCCCACTTTGAATCTTTGGTTAAGACGTAAGTAACATTTACAAAGATTGGTTAAGACGAAAGTAACATTTACAAATTTTTCACTGTTCAAACATATCCATCCCACTTTGAATCTTTGGTTAAGACGTTTGTTTGTACTTTTTTGAACATTCTCTTTACACAAGATGGGATATTAAAACACTTTACCGGGTTTATTTAGAAAATTCATATTTATCAAGCACTTGATTTTAAAATAAAAAACTTATATAACTCTTCCAAATTTCGAACTTTCAATCTAGTTGTCCATGGCGGTGGAGGTATGAAGAGTTTCAAATGACTATGTATTGTATAATGTTGCCCTCTATAATTGATTTGTATAAAGTTGCCCTTTGTAAATGACTATGTTTTGTATCTATGTAAAGTACAATTGTTAACCATTATAACCTCTCATATATCAATATATTATACTTTATCTCTATTTAGAATTTTGTGCAAACTTTTTTTTGTGTGTTGCCCTCTACTTTTACCTAAAATCCACAGATTTTTGAACGACACTTTTGTTGTACACATTATAATATTATTATTGTTTTCAAGACCAACAGTTCACACTATTTCATATGATTAATGTTTCATCTTCTCAAAATATTCGCTTTATATTGGTGAAACATTAAAAATTTAGATTCAAGATAAACCTACAACTTTTCAAGAATCCAAATGCAATTTATATGACGAGGTTAGACTTCTTTTAATTAATTATTTCGCACCATGTTGGTTTAACCAATATTATAGGTATCTATAACACATTTACTTATTCTTTTTACAATTTAACAATAACACAATAGCTAGCACGTTTGCTAAGTGTTATTGCACCCTAAAATTTACTTTCTTATCTTTTGATCTAATTGGCTTATATTTCTTTAATATACATTTATTCATTGTGATGAGATTAAGGTGTTCTTGTCTTCATGGTTCTTTTCAAGCCCTAGAAGAGAAAATTTTGACAATCAATGAAAGGAGGATCAAATATCCTCGTTTTATTGAAGATTTGTTTTTAAAATATGAGATTTTGAATGGTTTTAGTTCTCATCAGACTAAGGAGGATACTTTAGGAACATTGATTATATAACATAATTTATTTTGTTTCATAAAAAAGCATCTTGGAGACTTTTTAGGAAATTTTATATTTGTGTTCCTATTTTTGTAGAGAAGATTTTACAGAAGATTTATAGCTTGAATATTTGATTTGCGTGAAGAGTCCAAACTCATGCTTTCAAGAGTCTTTTTATAAGGACTTTCTAAACCAAAAACACTTGGAGAAGCTGTGTGCATGAGATAAGGGTTTAGGGTTTTAGTTTGTTCTTTGTTCATTGTGATCCACTTCTTATCACTTTAATATTAGAGTTGAATTGAGTTTTAGTTGTTATTTGTCAATCACTCATAAGTTTTTAAGCAAGAGTGGATTGTAGATCAAGTTACCTTTGTTCTTCATCCAAAAGCTTTTAAACAGAGTTGATTGTTTGTCTTTGAAGAAGTGCTCTTCTACTTTAGTTATCATTGTTAGTTTGTCACTGGTTTGTGACTAAAAGGACGTGAGGGAGATCTCATATCTAGGAGGGTCTTAGATAGAAATAACACGAGTAGTGATTAGGTGATAAGTTTGTAAAACAAGGGTTGTTTAAAACTTCAAACTAATACTATTTTAATGTGTTTCCTTCCTGACTTGGATGCCTCCAGAGTAGGTGATGTTGCACCAAATTGGTTTAACAATTGATTTATGTTCTTTACTTTTTGCAACTTATTTTACTTGTATAATTGTTTTAGTTGTTGTGATTGATCTGATAGCAGTGTTGTGATATCTAGTTCGACATCTGATATATGTGTGCCAAAATTTCAGTTGGATTCTCGAATAGCTACGATAATGTTTCCAAATTGAGAGGTTAACATACGCATTACCTTCTTAACTATCATCTTATCCGTTAGGGTTTCACCATAACCCTTCATGAGATGGACAAGGTTAAGCATCTTCGACACACGGGTAGAATGGATTTTCTTATATTATAGATAACTAGTATGATACTCGTGCATTTGTACGGGTACCGGTCTGACACTCTCATTGAACTAAGCAGAGTTCATTTAGAAAGAAAAAATAATCAAATTTTATGATATTATCTATAATAAAAAATAATTTAAATAAAAGAATAATTTAATTTGTAAAATTCTATTTTGCATTGTTAGTTTGTGCAATTAGTATAAATCAATAAAATGGAATAGTTTTAATTAAATAAATAATGTAAAATTTAAATAGTAACAAAAACATATCATTCTTATTTATATTATTTATACTGTTTCACTTGAGTATAAAGTGCAAACACATATAATTTTTAATCAAAATATTTTGGTAAGATATATTTAATTTGCAAACTAAATACTTATTATTTAATATGTTAGATATTTTTTCATTAATATTAGTTTCTCAGCAAGTCTCTAGATTTTCTGGTACAGACGAACTTTTCTTTTTAGTGGGATATCTGTGCGTTCGCACGGGTACCGGTATGGTGTGCACATTTGTTTCCAAAATATAATAAAAGTAAAATCAATTTTATTTTAAAAGAGATAATAAATCAGTGTCTATAATTCTTTCAATATATAAAAATATTTGAATCAATAACATATATGTTACTTATATATAAATATTATTTTTGTTTTGGAATTATTCTACAAAATATTTAAACCAATAATAAAGTTGTTCTATTATTATTCAATATTTTGATCAGTAACTTTATGTTTCCGTTAATATTCAATAGTTTGATCAATAACTTCATGTTTCCGTTATTATACAATATTTTGATAAGTAATTTCATATTTCCGTTAATATTCAATAGTTTGATCAATAAGTCTATGTTCCCGATAATATTTAATATTTTGATAAGTAACTTTATGTTTTCGTTAATATTCAATATTATGACCAGTAACTTCATGTTCACGTTAATATTCAATATTTTGATTACTAACTTCATGTTACCGTTAATATTCAATAGTTTGATAAATAACGTCATGTTCTCGTTAATATTCAATATTTCAATCAGTAAATTCACGTTTCCGTTATTATTCAATATTTTGATCAGTAACTTCATGTTCCCGTTAATATTCAATATTTTGATCAATAACGTCATGTTCTCGTTAATATTCAATATTTTAATTAGTAAATTCATGTTTATGATATTATTCAATATTTTTATCAGTAACTTCATATTCCCGTTAATATTTAATATTTTGATGAGTAATTAAATATTCCTTTTATTATTCAATATTTTAATCAGTAATTTCATGTTTCCGTTAATATTCAATAGTTTGATCAATAACTTCATGTTTCCGTTAATATTTAATATATTCATAAGTAACTTTATGTTTTCGTTAATATTCAATATTTTGATCAGTAGCTTGATGTTCCTGTTAATATTTAATAGTTTTCTAATTAAATTCACGTTCATGTTAATATTCACTATTTTGATTAGCAACTTTATGTTCTTGTGAATATTCAATTTTTTATCAGTAACTTCATGTTTCCGTTAACATTCAATATTTTGATCATATTATTAAAAGAAAGAGATATTGTTAAATTAAAAATAAATTAATTATATCAAAATTGTTTTAGTGGTATGATACGCGCGCTTTTGTTTTCAAAATATAATAGAATAATAAATAAAAAAAGACAAAATTGCCTAATCAAAATAATTTATTATTTTTAATATATATATATATATATATATATATATATATATATATATATATATATATATATATATATATATATATATATATATATATATATATATATATATATATATAAGAAAAATAAAATAATTTTACCAAAATAGTTTATTTTTTTAAAAGAAAGACATTAATAATAAATAATTTAATTATTCATATATTATCTATTGTATTTTGAATTAAAAATAATTTTAAAATAAAATAATAGATACATAAATAATTAAAAAAATAATCCTTGTTTTTTCGTGTTTCGGTTCATAAATTATTTTAAATATATTTACTTTTATTTTCTGTAATTGTATAAAAAATGTAATAACCTGTGCGTTCACACCAATTTTGGCCTGGTTACCCGTGCGTTCACAAGGTATTTCTGTGTAACTCGTGCGTTCACACAGATTTTGACCTGACTACCTATACGCTCACACGTTACTGATGTGTCACTCGTACGTGTTGGAGCACAAGGAAGATAAAAAGCAAAAAGAATATTTACTGATAGCTTCAAAATAATGATTTACAACGAATTACAATAACCTACTCCACTAGGCTATTTATACACATAAATTAAATCTAAAATATATCTTCTACAAAGATATAAGAAGATCTAAGATTTATATCTTCTAACAAAGATATAAACAATCTAAAAGATATTCCTAAATATAAATTAATATCTAATTAATTATCAAATCTAAATTAATTCTAACACCATCCCTTAATTTATATTTACCCAAAACTGGCAACACCAATTCCATCCCTTAATTCAAGAAATTGATCAGTTTTGATAGCCTTTGTGAGAACATCTACTAGCTGCTTCTGAGTGCTACAGTGCACAACCTCTATTATTCCATTCTGTTTGAAGGTTGTAGCATCCACATCCTCTCCATCAGAATTAGAATCCAACTTCTGATTCATATCAGTAGGTGTGACAGCAACCTTGCAATTTTCTAGCTCAAATCTCTTCAGAAGCTCTAGTTCATACTTCATCTGATGTAAAATGATTCCTTTCTCAGAGTATATAAATTTCGTCCCTAGAAAGAAACTCATTTTTCCAAGATCTGTCATCTCAAACGCATTCATCAGAACTTCCTTGAACTCAGCTATCTCTTGTTCAGAACTTCCTGTGAGTAATATGTCATCAACATACAAACAGACTAGAATCATATTACCTTCTGAAGTATGCTGAACATAAACACCATACTCCATCTCACACTTCTGAAATCTTTGTTCCTTGAAAAACGAATCAATATTCAAGTTCAAAGCTTTGGGCACTTGCTTCAATCCATACAATGCTTTGTGTAATTTGAACACCATCCCTTCCTGATTCTTTTTCTCAAATCCAGGAGGTTATGAAACGTACACCTCTTCTTGTAATGGACCATTCAGAAATGCAGATTTTACATCTAAATGCATCAGAGGCCAATTCCTGTTAGCAGTCATTGCAATCACTAGTCTGATTGTTTCATGTCTCGCTACAGGTGCAAACACTTCAAAGTAATCCAACCCAGGCTTCTGTAGGAAGCCTCTTGCTACTAATCTCGCTTTGTGTTTGCCAATTGATCCATCTGGCTTTAGCTTTTTCTTGAAAACCCATCTGACGCTGATGGATTTCTTTCCTATTGGAAGTTCTGTCAACTTCCAAGTCTTGTTTATCTCTATAGCATCAAGTTCTTCTTTCATGTCCTGTAACCAAACTTACTGCTTAAGAGCCTCTTCCGTACTCACGGGTTCAGAGTCTACTAACATTGCACACTGAATAACTTCTCCTTCAGAGTCTACTTCAGTGTCTTGCAATATGTCAAACTCTGCAAATCTTTTTGGGATGCTTCTGACTCTTTGTTGCCTCTGAACTGGACCTTCAGAACCTTGGACACCAGAACTTTCCCCTTCAGAAGCACTTGCTTCAGCAATTGGACTTTCTCCAGAACTTTCCCCTTCAAAAGCACTTGCTTCAGAAATTGGACTTTCTCCAGAACCTTGACTGTCTTCAGAGTCTGGATCACTATCGGAGTCAGAGTCAGAATCATCTTCTCCTTCTGTATCTTCTTCAGAGTCAGAGTCTTTACTAGCTTCAGAAACATGTATTTCTGACCTTTCTTCAGAAGTTCTGTCATCAGAGTCAGGACGAGATTTTTCCCAATTCCAAACTTCTGATTCCTCTACAATGACGTCTCTGCTGAACTCAACTTTGTTAGTTTCTAGACAATAAAGTTTGTATGAACCTGTACTGTGATACCCCACCAGCAATATCACTTTACTTCTACCATACGGCTTCTGTCTTCTGGCTTCTAGGACATGTTTGTAACATACATAACCAAATACCTTCAGATGACTAACACTTTGCTTATCTCCAGTTCACTTCTGAATAGGAACTATTTCCTTTAATTTCTTTGTTGGACATCTGTTGAGCACATAACATGCAGTTGCAACAGCTTCTCCCCACAGAGTATGAGGAAGCTTCTTCTCTTTCAGCATGCTTCTCACCATATCTAGCAAAGTACGATTTCTTCTTTCAGCAAGACCATTATGTTGTGGAGTACATGGAGCAGTAATCTCATGCTCAATTCCATTCTCCTCACAGAAGCTTCTGAATTCTGTGGAGTTATACTCACCACCACCATCAGCTCTAAGAGTTTTCAGAGTCTGGCCACTCTGATTCTCAGCCTTCATTCTGAACCTTTTGAATTCAGCAAACACCTCGTGTTTGAACTTTATGAGAGATACACATGCCATTCTGGTGAACTCATCAACGAATGACACAAATTATTTATTCCCTCCAATCAATGCTATTGGAAACGTACTGCACACATCAGAATGTACTACTCCCAAGGCATGTTTTGCTCTTGGAGCTACTTCTGATGCAAAGGGTAATCTTGGTTGCTTCCCTTCCATGCACACCTTGCATGACTTTCCAGGCTTCTTGATTGTAGGAATTCCATGTACCAGATTCTTTGATTTCAGATGCCCTAAACTTCTGAAATTCAGATGACCAAATCTTCTGTGCCACAGCTCACTCTCCTTGACAACACTTGTTGCACTAAGACATTTAGAGTCTGCAGTTTTAACATTCACCTTGAATATTCTGTTCCTTCCCTGTTCTGACTCCATAATCAGCTTCTGATTACAGTCATACAACTTCAGAAGATTGTCCTTTATGATAACTGAAAAACCTTTCTCAACCAGTTGTCCCACACTCATCAGATTGCTTTTCATTCCATGTACATACCAAACATTATGGATCACATCTGATTTCCCATTGTTTAGAATGATTCTGACATTTCCCATACCTTCTGCATTGAGGTATTTGTCATCAGCACATCTGATCTTTGTACTCTTCCCAGAGTCAAAGTCAACCAACCACTTCTTATTTCCAGTAAGATGGTTTGAACACCCTGTGTCCATATACCACCATTCTGATGAATTCAGATCATCGGGTTCATAAGCCAACAATAGCCCAGGTTCATCATCAGAGTCTCCTCTGGCTATATTTGCTTCTTCCGACTTTCTTTCTTTGTTTGACCAGCAATCTTTGGCATAGTGACCAAAGTTCCTGCAACAGTAACATTGAACATTCTTCTTGTCAGACTTCTCCTTTCCCCTCTGGACATTCTTTTGCCTATCAGAGTTTAAAGCTTCTGACTTTTGACCACCATTAGTTCTCTTTCTGGCTTCTGACCAAGTCTGCTTTTGATGCTTCTTACCAGAAGTTACTTTCAGAGCCTGCTGCTCTACTTCCCTCTCAGAAGTTCTTACAATCATACGCAACTCATGCGCCTCTAGACTACTTTGCAGCTCTTCAACTCTCATGGTGCTCAGATCTTTAGAATGTTCAATTACTACAACAATGTAATCAAACTGAGAAGTTAAAGATCTCATGATCTTCTCAATAATTAGTTGTTCAGACAAAGTTTCTCCACAAGCTTTCATCTCATTAGTGATCAGAATCACTCTAGAGATGTATTCAGAAACATTCTCGTTGTCCTTCATGTTGAGATTCTCATATTGCTTTCTGAGAGACTGAAGCTTCACCTTCTTCACTAATGCGTCACCGCCGTAACATCTGACCAATGTGTCCCATGCAGCCTTTGCTGTTTCAGAATCAACAATCCTCTCAAACACATTCGCATCCACACATTGATGGATGTAGAACAACGCCTTCTGATCTCTCTTCCTCAGCGCCTTTTGTGTTATCTTCTGGTCCTCTGTTGCATCTGCTTCTAACAGATTATAGCCATCATTAACAAGTTCTAACACATCTTGAGAACCAAATAACACGCGCATCTGGATCTTCCAACGATTCCAGTTTTTGCCATCAAATACTGGAAGCTTGGAATGAATATCGCAGTTTCCGTTCATCTTCTACCTTATGCAATTTACGCAGAATTTCCCAGAATCAGAATATTGTAATTCTTAATCACAATACTTCTTTTTCCGTGGATTTCGAACCGGAGCTCTAGATACCAATTGTTGGAACACAAGGAAGATAAAAGGCAAAAGGAATATCTACTGATAGCTTCAAAATAATGATTTACAATGAATTACAATAACCTACTCCACTATGCTATTTATACACACAAATTAAATCTAAAATATATTTTCTACAAAGATATAAGAAGATCTAAGATTTATATCTTCTAACAAAGATATAAACAATCTAAAAAATATTCTTAAATATAAATTAATATCTAATTAATTATCAAATCTAAATTAATTCTAACAGTACGTTCACACGTTACTAATATGTTACACGTACGTCCGCACGGAATCTGGTGTGTTACCTGTGAGTTTACAAAGGTACTTGTGTGTTACACACACTTTTGTTTTCAAAATGTAATAAAAAATTTAATAAAAAAACCAAAATTATTTAACCAAAATTAATTTATTATTTAGCGGTGATATTCTTCTACAAATATGTCAACTATCCTCTCTCTTTGCCTTGGATCTCTCAAATAATAGAGATTGATTATAAAAATGACTAACAATATTGTCCATAACACAATATTATAAGTCAAATTATTTAGAAAGTAGCACAAACAATATGATGCTTTGAAAATATCATTATATAGAAATCAAAACAGTTTTAATATTATATTTTACCATAATCATAATTAATTAATATATAGAAAGCAGTAAAACTATAATTCCACCATGATTAGTGTCACTTAGAATACTGAACCACTTAGAAAACTATAATCGATTGACTATTTTAAATTAACAATTATTTAATTTACATAATAATTTAAAACTATAATCGGTTGACTATTTTAAATTAACAATTATTTAATTTACATAATGATAGTAATAATGGATTATGGATAACAGTTATAAAATTGGCAATGAATAGGGGGGGCTGTTGAAGAGACATGGAATGAAACTGTATCGTGGAAGTGTTTAGGAGAATATGAAAATCTGAAATAGAAATCAAAGAAAATATCCACATGAAATATTTTTAGAACAAAAAGACAACATTGACAGAATGATTAAAATGGATTTTGTTATATTATAGATAATTATGACTATTTTTTTATCAATTATAATAACGTAATAATGAGAAGAAATAATTTTTTGTATGGAGATATTAGAGTTAGTGAGATTACTTATTACTAATTAAAAAAAAATTAATTAATTATTATTAATGATTAGTTATTAAGTATATTATATGATTAAAAATAAGTATGATCATTTTTTTTTGACGGAGTAGATAAGTATGATAATGATAATGATGGTACGATTTTTATGAATAGGAAAATAAAAATCTTCTCCCACCATTTACCGTACTTCTTGACTAACCTTTCACAATTTCGTTCAGTTATTTTCATTTTGCTATTAAAAAGGAAAATAAAATATATCTTTTATTACCGAAAAAATCGTCTATAAATAGCAGTAGTATCAGTGCAAGCATTGTATAGTTGAAAATAAAGCAAAAACAAGAGGGAAAAAGGAAGAAACCATGAGTCGTGGAAACCAGAAAGAGGTGAATCATTTTCTTCCCATTTCATTTACAAATCGTTTCATTACTGAATGCATGTTTACGAGTTTCTCTTTCTTTCTGTATGCAATTCTGCATTTTCCGACGACGTGATCAGAGACTGTTCGATGCATCTTCCGGAGACTTTCGATGCATCTTCCAGTCACTGTTCGATGCATCTTCCGGTGTCTATATTTGCATAGTCAACATTTGTTTTTGATTATATTTATTTCCGATTTTACATTTTTCTTCGGTGACATGTGCACTCTTCAGTTACGTTTTTATGCGTCTTGGTTTGTTTCTTGTTTCTTCCCGATTTTACATTTTTCCGTCGACTTGTGCAGTTTCCAGATAAGATTTTATACGTCTTCCGACTTATATTCTCCGGTAATACAGTTGATCGTGATGATTAGCGATTAATTTTTGCCTAAATGTTTGTAAGTGTCTGATGCAGTTTTTTAGTACAAATTGTGTGATTCTGATATGAAAACAATGGATTGGATTTAAGCCGAACTGTTTTGCTTAGGTAAATATTAGTTGTGGAAAAATTGTCAATATTGAGTAGTGAAAATATTGAGTAGTGAAGATATTGATTCTATTATTTACTATTTTTATGATAAAGAACATATTGCTGCGGTTAACTCACGATCATACTTACAAAATTAAATTAACCAACTCACGTATTTTTATAAAATTTAAGACAACTAAACAAGCTAAACAAAATTAAGAACATCATCACTCAACATTTATTTTGGTCTAAACAGACTCCTAACATAATTGACCTCAACAATCCAAATCCAGATTGCTATGCTATCTTGTTCATCCTCAAACCTCATGAAAATCAAGTACCAAGTCGGCCATAGTTTTGTGATATATTAAAAATTTTAAATGCATTATGATTTCGGTTTGTTGATAAAGTTAAAACATTCATGTGGATTTTGGCAAGCATTTGGATCAGGTGTGCGCATAGCTGTTTTGACGATTGCTTTTCTTAGTTAGGACTAAAAATAAAATTGGTAAATTCTTACCAAAATCTACATGAATGTTTTACCTTTATTAACAAACTTAAATCGAAATATATTTAAGATTTTTAATATATTTGAAAATTTAGATGTTATTATATTACAAAATTATGGCCGACTTTTCAAACGCCGCCGCCACATGATCTATTACAATTACAAATCAAAATAGTGGTTGGTTTTCATGGAGTGAAGTTTGAGAGTGAAGCCGATAGTGCAGCAACCTGTGTTGATGAGGTCAATTATTGTTAGGAGTCTGTTTATAAATGTCGAGGTTCGGATGTTCTTAATTTTGTTTAGTTGTCTTAAGTTTTATAAAAATGTTAATTTTGTAGGTTTGTATATTGCAGATATTCCATACTGGTTGAAAGTTAATAAGACTTGGTTTTTGTTCTGAAAGCGAAAAACAGTATGACTCGCTGGAAAAGTATAAGATTTATGTTTTGAAATATAATTTGAATCTTATTGAGCTATAGTTGTGCATAGTTTGCATATATTGCGGTTAATTTATACTGCAACGGTTGCAATCAATATCACCAAACAAAATCGCCAAAGTCTTTGCGAGACTCAATGTGATTGCAAAATTTGTTTCTATTTTTCATTTAAAATATAATTTAGTACTTTTTCTGGTAAAAAGATTATATTGAAAATTTGACGCTATTTTAATATTGTAAATATAATTACATTAAATTTCCATGATAACAATTAATTTAATTGAAATATGTTAACCCAATTAATTTATTTGCTCTTGTGAATTTTAAATTTAAGCTCGGTTTTGATCTTTTGAATTAAGATGTCAATTTGCTTATTATTTTATTTGTTTATACTCAATGCTTTGTAGCACATACGCTCACACACAAATGACTGTGTAATTGTAAATGTTTAGTATCATAATTTTGCTTTATCTTGCAGTGTTACTGGACCCTCGAGTTTGACGGTGCATCCAGTGGAAATTCTAGAAAATCTGGTGAAACTGGGAATGAGGTGTATACTCTATGTATCAATTCATATTTGTAACTATATACGATAAACTATGTATCAAATGTAGCTAACTCTTGGATTTCTTTCACTCAAGGACCGGGCACTGAGACAAATAATTCTGCTGAGTATCAAGGTTTAATTTTGGGATTGAAAGAAGTCAGTAACAAAGGGTATGATCATGTTGAAATCCGAGGCGAATCCAAGCTTGTCTGCGAGCAGGTTAGTTTAGTTCTATACGGTATATACATTTTCCAATTGTTCACGAAATATCTTCCTTTTTATAAGGAATTTACCATAATATTTTATTGCTATATAAAAATTTACCATAATATTTTATTGCGCAACAGTTTGCGTGTAATTGGAAAGTCAATAACCTAAATTTAAGGGACTTGCGTAATGAGGCTTTGGACTTGAAGGATAACTTCAAGTCAGACAGTGTTCAGACAGTATTATCCTTCGCTCTATTTTGTTTATTGACACAATGAAATAATGTTTCTCAAATTGCCTTCTTTTTTAATTGGGTTTTGATCTATGGCACCACTGTCATTAGTCCTGTATATTTTCCCTTATTGTATGGTAATTTTAAGAAATGCCTTTCCTCTTTTTTTTAAATGTTTTAAGGGTTCTAACAGAGAAGCTGATGCTCAAGCAAGTTGGGGCAAAAATCTTGAAGGTTAGACTTCAAATCTTTTCTGAGTTCTTAATTATTTTGGTTTCTTATCTTTTGGCTTTTTAAGAAAAATGAATTACCAATAAATTGAATCCTAAGCTGATTTGAAACTGAAAAAATGAAAACTAATGAATAGAATCATTTACTTTCACAATTGTATTTGGAAGGACCATAAATTTTAATGGATCTTATATTTTTGCAGTTGGCCAAGTTCAAGAAGACTATTATTACTATTGATCATTTGTGACAGCATGCCACTGTCAAAAACTATTGCAACTATGTTACTTTTTTGTTTGTTTAGATTGTGCCTACTAGTTAAGCATTTAGAGTGGTCTTACATTTGACACACTGCATTCTGTTTGCAATTTGAACATTTGCTTTAGGGACTTAAATGCTGCGGGTTTAAACGATGCTTTTGATGTTTATGTTTGAATGTTATGTGAATGATACTGAACTTACTGTTTTCTGCCTTCATTTGTTTGTTTAGATTTTATAATCTCTTGTGCTATCTGATGACACTTATTGTTGTTTGATGTAATGAGACCCCAAAAGTAATATTTACACTCTTTACACAAGATGGGATAATAAAACACTTTGCTTGGTTTATCTAGAAAATTCATATTTATCAAGCACTTAATTAAAAAAAACTTATAACTCTTCCAAATTATATATATATATATATATATATATATATATATATATATATATATATATATATATATATATATATATATATATATATATATATATATATATATATATATATATATATATATATATATATAGAGAGAGAGAGAGAGAGAGAGAGTGTGAGAAGATTCTGGTGTTGTATGTGCTGTATTAAAAACAAGAGGGGGTAAAGTGTTTTTCAATGCACTTGGACACATGTGACACATGTGGTAAAAACAAAGAGGGATAAAGTGCTGTTATTCAATGCATCAAACACACCCAGTAAAACAAGAGAAATAAAGTGTTATTCAATGCATTCAAAATATAGGCATAAGCATGATGATCCTGGTGTTTGTTTCTCAAAAACCCAAACATAAAACACTTAATAATAATGATGCGAACCATGTGTCACGAGCTTTAAATATGAGGCGTTTAACTCGACCATCCAAAGTATTTCATGTTATAATCTTTATGTGGTTCAAATCACCAAATCCTTTCAAAAAGATTAAAAAACATTTAACTCCATTCAAACTTTTTTGTGTTCGAGCACCTTTTCTCTTTAATATCGTTTTTCCATATTAGATATGATTCACTTATAATCGAGATGTTATTTCTCAATTCTCATGGTTGTCGACTTTTCCACTTGAGCACTAGAAGCGTTCTCAAACTCTCGTTCATGTTGGTGCCTAGTCTTTCTTTCTTATACCTTGTGAGCGATTAGACGAGTTTTCTTCTTAAAAATGATGACTTGTCTCTTCTTTTAAAATCAATCAGCACATCAAATTTTGTTCTTTTCAAGATGAATTATGAGTGTCATGATCCCTTATTACACGAAGGGGTACGTAGACACAAAGGTTCGCAACTGCGACAGACATAATAATAACATTTTCCTTTACAAGTTCAAGTTTTAGCACACTCTCTGATTAAAATAAACAAAGTGGATTCTGCGGAGTACCGTAAATATTTAGCGTGCTAATATTTTCCCTTTGCATAAACGACATTTGTATCTTGTTCTCTGATCTTTTATTTCATTTTGGGTTTTATTCACTCTTTTTCCATTTTTCTTTTGGAAACAATAAAGTGCATTGATGACTTTCATTAATATGAGTTAAATCAATCAATAGTTTAATCTCAAATTTTTACCGTTATAAAGTGCGACAAACTAACTCAAAGTTTTAACTTTATACAATCTCCTTGGCGTTACTGCATTTGTGGTACATATACTGAGTTTGTTTTATACATCACTTCTCAAACTTATCTCAATACAAACACACTATAGGCTATTCTCTATCACGTGTTCGAATAAATATGGTCATTGTTTTGTCCTTTCTGCTTTGTTGCAACTCTGCCTGCAGAAACGCAACTCTGTCTACTACATACTATATTATACAAAACTTATAATATAATAGTTTTGTATCTCTGTAAAATACAATTGTTAACCATTATAACCTCTCATATGTCAATATATTATACTTTATCACTATTTAGAATTGTGCAAACTTTTTTTTGTGTTGCCCTCTACTTTGACCTAAAATCCACAGTTTTTTGGACGACACTTTTGTTGTACAACATTATAGTATTATTTATTGTTTTCAAGACCAACACTTCACCCTATTTCATATGATTAATGTTTCATCTTCTCAAAATATTCACTTTATACTGGTGAAACATTAAAAATTTAGGTTCAAGATAAACCTACAACTTTTCAAGAATCCAAATGCAATTTATATGATGAGGTTAGACTTCTTTTAATTAATTATTTCGCACCATGTTGGTTTGATCCAATATTATAGGTATATATACCATATTTACTTATTCTCTTTACAATTTGACAATAACACAATAGCTAACACATTTGCTAAGTATTATTGCACCCCAAAGTCTACCTTCTTATCTTTTGATCTAATTGACTTATATTTCTCTAAACATATACATTTATGCATTGAGATGAGATTAAGGTGTTCTTGTCTTCTTGGTTCTCTTAAAGTCCTAGAAGAGAAACTTTTGACAATCAATGAAAGGAGACTCCAATATTCTCATTCTATTGAAGATTTGTTTTTAAAATATGAGATTCTGAATGGTTCTAATTCTCATATAGTCGCAGACCAAGGAGGATATTTTAAGAACATTGATTCTATAATATAATTTATTTTGTTTCATAAAAATCATCTTGGAGACTTTTTAGGAAATTTTATATTTTTGTTCCTATTTTTGTGGAGAAGATTTTACAGAAGATTTACAGTTTGAATATTGGATTTGCATGGAGTCCAAGCTCATGCTTTCAAGAGTCTTTTTATAAGAAATTTCTAAACCGAAAACACTTGGAGAGGTTGTGTGCATGAGATAAGGGTTTAGGATTTTAGTTTGTTCTTTGTTCATTGTGATTCACTTCTTATCACTTTGATATTAGAGTTAAACTGGGTTTTAGTTATTATTTGTCAATCGCTCATAAGCTTTTAAGAAAGAGTGGATTGTAGGTTAAGTTACCTTTGTTCTTCAGCCAAAAGCTTTTAAATAGAGTTGATTGTTTGTCTTTGAAGAAGTGCTCTTCTACTTTAGTTATCATTGTTAGTTTGTCACTGGTTTGTGATTAAAGGGAAGTGAGGGGGATCTCATATCTAGGAGAGTCTTAGATAGAAATAGCACGAGTAGTGATTAGGTGAGAAGTTTGTAAAACAAGGGTTGTTCAAAACTTCAAACTAATACTATTTTAGTGTATTTCCTTCCCGACTTGGATGCCTCCAGAGTAGGTGACGTTGCACCGAACTGATTTAACAATTGATTTATGTTCTTTACTTTCTGCAACTTATTTTACTTGTATAATTGTTTTAGTTGTTGTGATTGATCTGATAGCAGTGTTGTGACATCTGATTCGACATCTGGTATCTGTGTGTCAAAATTTCAGTTAGATTCTCGAATAGCTACAATAATGTTACCAAAGTGAGAGGTCAACATACGCATTACCTTCTTAACTATCATCTTATCTGTTAGGATTTCACCATAACCCTTCATGAGATGGACAAGATTAAGCATCTTCGACATAGCCTGTAATCATTTCATCTTCTCCCATCTACAGTAATTCATACTTTCATCGCAAAGTTTGCAATTTGCAATTTGATGACTTTTATTTTCTCAACTCCTTCATAGTACGTGACAATAATATCTCTTTCCTCCTTTGCCGATTAATCATGAGATATCTTGTCAAAATTTGTTGAATCTACCGCCAATTTAATGCAATACACAACCTTGCAATATTTCTTCTTTGCCTCTTTGTGTAGATTTTTCTGCACGTCGGTTGCATCTTGGGCAAGCTCATGAATGTTGTTTTTGACTACTTTTAGGGTTTCACGAAAAACAAATAAGGACTTCATCTGCTTGCTCCATCGGTTCTAATTTTTGCTGTCAAGAATTGGAAGAGAATTTAGAATGCCATTAGTATCATTCATCTTTGCAATAGTTGATTAACAACCCACGATCTTGGAAAGACAATCACTAACATGTGATTTTTTAAAATACAATTTGTTAGTACGTGATGCACTTTTATTGAGAGAGAGAGAGAGAGAGAGAGAATAAAGAAATAAGGATTGATATTATTGAATTATAAAACTGATTTACAACATGTTTATTTATATGTAACTAACTTGTATACTAAGTACTAAACTCTAAACCCTAATTAACTTGGGCTTTAGCTACACAACTTGGATTATACTCTCAACATTTTCTTCCTCAAGAAGAAATCATGAGAAAAGTAAACTATTGATTCAAATACAATTAGTATTGTATTTTTTTCAAATAAATATGTTTATACTATTATACAGGAAAAATATACGAAAAAATGTATGATTGATTCAAATACAATAAATATATAGTATGATTCAATAATTTATGTATCATATATATTTGACAAATATTTTATCACAAATACAATTTGTATTTTATATATTTGATAAATATTTTATTACAAATGCACTTTATGACACGGGAAAAATGAAATTATTGACTCAAATATTGGAAATGAAAATTTATTTCCCTTTTTTAAAATATGTTAATAAATATATTAAATAAGTTTGTTTAGGTTATTATCTAATGTTTGACTGTCGTTAGAATAAAATAGAATAATTTAATTTTGAATTTAATAAATATTTATTTTATTAAAAATATTTAATATTAATATATAAAATTTAAAAAATATATTATTGATCTAAATATTTTGATAAGTGGTGTTATTTTTATATATATAGAATTTTCTAAATCAAAGAATCATATTTGGAATTTTATGCTAGAAAAGCAATAAGAACGAGAATAGCAATAAGAACTAACGCCACTACGCCCACACTCTCGAAACCAGTGATACTGGTGAGGGGTTGTAGGATTTGTAGGATTCGGACAAGTGGCATAATGCTTGAGACTACCACACTTGTCAATGTGACACTTTATTCTCTTTTGTCCTTTTGTAGAGTTAATGTTTTTAACTCATTTATAAAGACATTCAAAGTGAGTGAATCTTCCTATGTGGGACTATTTCTCATACATTTACGAGCATTTACTCACTTTCATTATCTTGTCATTTTGAAATACTCATTTTTAATTAATTTTCAATAAATTACAACAACTCATATTAATAGTTCTTTTACACAAAGATGAAGAAAAAAATGAAGTTGTATCGAATGGCTTGAAGATCCCATGTAGATGAGCTCCACTTTAATGAGAACCTGATACTTCTTCTCACTCTGCAATTTTCATTCATCCTTTCTAAATTTATAGAGTTTGAATAAGTGACATTTATTTAGTCGACAAATATTCTCTTACATCACTTATGAAATTTGTTAGGGAGCTCATTTGCCTTGAAATCCCCCAAACTTTCTAGCATTGCTTCGCTAGGTCAGAGATGTCATCGACAAGCGAATTGTCAAAGTTCCCATATTAGTTTATTCTTTTATTCTTGATCAATTATTATGTATTTTACTATAAAACAAAATATGGAAAAATATCTTAGGAATTATTATCATAACTAAAACCTAAATTATCCAACATGCTCAATAAATTCTAGTTTTTTTTATAATGGTTTCTTGTAAAACAAAATAATAACTAACCTAATCATATTATGTAAATTCATTAAATTAAGTATTTGTCAACACTCCCCTATTTATAATTTTGTTTGTACTCAAACAAAATCCCCACACAAAAATAATCTAAAATTAAGGCTTAAACATTAAATTGTACATCATTTGATATTCAAGATTTGTAAGCAATCAAGCCTTCAAACTTAAAACATTTCAAATTTGCAAGATTCATGTAATGCAAGTTCAGTATTCAAATATAAGTCATTGTTTGATTGAATATATAAATTTAAACAATTAGTAAAGCAAAATTTCTTTATCAGAAATTACTTTATCATAAATCACAATCCTCACAAAATTTATTACTCAAATAAGGTCAGGGTTTTTCTCAAATCGTACATTTACAATTATAACAAATTAATTTTGATATACATCTGAATCATAATTACAAACATGACCCCTAAGGTATTTCTTTTAGGTTGTAATAAGACTATAGTATAAAAAATTATTGTTTTCTATGTGTTATTACATCAGATTAACATCATTTTATAGGCAACATACGAAACAAGATTTCATGATATTGTGTGAGACATCCTCTCTCTTTGTGTTCAAATAAGGAAGCAACATGTTAAGAATAATATTCTTTGGACTATGCGACATTTTGTCTCGCCTAAAAGCTGCTTAACGCTGAGTAAGTCTTGCGCTGATTGAAGATTAGTTTCCTTATTTATGTAATCACGTTTAATCTTTTATGCGCTTTTTAGAATAAGTAAGTTTTTTTCCTTCCAAAATCTCATTATGAGCAACATTAAAATAGAGAAATTCTAATATGGTCAAGATTTAACCAATTAAATGTTGACAATCAACATAGTGAAGATTGGTTTCTTGTGTTTGTTGAATGTTCAATCACTTTCAAAGAGAAAACCCCGAAAGGGCTTTAAAGTCGGACCACATTACTATTTAAGGGGAAGTTCTCCACCATAAAGACTTAGACCTTGCACAATCAAACTTGGCGTGTTAATTTATTTTGAGTCAATTTGTTTTGCTTTGTAATACTCTATTCGCGAGTCTTGTTTATATGTTAAGGAATATAGTATTTTGATTTGTAATTTTGTTCCATCATTCTTAAACTCTTATAATTGTCCAAACACTAGAGATAATGTTTGGGTGAACATGAGAGGGGTTTCATATTCAGGGGGAGTCCTGAATAGAAATTCACTGGCAGTATTAGGAAAAAGGCATTGCACTAGGAAATTTCAAGTCAAAACAATTTGTACTTTTGACTATTAAGAGTAAATTTTAATTTCTTGAGTTAAAGTTCTCCAGACATAGGTGATTTTCATCAAACTGGGTTATCAATTAATATATCAATTTACTTTATGTATTTACTTTACTGATTACTTATTACATTTGTCATACACATTGTTACAACATTGTGGCTGACATCTTTATATCCTGATATTAAAATTTCAATTGGCATCAGAGTAGGTACCATGTTCTAGTAGGATGAGCTCTAGGGGATCTATATATTCTATTCAAAATGGATAATGCTAAAGAAGGAGGATTTGTGAATTGGCCACATATCCTATATGACACAAAATATGATTATTGGAAATCACGTAAGATTTCTTTTCTCAAGTCCTTGGATATTAAAACTTGCAAAGAAATAATAAAAGGATCGACACCTCTGAATGCTACAGCTGATGATGGCACAAAATCCATGAAGTCAGAGGTAGATTGGTCAAAAGAAGAAGATGAAGAAGCTCATGGCACCTCTCGTGCTCTCAATTCCATCTAAAATGGACTTGACAACAATATTTCCAGACTCGTCAATACTTGTTCTTGTTCCAAAGAAGCTTGGGAGACCTTCCAAACTACACATGAAGGCACCTCAAATGTTTTCATGTCAAGACTACAACTCCTCGCTACAAAATTTGAGAATCTAAGGATGAAAGAGGACGAAACTATTGTTGATTTCAATGTTCAACTCTATGACATAGCCAATAACTCATTTTTTATTGATGAGAAAAAAATATCAGAAGAAAAGTTGTCCATAAAAATTCTTAGATCTCTTCCAAAGAGGTTTAATATGAAGTTCACAACTATTGAAGAAGCACAGGACATTAGCACTTTCATAGAGATTAACTCATTGACTCACTACTCACACTACTATAAATAACGCTTCTAAGGTCGGATGTGAAATGCGTTTTACCTCGGCAGTAAGTGCGAGGTAAATACGATCGTCATAAAAGTAAAGTCTTATCACCTAGATGTTTAAAATACTGAGGTAAAATTTTATTAGCGCATGGGTTCGAACCCCATTAGCAGCAAATTTTATTATTTTCAAAACTAGCATATCTTTTGTCTCGATTTATCAAAATAACCGAGGGGTGTGATTATTTATTTTATCTTTTAAAAATTGTTGCATTGTTGTTTACCGTGAAAATTGGTAAACAACCGCTGATCTTCCAAAATGGGTTATTTTAGTGACTTGCAGGATTGATCAGATTGGTCCTAGGACATATGCTAAGTTAGTTTGTAAGTTTAGTAAATTTAAGTGAAAAGGGTTGAGAGGAGAATTAAGAGTAGAGGCGAGATGCAGGCGAAAACTTGATGAAAGTGCAAGTAAAAAGTAAATAGGAAAGGGTTGAGAAGAGTTTAAGGATAAAGGTTAAAAAACGATAAAAAGTGCAAGTAAAGGCAAAATATAGTAAATTTGCAGTAAAGATAAAGTTTGCAAGGAAATGTAAATGGCACGGAATGTAAAGGAATCGTAAATACTTTGATTGGAATAAAAGATGGTGTTTCAAACGTAAGTTCTCAATATCTTTTCTCTCACAGAGGGTACTTGGATATATTTGAGTGACTTGTACCATATGTTGAACACACGGAATTTTACACAAACTTCCTATATTTATACTGAAACTAAGTAACCGTCGAGCAGCTGCCTCATTCCAGGATGAGGACAAGTGTCCTCTGCATGTGCTTCAACCTCTATCTTCATGCCACGTTTCTTTCCTCAACTGCCAAGTGAACTGTATTTCCCTTCTTTCTTCAGATTCAAAATTACTTGCTTGCTGATACGAGAATCTTTAAGTCGAAGGCCACGAGAACCTCTCAGTCGAAGGTCACGAGAACCTCTTGATCGAAGACCAACTTTAACTTAGAAAATTCTCTAAGTGTTTTCTCATTCTTAGCAAGGGAGACTTCGACACAACCTTTTGTTACAAGATATTCCAAGACCTTGACCGGTTCAGTTAAATCGACCCTAAGATTTTCCTGATGCTTATCCAGTCAAAGGCCTTCTCTGGTTCAGTCAGATCGACCCTAAGATCTCCCTGATGCTTATCCAGTTGAAGATGTTTCAAGACCTAGACCGGTTCAGTTAAATCGACCCTAAGATTTTCCTGATGCTTATCCAGTCAAAGGCCTTCTCTGGTTCAGTCAGATCGACCCTAAGATCTCCCTGATGCTTATCCAGTTGAAGATGTTTCAAGACCTAGACCGGTTCAGTTAAATCGACCCTAAGATTTTCCTGATGCTTATCCAGTCAAAGGCCTTCTCTGGTTCAGTCAGATCGACCCTAAGATCTCCCTGATGCTTATCCAGTTGAAGATGTTTCAAGACCTAGACCGGTTCAGTTAAATCGACCCTAAGATTTTCCTGATGCTTATCCAGTCAAAGGCCTTCTCTGGTTCAGTCAGATCGACCCTAAGATCTCCCTGATGCTTATCCAGTTGAAGATGTTTCAAGACCTAGACCGGTTCAGTTAAATCGACCCTAAGATTTTCCTGATGCTTATCCAGTCAAAGGCCTTCTCTGGTTCAGTCAGATCGACCCTAAGATCTCCCTGATGCTTATCCAGTTGAAGATGTTTCAAGACCTAGACCGGTTCAGTTAAATCGACCCTAAGATTTTCCTGATGCTTATCCAGTCAAAGGCCTTCTCTGGTTCAGTCAGATCGACCCTAAGATCTCCCTGATGCTTATCCAGTTGAAGATATTCCAAGACCTTGACCGGTTCAGTTAAATCGACCCTAAGATTTTCCTGATGCTTATCCAGTCAAAGGCCTTCTCTGGTTCAGTCAGATCGACCCTAAGATCTCCTTGATGCTTATCCAGTTGAAGATGTTTCAAGACCTAGACCGGTTCAGTTAAATCGACCCTAAGATTTTCCTGATGCTTATCCAGTCAAAGGCCTTCTCTGGTTCAGTCAGATCGACCCTAAGATCTCCCTGATGCTTATCCAGTTGAAGATATTCCAAGACCTTGACCGGTTCAGTTAAATCGACCCTAAGATTTTCTTGATGCTTATCCAGTCAAAGGCCTTCTCTGGTTCAGTCAGATCGACCCTAAGATCTCCCTGATGCTTATCCAGTTGAAGATGTTTCAAGACCTAGACCGGTTCAGTTAAATCGACCCTAAGATTTTCCTGATGCTTATCCAGTCAAAGGTCTTCTCTGGTTCAGTCAGATCGACCCTAAGATCTCCCTGATGCTTATCCAGTTGAAGATATTCCAAGACCTTGACCGGTTCAGTTAAATCGACCCTAAGATTTTCCTGATGCTTATCCAGTCAAAGGCCTTCTCTGGTTCAGTCAGATCGACCCTAAGATCTCCCTGATGCTTATCCAGTTGAAGATGTTTCAAGACCTAGACCGGTTCAGTTAAATCGACTCTAAGATTTTCCTGATGCTTATCCAGTCAAAGGCCTTCTCTGGTTCAGTCAGATCGACCCTAAGATCTCCCTGATGCTTATCCAGTTGAAGATGTTTCAAGACCTAGACCGGTTCAGTTAAATCGACCCTAAGATTTTCCTGATGCTTATCCAGTCAAAGGCCTTCTCTGGTTCAGTCAGATCGACCCTAAGATCTCCCTGATTCTTATCCCAGTAGAAGACACCCAAGATTTTTTTCAACGAGCGTTGTTGAAGTTAAAATCGCCCAAGGTTCTCTTACCATCCATGCTAAGGCAGTAACCATCCCTGGTTCATTCATCAGCGTTTGAAGCTCCAGACTCAGCTCCTGTAACCAGTCAGGACACATCTATATCAAGCATCTAAAATCAGCTCCTGCAACGTGTCAGGTACTCATTTTCTCTTTTGCAGGTATGCAGGTTCTCGCTAAAGAATCTCCTACGCGATCAACATCCAGATGGCATCTATAAGCCCATCATCCTATCCAGCAATCTCCAAATGGCACCTATAAGCCCATTCCCCCATCACACTGCTAACATGCGAGCGCAAATTTCTGGGCACTTTAGTGTTCAATCATCTTCCACCTTCGGATTACGAAAGGCACGTCAGCCAATCTGCATCCTCAGGTCTAAGAAGATTGAACAGGGGCAACTGTTGTACCCCAAAATTTGCCCTCCCATATTCTTCAAGAAAATGCCAAGTCAAGTCACAAGATTCCCCAAAGGTTGTGCAGTTCAACTGTCTCTTATACAGTCAAAACTAGGGTTTGTATTCTGATCAAGAAAATGAAGATTTCAAAGGCCCAATCAAGTCTCATGTGCCTACAAATATGGTCAAGTATCCTCATATCAAGTTTCAAGGCATTCAGCTCAAAATTGCACAGTCAAAACCCTAAATTGCACTACAGTCAACTGTAGGGGCAAAATGGTCATTTGACAGTCAAAAGTTCAAATTTTTGGTCAACATATCATTTTGAAGCCACAAACATCATTTGATCAATGCTTGATCATGATTCTCAAAATTTGGCTCAGAAATCATCAAAGATGCAAAAGTTGCTATATTTGGACAGCTGAAAAACTCAACTGAAATTGACCAAGGCATAACTTTCACATGGATTATCAGAAAAATTCCATCCAAAGCTCATTTTGAAGAGAAAGAAATTTCCTACAACTCATCTTCATATTTCAAGTCCAAGAAATGCTCTCACAAAAAGTTATCAATTTCAATATTATAGGTCATTTTCAAAAGTCAACAAAAAGGGACTTTAAGTCAAAGGCCATAACTTGAGATTGGTAAATCAAAATGACATGGGACCAAAGGCATTGGTTACAGGACTCAAAGACCTTTCCAAAATGTCCAAGAACATGTGAAAAGCCTAAAAATTGAGCAAGTTATGCCTTGTGGAAGTTGGGAAATTTTTGGGAATTTTGAAAAGTCAACATTGATGCAAATGATCCAAAAATGCTAATGGGCCCATTTTTCTTCCAAGTTTCTTCATGCCAAGCCTATGCACGACCATTAGGCCCAAAGGGAAGTATTTTCTCAATTTTTAATTATTTATTTGAATTTATATTAATATTAATTCATTTAAATCATTTAAATATGTAGAAAATATAAACTTGACCTAAAAAAATCTTTTTGTGCACATTCTACTCTCAAGATCTCGTGCTTAGCCAATTATGGAAGGATTTGGTTTGATTTGAGCTGATTGAACAAAATTGCACATGGAAAAGATTTGAAAAAATCTTAAGAAAATCAAAGATTGAAAACAATGAATGCCTTGGATATTATCCAATTTTGTTGACCTAAAAGCTTCACTATATGATCAGGAATCAAAACCTAATGGCCTGAGACAAAAAGCTGCGCAGAAGGCCAATATACAAACTTAAGAAATTGCTTGAAAACTCTAATTCTGAAATCAACCTTAGAGACCGATTCAAAGCTCCATTCGTGTCTCAATAGTTTCCTTGTGGTCTCCTGAATACATTCCAATCCCTAATATCAACTAAAGTTTCAAGAATTGGTAAGATAATCTCAAACTGTACAGAAGAAAATTGCCATTCGAATATCATGATTCAAGCGTTATTTGTGGAATTTCTTTATTGATTCATGTTTATCATAATGTTTTGAAGCTAACTGATATGTTTAATTGAGTTTTTCTGTGCCATACGAGATTATGCCATGATCGAACATTAGGGTTTCTTGAGCTTCAAAATTAGGGGTTCTTACTAGAGGAAAAATTGGGATCCCTAACCACCATCATTCAAACCGGTGCATTGAGACGAAAGCAATGGAACCCTCGCGCTCAATTTATGAGCGTTAGGGACCTAATCGCTATTTTTTTGAAACCAGCTTTAGACCACGCCCAGAAAACCGTGGCCATACGTTCATGTTTCAGAAAAAGTGAGGAAGACGATGTGTTGTCCACCAATGATTCGCTGATTTTAAATTTCGCGCGTTTAATTGCTAGTGCGCTTGTTCTTTCTTTTTGTTGTTTGTGCATTATTAATATATCAAATAGTTCAAATGGCTCAGCTGGCAGGTACCTCCCTTGGCAATATCCAAGACCTGGGTTCGAACCCCAGGTCTTTCACATGCTAAATATTATTTTTCAGTAATTAATCTCATGCAGCGCTTGGATTGTGGATATACCGTGTGCTCACCATATCAAGCCAGCCACGTGCTTAAGGGAACCAGATCAAGGGTTGTGCATTGAGGGACACCATGAGGACAAGTCAGCATGCATGTACGTGGCCAATGAAAGTCAACAAGGGCCATGCTTATTGGGCCAGATTCCACTAATTTGACCTCCAATTTTGGGGCTACCCCCCCCCCCCCCCCCCTGGTTTGCATTTTCTTTTCATTTTTTTATATCTTATTTTCAATTGCAATTTTATTTAATTTATTATCTCAATTTAATTAATTTATTTTTTTTCACAAAATACAAAAACTTCATTAAAAATCAGAAAAAGGCAAAAATATAATATTTATTTTATCTTAATTATTTTTCATAAAAATTTGCATGTTAATTAGTTAACTTAAATTAGGGTTTATTGTTAATTCTTTTCATTATAAAAATCCAAAATATAGAATTAGGTTTAATTTTTTATTCTTCTTAATTTCCCTTTTTAATAATAATATTTATTTTATTTATTTTTTATAATTAAATTTTGCATGTAAATTAACTTAGACTTAAATTAGGTTAAAACTTAATATTTTCACAGTAAACTTAAAAAACATTAGAATTAGGGTTTGACGCTTCATTTTAATTTTAATTAATTATTTTTTCTTTTAAATCTCAAAAAACACAAAATATCAAAAAACATTCTTTTTTTTTTCTTTAATTTTAATTCCTCATTAATTCTAACTAATTAATTCATTAATGTGATCGGTGGATCTGGAACTGACTGTTTTAAGCTGGTTCGCGAAATGTCGCGGAAGCAAGAGTCGCCACCGTCTTTTATTTTCTCCAATAGGAAAGGACAAAAGCACAGAAAAATTCCTTAAAGAGATTGCTCTCGGTTCGGGAGGTAGGTTATAGAAAGGGAAGGTGTTAGCACCCTTTCTATCCATGGTTATCCATGGGCTCTTAGGTACTTGCTCAATGTGTTTTCAAAATTGTTTGCTTGCTTTTCAATGTGGGTTTCAAAAATATTCTTTGAAAAGTTTCAATTTAACTCGTACGTCAGAGTGTTTGAAAAGTTTGTTTTGAAAGTTTTTGAAAGTGTGTTGGTGTGAAAAGTTTTTTGATTTGTTTGAAATTAGAGCAAGTATCCTTGAGAACCTACCTACCCTAAGGAATTCGTCTGTGTAAAAGTCCTTGAAAGTGGTGCTATCCCACCATTGAGAGGTAGGTAGCACCACCGTTGGAGGTGTTCGGGTCAATTCGAGTTTTAGGGACGTGGTGGTCACCAGAGCAACAGTAGGACACCTTAGAAGCTACCCTTATGCCATTGATCCTTTATTTTCCGAGGCAACCGTTTCGAGGCAACTGGATCATGTCATGGACATAAGGACTTACTAAAACGTCCTATACTCGACGACCACCTTTCGAAAGGCAACAGTGAGGCGTACCCTAGGGGTGGTGTGTGCGAATTGTGTGTCATTTTCAGTTTATTGTTTGTCTTGTCATGCATTGGTGATCTAACGATTCGATTTTATTTTTGGGCATTCATTCTTTCATGTTATTGTTTAACAGTTAAATGTGCGGGAATTTAAAGTGCGGAAAAGATAAAAGTCCTACGCTATTACAAAGGCGAGGGTCTACAACGCCAAATTAATCCAGACCCATTTTAAAATAAATTGCAGAAAAGAAATTTCTAATAGTTATTACATGGCTTTGGTACATATACATAATTATTTACAAAAGAAATAAATGAAACGCGCGAAAAAAAGAAAATAATCAAATGCGAGGGCGTTGAACCCTTTAAAAGAATTAAAATAATTAAGTTATCTAAAATTAAAATTAAATGAAAAATGGTATTTTTGTGTTTTTTAGATTTAAAAGAAAAAAGAAAAAAAGTTAATTAAAATTAAAATCCTAGTTCTAATGTCTTTTAAGTTTATTATGAAAATATTGACTTTTAACCTAATTTAATTCTAAATTAATTTATGTGCATTAAATAAATAAATAATATTATTATTAAAAAAAGAAAATAAAAAGTTATTAAACCTAAACTCTATTTTTTTGGATTTTAGTTATTAAAAGAATTAAAATCTAACCTAAAATGCAACCCTAGTTTAATTATGAAAAACACTAATACTATGGCAAAAAACAAGGAAAGTTAAAAGGAAAAAGTCATTAACCTAATTCTATGTTTTTGTTTTTGATTTTTATTAAAAGGAATTAAAGTTGAAAACTTAATTAAAACTAAACATTTTACATGTTATTATTTATACAAAAAAAAACAATATTTAAAATAAAATAATTATTAAAATTTTTGACTTTTCTGATTTTTTTGAATGTTTTTTATGTTTTGTAGAAAAATAAATTAATTATGTTACAACAATAAAATAAATAAAATAGCAAAAATAAAGGTAAGAAAAAAAAATATAAAACATGCAAACCAGGGGGGGGTATCCCAAATTTGGAGGGTCCAGGCCTGGAATTTCTGGCCCATTAGCTTTGAATTTTGTTGACTTTTCCAATCACATGCACGCCTGTTGACTTGCATCCATGGTATTCTTTCAAGCTGAACCTTTGATCAGATCTCCTGGGACACGTGGAGGTTGATTTTTGAGTGTGCATGGTGTACCTGGACATTTGCAAAGCATGGAATTTCATTTGGAAAAATAATATGGAGTTTTGCCAGACCTGGGACTTGAACCCAGGTCATTGAGGTTACATGCGCGTGTCCCTGGCCACTGAGCCACTTTGAATTCATTTAATATATAATAGTAAATAAACAACAAATATTAAAACCAACGCATAATGGTTAAACGCGCGCATTTTCAAATTCTTCCAATCCGTTTGTGCCACGCCATCGTCCCTTCCATTTTCCTGAAACACAAAGAAAGAAGGCAACGGTTTTGAAGCGTAGCATTAGGCAGCCTTCCAAGAAATAGCGAATAGGCTTGTGTATCTCATAAATTTGTCGCGACCCATGCTTTATCTTCGTCTAGATCTGCTGAGTATGTCTATCATGGTCTGGAAGGCTGATTTTACAGCATGGTAAAAGCCCTAAAAACGAAACCTGAAAACCCTAAAACATGGCCATGGTAGATTCACGTATGATTAACAAAAATGAAATTAAATACAATGAATGGCTTGGAAACATCACATGGAACAAGAATATCCAATTGAAATGCGATGAAGATGCTTAGAATTAAGAATACGATTTCAAAAAATTTTATGTACAGCTTGAGTTGTAGCTATCGCTTCTGCGTGTTTTGATTGATGTTAGGAATTGGGATGTGTTCAGTGATTGTCCAGGATGCTTATGGAACAAAAATTAAGGCTTGAAAGATCCCCTAGTAGTGATTTCAGTTTTGCATTATATGGCCAAAATTTCAAATTGTCCAATGGCTTTTGAGCGAGCCTTTTGCTATTTTCTAGTTAGGGTTGGACTCAGTGATCATCATGGAATGGAATAGGCTTGCTATTTGACCTTAATCCATGCTTGGGAAAGAATTGGTCTTAGGGTTTCTTCCATTAACCATTTTCCTACTTTTTAGCCAAAACCTAGACCTAGTGTGCAAATGAACCCTAGCCTGATTTCTTGAGTTGGTTCATGATACATAGAAATTGTCCAAGTTCATTTGACACTATTCCATTGGTTTTTAAATTTTATTTGAATTTTCAAAGAATTAAAATGAATTAAATCATCAAAAATTAAATAAAATAAAAAAATCAATATTTGGTCTTGAAATTAACCATGGGACACGTGTGTGGCATGACAAGGATGAACCAAGTGGAAAAAATGGGGCCCTTTTGTCAAAAATTGGATTTTCAATGATAGTTGACTTTTGCCATTTCACAAAAATTTCCCAACTTCTACAAGGCACAACTTGCTCAAATTTTAAGCTTTTCACATGTTCTTGGACATTTTGGAAAGGTCTTTGAGTCCTCTAACCAATGCCTTTGGTCCCATGTCATTTTGATTTACCAATCTCAAGTTATGGCCTTTGACTTAAAGTCCCTTTTTGTTGACTTTTGAAAATGACCTATAATGTTGAAATTGATAACTTTTTGTGAGAGCATTTCTTGGACTTGAAGTATGAAGATGAGTTGTAGGAAATGTCTTTCTCTTCAAAATGAGCTTTGGATGGAATTTTTCTGATAATCCATGTGAAAGTTATGCCCTGGTCAATTTCAGTTGACTTTTTCAGCTGTCCAAATATAGCAACTTTTGCATCTTTGATGATTTCTGAGCCAAATTTTGAGAATCATGATCAAGCATTGATCAAATGATGTTTGTGGCTTCAAAATGATATATTGACCAAAAATTTGAACTTTTGACTGCCAAATGACCATTTTGCCCCTACAGTTGACTGTAGTGCAATTTAGGGTTTTGACTGTGCAATTTTGAGCTGAATGCCTTGAAACTTGATATGAGGATGCTTGACCATGTTTGTAAGCATATGAGGCTTGATTGAGCCTTTGAAAACTTCCTTTTCTTGATCAGACTCAAAACCCTAATTTGACTGTATGGGAGACTTTTGCATTGTGCAATTCTTGGGGAATTTTGTAGCTTGGCTTGGCAATTTCTTGAAGAATATGGGAGGGCAAATTTTGGGGTATAACAGTTGCCCCTGTTCAATCTTCTTAGACCTGAGGATGGAGATTGGCTGACGTGCCTTTTGTAATCCGAGGGTAGAAGATGATTGGACACTAGAGTGCCCAGAAATTTGCGCTCACATGGTGGCAGTATGGTGGGGGAATGGGCTTATAGAGGCCATTTAGAGATTGATGGGTAGGATGATGGGCTTATAGATGCCATCTGGATGTTGATCGCGTAAGAGATTCCTTAGCGAGAACCTGCATACCTGCAAAAGAAAATGAGTACCTGACACGTCGCAGGAGCTGGTTTTCAGATGCTTGGTATAGATATGTCCTGACTGGTTACAGGAGCTGGGTCTGGATCTTCAAACGGTGATGAAGTTGTCTCTACTGACAGGTTGTTTCCAAGGACGAGTGGTCTTTAACGATGGGTGTCTATAGCGACTAGTGTCTATGACGAATGTCTATAACGACAAGTGTCTACACTGACGAGTGTCTATCATGACGAGCGTCTATCACGACGAGTGTCTATCACAACGAATGTCTATCACGACGAGTGTCTATCACGACGAGTGTCTATCACGACGAGTGTCTATCACGACGAGTGTCTATCACGACGAGTGTCTATCCCGACGAGTGTCTATCACGACGAGTGTCTATCACGACGAGTGTCTATCACGACGAGTGTCTATCACGACGAGTGTCTATCACGACGAGTGTGTCTATAACGACGAGTGTCTATCACGACGAGTGTCTATCACGACGAGTGTCTATCACGACGAGTGTCTATCACGACGAGTGTGTCTATAACGACGAGTGTCTATCACGACGAGTGTCTATCACGACGAGTGTCTATCACGACGAGTGTCTATCACGACGAGTGTCTATCACGACGAGTGTCTATAACGACGAGTGTCTATCACGACGAGTGTCTATAACGACGAGTGTCTATCACGACGAGTGTCTATCACGACGAGTGTCTATCACGACGAGTGTCTATCACGACGAGTGTCTATCACGACGAGTGTCTATCACGACGAGTGTCTATCACGACGAGTGTCTATCACGACGAGTGTCTATCACGACGAGTGTCTATCACGACGAGTGTCTATAACGACGAGTTGTATCAGAGGAATCTTTAGGCATTGATTTAAACTGGATTTGTATTCTTTGACCGGATTTGTCTCTTATGACGGGATTTGTCTTTTCTGACGGTGTTTTGTCTATTTTGACATAGCTGATCATTCAACTGTATCCTTCCTGAAAGGTAAAGGTCAGTTATATGCAGTACGTGATATGAATCAAGCAACGGCATAAATGCAACTGTATGACATGATGCGTACATGCATGTGTCATGATGTACGAAAATGTGATGTTTATGAATGTATGCTTTCGTCTAGGAAAATAAATCCTTGACGGGTGCCGGGAAGTCACTCCTGGGCTGGTGTTGGAGAATAAGCTTTTGCTTCCGCTGGGGATGATAAGACTTTACTGAGGACGGTCTTTTCCGTGGCTATTGGCTGAGGATAACCCAGTTATATCTTATTAAGGAAATAACTCTTTGAATAAAGCCGGACGACGCGTTCGTGTTCTGCGGGGAGTGAAAATATCTGGGTCGCATTCTTTAGCCGAACCTATGATAGACAGAGCAACCAGATCTTTTAGACAACTCCTTATTGCCCCAGTTTCAGTGGGAGGAGGCACTTGTGGGAGTACTTGACGAGTCTTCTGGTAGGCAGGTGCCGAGATGCTGGGACATACTCGTACGCTTTGATCCCTAACTTTTGCCTGGACCGCCTTTTCGGGTTTTCAGTCCACCGGGATACCCATTTTTGCCCAAGCCGCCTTTTCAGGTTTTCGACTTGCCGGGTGTACAGATTTTTTTTCATTTCATCCCTTATTTTTGCCCGAACCCTTTTGGTTCGCCGGGAATCCCTTATTTTTGCCTAGGTGTGTCAACCTAGCGGGTCTTTGATTTTGCGTAGTATTCTTTCGACTATGTCCATATTTCTCAGAATGTGGGGAGTTGCCCCTGTTGGTCATGCCCCAGATAATGGGCAATGCTCCTACTGTGCCTCTTGATTGGAGGTACTTCTGTTCACAAGATATTCATCGTGCGAATTTCCCTGCTGTTCAGACAAAAATTCATATGCAAACAAAGTTATTTTAAGAATGCAAAAGTCTATGTCTGTCTTGAATATTTTGAAAATGCATTTTTTCATAAAACAAGTAAATGTTTGTAAAAACATGATGTCAACTCCGTATTTACCGTAGTCCTTCAGGAGTCAGGATACCTTTCGTGACAGTATGCTTTCGAACTAACCCCTGCTTCAGCTGGGACTTTTGAGGGTTATAACGTGGCCTGGTTCATGGTTTGAGAAACAAAGAATAAAGGCTCAAATTATTTGTACCCACCCACTCTTCGTGACGTTCTTCAAACCTAAACTCAGTTGATCATGCGTTAGACCTTGTTTGAGTCTTCGTTCTGATTTTCCGGTGATGGTTCGGATGTTGATGATTTATTATGAATAGGCAGTCATCATTTTTGTCGAGGGTTTGTGTGACCTCCTTTTTTGATTTTGTGATCCCTATTTTTTGCCTGAACTGTTTCTTTTGTGATTACAGTCAGCGGGATGCCCCAGTTTCGTAAGTCTCCTTCATAGGTTTTGACTTAACGGGTTTTTATTTTTTTAGATATAATGACTGCCTATCTGTATGATTGTTTGGAATCATCACTATCTTTTGTTTTTTGAAAAAACTCATTTGGTGCCATTCATTGTGCACTTGGATCAACTGAGAGAACTACCCTGCCCCAGGTTATGATTAAGGATTTTGATTTTCGAAAATAAAACTCCTACTCCTTTGGCTCTGATGGGTTGGCGAGGGATTATCATCCTTATAACTCCAGTGTTTAGGAATTGAAACAATGCCTGTACCTCATCAGCGGGGTCCGTTCAAAAGCATACTGTAGATTATAGTATCGTTTTCGTCATCCTCCCTCAAGAGGCTTAGAATTATTGATTGAGAGAGTTGACATCAGAACCAATATGAAAATAATTTGCGTATAGTGAATACGAATATATTGATTCAAAATAGACATAAGCGATGCATTAATGAAATAACAATGTTTTAACAATGAGTAAATGTTTGAACAAAAGAAAATTGCAACTTGAACATTCGAATGAACAAAAATTTCTAGTCTCAGGGCTTGTCACTTCAAATGGTGAGCCTTGGAGGGATGGTAGAAAAATTCAGCCTGACCATCTTGTGTGAATTCCAGTGCTCCTTCATCAATCAGGTCCTGGATCTTGTTTTTCAAAGCCCAACACTCGTTTGCATTATGTCCTGGACAGGCAGAGTGGTAGGCACACCTTTTATTGGGATCATAAGCAGGATGTGCTGTGTTAGGATTCTGGGGATGATCCCTTAATGTGATCAGGTTCAATCTCAACAGGCGTTGTAAAGCTTGAAACGGCGACATATTGAGCGGGGTGAACTGCCTCCTGGGCTTGTCTGTCTGAAGTTGGTGAAGTTGCTGCTGAATTGGTAATACTGGAGCCATATGAGGTGCTTTCTCCTTGCCTCTTTGTCTCAAAGGTGGTTGAACGATGATTGGCTTTTTACCCTTAGATGTTTGCCCCAGTTGGTTGCCCTGAAGCAGTTTGTTGATGAGAACCCCGAGCTCATCTTGTCTTTGAGTTAAACCCTGAATGGCAGTCATCTGCCCCAGCATCTGGGCTTTCAATGCATCCACCTCAGTTTGTAGGTGTTCCAGCCTTTCATCCTCAGCACTGTTCCTGACAAAAGTCTCCATAATAAGTGTCCTTAGCTCCTCCTGCCCCTTGGATAGATTCAGGAGGATTTTCCCGAACCGGGTCTCTTGAGCAAGAAAGTCCTGATTGTCTTGTTGGGAAGCCATGGCTGAAATAAACAGCGGGAAAGGTGAGTGACCTGCAAAAGGGATACCTGTGATGCAATGATGTGTATGATATGCATGCAATGTTTTCAAGGACCTCGCGGGGTAAACAAGGAAATTTGTTAGCATTTGGAATTTAGAGCTTGATTGAAGGACACCCATGTTATTAAGAACTCTTCTTCAAGAGTCAAAGGCTCACCATATCAAGTGGGTCATAGCCCCTGACTTTAGTCATCATGTCTGGTTTTGATTTCCAAACAACCTTGGTTAGGGAACCTTCTTCAGGAGTCAGAGCTCACCATATCAAGTGGGTCATAGCCTCTGACAACATTGGCTAGAGGAAAATAAATCCTCTTTGCCCCTTGCTAGATGTTTGATTTATATGACCTGTATCACAAGCCCTTGAGATCCTTGAAATGGGTTAGGATGTATGCAATGGTATGATGTCATGATATGCATGGGGTAATGTGAGTAACCCTGTTATGAGTCCCAATTAAGGACTGCAAAAACCTGCAAGAAACTTAGGATACCCTGTTATGAGTCCTAATTAAGGACTACAAACACAACCTGCAAGAGACAAATGTCAGGTAATAAGCATGCAAGTAGTTCAAGTAGGAAGGCACACAAGTCACACAAGAGAAGCCCTTAAAGTTTAGGCCAGCATGGAGTCTGGGTAGTACCCTCTTGAAGTTGGTGGGTTCAACCTTTCCTATCAAAGTAACCGGGTTCTAAGGTTCCCAATATCACGGGATTGCTTTCATTGTTCATCGTTTCGATTTAGCCACTGAACTGGCGACCGAAATATTCCAGGAAAGCAACCCTCAATTGAGTGTAGTATCGAGTATCAACCAACCTCGGACTGCACCAAAGTCAGTTATCTCACTACCCTAAAGAGGCCAAGATTGTTCAATTAAGGTTCCTAAGGTCTGTTGATGCTTCATGACACCACATGGAGGCCCCGTACTCTCCTTGACTGACTCAAGGGTTACCGGTACACACCAAAGTGCCACATCAACGTAGCAGACTGTTTCAACCATGTCGGTATACCCCGCACAGTTCCCTCACAGCCTTGTTGCTACTTTCTAAAAGGGTATCCCCCAGATCCGGGTTAGGATCTATAGAACTCCCAAGACAGTCCCACAATAATAAAGCAAACAAGGAAAGCAATTGAAAACACAGTGATCTTAGTCCTAAGGTACACCTCACTTTAAGTTTACTCCCCAGCAGAGTCGCCAGTTCTGTGATCGGTGGATCTGGAACTGACTGTTTTAAGCTGGTTCGCGAAATGTCGCGGAAGCAAGAGTCGCCACCGTCTTTTATTTTCTCCAATAGGAAAGGACAAAAGCACAGAAAAATTCCTTAAAGAGATTGCTCTCGGTTCGGGAGGTAGGTTATAGAAAGGGAAGGTGTTAGCACCCTTTCTATCCATGGTTATCCATGGGCTCTTAGGTACTTGCTCAATGTGTTTTCAAAATTGTTTGCTTGCTTTTCAATGTGGGTTTCAAAAATATTCTTTGAAAAGTTTCAATTTAACTCGTACGTCAGAGTGTTTGAAAAGTTTGTTTTGAAAGTTTTTGAAAGTGTGTTGGTGTGAAAAGTTTTTTGATTTGTTTGAAATTAGAGCAAGTATCCTTGAGAACCTACCTACCCTAAGGAATTCGTCTGTGTAAAAGTCCTTGAAAGTGGTGCTATCCCACCATTGAGAGGTAGGTAGCACCACCGTTGGAGGTGTTCGGGTCAATTCGAGTTTTAGGGACGTGGTGGTCACCAGAGCAACAGTAGGACACCTTAGAAGCTACCCTTATGCCATTGATCCTTTATTTTCCGAAGCAACCGTTTCGAGGCAACTGGATCATGTCATGGACATAAGGACTTACTAAAACGTCCTATACTCGACGACCACCTTTCGAAAGGCAACAGTGAGGCGTACCCTAGGGGTGGTGTGTGCGAATTGTGTGTCATTTTCAGTTTATTGTTTGTCTTGTCATGCATTGGTGATCTAACGATTCGATTTTATTTTTGGGCATTCATTCTTTCATGTTATTGTTTAACAGTTAAATGTGCGGGAATTTAAAGTGCGGAAAAGATAAAAGTCCTACGCTATTACAAAGGCGAGGGTCTACAACGCCAAATTAATCCAGACCCATTTTAAAATAAATTGCAGAAAAGAAATTTCTAATAGTTATTACATGGCTTTGGTACATATACATAATTATTTACAAAAGAAATAAATGAAACGCGCGAAAAAAAGAAAATAATCAAATGCGAGGGCGTTGAACCCTTTAAAAGAATTAAAATAATTAAGTTATCTAAAATTAAAATTAAATGAAAAATGGTATTTTTGTGTTTTTTAGATTTAAAAGAAAAAAGAAAAAAAGTTAATTAAAATTAAAATCCTAGTTCTAATGTCTTTTAAGTTTATTATGAAAATATTGACTTTTAACCTAATTTAATTCTAAATTAATTTATGTGCATTAAATAAATAAATAATATTATTATTAAAAAAAGAAAATAAAAAGTTATTAAACCTAAACTCTATTTTTTTGGATTTTAGTTATTAAAAGAATTAAAATCTAACCTAAAATGCAACCCTAGTTTAATTATGAAAAACACTAATACTATGGCAAAAAACAAGGAAAGTTAAAAGGAAAAAGTCATTAACCTAATTCTATGTTTTTGTTTTTGATTTTTATTAAAAGGAATTAAAGTTGAAAACTTAATTAAAACTAAACATTTTACATGTTATTATTTATACAAAAAAAAACAATATTTAAAATAAAATAATTATTAAAATTTTTGACTTTTCTGATTTTTTTGAATGTTTTTTATGTTTTGTAGAAAAATAAATTAATTATGTTACAACAATAAAATAAATAAAATAGCAAAAATAAAGGTAAGAAAAAAAAATATAAAACATGCAAACCAGGGGGGGGTATCCCAAATTTGGAGGGTCCAGGCCTGGAATTTCTGGCCCATTAGCTTTGAATTTTGTTGACTTTTCCAATCACATGCACGCCTGTTGACTTGCATCCATGGTATTCTTTCAAGCTGAACCTTTGATCAGATCTCCTGGGACACGTGGAGGTTGATTTTTGAGTGTGCATGGTGTACCTGGACATTTGCAAAGCATGGAATTTCATTTGGAAAAATAATATGGAGTTTTGCCAGACCTGGGACTTGAACCCAGGTCATTGAGGTTACATGCGCGTGTCCCTGGCCACTGAGCCACTTTGAATTCATTTAATATATAATAGTAAATAAACAACAAATATTAAAACCAACGCATAATGGTTAAACGCGCGCATTTTCAAATTCTTCCAATCCGTTTGTGCCACGCCATCGTCCCTTCCATTTTCCTGAAACACAAAGAAAGAAGGCAACGGTTTTGAAGCGTAGCATTAGGCAGCCTTCCAAGAAATAGCGAATAGGCTTGTGTATCTCATAAATTTGTCGCGACCCATGCTTTATCTTCGTCTAGATCTGCTGAGTATGTCTATCATGGTCTGGAAGGCTGATTTTACAGCATGGTAAAAGCCCTAAAAACGAAACCTGAAAACCCTAAAACATGGCCATGGTAGATTCACGTATGATTAACAAAAATGAAATTAAATACAATGAATGGCTTGGAAACATCACATGGAACAAGAATATCCAATTGAAATGCGATGAAGATGCTTAGAATTAAGAATACGATTTCAAAAAATTTTATGTACAGCTTGAGTTGTAGCTATCGCTTCTGCGTGTTTTGATTGATGTTAGGAATTGGGATGTGTTCAGTGATTGTCCAGGATGCTTATGGAACAAAAATTAAGGCTTGAAAGATCCCCTAGTAGTGATTTCAGTTTTGCATTATATGGCCAAAATTTCAAATTGTCCAATGGCTTTTGAGCGAGCCTTTTGCTATGTTCTAGTTAGGGTTGGACTCAGTGATCATCATGGAATGGAATAGGCTTGCTATTTGACCTTAATCCATGCTTGGGAAAGAATTGGTCTTAGGGTTTCTTCCATTAACCATTTTCCTACTTTTTAGCCAAAACCTAGACCTAGTGTGCAAATGAACCCTAGCCTGATTTCTTGAGTTGGTTCATGATACATAGAAATTGTCCAAGTTCATTTGACACTATTCCATTGGTTTTTAAATTTTATTTGAATTTTCAAAGAATTAAAATGAATTAAATCATCAAAAATTAAATAAAATAAAAAAATCAATATTTGGTCTTGAAATTAACCATGGGACACGTGTGTGGCATGACAAGGATGAACCAAGTGGAAAAAATGGGGCCCTTTTGTCAAAAATTGGATTTTCAATGATAGTTGACTTTTGCCATTTCACAAAAATTTCCCAACTTCTACAAGGCACAACTTGCTCAAATTTTAAGCTTTTCACATGTTCTTGGACATTTTGGAAAGGTCTTTGAGTCCTCTAACCAATGCCTTTGGTCCCATGTCATTTTGATTTACCAATCTCAAGTTATGGCCTTTGACTTAAAGTCCCTTTTTGTTGACTTTTGAAAATGACCTATAATGTTGAAATTGATAACTTTTTGTGAGAGCATTTCTTGGACTTGAAGTATGAAGATGAGTTGTAGGAAATGTCTTTCTCTTCAAAATGAGCTTTGGATGGAATTTTTCTGATAATCCATGTGAAAGTTATGCCCTGGTCAATTTCAGTTGACTTTTTCAGCTGTCCAAATATAGCAACTTTTGCATCTTTGATGATTTCTGGGCCAAATTTTGAGAATCATGATCAAGCATTGATCAAATGATGTTTGTGGCTTCAAAATGATATATTGACCAAAAATTTGAACTTTTGACTGCCAAATGACCATTTTGCCCCTACAGTTGACTGTAGTGCAATTTAGGGTTTTGACTGTGCAATTTTGAGCTGAATGCCTTGAAACTTGATATGAGGATGCTTGACCATGTTTGTAAGCATATGAGGCTTGATTGAGCCTTTGAAAACTTCCTTTTCTTGATCAGACTCAAAACCCTAATTTGACTGTATGGGAGACTTTTGCATTGTGCAATTCTTGGGGAATTTTGTAGCTTGGCTTGGCAATTTCTTGAAGAATATGGGAGGGCAAATTTTGGGGTATAACAATTAACTTTAAATATTTTTGCAAAAGGGTCCAACGCCCATTGTTTTAATTATTTTATTTCGCGCATTTACTTTATTGCTTATTATAATTATGTAATTGTCCCGAAGCCTTGTAACAATTTTATTTCTCGCACTTTTATTGCTTTATTTATTTTTCAGTCAAATCGGGTCCGGTTTAATTTTGGCGGTGTGGACCCGCGCCATTTGTAATAGTTTAGATTTATCTTCCTCGCAAACTTTATAACTGTTAAAAAGCATGCAAGAATGAATGTCCTAATTAAAATCAAGCGTAGAACACAAATGAACATGACAAGACAAATATCTGAAAACGACACACGAATCGCACACACCACCCCTAGGGTACGCCTCACTGTTGCCTTTCGAAAGGTGATCGTCGAGTAGAGGATGTCTTAGTAAGTCCTCATGATCCGGGAACCTGGCATGAGGGTAGCTTCTAAGGTGTCTTCCCATTGCTCTGGTGATCACCACGTCCCTAAAACTCGAATTGACCCGAACACCTCCAACGGTGGTGCTACCTACCTCTCAATGGTGGGATGGCACTACTTTAAAGGACATTTACACAGACAAATTCCTTAGGGTAGGTAGGTTCTCAAGGATACTTGCTTTAATTTCAAACAAATCAAAAAAAAACCTTTTCGCACTAACACACTTTCAAAAGCTTTCAAAGCAAACTTTTCAAACACTCTGACGTACGAGTCGATCTGAAATTTTTCAAAGAAACTTTTTAAACCCACGTTGAAAAGCAAACAAACATTTTTGAAAACACATTGAGCAAGTATCTAAGAGCCCATGGATAACCATGGATAGAAAGGGTGCTAACACCTTCCCTTTCTATAATCTACCTCCCGAACCGAGAGCAATCTCTTTAAGGAATTTTTCTGTGCTTTTGTCCTTTCCATTTGGAGAAAATAAAAGACGGTGGCGACTCTTGCTTCCGCGACATTTCGCGAACCAGCGTTAAACAGTCAGTTCCAGATCCACCGATCACAGAACTGGCGACTCTGCTGGGGACTTAACTTAAAGTGAGGTGTACCTTAGGGTTAGTTCATAACTGTGTTTTCAATTGTTTTCCTTGTGTGCTTTAAATTATGGGTTGCTTGGGAGTTCTATAGATCCTAACCCGAATCTGGGGGATACCTTCTTAGAAAGTAGCAACAAGGCTGTGAGGGAACTGTGCGGGGTATACCGACATGGTTGAAACAGTCTGCTACGTTGATGTGGCACTTTGGTGTGTACCGGTAACCCTTGAGTTCAGTCAAGGAGAGTACGGGGCCTCCGCGTGGTGTCGTGAAGCATCAACAGACCTTAGGAACCTTAATTGAACTATCTTGGCCTCTTTAGGGTAGTGAGATAACCGACTTTGGTGCAGTCCGAGGTTGGTTGATACTCGATACTACACTCAATTGAGGGTTGCTTTCCTGGAATATTTCGGTCGCCAGTTCAGTGGCTAAATCGAAACGATGAACAATGAAAGCAATCCTGTGATATTGGGAACCTTAGAACCCGGTTACTTTGATTAGGACAGGTTGAACCCACCAACTTCAAGAGGGTAATACCTAGACCCCATGCTGGCCTAAACCCTAAGGGCTCTTTTTTGTGTGACTTGTGTGCCTTCGTACTTGACTATCTGCGTGCTTGTTACCTGACACTTGTTTCTTGCAGGTCTTGTTTATAGTCCTTAATTGGGACTCATAACAGGGTACTAAGTTTCTCGCAGGTCTTGTTTATAGTCCTTAACTAGGACTCATGACAGGGTTTACCAAATTTCTTGCAGGTTTTGTTTATAGTCCTTAACTGGGACTCATAACAGGGTTTGCTAGATCTCTTACAGGTTTTGTTTATAGTCCTTAATTGGGACTCATAACAAAGTATACTGAATTTCTTGCAGGGTTTGTTTATAGTCCTTAATTGGGACTCATAACAGGGTTACCTACATCACCCCATGCATAGCATGACATCATACCATTGCATACCATTGCATACATCCTAACCCATTTCAAGGATCTCAAGGGCTTGTGATGCAGGTCATGGTGAATCAATTATCCCAGCAAGGGGCAAAGAGGATTTATTTTCCTCTAGCCAAGGTTGTTAGGGGCTATGACCCACTGGATATGGTGAGCCTTTGACCCTTGGAAGAAAGACTCTCAACAAATATGAAGTTTCTTTCAATCAAGCTACCGGATCCAAATGCTAACAAATTTTCTTGTTTACCCCACGAGGTCCTTGAAAACATTGCATGCATATCATACACATCATTGCATTACAGGTACCCCTTTCTGCAGGTCACTTACCTTTCTCGCTGTTTATTTCAGCAATGGCTTGCCCACAAGATAACCAGGACTTTCTTGCTCAAGAGACTCGGTTCGGGGAAATCCTCCTGAATCTATCCAAGGGGCAAGAGGAGCTAAGGATACTTCTCACGGAGACCTTTGTCAGGGGCAATGCTGAGGATGGAAAGTTGGAACACCTACAAGCTGAGATGGATGCTATGAAAGCCCAGATGCTGGGACAGAGGAATGTCATTCAAGGCCTAGTTCAAAGACAAGAGGAGCTCTGGTTTCTCTTCAACCAACTGCTTCAGGGTAACCTACTGGGGCAGACATCTAAGGGTAAAAAGCCATTCATCATCCAATCATCCTCGAGACAAGAGGATAAGGGGAAAGTTCTTCAAATGACTCCAGTGCCACAAATTCAGCAGCACCAACCTCGCCAAGTTCAGCCAGACAAGCCCAGGAGGAAATTCTCCCAGCTCAACATGTCGTTGTTTCAAGCTTTGCAACGCCTATTGAGGTTGAATCTGATCACATTAAGGGCTCATCCCCGGAACCCCAATACAGCATCTCCTGCCTATAACCCCAATAAGAAGTGTGCCTACTACTCTGCTAGCCCAGGACATGATACCAATGAATGTTGGGATCTGAGGAACAAAATCCAGGACCTGATCGATGAAGGGGTAGTGGAGTTCACACAAGATGGGCAGGTTGAATATTTCTACCATTCCTCCAAGGCTCACCAGTCGAAGTGACAAGCTCCGAGACTAGGAAACTTTTGTTCATTTGAATGTTCAAGTTGTGTTTTTCTTTTGACCGTTTAAACATTTATTCATGTTAAACATTGTTATTCCATTAATGCATCGCTTATGTCTATTTTGAATCAATATATTCGCATTCACTATATGCAAATTGTTTTCATATTTTTTCTGATGTCAACTCTTGATCTTAAATAATTCTAAACCTCTTGAGGGAGGATGACGAAAACGATACCACGATCTTTACAGTATGCTTTTGAACAGACCCTGCTGATGAGGTACAGGCATTGTTTCAATTCCTAAACACTGGAGTAATAAGGAAGATAATCCCTCGTCAACCCCTTTGAGCCAAAGAAGTAGGAGTTTTTCTTCTCGAAATTTAAAACCCTTAATCATAACCCGGGGCAGGGTAGTCTCTCAGTTGATCCAAGTGCATAACGAATGGCACCAAAGAGATCCTTACAAAACGAAGAAAGACAGTGATGGTTCCAAATAAATAAAGAAGGGCAGTCATTATCTCAAAAAATAAAAAACCCATTAAGTCCAAACCCATGAAGGAGACTTACAAAACTGGGGCATCCCGCTGACTGTAATTCCAAAAAGAAACAGTTCAGGCAAAAAAATAGGGATAACGAAAGCAAAAAGAAAGAGGTCCTACAAACCCTCAACAAAAAAAAATGACTGCCCATTCAAAATAAATCATCAATATCCGAACCATCACTGGAACATCAGGACAAAGACTCAAACAAGGTCTAACGCACGATCAACTGAGCTTAGGTTTGAAGAACATCACGAAGAGCGGGTGGGTACAAATAATTTGAGCCTTTATCCTTTGTTTCTTAAACCGTGAACCAGGCCACGTTATAACCCTTAAAAGTCCTAGCTGAAGCATGGGTTAGTTCGAAAGCATACTGTTACGAAAGGTATCCTGACTCCTGAAGGCTTACGGTAAAATAACGAGTTGACATCATGTTTTACAAGCATTCACTTGTTCTATGAAAAAAGAATGCATTTTCAAAATCTTCAAGACAGACATAAGCTTTGCATTTTTAACATAATTCTGTTTGCATATGACTTTTTGTTTGAACAGCATAGAAATTCGCATGATGAAAATCTAATGAACAAGAGTATCTCCAATCAAGGGGCATGGCATGACTATTGCCCATCATCTGGGGCAGCAAAGTCAAGACCCAGAGAATCTCTCAAAGGCCAAACAACCTGGGGCAAATCTCCGCCTGAGTCATTTGGGGCATTCCAGCAACGAATCTTGCCCGGTCAGACATCTTCTGGTGGCATGACAAAACACTTCTAACAGGGGCAACTCCCTACTTTCTGAGAACAGACATAGTCGGAAAAATACTACGCATAATCAAAGACCCGCTAGGCTGACATGCCTAGGCAAAAATAAGGGTTTCCCGGCGAACCAAAAGGGTTCGGGCAAAATGAAGGGATGAAATGAAAAAATCTGTACACCCGGCAAGTCGAAAACCTGAAAAGGCGGCTTGGGCAAAAATGGGTATCCCGGTGGACTGAAAACCCGAAAGGGCGGTCCAGGCAAAAATTAGGGATCAAAGCGTACGACTATGTCCCGCCATCTGTCTACCAGAAGAAGGTTTGTCCGCCAACAACTATCAGCACCCCACAAGAAACAGGGGCAATAAAGGTTGGTCTGAGCAGTCCGATTGTTCTATCCTCCAAGGTATCAGGGTAGGTCCTGTTGAAGAACATAACCAATACAGTTCAATACCTCCCCAGGAGAGTCCAACCCAGCTTCCCCAGGAAAGTTGGAATCCATCTCCCCAAGCAGTAAGCGTATCCCCAGTTGATTCTGGAAGTTTATCCCCCCGCAGAGTACGAACGCGTCGCCCGGCTTTATTTAAAGAGTTATTTCCTTAACAGGATATAACTGGGTTATCCTCAGCCAAAAGCCCTGGAAAGAGCGTCGTCGACAAAGTCTTCCTATCCCCAGCGAAGTCTATCAACACTTCCAACAACAAGGGTATCCTCAGCAAACTACTGTCAACATTCAGCAAGGCATCCCTCTTCCCACAGAGTATTGCTTCTCAGCAAGGTCGCTAGAATATCTTTTCTCCCTCAGCAGAATCCGTCATTTGCCAAGCTCACCCCCCAACGGAGTCATCTTCTCCAACCGGTATACTTGCAACTATCCTCCCCAGCGGAAGCAAAGCTATTCTTCAACATCAGCCCAGGATACAACTTCCTGGCACCCGTCAAGGATTCACTTTCCTAGACGAAAACATACATAAAACTTCACATACATCATCATAGCATGCATAACGCACTGCATCATACAAGTCTCATTTATATTGAGAACATCATTGCTTGATCCATATCATGCATTGCATATGACTGACTTTTACCTTTCAGGAAAGATGCAGTTTAAAGTCTCAATCACATTTCAAGACCTAGACCGGTTCAGTTAAATCGACCCTAAGATTTTCCTTATGCTTATCCAGTCAAAGGCCTTCTCTGGTTCAGTCAGATCGACCCTAAGATCTCCCTGATGCTTATCCAGTTGAAGATGTTTCAAGACCTAGACCGGTTCAGTTAAATCGACCCTAAGATTTTCCTGATGCTTATCCAGTCAAAGGCCTTCTCTGGTTCAGTTAGATCGACCCTAAGATCTCCCTGATGCTTATCCAGTTGAAGATGTTTCAAGACCTAGACCGGTTCAGTTAAATCGACCCTAAGATTTTCCTGATGCTTATCCAGTCAAAGGCCTTCTCTGGTTCAGTCAGATCGACCCTAAGATCTCCCTGATGCTTATCCAGTTGAAGATGTTTCAAGACCTAGACCGGTTCAGTTAAATCGACCCTAAGATTTTCCTGATGCTTATCCAGTCAAAGGCCTTCTCTGGTTCAGTCAGATCGACCCTAAGATCTCCCTGATGCTTATCCAGTTGAAGATGTTTCAAGACCTAGACCGGTTCAGTTAAATCGACCCTAAGATTTTCCTGATGCTTATCCAGTCAAAGGCCTTCTCTGGTTCAGTCAGATCGACCCTAAGATCTCCCTGATGCTTATCCAGTTGAAGATGTTTCAAGACCTAGACCGGTTCAGTTAAATCGACCCTAAGATTTTCCTGATGCTTATCCAGTCAAAGGCCTTCTCTGGTTCAGTCAGATCGACCCTAAGATCTCCCTGATGCTTATCCAGTTGAAGATGTTTCAAGACCTAGACCGGTTCAGTTAAATCGACCCTAAGATTTTCCTGATGCTTATCCAGTCAAAGGCCTTCTCTGGTTCAGTCAGATCGACCCTAAGATCTCCCTGATGCTTATCCAGTTGAAGATATTCCAAGACCTTGACCGGTTCAGTTAAATCGACCCTAAGATTTTCCTGATGCTTATCCAGTCAAAGGCCTTCTCTGGTTCAGTCAGATCGACCCTAAGATCTCCCTGATGCTTATCCAGTTGAAGATGTTTCAAGACCTAGACCGGTTCAGTTAAATCGACCCTAAGATTTTCCTGATGCTTATCCAGTCAAAGGCCTTCTCTGGTTCAGTCAGATCGACCCTAAGATCTCCCTGATGCTTATCCAGTTGAAGATATTCCAAGACCTTGACCGGTTCAGTTAAATCGACCCTAAGATTTTCCTGATGCTTATCCAGTCAAAGGCCTTCTCTGGTTCAGTCAGATCGACCCTAAGATCTCCCTGATGCTTATCCAGTTGAAGATGTTTCAAGACCTAGACCGGTTCAGTTAAATCGACCCTAAGATTTTCCTGATGCTTATCCAGTCAAAGGCCTTCTCTGGTTCAGTCAGATCGACCCTAAGATCTCCCTGATGCTTATCCAGTTGAAGATATTCCAAGACCTTGACCGGTTCAGTTAAATCGACCCTAAGATTTTCCTGATGCTTATCCAGTCAAAGGCCTTCTCTGGTTCAGTCAGATCGACCCTAAGATCTCCCTGATGCTTATCCAGTTGAAGATGTTTCAAGACCTAGACCGGTTCAGTTAAATCGACTCTAAGATTTTCCTGATGCTTATCCAGTCAAAGGCCTTCTCTGGTTCAGTCAGATCGACCCTAAGATCTCCCTGATGCTTATCCAGTTGAAGATGTTTCAAGACCTAGACCGGTTCAGTTAAATCGACCCTAAGATTTTCCTGATGCTTATCCAGTCAAAGGCCTTCTCTGGTTCAGTCAGATCGACCCTAAGATCTCCCTGATTCTTATCCCAGTAGAAGACACCCAAGATTTTTTTCAACGAGCGTTGTTGAAGTTAAAATCGCCCAAGGTTCTCTTACCATCCATGTGTTTCCAGTGATTTCTGGTAAACAACCGCTAGTCTTCCAAACTATCGAATAATCTTTATTAACGCTACTCAATCTCTTTGGTGACTCACAGGATCGACTAGATTGATCCTAGGACTCCTTGGATATTACGGTTACTCTCACAATCGAACAATTATTCATGGGTGCTATTGTATAAATATTTGGTTTGTTTCGATCCCTCTCTCTAAGAGTTTAAGAATGGTCAAAATGTATGTGAAAACTAAGTTATACGAATGATTGCTAATTGTAATGCTGATTGAAAAGACATATAAAACTGTATGGAAAATGAAGTAACTGGTTTCGATTCATAAAACATTTAACACAAAAGGTTTCTGGAATGTAGAAGTTTAAAATGTGAAGAAAGCGTTTAATGCAAGCAATCTAGAAAGGAGTTTAAGTGAAAGTACATGTTTGAAGAATAATACTTGAAAGTAAAGGTATTAAGAGCGTAAAAGTTCTTTGAAATATAGAGTGCTTCGAAATATAAAGAAAGCAGTAAAATGTAAGACTTTGAAGAAAAGACTTTGAAATGAAAAGACAGTAAATAAAGAAACTTGTAAATGTTATTCGACAGAAAGAAAAAGAAGGAAAGTGCTGGAAATAGTAAAAAGGCTTTTATTAAATTAAAAATACATGGTGCTATCATACATACATCTCTCTTGCATTCGTTTCCCTTGCCATGTGGTAGTTTGAATGTTATTGAGTATTTTGTATAACAGATATGACACACTGAAATCCTAACACTAAGACTTCTATTTATACTAATTCGACCCTAACGGTCTCGCTACAAGATCATGCCACGTTTCGAACATGCAAGACAATGCTTCTTTCATCTTTCCACGTGTCCTCAAATGCTCCAACACATAACTTTCAAACTTTGAAAGTCCCGCTTTCATTTAAATTTCAAATGCTTTGGTGTCTCTCTGCTTCGAACGCTCTTCTTAAACTTAGCTTCGCTGCTGTTTCGAGACCCCTTTGGATACGCTCCCAAGATCACCGTTCGAAGCTTCAAGCTTTGACACACTCATTCGAAACACTGCTTCTGCAATTTCGAAGCGTGGTGTTTTAATTCCATTTCGATCAGAACTTCTAGCTCTTTTGTATTCTAAATAACATTATCAAAATCTTCAGCCAACAAATTGCCCCTTTAAAATATGTATTTCGATCTCTCTGAGAAATACCTATTTTAAATATTTATACAAGATTTTGATAGGATCTTCGAATCATCATAGCATTTAATGCGTTTGACCCTAGTCACATCAATCATAGCACCCTTTGGGTACCTTAACCGCCCAAAGTCACTTCACAGCATGGTGCAGTTATAAGTAATGATTGTTTTTAAAATCACGCCTATTACCTATATCAACTTCTCGCCACCTCTTCATCACACCAATCCATGATCTCCACGTATCATACCTTCACTCGGTGGATGTTTCATCTTCTTATTATAAAACGTCAATTTAACCTTCCTTTTTCCTTTTACACTCTAAACCTTTCAAATTCTGGAATTTTACTCTTCTTCTCTCATAAACACTCTAAGCTCTCAAACAACAAAAATGTCTTCTTCCACATCATCTCAACTCAAGAAAGCTTCCAAGAAGAAGGGAAAAACTACAGGAGCAACTATGGAGAGTAAAATCGTCACCATTCAAGGCCAATCTGCTCTTGCTCCTCAAATGATCTCCAAAGAAAAAGAAATGCTGTACGCATCACAGGTACTCATCCCTACCCATGTTGCTGGTAAGAGGTTAGCCTTAAATGGCCCTCTTATAGTTTTTGAAATACTAAAGGACACCAGGACCATTTTTCCCGTGTGTTACAACTTCAAACCTTTATTCAACAAAATGGATGCCCCTAGGGCAGCAGAATTTCTTAATCCGAAAACCACAGAAACCTCAATTGTTCATCCCAAGGACCCATTTATCTTGGATTATGTAAAAAGCAATTTTAAACCATTCCGATCTTGCCCTACTGCTGATGTTGCTTATCAAAACTGGTTTACGAAAGTAGAAGCCAAAAAATCCCAGCAATGGGAAGAACTAGGCATTTATAACCTTATTAAGCTATCGAAACCTGGATTCACCTATAGTCATCCTCTGCTATTTGCGTCCCTCTACTTCTGGGATAGTACCTACAACACTTTCCATCTTCCAGGTGGAATGATCACCCCAACCTTCTTCGATATAGCAGCCATTACTGGGCTGTCGCCAGTGGGGGAAACTTATGTTCCTGACAATGAAGAGCACTCAAGCATAATTGACTTCGAAGTCAAGTTAGCCAGCTTCTCCAAATTTATCGGCCATTATCATGCTGAAGGGGATAATGTGTCTGACACAGAACACATTGCTTTCTTAACCCTGTGGTTGTCTAGGTACGTTTTCTGCAGTAGATCCCTGCAGGTAGCTAGTAGGTTCATTCCTTTAGCTAGGGATTTACATGAGAATCGCAAAGTATGCCTAAGCGAATTACTCTTAGTTGACCTCTATGAGAGCCTGAGGTCAGCTGTTTCGAGCCTCAAATCCCACAATTCCAAAAACATTCTTTTAGCTGGCCCATTTTGGTTACTTCAATTATGGCTCAACGCCATGTTCGAACCTTCTTTATCAACCGCCAACACCATAGACGAACAAGATGCAGAAATAAGTGATAGGATAGTCGAAGGCACTAGGCTTCGAAGACTAACCCCTAATGATGACAAGGATGACTTCAAAGTTCAATTTTCGAAGTACATCTTGATACTCTCAAAAAGACACAAGTTCGAAGAGAGCATGGCGCCCTTTGCTACGAGGGCTCATGGACCTTCTTGGTTCACCATGGCTCTCTCAGAAGCCATCAAGAGTAAGGAAATCCAAGATGTGTGGAGAGCTTTCTTGCTTCCTAGACTTATCTCTTCAAGGATAACCCCAGCTAAGAACCAAATTCTTCTCTTTGCCTACCAACCAAACTTCGTTTCGAGGCAGTTTGGCCTATGCCAACTGATTCCTGAACCTTTGTTCCAGACTGAGAGCGCCATCACATCTGGTCGAACTTTCAAGGCAAGGGAAGCCAAGATCCAACAAGAACAATATCAGGGCTTTGCCCAATTTGAACTGATAGCCTTCGAACCTACTCATCTCGCGGCCAAAGGATTTCTGGAGTGGTGGATTAAGTTTTATCAAACTTGTATGTTCGATACACTTACTATTCGACAGAAACTAATTGATGCCTTCGATGTGCAGGTACCAGCAAAGAAAGGTATGTTTACTCATGCCAAAGAAATAAAAGCTTTTCAAAATTACTTCGAAACTACTTACGATCCCACACGCTTGGACTCCACTGTGCATCAAGCGGCTGAGACCTTGAAGGAAAAATTTAAACAAAAAGTTTCCAAGCTAAAACTTCCTTCAGGGCTGTCACCTGAGGATAGGTATAGGTTGGCATTCGAAATGCATCCACCTAAATTTCCCAGATTACCTACCTCAGAATTGGCTCTGGCTTGGTTTCCCCCATATCCATGGTGGTTTACTTGCAAAGAGATGTTCAAATATCTTCAAAGGAAACCAAAGCCATCTGAGACTGTGACATGGGCTCGACACTGGCTTCATGATTTCCCAGGACATCTTCGATATGACCTTTCTGCCATGTCAATTAAATCTGATCAAGGCACAGGTGCGAATGCTTGGGAAAAACTCCCAAATATCTTTTATTTTCCAAATCTTTAACCTTTGCTTTAAATGTTTTGATTTTCAGCTATCAGGATAAAGACCACTGCCTCGAAATCGAAGGAAGGGAGTGCCTCTCAAGCCTCCATCGAAACTACCGAAAAGACTAATCCACCCGAAACGACTACTGCTGCTGCAACTACACCAACAACAACAACGCCAACAACAAGTGCCCCAATTCCAACGGTAATCACTTAGTTTTTTATGCTTCGAATTCACTCAATCCTTTTATATCTAACTTCGTTAAACTTTGTGCAGACCAACAAGCTTCCCCCCACTACTCCCAAGAAGCGGAAACCAAGCACCACTGGGGAAGATCTGACTGCTGGAGGAAACTCAAACATTGCTTCGAAGAAGAAACTGAAGAAAGCTACACCCAAAAGTACTGCTCCTGCTAGTGTCTCTGGACTCGACTCCAGGGATGCTGCTCCCTTACCACAATCCAAAAATCCACCTTCGACCTCCAACCCACAGTTGGAACGCATAGCTAGCAACCTCTCTTCTGAGGGGCCACAAGTAAATCGAACTTCTTCTAAAAATGTTTAACCTCTTATTACCTTGGTGAGTGTCACCCTTTTAACACTTTGCTGCCCCTTGCAGAACATCCTGAATCCCACTTCTACTATTTCGACCTCACCGTCCAGGGCTGCTGTTCCGCTTAACTCCTCTCCCCAAGGAGACTCCAGCAATTTGGTCCAAAACAAAGGTTCTTCCAACGTGGCGGTTTTGGATGGAACTTCTGAGCAGCCAGATGACCAAGGTACCTCCATTCCTCTGAAAGAGGTGAACGAAACCATACCTCAAACGTCTGCAGAGGATTCACAAAGGGTTCTTCAAAAGTCCCCCCTTGAAACTCTTCAAGAGGATCCAAAGGATACTCAGACTGAAGAGGAAAAAGCTGATTCTGGACAAGGATTCGAAGAATCTGCAGACGAAGAATCTGAGGAGGAAAACGCCAATAATGGGGAAAATGACAATGATGGTTCGACTGCCGAGACGGAGTCTAATGCACATAGCGGTGAAAAGGATGGTATCGAAGTGGTAGATTTGGTAGAGGATGAAGAAGACCAAGAGCACGAAGCAAATGAAGGGGATGGTGATACAATCAACGAAAACCCAAAGGTTGAAACAAACGAGGTTCCCCTACGCGTGGAATTCCCCCAATCCTCTCCGTCTCGAATGACTGACGAGGAACTGGCACTTCTGAGGCGAAATGACCCTATTGGGTACATGAAGGCAAAGTTGGCCCAGAGGGACATTCCACTCGCTAGGGCTGGCACAAGTTCAACCAGCTATCCTCTTCCCACAGATGAAAGAGTTGTTCTTCTCAACAAAATTAGGAGAACTATTCTCAATGTGGATATCTTCGAAGTGCTTAAGCAAGATAGTACTGCTTGCTATACTATGAAGGAGCTGCTTACAAAGGTTAATCTTTCCAGCTGCTCTTTGCCAGTTAGTACTCTCTTGTTTGATCTTCAAAATTTGCTGGACAACGTAACTGGCTATCTTCTCCAAGACGAATCTGCTGCCAAGAAGGTTCACGAGAAACGCATTGCTATGGATGCCGCCTATGAACAAGCTTCGAAGCTTTCTCAAGAAGCTGAAGATCAGGCTATGCATCTGAAGCAGGCAAAAACTGAATATGAGGCTCGAGCTGAGTCTATTCTTGTTTGGGAAAGGCAGATTCTGGAACTTCAACAGAAAGTTAAGGAGGCTAAGGAACAACAACTAGCCTTCGAAACTAATCCTGCAGGTAACCAATTCGAAGAGCTTCTCAACCGGGGGCTTGCAGAAATGGAGACTGCAGAACAACTTAAAGGAGAAGTGGCAACCTTGGAAGGTGCCAGGCGGTTTGCTCAGCAAAGACTTGAAACATTTCGAAGTACCTTTACTCGATTGAAAAATAATGTTTATTTCTAGATTTTTGTCTGTCTGACCATAACTTTGGTTCTTTCAATGTAATATTCGAACAACGCCATTTTGGCATTCTTATCTTGCCATCTTGGCTTTTTATAATACTTTGTTTACGTTGTTACTATTCGAATTTCCCGCAGGCTTGGTTTATATTTCTTTAAATATTTCCCATTAACCTTTAGGACACGTTTATCATCTAAGAGTTCTTCGACTTCGTAGGCATTGTTAGAGAAAACTTTTAGTACTCGAAAAGGTCCTTCCCAATGAGGTGACCATTTGCCTAACGCTTTGTTCTTCTTATCCATAGGCAATATGACTCTCCAAACCAAGTCATTAATAGCGAATACTTTTTTCTTCACCCTCTTATTGTATGTTCTGGCCACTCTTTCTTTTTGCCTCATCAAAATATCCAACGCATGTAATCTAATTTCGTCCAATTCAACTAATTCATTCATCATCATTTCCCAATATAACGCGGCTGGAATTTCGTTTTGTTTCTGTATTCGAATTGATTGCAGATGAATTTCTACTGGTAATACTGCATCATGGCCGAATGTAAGTTGGAAAGGAGTAGTGTTAGTGGCTTCTTTTGGAGATGTTCTACAAGCCCATAACACTTGGTCCAGAGTTTTGTGCCAATTTCTTGGCTTCTTGCCAATATGCTTCTTGATTAATCCTATTATTACTTTGTTTGCCGCTTCGACTTGTCCGTTTGCTTGAGCGTAATATGGTGTTGAAGTTAGCAATCTAAACCCCATTTCTTGGGCAAATCCTTGCATCTTTCTACCAGTAAATACAGAACCTTGGTCTGTAGTTATACTTTCTGGTAATCCAAACCTATAGATAATGTGCTTTTGTATAAATTCGATAATTGCCTCTTGATCAGCAACTACCAAAGGTATAGCTTCAATCCATTTGGTAAAATAATCTACTCCTACCAAGATATATTTCTGACCTTTGGACGAAGCAGGATTTATTTCGCCTATCAGGTCCAATGCCCATCCTCTGAATGGCCATGGTTTGATGATCGAATGCAGCTCACTTGCAGGGGCGTGTTGAATTCCTGCGTGTTTCTGACATTCCTCACATCCTTTCGCGAAGTCTATGCAATCTTTAAGCATGCTAGGCCAATACAAACCATATCGAAATAGCAACCATTTCATTTTATGGCCTGCTTGGTGTGCCCCACATGCCCCATTATGGACTTCGGACAATGCTAAATATGCCTCACTCTCTCCTAGGCATTTCAATAAAACACCTTCTTGGGTCTTTTTGAACAATTCGTTCCCCATGAGGAGATATGACAATGCTCTATATTTTGTTTTTCTATCTACTTTTAGAGTTGGGTCTGCTAAATAACTCTTTAATGGACTTCGCCAATCTGTATCTGACAAAGTATTTATGGCTAGAATTTCGAATCCCTGTTTCTCGGCATATCCCAATCTCATACTTTCCAGATCCGATGGTGTGAATCTAGTAGCCATAACTCTTCCCCTTATTTCGACCAAATCCTTAAGATTCTTGGTGGATACTCTATAACCTGAAGCCAACTGCGCTAAGTCATTTGCCTCTTGGTTTTCTAATCTTGGTATGTGTTGAATATCCATGTATTCAAACTTTCTCAATAGCCTATTGACTATGACGAAGTATACCATTAGATTTTCCTTTATGCACTTATATTCTTTTGTAATTTGTTTGACCACCAACTCAGAATCTCCTTTAATTTCGACTCTGGTTGCCCCCAATTCCAACAAAGCTTCAAGTCCAATGATGAGCGCTTCATACTCAGCTTCGTTGTTCGAACAACGAGGACCATCCAATTTATACTTGAATTTTGTTGGAATTCCTTCAGGAGAAATTAGAAGGACTCCAACACCACTTCCATTCTTGTGGGTTGAACCATCAAAGTACAATTTCCATGGTTGCATTTCGACGTAACTCATGCTTGTCTGCTCAACCAACGAATGATCCACAATGAAATCAGAAATCACTTGACCTTTCATAGCTTTTAAGGGCATGAACGTCAATGAATATTCTGTTAAAGCCAGAGCCCACTTTCCAACTCTACTATGCATTATTGGCTTTGAAAGCATATGTTTAATGACATCGAAGTGAGACGAAACATAAACATCAACAGGTTTTATATAATACTTGAGTTTCATACAAGAGAAATACAAACAGAGACATAGCTTTTCTAAATTGCTATATCTGGTCTCTGCATCATTCAGCACTCTACTTAGATAGTATATGGCTCTTTCGACGCCATTGTTATCTTCTTGTGCTAACATACTACCTATGCTAACTTCAGAGGCAGATATGTACAATCTCATGGGCTTCCCCCATGATGGTGGAGACAACATAGGAGGCTGAGAAATATATTCTTTTATTTTGTCAAACGCCTCCTGGTGAGCTTCGTTCCATTCGAAGGCTTGACCTTGCTTCAGACGAAGTAACGGAGAGAAAGCTTGAGTCCTTCCACTCAGGTTCGAAATGAATCTTCTGAGGAAGTTAACTTTCCCTAGCAGAGATTGCAACTCCCTTTTTGACGCAGGTGCTTTCGTCTCCATTATGGCTTTGGTTTTGTTCTGGTTGATTTCAATTCCTTTCTTGTGGACCACAAAACCAAGAAAATCTCCAGCCTGCACAAAAAATGCACATTTAAGGGGATTCATTTTTAAGCCATGTTTTCTCATTCGCTCGAATGATTGGCTTAAATGATGCAAATGTGCTTCTGCAGATATAGATTTGATGACTATATCATCAATATACACCTGCATGAAGGTTTCGATAAAGTCATGAAAGATTGAATTCATCGCCCTTTGATAAGTTGCCCCAGCATTTTTTAAACCAAAAGGCATCACCACCCATTCGTAGGTGCCTAAGGCTCCTGGGCAACGAAATGCTGTCTTTGCAACATCTTCTTCAGCAATGAAAATCTGGTTATATCCAGAGTATCCATCTAACATGCTCAAGTATTCGAATCCTGCAGCAGAATCTACTAGCATTTCTGCCACGGGCATGGAATATTCATCCTTAGGGGTTGCAGTATTTAAATCCCTAAAATCTATGCAAATCCTTAAAGAACCATTTTTCTTGATAACAGGTACTATGTTTGCTAACCATTCGACGTACCTTGTTGTTCTGATGAATTTGCAACGCAGCAACCTTTCGATCTCAGCTTTGATTTTTGTGAGAACCGCTGGCGCGAATCTTCTGGGAGTTTGTTTGATGGGCCTCTTGCCATCTTTGATTGGCAGCCTATGTTCGACCAACTCCCTCTTTAAACCAGGCATCTCATCATAATCCCATGCGAAACAATCTTTGTTCTCCTTAAGGATTTCGATCACTTTTTCCTTGAGGCCTGGGCTAAGTTTGGCACTGACGTAAGTTACTCTTTTTGTTTTGTCATCCCCTAAGTTGACTTCTTCGAGCGGGTCCTGTGCCAACATTTTGACACCTGAGTTTATGGGATCCCTTTCGAAGCCTAAGGGTTCTTTGTCATAGATGGCATCCAATCTTTGATCCATCTCCAAATCTTCGCTGGGTGAGCATTTCGAACCCCCCCCACTAACTTCATTCGTTTTTTCAAATGATTCATTTATTTCAGCCTCTAAGGCCGCTTTTGATTCATTCTCAGCCATATAGGCCGAAATCCTTTCGAAAAAGGTAGACTCAGTCATGGTTAAGGTTGTCGAAGTCCCAGCCTGCTGGCCGTTTTGGTATAGCACCTTCAACTTCCTCTTCTTCACTAATTATTGTTCTATCCCAGTAGAGTCCATCATGACGAAGTGTCATGTAGTAGTGGGCATTCCTAGTTTCATTTATCTCATCATTTGGAACACATGGAGCAATCTTTGCCAGATTTTTATCATAATCCCTTTTGTCAACTAGATTGACAGTTGACATAAAGTAACTCTGGTCTGCTTCGATATTTTCCACGATCCCGTCATCTCTCCACAGGACTAGTCGTTGATGCATTGACGAAGGAACTGCTCCCACGCCATGGATCCACTCTCTTCCTAGCAGTAAGTTATAGTTGGCCTTGGCTTCGACAACCATAAACATGGTGGGCCTGCAACTTGAGCCTATTGTTAACTCCAACTGGACTACCCCCAGTGTTTTCCCCACTTTTCCTTCATAATTGGATAGAACCATATTATGGGGCTTGATATCCCCTTCGCGGATTTCCAACCTTTTTAGCATGAAATGGGGAATCAGATTGACTGCAGCACCCCCATCCACTAGAACTTTGTTCACACCATGGACACCCACTTTCGCCCGAATGAAAAGTGGTTTGAGATGATTCTTCATTGTGGGCTCTGGACGTTCGAAGAACGCATTTTGTTCTTCAACAGCCCCATTGTCCATCACGTAGTAGCATACGGGCCTATGCTTCATTAAATCTGTGGTGTCTTCTTCCTCATATTCATTGATTTCGGTTTCTTGCCCGAATTCACAGGGAAGCACAGACACTACGTTACAGTTCAGGTTAAATGAAGACTCCCCCTCCGATTCGAAGTTATCTGTTACCATATCTTCGTCCTCTTCCGGGCCTGGAGTGTATTCCTTTGGTCCGTCTTGTTGATCTTCAGAGAAAAGCCTTCTGTTGACTGGAGGTTTCTCTTCCGTCTGACTTTTTGGTTTATTGGTGCTTGATTCACCTTGTATCTTTGTTGAAGTATCCCCTTTGTTTGCCACAGCTTCTCTTTCAGCCTTTCGAATCCTTTGCTGTCTGCGCCACTGGGATCTTGACATGGGGTTCCTTCCTTTGTAATTTTCTAATCTGACTTCCTCCCTTTTTTGTGTGTTGAATTGCCTCCTGTATGTCACAGCATGGCGTGCATTTCGTTCAGCATTCCTCCATTTGTCTTTGCCTTTGTCATTTCTGGCTTGCAGCCATCTATCGGTTGGCACTTCAGCAGGGAGTTTGAAAGTCACTCTTCGAGCAACTTTGGGGTGAGGGCTATCAGGTCTTCGCTGTTTGTATATGCTGTCGAAACGCGGACCCATCTGGGCAGTTTCTTGATGGCTCCAGCAAGGGGCGAAGGGGATCGTTTCGAAGGCCCTAGCCATGCTTTGGTCATATACAGCGGAACATCTTGGGCACACCAAGCACTTAGTTGCCCCCTTGTAGCAGCGAAAAATAAACTCCAATAAACTCTCTCCAGCCTTGGGGTAGCATCTAAAGAGTTGGTTATCCTGGCGCCAATTGTTGCCAGTTCGAGCCCTCTGTCCTCTTTCGAAATTTGCAGCAATTCTTTGGTTGCAGAGGATGCTGCACCTAGGGCACAGTATCATGCCTGGATCTCCTTTGTGGCATGACATGAGATAGTCTTTGAGAGTATCATCTCCAGCGTGATTGTCCCCCATTCTATGCTTTTCTTTTTCTAAGTATTTTTCCACTTCCTTCATCTCAGAACGGGGTCTTTCCATGTCCACCATATTTATTTCCAAATCCCCCTCTTTTGTTTCGTCATCGTCCCATCCTGTGGGCTTTATATCTTCGATCTGGACCTTCGAACTTTCTGGGGCAGAATATTTGACCAGATAGTCATATTTTCCACTGGGTTCCCCTAGAGTGTCCCATATTTCCTTCTGAGAGGGGACTGGCTGCGTAATTTGGACCTTCTCTAATTCCAAACTCAAGCCCTCAGTGACTTGTGTAAATCCTTCGTTGTGATCCCCTTGGCCTTCAGTAGCCTGGGTTTCTCCTGCAACAACCATAGGTCCAGCAATCGAAGTGTCTGGTGTATTCTGGATGCCTTCAGTGACTTCCTCGCTTACTTCGACCATCACCCAGTTTTCGACTTCAATGTCCTTCTCTTCAGTTAGGGTGTCGCTTCGATCAATTTCCACCATGTTGACTTCTCCAATGCATGCAGGCTCGGAGTAGTTGGTGTCTGCGACGTCCAAAGGATCTTCGTCCACTTTCATCTTCACCTTATCAGCAAACTTTAATCTGCCATCTTTGATTGCGTTTTGAATCAAATCCCTGAAAAGAAAACATTGTGAGGTTTTGTGGCCTAGGAAACTATGATATTTGCAAAATCCCCTTTTCTTCCTCTGGTCCAGAGGGGGTATTTTGACATTTGATGGCACAATTAGTTGGCCATCTTTGACAAGCAAGTCAAAGATTTCGTCACATTTAGTGACATCGAAGGTGTAAACCTTCTTTGGAAACTTATCACTTTTCTCGTTTTCAACAATATCTTTCCCTTTCGTAGGAACTAACATTTTGCAGGAGTAAGGCGGGGCCTGTTTTAATTCAGCGAGGTCGATTTCGACCTCTTCGAATTCGAATTCAGGATATTCTTCTGCTTCCTCAGTTCCAACATAGGAAATCCTTTCTTTCTTACTATTCTTAAAGACTCGGGCTTTTTCGGCTTTTAGTCTTTCGACCTGTCGAACCCTATCGGCTAACTGAGCCATATCCCTCAAATGCTGAGTATCTAATTTCTTTCGAATAGAGTAATCCAATCCCCCAGCGGCCATTTCGACTAACTCATGCTCAGGCACTACTGTGTAACATCTGGATTTTAACAGCCTAAATCTATTCAAATAGTCATCAATGGGTTCAGTGAACTTTCTCTTAACACTGGCCAATTCCTTCAGACTTATTTTCGATTGTCCCATGTAAAATTGTTCATGGAATAATCTCTCTAAAAGGGTCCAAGTATCAACAGACCCAGGAGGCAACGTGGTAAACCAAGTGAAAGCATTTTTCGTCAAAGAACTTGGGAAATATTTGATTCTAAGATCTTCATTATTGGCTATATCCCCCGCTTCGGTTAAATATCTCGCTATGTGTTCGACCGTTGACTCGTTGGTATCCCCAGCGAACTTTGTAAATTTAGGGACTTTGTATCCCCTTGGTAAATCAGTATGCATTATACAATCTAATATAGGAGAAGCGTAATTTGGCCTCCTCATTCCCATATTGAGGCCGTTTTGGGTCATGATCCTCTCTATCATGGTGGTCAGATTATTTTCTGCCAAGATGTTATCGTTTCGAATCCTATGAACGACAGCATCGGCATCTTGGTTTCGACCAACCAAAACAACTCCCCTAGGTTGTTCTCCTCGAATTTCTGGGGCTTCCCGTCTTTCGATCCTTTCCCCTGGTTCCATAACTTCCCTTTGTGGGCCCGGAATTATTGGGGCTTCTAACCTTGGTGCTCTGGCCCCTAAGTTAATCTCTTCTCTGGGTGGTCTATGAATTGGGTCGTTGGCAATTTGTTCTATAACAGGCACGTTTGTTCGAAATCCCGCCTGGGTTTGCCTACGCCTTTCTGTGGGAGCAAAGAAATCTGCTATTCGACTCATATTGTCAGCGTTTTCCCTGTTCGTCACAGTCACATTCTGAACTATTGGGGCGAATATTTCCTGCATGGTTTGCGCTAACACCCCTATCATATTGTGGTTGCTTTCATCCATCAATTGCCTAAAAGCCAACTGGTTATCTGTGGTTAGGGTAGGCAACGTGCTATAACCCACTGACCCTTGGTTATTTGACATAAATTGGTTTGCCCCAGACCCAGATCCTAGTTGTGGGGATGAATTTGATGTGGAATTGTGTAATCCTGCCATAAAAGATGTTGGCATTCCGTAAGAAGAACTTCTAATTCTATTCCCATCGAAGCCGGGTGGTCTAGTTGATGGAGATGCGAAATGGGATTGTGTCCCAGGTGGCGGAACGAATCCCCCAGGGTAGCCCATAGTTCCAGTATTTCCTAAGATCGAACTGTTGGTTGATACGCCACTTACTCCGTTGGTGGCCATGTTACTGGTTGAAGATGCAACAGCCTGTGCATTCGAAGGGATTACATTAGATGCTCCGCTCGAAATGGACGCGTTAGTGCCTGTTGCCTGTGGGCCACCTTGGTCTCCTTGTTGATTGTCTGAATTAGACATTTTGTCCAAACGTTTTCTTCTGGATAAAGGTTGGTTGCTATTGGTTATCTTACCACTTCTCAGGTTCATAAAACAGCAAACTTCTTAGGTTCCTACGTTTCTGGGATGGCTATGTCTCGACAATCCTTAATTCTGATATCCAACTATTGGTCCCACCGGGTGTGCCAATTTGTTTCCAGTGATTTCTGGTAAACAACCGCTAGTCTTCCAAACTATCGAATAATCTTTATTAACGCTACTCAATCTCTTTGGTGACTCACAGGATCGACTAGATTGATCCTAGGACTCCTTGGATATTACGGTTACTCTCACAATCGAACAATTATTCATGGGTGCTATTGTATAAATATTTGGTTTGTTTCGATCCCTCTCTCTAAGAGTTTAAGAATGGTCAAAATGTATGTGAAAACTAAGTTATACGAATGATTGCTAATTGTAATGCTGATTGAAAAGACATATAAAACTGTATGGAAAATGAAGTAACTGGTTTCGATTCATAAAACATTTAACACAAAAGGTTTCTGGAATGTAGAAGTTTAAAATGTGAAGAAAGCGTTTAATGCAAGCAATCTAGAAAGGAGTTTAAGTGAAAGTACATGTTTGAAGAATAATACTTGAAAGTAAAGGTATTAAGAGCGTAAAAGTTCTTTGAAATATAGAGTGCTTCGAAATATAAAGAAAGCAGTAAAATGTAAGACTTTGAAGAAAAGACTTTGAAATGAAAAGACAGTAAATAAAGAAACTTGTAAATGTTATTCGACAGAAAGAAAAAGAAGGAAAGTGCTGGAAATAGTAAAAAGGCTTTTATTAAATTAAAAATACATGGTGCTATCATACATACATCTCTCTTGCATTCGTTTCCCTTGCCATGTGGTAGTTTGAATGTTATTGAGTATTTTGTATAACAGATATGACACACTGAAATCCTAACACTAAGACTTCTATTTATACTAATTCGACCCTAACGGTCTCGCTACAAGATCATGCCACGTTTCGAACATGCAAGACAATGCTTCTTTCATCTTTCCACGTGTCCTCAAATGCTCCAACACATAACTTTCAAACTTTGAAAGTCCCGCTTTCATTTAAATTTCAAATGCTTTGGTGTCTCTCTGCTTCGAACGCTCTTCTTAAACTTAGCTTCGCTGCTGTTTCGAGACCCCTTTGGATACGCTCCCAAGATCACCGTTCGAAGCTTCAAGCTTTGACACACTCATTCGAAACACTGCTTCTGCAATTTCGAAGCGTGGTGTTTTAATTCCATTTCGATCAGAACTTCTAGCTCTTTTGTATTCTAAATAACATTATCAAAATCTTCAGCCAACACCATGCTAAGGCAGTAACCATCCCTGGTTCATTCATCAGCGTTTGAAGCTCCAGACTCAGCTCCTGTAACCAGTCAGGACACATCTATATCAAGCATCTAAAATCAGCTCCTGCAACGTGTCAGGTACTCATTTTCTCTTTTGCAGGTATGCAGGTTCTCGCTAAAGAATCTCCTACGCGATCAACATCCAGATGGCATCTATAAGCCCATCATCCTATCCAGCAATCTCCAAATGGCACCTATAAGCCCATTCCCCCATCACACTGCTAACATGCGAGCGCAAATTTCTGGGCACTTTAGTGTTCAATCATCTTCCACCTTCGGATTACGAAAGGCACGTCAGCCAATCTGCATCCTCAGGTCTAAGAAGATTGAACAGGGGCAACTGTTGTACCCCAAAATTTGCCCTCCCATATTCTTCAAGAAAATGCCAAGTCAAGTCACAAGATTCCCCAAAGGTTGTGCAGTTCAACTGTCTCTTATACAGTCAAAACTAGGGTTTGTATTCTGATCAAGAAAATGAAGATTTCAAAGGCCCAATCAAGTCTCATGTGCCTACAAATATGGTCAAGTATCCTCATATCAAGTTTCAAGGCATTCAGCTCAAAATTGCACAGTCAAAACCCTAAATTGCACTACAGTCAACTGTAGGGGCAAAATGGTCATTTGACAGTCAAAAGTTCAAATTTTTGGTCAACATATCATTTTGAAGCCACAAACATCATTTGATCAATGCTTGATCATGATTCTCAAAATTTGGCTCAGAAATCATCAAAGATGCAAAAGTTGCTATATTTGGACAGCTGAAAAAGTCAACTGAAATTGACCAAGGCATAACTTTCACATGTATTATCATAAAAATTCCATCCAAAGCTCATTTTGAAGAGAAAGACATTTCCTACAACTCATCTTCATATTTCAAGTCCAAGAAATGCTCTCACAAAAAGTTATCAATTTCAACATTATAGGTCATTTTCAAAAGTCAACAAAAAGGGACTTTAAGTCAAAGGCCATAACTTGAGATTGGTAAATCAAAATGACATGGGACCAAAGGCATTGGTTAAAGGACTCAAAGACCTTTCCAAAATGTCCAAGAACATGTGAAAAGCTTAAAAATTGAGCAAGTTATGCCTTGTGGAAGTTGGGAAATTTTTGGGAATTTTGAAAAGTCAACATTGATGCAAATGATCCAAAAATGCTAATGGGCCCATTTTTCTTCCAAGTTTCTTCATGCCAAGCCTATGCACGACCATTAGGCCCAAAGGGAAGTATTTTCTCAATTTTTAATTATTTATTTGAATTTATATTAATATTAATTCATTTAAATCATTTAAATATGTAGAAAATATAAACTTGACCTAAAAAAATCTTTTTGTGCACATTCTACTCTCAAGATCTCGTGCTTAGCCAATTATGGAAGGATTTGGTTTGATTTGAGCTGATTGAACAAAATTGCACATGGAAAAGATTTGAAAAAATCTTAAGAAAATCAAAGATTGAAAACAATGAATGCCTTGGATATTATCCAATTTTGTTGACCTAAAAGCTTCACTATATGATCAGGAATCAAAACCTAATGGCCTGAGACAAAAAGCTGCGCAGAAGGCCAATATACAAACTTAAGAAATTGCTTGAAAACTCTAATTCTGAAATCAACCTTAGAGACCGATTCAAAGCTCCATTCGTGTCTCAATAGTTTCCTTGTGGTCTCCTGAATACATTCCAATCCCTAATATCAACTAAAGTTTCAAGAATTGGTAAGACAATCTCAAACTGTACAGAAGAAAATTGCCATTCGAATATCATGATTCAAGCGTTATTTGTGGAATTTCTTTATTGATTCATGTTTATCATAATGTTTTGAAGCTAACTGATATGTTTAATTGAGTTTTTCTGTGCCATACGAGATTATGCCATGATCGAACATTAGGGTTTCTTGAGCTTCAAAATTAGGGGTTCTTACTAGAGGAAAAATTGGGATCCCTAACCACCATCATTCAAACCGGTGCATTGAGACGAAAGCAATGGAACCCTCGCGCTCAATTTATGAGCGTTAGGGACCTAATCGCTATTTTTTTGAAACCAGCTTTAGACCACGCCCAGAAAACCGTGGCCATACGTTCATGTTTCAGAAAAAGTGAGGAAGACGATGTGTTGTCCACCAATGATTCGCTGATTTTAAATTTCGCGCGTTTAATTGCTGGTGCGCTTGTTCTTTCTTTTTGTTGTTTGTGCATTATTAATATATCAAATAGTTCAAATGGCTCAGCTGGCAGGTACCTCCCTTGGCAATATCCAAGACCTGGGTTCGAACCCCAGGTCTTTCACATGCTAAATATTATTTTTCAGTAATTAATCTCATGCAGCGCTTGGATTGTGGATATACCGTGTGCTCACCATATCAAGCCAGCCACGTGCTTAAGGGAACCAGATCAAGGGTTGTGCATTGAGGGACACCATGAGGACAAGTCAGCATGCATGTACGTGGCCAATGAAAGTCAACAAGGGCCATGCTTATTGGGCCAGATTCCACTAATTTGACCTCCAATTTTGGGGCTACCCCCCCCCCCCTGGTTTGCATTTTCTTTTCATTTTTTTATATCTTATTTTCAATTGCAATTTTATTTAATTTATTATCTCAATTTAATTAATTTTTTTTTTTCACAAAATACAAAAACTTCATTAAAAATCAGAAAAAGGCAAAAATATAATATTTATTTTATCTTAATTATTTTTCATAAAAATTTGCATGTTAATTAGTTAACTTAAATTAGGGTTTATTGTTAATTCTTTTCATTATAAAAATCCAAAATATAGAATTAGGTTTAATTTTTTATTCTTCTTAATTTCCCTTTTTAATAATAATATTTATTTTATTTATTTTTTATAATTAAATTTTGCATGTAAATTAACTTAGACTTAAATTAGGTTAAAACTTAATATTTTCACAGTAAACTTAAAAAACATTAGAATTAGGGTTTGACGCTTCATTTTAATTTTAATTAATTATTTTTTCTTTTAAATCTCAAAAAACACAAAATATCAAAAAACATTCTTTTTTTTTTCTTTAATTTTAATTCCTCATTAATTCTAACTAATTAATTCATTAACTTTAAATATTTTTGCAAAAGGGTCCAACGCCCATTGTTTTAATTATTTTATTTCGCGCATTTACTTTATTGCTTATTATAATTATGTAATTGTCCCGAAGCCTTGTAACAATTTTATTTCTCGCACTTTTATTGCTTTATTTATTTTTCAGTCAAATCGGGTCCGGTTTAATTTTGGCGGTGTGGACCCGCGCCATTTGTAATAGTTTAGATTTATCTTCCTCGCAAACTTTATAACTGTTAAAAAGCATGCAAGAATGAATGTCCTAATTAAAATCAAGCGTAGAACACAAATGAACATGACAAGACAAATATCTGAAAACGACACACGAATCGCACACACCACCCCTAGGGTACGCCTCACTGTTGCCTTTCGAAAGGTGATCGTCGAGTAGAGGATGTCTTAGTAAGTCCTCATGATCCGGGAACCTGGCATGAGGGTAGCTTCTAAGGTGTCTTCCCATTGCTCTGGTGATCACCACGTCCCTAAAACTCGAATTGACCCGAACACCTCCAACGGTGGTGCTACCTACCTCTCAATGGTGGGATGGCACTACTTTAAAGGACATTTACACAGACGAATTCCTTAGGGTAGGTAGGTTCTCAAGGATACTTGCTTTAATTTCAAACAAATCAAAAAAAAACCTTTTCGCACTAACACACTTTCAAAAGCTTTCAAAGCAAACTTTTCAAACACTCTGACGTATGAGTCGATCTGAAATTTTTCAAAGAAACTTTTTAAACCCACGTTGAAAAGCAAACAAACATTTTTGAAAACACATTGAGCAAGTATCTAAGAGCCCATGGATAACCATGGATAGAAAGGGTGCTAACACCTTCCCTTTCTATAATCTACCTCCCGAACCGAGAGCAATCTCTTTAAGGAATTTTTCTGTGCTTTTGTCCTTTCCATTTGGAGAAAATAAAAGACGGTGGCGACTCTTGCTTCCGCGACATTTCGCGAACCAGCGTTAAACAGTCAGTTCCAGATCCACCGATCACACATACCATCATGGAGTCCCTTATTCCTAAAGGGATGGAGAAGCCTCCCCTTCTGAAGGAATACGACAGCATTGTTGACCCTGTTGACCACATCGACGGCTTTGAAGCCATGCTTCACTATCACAATGTCTAGGGTCCCATTAAGTGCAGGTTGTTCCCCATGAAGCTGAGGAAAACCTCCATGGACTGGTATAAGAACCTACCCCCTGGGTCGATCACCTTTTGGAGGAATTTGAATAACCAATTCATCAATAGCTTCATTGTATCTCCTCGGAACCTGAAGACTGAGGCCGCCCTCAAGGCAATCGTCCAGAGCAGCAATGAGACCCTCAGAGAGTACATTGACCCGTTCAACCGTGAGGCCATTCAGGTTCCCTACACCAATCACATGAAGAGATACTTGCTCGAGAGAGTGCTCTTCCTGGGAACTGAATTTAAAAAGGCTGTTGGCATTGAGCCCCCATGTCTTTAGATGCACTCCTCGAAAAATACCGGGCGCACATGGACTACAAGGAGAAAGAGGCCGAAAACAACGCCCGTGATTTGAGGAACCACAAACCAACTAATGTACCATGACATAATGATGCGGGCCCTTCTCGATGAACATGGGAAAAGATAAAGGAGGAGAAACCTTGTAACCCCTGCGAGCACAAAGGACCAGTCGGGCGGTTCACCGAGTACACCCTGCTGATCGCTTCCCGCGAGCGTATCCTTACAGAGTGCTCCATTGTTGAGTTCAAGGACGGCGGAGTCAGGAACCCTCGACCTGCCCCTAAAAATCCCTGGGTCGACAGATAAAATACTATCAATACCATCAGAGCCACGGTCACTTGACTGAAGATTGCATCCACCAGAAGGATGCCATCGAGACTCTCATCAAGGCAGGGAGACTCCGGCAATACAAGTGAAACGACGCCCCTCGTCGGGATACCCGCGAGGTTAAAGAGATTAAGGAGGATACCCTACCATCCGATGAATCTGGTCCCCTCCAGGTATCCTTCTGCATCTCAAGGCCTGAGGACTTCCACATCTTTGATAGTCTTGAAGATGACGAGCCTTTGTTCACCCACAGCAAATGGGAGAAGTTCCCCTCTGCCATGGTCATATCTGGCGGTGGATTCGCTGCTATTTTGATGAATTCAACAAAGAGGAAGCTCAATGAGTTGGTGTATGCAACCCAGATCCAGGCGGTAACCCTTGAAAGATTCAAGGGAAAATCTGAGCTGATCACCTTCTATCTCGAGGAGCTGCCCGACAGAGCCTCCAACTCCAGTATTCCTCTGCTAGTAAGGGCGAAGATGGCCAACTTTGATGTATGTGATACGGTGGGAGAACTGACTTGAGGTTTTACGTTTGTGTTCGCAAATGTTTCGGTTTAGCAAGAGTCGCCACCGACTTTTTATTTTATCCTAAGGAAAGGTCAAAAAGCACAGGAAAGACCTTTGAGATGTTTTCTTGGGTTCGGGGAGTAGATTATGAAAAGGGAAGGTGCAAGCACCCTTTTCATCAATGGTTATCCATGGGCTCTTAGTTACTTGTTTAGATCACTTGCTTTGCTTTTCCAATTGTTTGAAATGGTGCTTTGTGTGTGGTTTTGAAAGATGTTTTGAAAAGAGGCCATAATTGTGGCAACCTTTGTAATGATTCTTGTTTGAATGTATACAAAGGTGTTTTTGTCTTTTGAAAAGATTTCAATGTTTGAAAGTTTGATTTGGATAATGTTTTGAAATTGTGTTGTGAAGTGTGTTTGAAAATAGCAAAGATGTTTTTGCAAGCTTTTTGATCAAGTAACTAAGAGCTATCTACCTTATTTTACTCAAAGATCTTTCCTAATGTTTTTAACCCTTTTGACAATGTTGTTTCACCATTGCATTTGGTGAGCAACCTTGTGTTAGGATGTTAAACGGGACAGGCGCGGGTCATCGTATAGACCATGATAGAAATTGTGTCAAGTATCTTTGGCAATTTTTTGAGGGACTTGATCATTTTTGTTTAGGCAACCAAGATATCGTCATCGAGGGACTATGATCTTTTGTTTTGTTTTTATTTTGTCAAAGTACCCAACATGCATAACATGACCCATTTTTGAAGGCAACAAGTGGATTGTAACCCTAGGGGTGCAAGTGTGCATTGTGTTTGATTTTCATGCATTTTTGTCTTTGATTAGGTCAAATTATTTGTTGATTTAGATTTTTGCATACAAACCCTAATTCTCTAATCATGGCATAATGGAAAGCGTAAAGTGCGAAAATTAAAATTCTAAGCTATTACAACATGATTACAACATGATCTCCATGACAAGAAATATAAACCCTAGTTTACTATTACATCCAAATTGAATTTAATTGCATGACAATAAATGGATAATATTTAAATAAACAAAAAAAAGATAAATATATCAAATAATATGAAATATGCAAAAAGGGGTTTTTGTTCATTGATGTATGTAAAATATTTAATGTAAAAAATAAAGGAATAAATAAAAGATTTATTTTATTTGTTTAAGGGTAAAACCCTAATTTCTTTAAGAAAATAAATACATTATATTATTTATATACAATAAAATATATTAATATATGTAAAAATAAAATATACTTAGAAAAAAGTATTTTTTAGTATAAATAAAAATAAAAGTAAAAATGTAATATTTTGTATTTTTTATATTCTAGAGTATTTAATAAAATAAAAAGTATATATTTATATATGTATATTAATCAAATTAAATATGTACAATATAAAATAAAATATGTACAAAAATAAAATATATTTAGGAAAATATTTTTAGTATGAATAAAAATAAAGACCAAAAATAAAAGTATAAATCATATATATTTTTCAGAACTTAATAAATAATATAAAAGTATTTAAATACTTTTTCATGTTAGAAAAATTAAAATAAAATGCCAAATAAATGTAAAAAATTTATGAAAATATTTTTGAGCATTTTTTATATTTGGAAATAAATAAACAAAATCAAAAATGAAAACAAAAATGCAAAAATATAAAAATACAAGAAATTGGGCCAGGGGGTGCAAAAAGGAAAATAGGGGGTGTCAAGAGTGAGCCAGGCCAAGCCCATCCCACCACTTCATCTTCAACCTCCAGATTTTGAAAAAAACGCGCGCACCTGTACAAACTTGGACATCCTGCATATGAGCTCTATTGCAAAATCTCACAATATCAAACTTGTAGAGAATTTCAAGACGATTCCAACCATATAAACAACTTGTCTTAACTCTCAAAGACCAGAGAGAATTTCTGTGGCCCTAAAATTTGACCTAGTTTTTTCAGCATGTTCATGGATGAAATTCTCCTAGCACACTTAATATAAATGAAAACTGAGCATATGTACAACTTCATGGCAATGAACACTACATTTTTTATTCACAAACCTAAGGCTAAATATTCCTAAATAGAGAGATAGAAAGTGGAAAAAAAACCTATTTCAATTGGATTCGTGTAGGGCAATGTAGTGCTTTTCAACAAGGCTTGAGATGTCTGGTAGCTTGCTTGAACTTCACTTGACCTTCTCCAATAGCTAGCTTGCCTTGAATGTCCTTGAATCAACCTATAGAACTTAACCTGCACAAGCTCAAAATGAAAATGGTGAACACTGTAAATGGAGTTACAGTTGGTGTTTGAGGTTTGGGATAGCTTGAGTGAGTTGAATGGAAGGTGTTTGAAGCAACTTGGGGCAAAACGCACGAGCCAAATGAGCTATGGAACTCAAGTTGCAGAACCTGTCATGTTTTTCCAAAGGAATGTGATTTCTGGATATGGAGTGTTTAGAGGCTCAAGCAATCGTGTTTCTAGCTCAAAGGGGTGTGAGAAAGATGTTCAAACTGTTTGCATAAGTTGGTATTGGCTGGTTTTCAAGTTCTCTAGTTTTTGACAAGTTTCTTGTTTTTGAAGTAAGAATGTGGAAGTTGTTGTTACAGGCCTGTACAGGCTACCAAATATGCTTGCATACTTTGCTCTTGACCCCTCCAACTTGTGGATTTGATTTGCCCTCTGAGATATGGACCAATGCTCAAGGGATAGTGGTTTGACATAAAGCACATTATGGCAAAAATGGAAATGTACCTTTTTCTACTTAGGGCTTAATCTTGTGTATAATGTCCAAATGACCAAAACAAAAGCTTAGACTGATGGATTTGCATTTTATTATGGAGTGTGAAGTGGTTTAGAGGCCTGTAAACTAGTGTAAGGCATGCTGACTTGAAATTGCAACTTGCATGAACATGAATATGCCATGGATGAAAAGTGAGTTTTTTCCAACTTCAAGCCTTCGATTCTCCCTAACCACAAATGTGTTTGAGGAGTTCTTGGACAATTTGGAAATCTTGCAACATTCTATATAATCCATCTTTGAAATGCAACTTGAGATTCCAAGTGAAACAATGTGAAAAATGGCCAAGAAGATAGGTCAAAATCCTGCCTAAACTAGGGCAAAATTTCACTAAGTTAAAAGTTTTAGGGACCCTTGTTCCAAAAATCATAACTTGAGATCCAAGCTTTTTTTGAGAAAACTTTGTGAATCAAAGTTGTAGACTTTGTGGAGGACTACAACTTTCATGTTGGAGGTTTTGTTTGAATCCATTTTCATCATGGTGGAAATGTGGGGCAAAGTTAGGAAAAATTAAGAAAATTTCATAACTTGGAAAATTTCTAAGTTATGAAATTTTTCAACTTTAAACCCTAATTTTCAATTTTGTGTTTCTTGATGAACAAGTTTCATAATTTGACACATCTTGATGAAAAATGACCCTTGGCACTTGATTTTGACCAAAAAGTCAAAGTTTGACTTTTCAATGTACAATTAAATTTTGATCAGTTGACTGAAAAATTCATCTGTCAATCCCATGCATTTGAGATCTTTTGAACTTGTTGAATAAGTCAAGATGATGTCATTGAGTCCTTGAGGCCATGGTTGATCCTTTTGAACTTCCCACTCTTGATACCATTTTCTATCCTTTCTCTATTCAGAACCATTTCTGTGAACCCGGATGAGGAACTACCAATCAGCAGATTGAAGAATGGGCCTGTCAAAGTGCCCATTAACATGTCTACCATTTCACAATCATTTAGAGGGGGTTGTACCCTCCCAGCTAGATCCTTCCATTTTTGTGCATTTTCCTTGAACCCTTCTCTTGAGCTCATGGACATATTCTATAGTTGCATTCGAGTTGGTGCCAGGTCAGCGTTGTATTGGTACTGCTTGTAGAAAGAAGTAGCCAAGTCTTCCCAGGTATGGATGTCAGTTCCTTCTAGTTGATAGAACCAATCTAGTTGAGTGTCAACTAAACTTTCTTTGAAGAAATGGACCCATTACTTTCGGCCAGCAATGTGAGGCTGGATCTTCCTGACATAGGATCTTAAGTGCAACTTAGGGTAGGAGACACCGTCATATTTAGAAAACGTGGGGACCTTGAATTTTGGTGGGATGACCACTCCAGGAACCAGCCCTAATTCTTCAAAATCTAGACCAGGCACCTTTTGGATCTCCATGGCATTGAGCCGATCCTCCAGCCGTTTGTATTTATCATCAGTAGGAGGATATTGCTCCTCATCATAGCCAGGTTCATCTTCTTCAAATGCTGGACTATTGTCTTCTTCCTATGATTTCTCGTCCTCTTCCTCTTGATTATCCCTTCCCTTTGATGAGGTTGCAGAATCTAGAGCGCGGTTAGCTGGTCTTCTTCTTCCCACACTCAAAATAAGAACTAGTTTCTTTGCCCTCTTAGCCTTCTTTTTGACGAGCAGAGCTCTCAGGTCTTCTTGCCTCTGGGTCAGAGTCAGGAACATTTGTTGGAACTGAGCGTTTTGAGCCTGAAGGTCTTTGACTATTTGTTTGAGATCCATTTCTTTACTTGCTGAAATAAACAACAAATAAGATGAGGACACTGCTTTGAAAACTGTTTATGAAATAACATGTATGATATGCGTATACAATGTTTTCAAGGACTCGCGGGGTAAACAAGAAGATGTCAGCATTTGAAGTTTGTAACTTCGATTGAAGAACTTTGTATCGTTGAAGGTCCTTCTACAAGAGTCAAGCTCACCATATCAAGTGGGTCATAGCCCCTGACTCAAGTTGTTGAGTTTTGATCTTCTGACGGTATTGGCCAGAGGAAAATAAATCCCCTTTCCCCTTGCTAGACGTCTGATTTACCACAACCTGCATCACAAACCCTTGAGGTCCTTGAAATGGTTAAGGGAATGTTGTGGTATAATGTTATGATGTGTATGTTATGCATTAAGCAAAAGTGTAAGGTTATGTAGGCAAGTAAACCCTGCAAAGAATTCAAGTTGTTAGACAATGAAGGCAAACAAGTCACACAAATAGCCTTAGGTTTAGGCTTGCATGAGGTTTGTAGGTAAGTACCCTCTTGAATTTTAGTTGGCTCAACCTGTCTTAGAAATAGTAACCGGGTTCTAAGGAGTCTCAATATCACTGATCTTCCTTTATCGAGTTATTTCAGCTTAGTAATCTTTTCTTGCAGCCAAAACAACTCGAATGTCCGATCTCAATGAGTGTAGCATCGAGTATCAACCAATTCCCAGCTTTACACCGAGACCGGCTATCTCACTACTTTCTAATGGCCAAGTTAGTTCAACTAAAGTTCGAAGCTTCATTAGTGCTTCACGACACCACGCGGCAGCCACATATTCTCCTCAATTCAACACAAGGGATACTGGTACCAACCAAAGTGTCACACTAACACAACCATCGCTTCAACCATATCGGTCTACGCCATACAGTCTACACGATCTATTGTTGTTTACCTAAAAGTGTGCCCCAGATCCGGGTGTAGGATCTATAGAAACAACCCAAACAACCCTCCAAGGGTAAAGCACACAAAGCAGTTAAATAATGAACTAACTCTAAGGTAACCCCACTTTTTATTTCAATCCCCAGCAAAGTCACCAGTTTTGTGATACGGTGACAGAACCGACTGTTATATACTGGTTTTGCATTTTTTGTTAGCAAATATGCGATAAGAAAGAGTCGCCACCGTATTTTCTTTTATCCAACAAAGGAAAGGGTGAAAAGAACAGAAAAAGACCTTTTTGAGATGTTTCTGAGTAAGGGGGGTAGATTATGGAAAGGGAAGGTGTTAGCACCCTTTCCATCCGTGGTTTTCCACGGGCTCTTAGAGGTTTGCTCATTTTTAAAGATGCTTTTGTGCTTTGTGTTTGAAAATGTTTTGAAAAGCCTTAGTGCGGCGATTTGCTTTGTGTTTAACTCTTGTATCGGTCCTCAAGAGTGTTAACAAAGCCAATGTTTTGAAATAGTTTTTGAAAAGTAGTATTTGTGCGTAAGTGCAAAAATAGTTTGAGAAAACTTCTAACAACTATCTACTTTATTACTCGAAAAGGGTCGTTCTTTTCCTCTTTTCCTTTAGACAGTGCTATCTTACTATTAGAGAGTAGGTAGCCCTATCGTTGGATGTTGAGGGACATTCGAAGGGACGTTTTACAGTCATAAAGGCAACATATGAAGACGCTTTAGCAATTTCGTTTAAGGGACGCGATCATTTACCGAAAGGCAACACCGTAGGGTCATCGAGGGACTATGATCTTTTTGATTTTTGTGGGTCTTTGCTAAAGCGTCCCCATTCTTGAAGGACGTGACTATTTTTCCGAAAGGCAACCGAAGCGGGGATACCCTAGAGGTGTATATGTGCAAGTGTGTTATGTTCAGTTATTTTATCTTTAAACATTTAGGTGTTCTACCGTTTATTTTTAGATCTTGTCATGCAATCCTAGTTAGCATACATCTAGGGTTTCTCAGATATTCAAGTTGGCTCAGAAATTGATCAGACAGATTCTCTTCTGTGGTGGTAAACCGGCAATTAGGGTTTTTCTTGCAATCCTCAAAAGAAAATGTTTTCTCAGAAATTCAATTGGTTTTCACAGGTCTTCATGCTTCCTCAAGTTTACTGAAAAGATAGTGTTTGTTCTCAGAGCATGGTTGTTTGGGACAAGAGATGGAATTTAAGACTGTCATGTAGGACACTCATGATTGTTTGATCCAGGTTAACCAGATGATTTGTGTCTTTTAAAACATTTGCTTAGTTAGGAAATGGAATATACAGTGCGTGTTTGTTTGAAATGCAATTACAGAATTATTGGGATTACTTGGAATATAAGTTACCAGACTGGAACATTTTACTTTGAATATCTTGATTGGGCATTTCAAAAACCAAATAGGATGCGAGGAGAAATTACAAGTTATTGTTGGTAAAGGATTTCAAGTGACACAAGAACATTTCATAAGATTTTCTCCAATTTCATACATTGTTACAAAACAATTTATTCTTTTAAATACTTTAGGTCTTACAACTTATCGTATTTGAAAATAAATTGATACAATTATTGGATACAATACAAGAATGATTTTTCTAAATTACAAAGAAAATCTAAATGCTTGATTGGCCTAGGAGAATTAATCTATGCCTAAAGTTTGACTGAAGTTCCTTTGCTTATCTCCAAGACCTCCATGCTTGCCACAAAGTTTCTTGCCTTCCTTGCTTTGTCATCTCCATTTTGCTCATATGAAAACAAAAGAAAGAAAATGTGATTAGTACAAAATCATTTGGGCATGAACAGAGATTTTAAATGCTATTAATCATTAAGGTTTGCAAAGTGAAATCAGAAGGCCATTTTAATTCATCACAATTCATTTCCTCTATTTGCAAATCACAAGAAGATTATTCTTCTTGGTTCACAAAAAGAAGGAAAAGAAATGCTATAAACTGTCCAAGAAATGCTACAAAGCTGTCCAAACAAGCAAATGTTACAAAACTGTCCAAACAAAAATACCACAAAGCTGTCCAAACAAGCAAATGCGCAAACTGAACCAAACAAAATGCGCAAACAGAATGCCCAAACAGCATCGCAAACAGCAGCCTCAAAAGCCAAACAAACAGCTTTGTCCAAACAAAATGCAAACAGCATCAACAAAAACGAGGCAGCAATATAGCAAAAAAACAAACAGCATCAACAAAAGCAGGCAGCAGTGCAGAAGTATGGTAACATAAATAGCTAAGTCAAATAGCAAAGCTTGCTTGAGAAGCATAAATCATCATTTTCCATTGCAAACCTTTCAGAATTGGAAAAAAGGGGCAAAAGGCAATTTTCTTTCCTATTGTCATTGAGAGAGAAGAGAGGAAAGAAGTCACCTAGGTTATTGGGATGCACAGATTTGCTGCCCTGCCTGTCACAAGTTGCACAGAATGTGCTAAAAAACAAAACTGCAACAAAAAGGCCATAAGAACAATATGCTAAAATATTCAAATTCTTTGGTTTCCCACCATTGGAATAGGGATATAACATAAGCAGGGCCAATATAACAGTAGAGAACTCTCAAGCAAAAAACATAAGTCTAAAAAACTCAGAAAAACACAAGTCTCCAACCTTCAAAAACCTGTAAAACCTCAAAAACCAACATAAGTCCCAAACTGATAAACCAGTATCAAACTCATAAAACCTGAACCAAGCTTCAAAAACATAAGAACACAAAAAATCTCCAACTGAAAGTATAGTTTCAGACACAGTAACCCTCACAAAAATCCCAACAACCAGAAGAAATCAAAACCAGAAACAGCATCCAATTCCCAAACTGCCAACAGACCTAAAACCTGATGAACATTAACAAATCCAAAACCAAAAACCTGTAACAAAGCCAAACATCCCAAAACCTGATCCAAAACATAAACCAACAATAAAACCTCCAAAAACCAAAAGTCTCAAACTATCAAAATCCCAAACCTGATCTAAAACCAAAAACAGAGTCAACTATCAACAAACTCATCAAACCTGTAACAAAGCCAAACATACCAAAACCTGTCAAAGTCTCAAATAGAAAAACCACCATCAAACCAAAACCTGTCAACTGTCCAAGAAAAAATCATCAAACACAAAACCAGAAAAAGCCAAAACAACCACCAGCTTCCAATAACCAAAACTGTTAACAAATTTCAAACAGAAGCCTCAAACTGAGAAACCAAACAATCATCATCAAACTCAAAAAAAACTTGTAACAAGTTTCAAAGGCAAAAACAGTAACAAATCACAAAGCCTCAAGATCACAATAACCAGCATCATCATCATTCAAACACAGAGATAAGAGAAGTTACCAAAGAGTCAGAATACCCACGCCTTCATCCTCATCTCCTCCCTTCGCGCAACTCCGGCCACCAAGGAACGTCGTCCTCAATCTCGCCGTCCGCTTTCCATTTCATAGAAAGAACTTCAACAGGTATGGTTTCCCTCTCTTTCCAAATCTTCCATAATCATGTATTTTCATGCATTTAAAAGAGAAATTCCTTAGTTATACAAAGATCAAAATAAAATCAACGAAATTCGTAAAATTGGGAAAGAGCAGAACCTTACTTTTTTCAAAGAAAAATCACTAGAGCTTGTTTAGGAGGATGAGATTAGTGGCGTTTCGGCAACAGAGAGTTGGGGGGGAAGATCAGATGAATCAATTTCGTTCCTTTAGGGTTCAAATCCGAACTTAGGGTTTTCAAAAAACGCAAATCATGGTGAGACAAAGAGGCCAAGAGTGATTTCGTTCGCCAAAGGAAGGGACGAATAGTGAGATAATTTAGAGATGAACAGGGATGAAAAAATGGAAGAGTTTGGATGAACAAAGATGAAAGCGGCGTTGTGAACAAAGGGTTCCAAGAACCCTAATTTCGTTTCCTGCCCCTAATCAACAATTAAACAGAGTTAGAAAGTTTGGGCTCGTTTGTCATTAAAACCCCTAAGCCCATTTTTCATTTTACTGATTTCATACCCCCTCCTTGGCCTGTTTTTTAGTGTTACAGCAAAAGAGTAATTTAACTCTTTGGGCCTCATTCTCTAAAATCACTTAAGCCTATACTTTTTTTAATTGGTTTTCTTCTCATTTTCTTTTTTTTATACAAATGCATAAAACTTAAAATATTTTTATTAAATTGATTTAGGTTTTTTGTAAATAACTTTTATCATTTTCTTTCTTTAATAAATTTTTGCTTTTAAGTTTATTTGACATAATAAAACATCAAAAAAATTAATTTAGTTTGTTTTCTTTCTTTAAATTTATTTATATAATTAATAAAATACAAAATAATAAAGAATATAATTTAATCAATTATTTTTATTTTAGAATGAGTTTTGCTTTTCTCTTTTCAAGTAAATACTTAACATCTCATACTTTGTTAATTTTATCTCATGGATTATCATAGATTTAATTAAATCGCACAAAATTCGATTTGGTTGTATTGTTTGATATTTGGACCTTCCTATCTCATTTGATTCATCCCCATTTGTAAAAATTGTACCCCCATTCCCGAATATTTTGTAATAGCGTAGGATTTCAATTCCCGCAATTTATTGTTTTCCATATACTGTATAGTAATTAGGCGTGTATGGCAAGATTCAAAATCAATCGCTAGACGACCTAATCAAAGAATAAATTAACTTGAAACCAACACACATTTTCACACGCGCACCTCTAGGGTAACCTCGCTCGTTGCCTCGGAAATACAATCATGTCCCTCGAATATGGGACACTTTAGCAATGACCCTTCGATAAAAAAAGATCGTAGTCCCTCGATGACCCTCGATGTTGCCTTCGATTAAAATGATCTCGTCCCTTACAAAAAAAATGCTAAAGCGTCTCACAAGTTGTTTTCGATGATTGTGAAATTGACCCGCGCCTGTCCCTTCACATCCAACGATGGGGCTTCTTACCAAATCAATGGTAAGATAGCACCATTAAAGGGAGGAAGAAAAGAACAATTTAAGACCTTTCGAGTAGATAGATTCGCTCTTAGTTACTCGCTTGCTCACGATAAAAAACTCTTTACACCTACACTCTCATTTCAAAACATTTTCAAAAGACAAAACGTTTTGTATACGTTCTTATAGAGACAAGAACCATTGCAAAACATATTTTCAAAACACTTTTCGAAACATGATTCACAAACACATCTTTGAACCATTTTTTTCGAAAACAAAACTTTGTATATGTTCTTATAGAGACGAGAACAATTACAAAGAGATTTTTCAAAATACTTTCAAAGCCCACACCACAAGCACACTATCAAATGAAAGCAAGTGATCTACACGAGTAACTAATAGCCCATGGAAAACCATGGATGAAAAGGGTGCTAATACCTTCCCTTTTCATAATCTACCCCCCGAACCCGATAAATAATCTCGAAAGGTCTTTCCTATGCTTTTTTACCTTTCCTTTTGGATAAAAGAAAAGTCGGTGGCGACTCTTGCTAACCGCACAAGTGCGATCGAAATGCAAAACATCAAGTCAGTTCTCCCACCGTATCACAGTGAGCAATTACAATAAAATAAAATGCGCGCAAATTTGAAAATAACGTCTAAAATTCCTAAGAATAAAATCTTTTTGTTGTTTTATTTTATTTTGGGAAAATGATCTAAATCTTTTTTAATTTTAGTTTTTTTTTAGAAAATGTTAAGATAATTAAATGATTAATTAATAAAATTAGTTTAATAGAAAAAAACTATCCTAATGTTTTTATGGTTTTTTCGATTGATTTTATGTTGATTTAAAAAAAGAAGTAAAATAGTCAAAGCAAAGCAGAAAACAAAAGATCTGGCAGTAAATCGAAGAGGGAGTGATTCTGGGGGGCTGGATTGAAAGAGACTTGGGTTGTCTTTCGATCCAGCAAAAAGGCTTGATCGAAGGTGCATGAAGGGCTGCACTTTGGGGTATTCGATCTGGACATGTTATCTTTTGATCTGGGAACCCTGGATCCAGTTCGAAGCTGAGCTGCTTCGAAGCCCTGAACAAGGTCTTGAAAAGATGTTCCCTGCAAAATGAAACAAATGTTAGAGACCCAGGGGGACTTTATCCCCCTGATTCAAATCTCCTCCCAATTCGACTCCTTCCTTAGTTCGAATCTACTGAGTCTGGGTCTGGGTTCGTTTTATCTTGGGATTCGAAGGAACAAATTAGATCATGCCCCAACAATGGCATGATCCCATCTCTGCACTTTATCTTACATGCAACATAATCAGTAATAACAATAATATATGTGGAAGGCGTATTTAAATGTTAGAATATGCAATTTTGGTTTTGCAAACCCTTACCAATCGAAGATGATGACCTGTGGCTCTGGGTGTGGAGATGTTTGCTTAGGAGTTATGGTGGAATCCTGAATGAGGGAACCTGCAAAGGGTGCTTCAACTGGGAGGCTTTTGGGATTTTTGAGCAGTGCATGTGTGTGGTCTCTTCGTGTGCAGTATGTATGCGTGTTCGTCTCACTATATCCTCTCTTTCGTTTTCTCTTTTTGTTCGCCCCTGGCACTGTATGCTTGCCCTTGTATTTATAGGAGTATGATGGTCCAATAACGGCAAGAGACAACCAATTAAACAGGACTTTAAAGCCATGAGACAAGAATCAGACGAATTAAAAGCATTCCTTTTTGGAAATATTCATGTCTCTTTGGAAATCTTGGATGAACCTAGACACTTGACCCCTTCGAATTAGTTTGTATATTCAAGAGACAAGATTAGTGTTCCTACGATATCCTTAGTGTGCAAGATTAGTACCTATTGATGCAATCTTAACCGAAGAAGAGTTTGTAGCCTAAAATGAGTAGCTGATGATGCTGTTGTGTTTCTTTTGATTTTATTTTGCTCGGAGTGCAAAAGTTCAAGTGTGGGGGAATTTGATCAGTGCATTTTGATGCACATTCTTCCATGATTGTACTTATGCATTTCCATGGTTTGTTTAGCTTATTTTTGTATTTTATAGTGTTTTTCTATTTTAGTTTATTTCTACTCTTATTTGATTTTCGCACTTTATTTTCAGCATTAGCAGTCTGCACGAATAAATTCATAACTTAAGCTACAGGAGTCGGAATGAGGCGTGCTACCAGTCGTTGGAAAGCTAAGAGAAAGAGATATGATTTTCATTCAGAAGTCAAGAGCTGAATCGAACTGTAGCAGGGCCATAAAATTCGTTGAAGTTGCAGCATTTTATATTTAAGTTTTGGGTCATTTATTTTGGGCCTGAGTTATGTTTTCGACCCAGTTGGGTTATGAACCAAATCCTTGTCCTTGCTATAACTAGCAGCCGCTACAGTAATTTCGTGGGGACCTTTTCATTATTCAGAAAAAAATACATTTTGCTTTTACACTTGAATGAAGAACTAATCATCCAGAGTTGATCTACTGTAATCGTGTTCCGATGCTTTGAGGTTTTTAACTTATCAATTCAATTCTGTTTCTCTTTCAATTCTATTTTATGAAATTGCATTTGTTTAATCTGTTATTTCATGGAATGTCTTGATTAAATTCGTATGATTGTATTCCTAATCTTTAATCGTTGTTTACATCGCTTAGTCGTTAAATTGTGTTTTATATCGTGTTTGCTTAATTCACAATTGTATTAATCTGTTTGCTTAATTCGGAATGGGAATTCAATCTATTTTATATCTATTGCGCTTGTCAATTGGTATTGAAATCGAATAGAGGTCGAAGCCGCTTAGGGAATTGGTAAGGTAAAAACCAATGATTAGCAGAAACCTGAAAACAGCAGATCGACTTATTTTTATAATTACTTATTTTAGTCACTTATTTCGTGTTATAAATCGATCCTAAAACCAACCCCCCATTCGATTTCTATTAGTTAATAATATTACAAGAATCCTCGCGATACGATACTCGAGTCACTGTCGCTAAACTGCATTTTATAAAATACTCGTTTTTGATCCGTGTACGACAGCGGATCATGTATCTAATTTTCACATTCATCATTAGTAACTAATATCTTCAACTTTTTCCATGAAGTAATCCTTGGTGTGGCAACATATAGTTGTTTATGAGAGAAAATTGACTGTGGTAGATATACTCAAACATGTTTGAGTGACTACCCTTGCTTGATTTTTATTGATAGTCATTGCAAATGAAACAATCGAGGAAATTGACGTTGTTGAAATTTGAAAGAGATTCTTTTATCAGAAAGATAATTAAAAATAGTAAATTAAAAAATTAAAATATTTTAGAGTTGCTACTTAAGTTTGACTGTCTTTTATGCAGATGTAGATTTCTATTTTTATTTAATTTTATTATTAAAATGATCAATTACACTTCAAGACATTTGATATGTATTTGAGACTGTGAACTTGGACATACGGAAAAATTTATACACAAATATTAATTACACTGCTTATGTAAAACATTATAAATGAAATATTTGAAGAATAAATGATATATTTTTTAAATTTAACATAATTTATTAGGTGATAGATGTTGAAATATTAAATTAAATTTGTTAAAATATTAGATTATATTAGATTTTATTAAACTTAATATTTAAATATAATTCGAATTGTGTAGACCCAAAGCTCAATTAAAATTTATTATTTCCTTTATTATTTCTTATTTTTCTCTCTACTAAAGTGGCTCATGCATTAAACATATTCCTAACATAATTGTGACTAATTTTTTATCAATTATAATAACATAATAATGAGAATAAATAATTTTTTGTAGGGAGATATTAGAGTTAGTGAGATTACTTATTACTAATTAATAAAATTAATTAATTAATTATTATTAATGATTAGTTATTCAGTATATTATATGATTATAATAAGTATGATCATTAATGATAATGATAATGTAGTAAGGTTTTTATGATGAGTTGTAGATATTCTGTAACCGTTTTTACTCTAATAAAAATCTTCTCTCACCATTTACCGCACTTCTTGACTAACCTTTCACGATTTCGTTCAGTTATTTTCATTTTGATATTAAAAAGGAAAATAAAATATATCTTTTGTTACCAAAAATTCGTCTATAAATAGCAGTAGTATCAGTGCAAGCATTGTATAGTTGAAAATAAAGCGAAAACAAGAGGAGAAAGGAAGAAACCATGAGTCGTGGAAACCAGAAAGAGGTGAATCATTTTCTTCCCATTTCATTTACAAATCGTTTCATTACTGAGTGCATGTTTACGAGATTCTCTTTCTGTATGCAATTCTGCATTTTCCGACGACTTGATCATCTTCCCGAGACTGTTCGATGCATCTTCCAGTCACTGTTCGAGGCCCCTTCCGGTGACTGTTTGATGCATCTTCCAGTCACTGTTCGATGCGCCTTCCGGTGACTGTTCGATGCATCTTCCAGTCACTGTTGGATGCGCCTTCCGGTGACTGTTCGATGCATCTTCCAGTCACTGTTCGATGCGCCTTCCGGTGACTGTTCGATGCATCTTCTGGTGTCTATATTTGCATCGTCAACATTTGTTTTTGATTTTCTTTATTTCCGATTTTACATTTTTCTCCGGCGACATGTGCACTCTTCAGTTACGTTTTTATGCGTCTTGGTTTGTTTCTTGTTTCTTCCCGATTTTACATTTTTCCGGCGACTTGTGCAGTTTCCAGATGAGATTTTATACGTCTTCCGACTTATATACTCCGGTAATACAGTTATTGATCGTGATGATTAGCGATTAATTTTTGCCTAAATGTTTGTAAGTGTCTGATGCAGTTTTTTAGTACAAATTGTGTGATTCTGATATGAAAACAATGGATTGGATTTAAGCCGAACTGTTTTGCTTCCTAAGTAATAATTACTATAAACTAGGTAAATATTAGTTACGTAAAAAATGACGATATTGAGTAGTAGAGATATTGATTCTATTATTCGCTATTTTTATGATAAATAACAGTTAATCACTACTACGGAAAAGGGCTACTAAAGCGCTTATTTTGGCCTTTAAAAGCGCTTAAAAGCGCTTTAATAGCTTGCGCTGGCGTAGGTAACAAAAGCGCTTCTAAAAGCGCTCTGGTAGACCCCCCTTTAAGAGCGCTTCCTGGAAAAAGCGCTCTGGTAGGACCCCCTATAAGAGCGCTTTCCTGGAAAAAGCGCTCTGGTAGACCCCCCCTTTAAGAGCGCTTTTTAAAAAGCGCTGCCAAAGACCAGTAAAAAAGCATAAAAAATTAAAAAAAAACGCAGCATACAAAAGCACTTTTGTAAAAGCGCTCTGGTAGGCCCCTCTATAAGAGCGCTTTTTCTGGAAAAAGCGCTCTGATAGGCCCCCCTATAAGAGCGCTTTTCCAAAAGCGCTTTTGTATGCTGCGTTTTTTTTTAATTTTTTATGCTTTTTTACTGGTCTTTGGCAGCGCTTTTACTAAGAAGTGCTTTAGTAGGTGGACCTTTAAGAGCGCTTTTTAAAAGCGCTGTCGTTTCTAAATGAGGTATTTTTATGTGCAGCCTATAATTTAATCCTCCCAGTCGACCTGTAATGTTTTCGACCTGTAATATTTTCGACCTGTAATATATTTTTGACCTGTAATATATTTTCGACGCTATTATTTCAGCCATCAGTAAGACAATATATATACTAATATAATACCATTATAATATCCAAAATTATATATATACATCATTACATCAATAATATTATAGTTCAAATCGACACAAATCCTACATGAAAAATTGCTTAATATAATATTGACACAAATCTTCTTTAATTTCTTCCAACTTAAGCTTCGGGTACGCAGCAGCACGGAATTCGTCAAGGTACTACAAAACAAAAACATAATATAAATGATATATTTAGTTAAATGTAATAAATTATATGAAATTATCTTAAGTTATAAATTCATACCGTGAGCGGAATCTCTAATTGATTCGCCTGAAGGATTTCTTTCATGAACCTCAAAACAAAGTATCCGCAATCATGACTGTTTCGCTGTTGCGGACACTACATAATAAAACAAATAAGATTCTATAGTTGTCTTGTTTTACCAAGTAGCATAAATATTATAAGCAAAATTGTGAAAAGTAATGTACCTGCACTTGGATCCAAGTGATGTTGTTTGATTTAGTTCGGGATACCTGTGCGTCCCGTTGACTACGGAACACTTGTATTGATCTAATTATTAAATATATAAAAGCATATGTTTAAATCAATCCCACAAATAAGAAAATATATAAATATACACGAATATATATTTAGAACGATCCCACTTACAAATCAACGATTTCCTTCATAGCCGGATAATTGGTCCATTCACCATTTACCGAATTCAGATAATACACGACTTCTCTTATCGGGTTGATAGCAAGCAGCAACCAGTGTGCTCTATAAATTAAAACAATAGGTTATATGAAAATTTTGCTATACACAAAAGAAACAGAGATTAGATGAACCAAGAATGAGAAACTAACCCTACTGGTCGGGTATTATACGCCCAAAGATGCAGACTTTCTGTATTGTCGGTGGACATGAATCTATCTACTAAGCGCTGTCTAACTGATTCCGGTTCCGAAGCAATTGTCATTCCGCTGCAATGGGCGGAAGACACGAAACGGAATCTGTTAGACAATGCAGTCCCGCGCAACACTCTGTCATACAACAACCTTAAATAAAAACATAATAAACATTAGATTATTTTCATTGAAATGTGTAAATAAATTATATTGTGGGACTAATTAAATAATATATCGGATGAGTGAATATTACCGGATGTATGAGTGCATATTACTGACGCCTAGTTGATCATGCCTAAAAATCTCTTCCAAGTCATCAAATGTAATATGTGACTGGAATTCAATACCGAAGACACTTTCATCCATGTTGATTTCACGTAAACCACCATCCTTCAAATCGGACATATCAACCATTGTTGCGAGTGTCGAACGGTATCGAGGCACAAAAGCACCGCCTTTTTTTGCCGCTTGCTTCGGAGGACCAGTGGGTGGTAAGCTACGAACCTGCTGCGTCACTTGTTGTGACTCCCGAGCGGATGCCTAAAAATCATATAAGTTAGGTAAAATATAAAATCATGCAGATTTAGATTCAGACTATATATTAACACTTTAAATGTACCTCTTTTAGTGATGCAACAGACTCCTCCTCCTGTAAAATCCCTTTACCCTTAATTGCGGGTTTTATAGGAGCAGTCTAAAATTAAAATGTAAAAAATAATTAATAAACGGTTTAGAATTGACATTCGAAAACTAAATGATTCATAATCGTTTTCAGTATACCTCATCACTAATGGTAATGAGCTCCGAGGGCCATGCAACAAATGATCCTATTGCATCTCGCAGCAATGTCGTCTCTGAGACCATGTCAGGTACCGGTAGAATCGCATCACGATCTAATACAACATCCACCGATACTTTCAGGTGTCCATCAGGGAGGGGTCTGTGGTGAAGTAAATCTCCCGAAGTGTTGTGCACTTTTCCCTTGCCAACTAGTCGATAATTCGGTGACGATAAGTATAGTTGGCAAGATGAAATGCCCTAAACAAATAGAAAATATAAAGTCATTATCATTAATAAAATAGAACAGTTTGTAAGGAAAAAAACTTATAATTACCTCGGGAAATTTCTTTTGATAGTTGATACTAGCCTTATCACTAGTTTCTCTCACCGATGAAGTGTTGCATTTTTCTCTCATATACATATCTTTATCTCTTTGCAATTCAGAGACCTGTGCTTGCAATTCCTGCAACTTTTGCAACACTTCTTCATTGGTAAGATTTGATCTTCTCCTAGAACTCTTATAAAAAGAGGTTGGAGTCACACCATGACCCTTACCCCTCACCCGACCGGGATACTCGGGAGCATCTAGTACTCTACTAAGTACGCTCTCCTCACCGGTGGATGCCGATTGCGACAAGGTCTCCTGTAATTCATTTACATTTAAATAATTATTAGTGGAGATAAAAAATCATTTATATATTAAAAAACATTTGATTTAATTAAAGACACAGTATTATACTTACACATTCAGTATAAACTCTCTGAACATCGGGATCGACAGCTTGATTCTTGCCCACACGAGCTTCCTTCCACAACACATGTACAGGAAGTGAAGCTTCCTCACTTTTAGTCTCCTCTAACTATGCATTGACACAAATGATAAAATCGTCAATTAAAACATGCACATGTAGACAATTAATTAAAACGCATTTCTATTTACTTACAATTTTATCCTCTAAGCGTGCATATCCCAAACGCCCTTTCTTGTATGGATACGCGGGTTTGGATGCTCTCTTACTATTCGTGGCACTCTTTTTCTGAAAAGCTTCATCTCTTTGCTTTAAAAACTCAGCCCAATCTGCTTCATCAATGAAGGTCGCATACTTTGTTGGCCGTCCCGGTGCCTCTTCAAGAAATTTTCCATCTTTATCCTTAAGATAGGTGTTTGTCAAAAAACTTTTCCACCCTCTATATCTTTTGCCGGCCAAACTAAGTATGTAGCTTTTACGTTCATCTGGTATCTCAAAAGTCCTCTGCAAAAAAACGTACGCATAGTGTGTTAGTATAAGTAATTTAAACAATTTATCGTCAAGATAATAACAACAATTAACCATATATGATATATACCTGAAGCTCTTCCCAAATCGCTTGTTTTTTCTCCTCCAATTCTAAATTTTTCGTTTTCGATTTCCAGGTAGCTACGGAGACCGGAATATGCATACGGACAAGTGTACCAATATAACTTGTCAACTTTGCAGAATTAGGACCAATTGGTTGTTTATCAGAATTCCATTCCAATCGGTATACTAATCCTTGGTCTCTATGTCGAATGATTCCCTTCATAATAGTGATGCCTCGTGCAACCTCTTTTGCTTCAGTATCAGGTGGAGCATTTGTATCCGAAGCAACTCTTTCTTGTGAGTTTTCTTGTGCGTTTTCAGGTGGGTTTTCAGGTGGAGCATCTCTATCTGGAGCCATTGAACCTGTATCAAACAAACTAAAGCACATTAGTACACTATTAACACTAACTTTATATGAGAAACATTTCAAAAAATTACATAAAAATAATAAAGATGTCCTCAAAACTCAACCCCTTTTACTAAAAATAATAAAGTATTTAACAACAAAAGAAACTAAACCCATAGATAATAAATAAGCAGTCCAGTAATATTTTTCTTGCTTTGAAGAGATACCTAAAACATAAAAAAAATGTTAGAAAAAACATCTTAATATTAAAATAAAAACAAAACACTGTTGGAGGATATACTAAAAACAAAAATGAAAACTTTAAAACAAAATAAAAAGATAATACCTTTAATTCGAATTACCCCTTAACTCTTGAACAACTAGATAATATGTAGATGGTATATGAACCAGTAAGACAAAAATGAAGGAAAATGAAGGAGACAAAAATGACAAAAATAATATTAGATGATACTCATATTAAGATTGAAATAGAGAGAACATGTATATATTTGAACATGTACACCATTAAACTAACATTACAGTACCAACAATCAAGATTGAAATAGAGAGAACATGTATATATTTGAACATGTACAACAATCAAGTTTCATCATTGCAACAAGTCATCATAGCATACAAAATATATACTAATCCAATTCCAAGAATCATTGACACAGAAAAAATGCTTCAAATTTTGAACCTGTATCAAACAAACTAAAACATTGACACTATTAACACTAACTTTATCACTAACGTCTCTTTCTTTTCTTGGTAGGATTGTGTACTACGCGTCTCTTAACAATGCGGACGGTTGGATTGATCCAAATACCCTCATTATGATCATTTCTAATACAAGATTCATTCTCATTTTGATCGTTTCTTGTACAAGATTCAATGCCAACACCAATATCACCTTGATCTTCAATTTTTTCATCAACTATTTTGTTAGATAAAAGCACTATAGACCATTTCGTACTTGTCGGATCATTGACATAGAACACTTGTTTAGCTTGAGAGGCTAGAATGAAAGGCTCATCTTTGTACCCTACCCTATTGAGATCCACTTGCAAAAATCCTGACTTATCCATTCGTACGCCACTATTATTTTCAACCCACTTGCAACCAAATACAGGAATCTGAAACTTCGCGTAATCAAACACCAAAATGCGCTCGATAACCCCAAAATATGACAAATTTGCAAATTTCGGATTTAAGTCATTCGCACTTGATATGTGCATAGCTTCAGCTACCAAGGTAACACCACTATTTTGCATAGTACTTTTATCATCCTGTTCTTTGGTATAAAATGTGTATCCATTAATTGCGTATGCGCTATAAGAAAGCACAATTACAGATGGACCATAGGCTAAACATCTCAACCTTTCTGTTACTGAAGCAGGATCTGAACGATACTTTGAATAAATATGATCTCTAAACCACGGTATGAAACTTCGATTGTGCTCTCGTACTATCCAGTTCTCATTTCTATTTGGATTTAAATCTCGGAGAATAACTTTGTGCATTTCAACAAACGGCTCAACCTCAATCTCATTGTGCAGAACATACAAGTGCACTTGATCCCGTTCGACCATTGATACTGTCACAACTTTATTTCCAATTAGCCTTTTTCCTTCTTTTTTTTCGACAATATGAGATTTGGGGAGTCCAATTGATTGAACATTTGACAGATATTCAGTACAAAACTCAACCGCTTCTTCAGCAACGTATCGCTCGGCAATACAACCCTCTGGTCGACTTCTGTTTTTCACGTACCCTTTTAATATTTTCATATAACGTTCAGCAGGGTACATCCATCTCATATAAGCTGGTCCGCACAGTTGTGTCTCTTTCACAAGATGAACGACTAGATGAACCATTATGTCAAAAAACGAGGGAGGAAAATACATTTCAAGATCACATAAAGTAACAACTATCTCATTTTGCAATGTTGGTAAGATCGCGGGATCGACCACCTTACTGCAAATAGACCTGAAGAAGAAACACAGCTTAGTTATTGCGCTTCTTACTTTTTCTGGCAGAATAGAACGTATACCTATTGGTAAAAAATGTTCCATTATAACATGGCAATCATGCGTCTTCAAACTCTTTAACTTGAGGTCTTTCATGGACACAAGTCTTCTAATATCTGAAGAGTAGCCTTCTGGAACTTTTACTTCACTGAGGAACTTACACAATGTTTTCTTCTCCTTTCTAGATAGAGTGTAAACAGCAGGTGGCAGATATGTTCGTCTTCCTTTCGTCACGGGCCCCAATTCAGTTCTCATCCCCATGTTTACCATGTCATTCCTTATGTTAACGCCATCCTTAGACTTTCCTTGTATATTGAGTAGCGTACCTATAACGCTGTCAAATACATTTTTTTCAATATGCATAATGTTATACCCCAAAATTTGCCCTCCCATATTCCTCAAGAAATTGTCAAGTCAAGGTCACAAAATTCCCCAAGGGTTATGCATTCAACTGTCTCCTATACAGTCAAAACTAGGGTTTGGGTTCTGACCAAGAAAAGGAAGTTTTCAAAGGCTCAATCAAGTCTCATATGCTTACAAACATGGTCAAGCATCCTCATATCAAGTTTCAAGGCATTCAGCTCAAGATTGCTCAAAACCCTAAATTGCACTACAGTCAACTGTAGGGGCAAAATGGTCATTTGGCAGTCAAAAGTTCAAATTTTTGGTCAACATATCATTTTGAAGCCACAAACATCATTTGATCAATGCTTGATCATGATTCTCAAAATTTGGCTCAGAAATCATCAAAGATGCAAAAGTTGCTATATTTGGACAGCTGAAAAAGTCAACTGAAATTGACCAGGGCATAACTTTCACATGGATTATCAGAAAAATTCCATCCAAAGCTCATTTTGAAGAGAAAGACATTTCCTACAATTCATATTCATGTTTCAAGTCCAAGAAATGCTCTCACAAAAAGTTATCAATTTCAACATTATAGGTCATTTTCAAAAGTCAACAAAAAGGGACTTTAAGTCAAAGACCATAACTTGAGATTGGTAAATCAAAATGACATGGGACCAAAGGCATTGGTTAAAGGACTCAAAGACCTTTCCAAAATGTCCAAGAACATGTGAAAAGCTTAAAAATTGAGCAAGTTATGCCTTGTAGAAGTTGGGAAAATTTTGTGAAATGGCAAAAGTCAACTATCTTTGAAAATCCAATTTTTGACAAAAGGGCCCCATTTTTTCCACTTGGTTCATCCTTGTCATGCCACACACGTGTCCCATGATTAGTTTCAAGACCAAATATTGATTTTTTTATTTTATTTAATTTTTGATGATTTAATTCATTTTAATTCTTTGAAAATTCAAATAAAATTTAAAAGCCAATAGAATAGTGTCATGTGAACTTGGACAATTCCTATGTATCATGAACCAACTCAAGAAATCAGGTTAGGGTTCATTTGCACACTAGGTCTAGGTTTTGGCTAAAAAGGAGGAAAAATGGTTAATGGAAGAAACCCTAAGACCAATTCTTTCCCAAGCATGAATTAAGGTCAAAGAATAAGCCAATTCTATTCCATGAGATGCATTGAGTCAAACCCTAACCATAGTGCAGCAAAAGGCTCGCTCAAAAGTGGATGGACAATTTGAAATTTTGGCCATATAATGCAAAACTGAAATCACTACTAGGGATCTTTTCAAGCCTTGATTCATATACCAATAGCTTCCTGAGACAATTCTGAACGCATTCCAATTCATAACATCAATCAAAACTCCTTGAACTGGTATCCACAACTCAAACTGTACAGCAAAATATTTGAAATCGTATTCTCCATTTTAAGCATCTTCATTGCATTTCAATAGGATATTCTTGTTCCATGTGAAGTTTCCAAACTATTCATGGTGTTTAATTTCATTTTTGCTAATCATACGCTAATCCACCATTTTCGAATCCTAGGGTTACAGCTTTCTTAAATTAGGGTCTTTTTGTAGAGGAAAAATTAAGGTTCCTGAAGACCATGGTTGAACTCAGCATTTAGAGACGAAGAAGAAGATATGCTCGCGACAAATTTATGAGCTACAGGGACCTAATCGCTATTTTCTGCTAGCCCCCCTAACACTACGTTTCAAAACCGTTGCCTTATTTGTTTGTGTTTCAGGAAAATGGAAGGGATGATGGCGTGGCACAAGCAGATTGGAAGAATTTGAATTTGCGCGCGTTTTAAAAAGCACTAACCTTTTTCTTTTATAATGTTTGTTGATTAATATATATTAAATGAATTCAAAGTGGCTCAGTGGCCAGGGACACGCGCATGTAACCTCAATGACCTGGGTTCAAGTCCCAGGTCAGAACAATTTCCATAATGTTTTTCTATCTTAATTCCCATGCAGCGTTACTATAGGGGTACACCATGCACACTCAAAAATCAATTGGCCACGCGTCTTGGAGATCTAATCCAGGGATCAGGATGAAAGCATATCATGGATGCCAGTCAACAAGCCACATGTGATCCAGAAAGTCAATGATCCACAATGCAAATGGGCCTTAATCTTCCAGGCCTGCACCTCATAATTCTGGGGTCTACCCCCCCCTGGTTTGCCTTATTATTTTCATTTTTTATTCTTTCTTCAATTTTTCCTTTTATTTCTTTTTGCTATTTATTTAATTAATTTATTTTTCTACAAAACATAAAAAACATTCAAAAAATCAGAAAAGTCAAAAATTTTAATAATTATTATTTTAAATATTTTTTTTTTGTATAAATAATAACATGTAAAATGTTTAGTTTTAATTAAGTTTTCAACTTTAATTTCTTTTAATAAAAATCAAAACCAAAAACATAGAATTAGGTTAATGACTTTTTCCTTTTAACTTTCCTTGTTTTTTGCCATAGTATTAGTGTTTTTCATAATTAAACTAGGGTTGCATTTTAGGTTAGATTTTAATTCTTTTAATAACTAAAATCCAAAAAATAGAGTTTAGGTTTAATAACTTTTTATTTTCTTTTTTTTAATAATAATATTATTTATTTATTTAATGCACATAAATTAATTTAGAATTAAATTAGGTTAAAAGTCAATATTTTCATAATAAACTTAAAAGACATTAGAACTAGGATTTTAATTTTAATTAACTTTTCTTTTTTTCTTTTAAATCTAAAAAACACAAAAATACCATTTTTCATTTAACTTTAATTTTAGATTCCTTGATTAATTTTAATTATTTGTTAAAGGGTCCAACGCCCTAATTTTGTTTAATCTCTTTATTTCGCGCATTTATTTTATATTGTTTAAATAATTCTGTATATGCCCCAAAGCCATGTAATTTAAAATTCTCGCACTTTTATTTATTCGCTTTATTTTACTTTCAGTCAAATCGGGTTCGGTTTTTTTGGCGATGTGGACCCGCGCCAGTTGTAATAGTTAGATTTATCTTCTCGCAAATATATAACTGTTAATAAATATGCATGAAAGAATGAATGCCCAAAAATAAAATCGAATCGTTAGATCACCAATGCATGACAAGACAAACAATGAACTGAAAATGACACACAATTCGCACACACCACCCCTAGGGTACGCCTCACTGTTGCCTTTCGAAAGGTGGTCGTCGAGTATAGGACGTTTTAGTAAGTCCTTATGTCCATGACATGATCCAGTTGCCTCGAAACGGTTGCCCCGGAAAATAAAGGATCAATGGCATAAGGGTAGCTTCTAAGGTGTCCTACTGTTGCTCTGGTGACCACCACGTCCCTAAAACTCGAATTGACCCGAACACCTCCTACGGTGGTGCTACCTACCTCTCAATGGTGGGATGGCACTACCTTAAAGGACATTTACACAGACTAATTCCTTAGGGTAGGTAGGTTCTCAAAGGTACTTGCTCTAATTTCAAACAAAACAAAAAACTCTTTTCACACCAACACACTTTCAAAAAACTTTCAAAACAAACTTTTCAAACACTCTGACGTACGAGTTGAATTGAAACTTTTCAAAGAATATTTTTGAAACCCACAATTGAAAAGCAAACAAACAATTTTGAAAACACATTGAGCAAGTACCTAAGAGCCCATGGATAACCATGGATAGAAAGGGTGCTAACACCTTCCCTTTCTATAACCTACCTCCCGAACCGAGAGCAATCTCTTTAAAGGAATTTTTCTGTGCTTTTGTCCTTTCCTATTGGAGAAAATAAAAGACGGTGGCGACTCTTGCTTCCGCGACATTTCGCGAACCAGCTTTAAAACAGTCAGTTCCAGATCCACCGATCACAGAACTGGCGACTCTGCTGGGGACACAATTTAAAGTGAGGTGTACCTTAGGGCTAGTTACAACTGTGTTTTCAATTGCTTTCCTTGTTTGCTTTATTATTGTGGGTTGCTTGGGAGTTCTATAGATCCTAACCCGGATCTGGGGGATACCTTCTTAGAAAGTAGCAACAAGGCTGTGAGGGAACTGTGCGGGGTATACCGACATGGTTGAAACAGTCTGCTACGTTGATGTGGCACTTTGGTGTGTACCGGTAACCCTTGAGTCAGTCAAGGAGAGTACGGGGCCTCCATGTGGTGTCATGAAACATCAACAGACCTTAGGAACCTTAATTGAACCATCTTGGCCTCTTTAGGGTAGTGAGATAACTGACTTTGGTGCAGTCCGAGGTTGGTTGATACTCGATACTACACTCAATTGAGGGTTGCTTTCCTGGAATATTTCGGTCGCCAGTTCAGTGGCTAAATCGAAACGATGAACAATGAAAGCAATCCCGTGATATTGGGAACCTTAGAACCCGGTTACTTTGATAGGACAGGTTGAACCCACCAACTTCAAGAGGGTAGTACTACCCAGACTCCATGCTGGCCTAAACTTTAAGGGCTTCTCTTGTGTGACTTGTGTGCCTTCCTACTTGAACTACTTGCATGCTTATTACCTGACATTTGTCTCTTGCAGGTTGTGTTTGTAGTCCTTAATTAGGAATCATAACAGGGTATCCTAAGTTTCTTGCAGGTTTTTGCAGTCCTTAATTAGGACTCATAACAGGGTTACTTACATTACCCCATGCATATCATGACATCATACCATTGCATACATCCTAACCCATTTCAAGGATCTCAAGGGCTTGTGATACAGGTCATATAAATCAAACATCTAGCAAGGGGCAAAGAGGATTTATTTTCCTCTAGCCAATGTTGTCAGAGGCTATGACCCACTTGATATGGTGAGCTCTGACTCCTGAAGAAGGTTCCCTAACCAAGGTTGTTTGGAAATCAAAACCAGACATGATGACTAAAGTCAGGGGCTATGACCCACTTGATATGGTGAGCCTTTGACTCTTGAAGAAGAGTTCTCAATAACATGGGTGTCCTTCAATCAAGTTCTAAATTCAAATTCTCTTGTTTACCCCGCGAGGTCCTTGAAAACATTGCATATCATACACATCATTGCATTACAGGTATCCCTTTTACAGGTCACTCACCTTTCCCGCTGTTTATTTCAGCCATGGCTTCCCAACAAGACAATCAGGACTTTCTTGCTCAAGAGACCCGGTTCGGGAAAATCCTCCTGAATCTATCCAAGGGGCAGGAGGAGCTAAGGACACTTCTCATGGAGACTTTTGCTAGGAATAGTGCTGAGGATGAAAGGCTGAAACACCTACAAGCTGAGATGGATGCTATGAAAGCCCAGATGCTGGGGCAGATGACTGCCATTCAGGGTTTAACTCAAAGACAAGATGAGCTCGGGGTTCTCGTCAACAAACTGCTTCAGGGTAACCAACTGGGGCAAACATCTAAGGGTAAAAAGCCAATCATCGTTCAACCACCTTTGAGACAAAGAGGCAAGGAGAAAGCTCCTCATATGGCTCCAGTATCACCAATTCAGCAGCAACTTCACCAACTTCAGACAGACAAACCCAGGAGGCAGTTCACCCCGCTCAATATGTCGCTGTTTCAAGCTTTACAACGCCTGTTGAGATTGAACCTGATCACATTAAGGGCTCAGCCCCAGAACCTTAACACAGCACATCCTGCTTATGATCGCAATAAAAGGTGTGCCTACCACTCTGCCTGCCCAGGACATAATGCAAACGAATGTTGGGCTTTGAAAAACAAGATCCAGGACCTGATTGATGAAGGAGCACTGGAATTCACACAAGATGGTCAGGCTGAATTTTTCTACCATCCCTCCAAGGCTCACCATTTGAAGTGACAAGCCCTGAGACTAGAAATTTTTGTTCATTCGAATGTTCAAGTTGCAATTTTCTTTTGTTCAAACATTTACTCATTGTTAAAACATTGTTATTTCATTAATGCATCGCTTATGTCTATTTTGAATCAATATATTCGTATTCACTATACGCAAATTATTCTCATATTTTTTCTGATAATCAACTCTCAATCAATAATTCTAAGCCTCTTGAGGGAGGATGACGAAAACAATACCACAATTTACAGTATGCTTTTGAACATACCCCGCTGACGAGGTACAGGCATTGTTTCAATCCCTAAACACTGGAGTTATAAGGATGATAATCCCTCGTCAACCCCTCTGAGCCAAAGAAGTAGGAGTTTTTTATTTGCGAAATTTAAAACCCTTTATCGTAACCTGGGGCAGGGTAGTTCTCTCAGTTGATCCAAGTGCATAACGAATGGCACCAAGAAGGTCCTTACAAAACGAAGAAAAACAGTGATGGTTCCGAATAATCAATAAAGAAAGGCAGTCATTATATCTCAAAATAAGAACCCAATAAGTCAAAACCTATGAAGGAGACTTACAAAACTGGGGCATCCCGCTGACTGAAATCCCAAAAAAGGAAACAGTTCAGGCAAAAAAAAAAAAGAAGAAAGGGATAACTAAATCAAAAAAAAAGAGGTCACACAAACCCCCGACAAAAAAGGAATGACTGCCTATTCAAAATAAGTTATCCATCACCAGAAAATTAGAGCAAAGATTCAAACAAGGTCTAATGTATGATCAACTGAGTTTAGGTTTGGAGAACATCACGAAGAGCGGGTGGGTACAAATAATTTGAGTCTTTATCCTTTGTTTCTTAAACCGTGAACCATGCCACGATATAACCCTTAAAAAGTCCTAGCTGAAGTATGGGTTAGTTCGAAAGCATACTGCTACGAAAGGTATCCTGACTCCTTAAGGCCTACGGTAAATACAGAGTTGACATCATGTTTTACAAACATTAATTTGTTTTATGAAAAAGAATGCATTTTCAAAATCTTCAAGACGGACATAAGCTTTGCATTTTTAACATAACCTTGTTTGCACATGACTTTTTGTTTGAACAGCAGGGAAATTTGCATGACGAATGCCTAATGAGTAGAAGTACCTCCAATCAAGGGACAGACATGACCATGGTCCTTCATCTGGGGCAATCCAGTCAAGATTCGGAGAATCTCTCAAAAGGCCAAAAAGCCTGGGGCAAATCTCTGCCTGAGTCACTTGGGGCAATCCAGCAACGAATCTTACACGATCAGACACCTTCTGACAATATGGCGACACCACCAGCCTGGGGCAAATCTCCGTCTAAGTCGCCTGGGGCATTGGACAATCAAACGAAGATTTTCTGGTGGCATGACAAAACAATTTCTAACAGGGGCAATTCCCTACATGCTGAAAGCACGGACATAGTCGAAAAATACTACGCACAATCAAAGACCCGCTAGGTTGACACACCTAGGCAAAATAAGGGCTTCCCGGCGAACCAAAAGGGTTCGGGCAAAAACAAGGGATGAATATAAAAAAAAACTGTACACCCGGCAAGTCGAAAACCTGAAAAGGCGGCTTGGGCAAAAATGGGTATCCCGGTGGACTGAAAACCCGAAAGGGCGGTCCAGGCGAAAGTTAGGGATCAAAGCGTACGACTATGTCCTGTCATCTCGTCACCTGCCTACCGGAAGAAGGTTTGTCCATCAGCAAGCTATCAGCACCTCTCAGGTCTTCCTCTCCCACCTCAGAAACGGGGGCAAGCAATCTGATTGTTCTGTCCTACAAAGTATCAAAACAGGTTAGGCTGAAGAACATAGCAGGCATCTTAAATTCCCCAGAACAGCAAGTCAGTGCATCATTCCTCAAACAAAGTTAACAAGTCTCAAGGAAATTGGGTATCCTCCAGTAAATCCCAATATTCCCCCAGCAGCATATATTCTTAATCCCCGGCAGTCTTGGTCTAAAGATTGTTCCCCGGCGGTATCCCAATATCCAAATAACCTTACCCCGGTTCCTCCAGAAATCTTACATGGATTCATCACAAGTAACTCTACCCAGGTTCCTTCTCCATTCCAGATACAGTTTTACACGAGCTCGTCAACAGACAACCCTACATAGGTTCCCTCTTTCAACTTACAAGGTTACAGTTCAAAACTCCCCAGAAGGGTCCATCCAAGTTCCCCAGGAAAGGTGGAATTCATATTCCCAAGCAGTAAGCTTATCCCCAGTATATTCTGGAAGCCTATCCTCTCGCAGAACACGAACGCGTCGTTCGGCTTGGTTTAAAGAGTTATTTCCTCAACAGGATATAACTGGGTTATCCTCAGCCAAAAGCCAAGGAAAGGTCGTCGTCAACGTAGTTCTTTCCCATCCCCAGCGAAGTCAATTCACACTTCCAATACAGCAACGGTATCCCCAACAGAGTTACTATCAACATTCAGCAAGGCATCACTCTCCCCACAGAGTATTGCTTCTCAGCATGATCGCTAGAGTAGCTTTTATCCCCGCAGAATCTTCCATTCGCCAAGTTTATTCCGCGACGGAGTCATCTTCTCCTACCGGTATCCTTGCAACTATCATCCCCAGCGGAAGGGAAATCTATTCTTCAAACATCAGCCCGGGATATGACTTCCTGGCACCCGTCAAAGAGTTTACTTTCCTAGACGAAAACATACATAAAACATCACATACAGTATTATAGCATGCATAACGCACTGCATCATACAAATCTCATTTATGTTGAGAACATCATTGCTTGATCCATATCATGCATTGCATATGACTGACTTTTACCTTTCAGGGAAGATCCAGTTAAGTTCTCAAGCTACATTTCAAGACCTAGACTGGTTCAGTCAAAGGCCTTCTCTGGTTCAGTCAGATCAACCTTAAGATCTCCCTGATGCTTATCCCATTGAAGACATTTCAAGACCTAGACTGGTTCAGTCAAAGGCCTTCTCTGGTTCAGTTAAATCATCCCAAGATTTTCCTGATGCTTATCCCTTTGAAGACATTTCAAGACCTAGACTGGTTCAGTCAAAGGCCTTCTCTGGTTCAGTTAAATCGTCCCAAGATTTTCCTGATGCTTATCCCTTTGAAGACATTTCAAGACCTAGACTGGTTCAGTCAAAGGCCTTCTCTGGTTCAGTCAGATCAACCTTAAGATCTCCCTGATGCTTATCCCATTGAAGACATTTCAAGACCTAGACCGGTTCAGTTAAATCATCCCAAGATTTTCCTGATACATATCCCAGTCAAAGGCCTTCTCTGGTTCAGTCAGATCAACCTTAAGATCTCCCTGATGCTTATCCCATTGAAGACATTTCAAGACCTAGACTGGTTCAGTCAAAGGCCTTCTCTGGTTCAGTTAAATCATCCCAAGATTTTCCTGATACTTATCCCTTTGAAGACATTTCAAGACCTAGACTGGTTCAGTCAAAGGCCTTCTCTGGTTCAGTTAAATCGTCCCAAGATTTTCCTGATGCTTATCCCTTTGAAGACATTTCAAGACCTAGACTGGTTCAGTCAAAGGCCTTCTCTGGTTCAGTCAGATCAACCTTAAGATCTCCCTGATGCTTATCCCATTGAAGACATTTCAAGACCTAGACCGGTTCAGTTAAATCATCCCAAGATTTTCCTGATACATATCCCAGTCAAAGGCCTTCTCTTGTTCAGTCAGATCAACCTTAAGATCTCCCTGATGCTTATCCCATTGAAGACATTTCAAGACCTAGACTGGTTCAGTCAAAGGCCTTCTCTGGTTCAGTTAAATCGTCCCAAGATTTTCCTGATGCTTATCCCTTTGAAGACATTTCAAGACCTAGACTGGTTCAGTCAAAGGCCTTCTCTGGTTCAGTTAAATCGTCCCAAGATTTTCCTGATGCTTATCCCTTTGAAGACATTTCAAGACCTAGACTGGTTCAGTCAAAGGCCTTCTCTGGTTCAGTTAAATCGTCCCAAGATTTTCCTGATGCTTATCCCTTTGAAGACATTTCAAGACCTAGACTGGTTCAGTCAAAGGCCTTCTCTGGTTCAGTTAAATCGTCCCAAGATTTTCCTGATGCTTATCCCTTAGAAGACATTTCAATACCTAGACCGATTCAGTTAAATCGTCCCAAGATTTTCCTGATTGCTTATCCAGTCAAAGGCCTTCTCTGGTTCTTATCCCAGTAGAAGACACCCAAGATTTTTCTCAACGAGCGTTGTTGAAGTTAAAGTCGTCCAAGGCTCTCTTATCATTCATGCTAAGGAAGTAATCATCCCTGGTTCTTTCATCGCCGTTTGATGCTCCAGACTCAGCTCTTGTAACCAGTCAGGACACATCAATACCAAGCATCTGAAAATCAGCTCCTGCAACGTGTCAGGTACTCATTTTTCTGTTTTGAAGGTATGCAGGTCCTCGCTAAGGAATCTCCTACGCGATCAACATCCAGATGGCATCTATAAGCCCATCATCCTATCCAGCGACCTCCAAATGGCATCTATAAGCCCATTCCCCCATCATTGCTAACATGTGAGCGCAAATTCCCGGGCACTCTAGTGTCCAATCATCTTTTACCTTCGGATTACGAAAGGCACGTCAGCCAATCTGCATCCTCAGGTCTAAGAAGATTGAACAGGGGCAACTGTTATACCCCAAAATTTGCCCTCCCATATTCCTCAAGAAATTGTCAAGTCAAGGTCACAAAATTCCCCAAGGGTTATGCATTCAACTGTCTCCTATACAGTCAAAACTAGGGTTTGGGTTCTGACCAAGAAAAGGAAGTTTTCAAAGGCTCAATCAAGTCTCATATGCTTACAAACATGGTCAAGCATCCTCATATCAAGTTTCAAGGCATTCAGCTCAAGATTGCTCAAAACCCTAAATTGCACTACAGTCAACTGTAGGGGCAAAATGGTCATTTGGCAGTCAAAAGTTCAAATTTTTGGTCAACATATCATTTTGAAGCCACAAACATCATTTGATCAATGCTTGATCATGATTCTCAAAATTTGGCTCAGAAATCATCAAAGATGCAAAAGTTGCTATATTTGGACAGCTGAAAAAGTCAACTGAAATTGACCAGGGCATAACTTTCACATGGATTATCAGAAAAATTCCATCCAAAGCTCATTTTGAAGAGAAAGACATTTCCTACAATTCATATTCATGTTTCAAGTCCAAGAAATGCTCTCACAAAAAGTTATCAATTTCAACATTATAGGTCATTTTCAAAAGTCAACAAAAAGGGACTTTAAGTCAAAGACCATAACTTGAGATTGGTAAATCAAAATGACATGGGACCAAAGGCATTGGTTAAAGGACTCAAAGACCTTTCCAAAATGTCCAAGAACATGTGAAAAGCTTAAAAATTGAGCAAGTTATGCCTTGTAGAAGTTGGGAAAATTTTGTGAAATGGCAAAAGTCAACTATCTTTGAAAATCCAATTTTTGACAAAAGGGCCCCATTTTTTCCACTTGGTTCATCCTTGTCATGCCACACACGTGTCCCATGATTAGTTTCAAGACCAAATATTGATTTTTTTATTTTATTTAATTTTTGATGATTTAATTCATTTTAATTCTTTGAAAATTCAAATAAAATTTAAAAGCCAATAGAATAGTGTCATGTGAACTTGGACAATTCCTATGTATCATGAACCAACTCAAGAAATCAGGTTAGGGTTCATTTGCACACTAGGTCTAGGTTTTGGCTAAAAAGGAGGAAAAATGGTTAATGGAAGAAACCCTAAGACCAATTCTTTCCCAAGCATGAATTAAGGTCAAAGAATAAGCCAATTCTATTCCATGAGATGCATTGAGTCAAACCCTAACCATAGTGCAGCAAAAGGCTCGCTCAAAAGTGGATGGACAATTTGAAATTTTGGCCATATAATGCAAAACTGAAATCACTACTAGGGATCTTTTCAAGCCTTGATTCATATACCAATAGCTTCCTGAGACAATTCTGAACGCATTCCAATTCATAACATCAATCAAAACTCCTTGAACTGGTATCCACAACTCAAACTGTACAGCAAAATATTTGAAATCGTATTCTCCATTTTAAGCATCTTCATTGCATTTCAATAGGATATTCTTGTTCCATGTGAAGTTTCCAAACTATTCATGGTGTTTAATTTCATTTTTGCTAATCATACGCTAATCCACCATTTTCGAATCCTAGGGTTACAGCTTTCTTAAATTAGGGTCTTTTTGTAGAGGAAAAATTAAGGTTCCTGAAGACCATGGTTGAACTCAGCATTTAGAGACGAAGAAGAAGATATGCTCGCGACAAATTTATGAGCTACAGGGACCTAATCGCTATTTTCTGCTAGCCCCCCTAACACTACGTTTCAAAACCGTTGCCTTATTTGTTTGTGTTTCAGGAAAATGGAAGGGATGATGGCGTGGCACAAGCAGATTGGAAGAATTTGAATTTGCGCGCGTTTTAAAAAGCACTAACCTTTTTCTTTTATAATGTTTGTTGATTAATATATATTAAATGAATTCAAAGTGGCTCAGTGGCCAGGGACACGCGCATGTAACCTCAATGACCTGGGTTCAAGTCCCAGGTCAGAACAATTTCCATAATGTTTTTCTATCTTAATTCCCATGCAGCGTTACTATAGGGGTACACCATGCACACTCAAAAATCAATTGGCCACGCGTCTTGGAGATCTAATCCAGGGATCAGGATGAAAGCATATCATGGATGCCAGTCAACAAGCCACATGTGATCCAGAAAGTCAATGATCCACAATGCAAATGGGCCTTAATCTTCCAGGCCTGCACCTCATAATTCTGGGGTCTACCCCCCCCTGGTTTGCCTTATTATTTTCATTTTTTATTCTTTCTTCAATTTTTCCTTTTATTTCTTTTTGCTATTTATTTAATTAATTTATTTTTCTACAAAACATAAAAAACATTCAAAAAATCAGAAAAGTCAAAAATTTTAATAATTATTATTTTAAATATTTTTTTTTTTGTATAAATAATAACATGTAAAATGTTTAGTTTTAATTAAGTTTTCAACTTTAATTTCTTTTAATAAAAATCAAAACCAAAAACATAGAATTAGGTTAATGACTTTTTCCTTTTAACTTTCCTTGTTTTTTGCCATAGTATTAGTGTTTTTCATAATTAAACTAGGGTTGCATTTTAGGTTAGATTTTAATTCTTTTAATAACTAAAATCCAAATAATAGAGTTTAGGTTTAATAACTTTTTATTTTCTTTTTTTTAATAATAATATTATTTATTTATTTAATGCACATAAATTAATTTAGAATTAAATTAGGTTAAAAGTCAATATTTTCATAATAAACTTAAAAGACATTAGAACTAGGATTTTAATTTTAATTAACTTTTCTTTTTTTCTTTTAAATCTAAAAAACACAAAAATACCATTTTTCATTTAACTTTAATTTTAGATTCCTTGATTAATTTTAATTATTTGTTAAAGGGTCCAACGCCCTAATTTTGTTTAATCTCTTTATTTCGCGCATTTATTTTATATTGTTTAAATAATTCTGTATATGCCCCAAAGCCATGTAATTTAAAATTCTCGCACTTTTATTTATTCGCTTTATTTTACTTTCAGTCAAACCGGGTTCGGTTTTTTTGGCGATGTGGACCCGCGCCAGTTGTAATAGTTAGATTTATCTTCTCGCAAATATATAACTGTTAATAAATATGCATGAAAGAATGAATGCCCAAAAATAAAATCGAATCGTTAGATCACCAATGCATGACAAGACAAACAATGAACTGAAAATGACACACAATTCGCACACACCACCCCTAGGGTACGCCTCACTGTTGCCTTTCGAAAGGTGGTCGTCGAGTATAGGACGTTTTAGTAAGTCCTTATGTCCATGACATGATCCAGTTGCCTCGAAACGGTTGCCCCGGAAAATAAAGGATCAATGGCATAAGGGTAGCTTCTAAGGTGTCCTACTGTTGCTCTGGTGACCACCACGTCCCTAAAACTCGAATTGACCCGAACACCTCCTACGGTGGTGCTACCTACCTCTCAATGGTGGGATGGCACTACCTTAAAGGACATTTACACAGACTAATTCCTTAGGGTAGGTAGGTTCTCAAAGGTACTTGCTCTAATTTCAAACAAAACAAAAAACTCTTTTCACACCAACACACTTTCAAAAAACTTTCAAAACAAACTTTTCAAACACTCTGACGTACGAGTTGAATTGAAACTTTTCAAAGAATATTTTTGAAACCCACAATTGAAAAGCAAACAAACAATTTTGAAAACACATTGAGCAAGTACCTAAGAGCCCATGGATAACCATGGATAGAAAGGGTGCTAACACCTTCCCTTTCTATAACCTACCTCCCGAACCGAGAGCAATCTCTTTAAAGGAATTTTTCTGTGCTTTTGTCCTTTCCTATTGGAGAAAATAAAAGATGGTGGCGACTCTTGCTTCCGCGACATTTCGCGAACCAGCTTTAAAACAGTCAGTTCCAGATCCACCGATCACACATAACATCCAGGAAATGTCTTACGTACAACGACTTCCAATATGGAAGTTCAAAGAAAATTGACTTCTTCTTCCACCCACCCTTGACAATTGAATGTGCAAAAGGCTTGCCAAACTGAGTGCTCACATCTTTCCGCAAGCAATACCATTAGGTGAAGCCTCTAGCTTCTTGAGAATCACTGGCTCAGCTCTCACACAGTCTAAAAAGACAAAGCAAACATCATAAAAAAACATAACCTCATGGATTTTCATAAATGGAAGAAGTATCATGCTTCTCAAACTGCAAATCAAATATATAAAACACCCAAAATAAATCAGAATCACATAACATCAATTTTAGGAAATTCTTTTTCCCTAAAACGCGCACAGATCTTTCTTCTTATAGACACACCAATACATCATCATTTTTATCACTATTAACTTTTTTTCAAGTCTTGTCTCTTTTCAAAGTCGAAATTGAGTATTTCTCAATACATCCGGTAACATGAACTTGAGTAATTCTCAATACACCCCGTTGTCAATTGCAGATAGCATATATTTAAAATTCACAATAGTGCTGTAGCACCACTATAGTTGCTATTTGGCAACAGCATTTTGTACTAAACAACTTATGGCAGAACATTGGGGTTAGACCAAATTCTTCTACGGTGTAACGCCGTTATAGTTACACTTACACATAATACAAAAGTCTAATATTCATAGCTCAATTTTCATTTCAAAGATAAAATAAGTTTTAGTGCATGTTTGGATTTGTGACAGTTTACTTGGTGAATGTGTCCCAATCCAATGACAAAGTTTACTAAGTTATAGTTTACCTTATGATAACAAGTGAGCCTCTAGTCTTTATATATAGCTACTTCTACCATTTCTCTTTCTCAATTAATTGCTTTCTTTGATATATCACTAGTCACTACCATCTTGCTGGCTACCTCTCATTTTCCTTATACTTTATCTCTATATAATAATATATAACATCTCTAATGGAAACCAAAGATGATTATACCCAAGATGGCACTGTTGATTTCCGTGGCAAACCTGCTGTTCCATCCAAAACTGGCAAATGGAAAGCTTGCGCTTTTCTCGTTGGTAAGACCATACAAACATTGTCAAACTATTTGTCCTAGTGCAAGGGAAGTGTGGACATCTCGGAATATGCTAATGATGTCAACAAGAACAATAACATTAGAAGCTAAGCCATTATTCAAACTACAAGACTATGCTAACGGTGTCAACAAGAACAATGACATTAGAAGCTAAGCTATTATTCAAACAACAAGGTCATATGTAAAACTACATTAGTCTACACTATAGTCATGTCGATGATACAAAGATGTGAGTAGATTCAATTCAAATAGCAAAATATAAATGAAGTAGAAAATAAGTGTTTTGAAGTGGCATAAATGATAACCATAAAGCTAAAAATCAATACCTATTTGCCAGTATAGCTTCGGAGAGGTAAATAAATTCCGTTGCAACTCGCCCTTAAACAGAACTAACTAAGTGCATATCCTGCAAAAAAAAAAGCCAAAAGTACATGGAATATGAACATCAGGGCTAAGAAACGCATCACAAAAATCAGTGTCATCACTAGAATCTATTACGCAACATGAAAAAGATATGAACTAATAATATTCATGAATTTACACATTAATATCATCTTCCAATCAATACCAGAGCTCATTCATAAACAATAATTGAACAATAGTATAAACAAAGGCCGACCCAAATTTGCATGCTACCACTATTGCACTCATCATCATAATTCACACAAACACACCCATGTTTTTCGTTCAAACATCTCTCTATTGGATCTGGAAAAAAACATACACTGTAATACCTCATGATGGAAGACAATGAGCAAAGCAAAGATGGAAGACGATGAGCAGTGCCGTTGAGAAGAAGACGATGAGAACAAGCAAAGATTGAAACGGTTGAGAACGGAGACGATGAGAACAAGCAAAGATTTTGGGCGTTTTCTGAGAATGAAAGATTTTGGGCGTTTTCAGCAGAACTTAGGGATTTGGAAACGATCAAGAACGCGTTTAGTATAATTTTGTTTTAAAAAATTTTAATTGTAAAGAGGGTATGACAGCGCTTTTGAAAAGCGCTTTCGTAACTAAGGCTATACCAGCGCTTTTGAGGATAAAAGCGCTCTTGTACCCCACCCCCTATATCAGCGCTTTTGAAAGCGCTTTCATAAGCCCCCTATAAGAGCGCTTTCAGAAAGCGCTTTCATACCCCCCCCCCTATAAGAGCGCTTTTCAAAAGCGCCTTCGTACCCCAGCCTCTAAGAGCGCTTTCTGAAAGCGCTTTTGTAACCCCCCCCTTTAAGAGCGCTTTTTTAGCGTGTTTTTTTATTTTGTTTTTAGTGCAACCTATACCAGCGCTTTTACAAAAAGCGCTTTAGTAGGGGTGCTGCTAAAAGACAAATTTGGTGTAGTGAATTCATACGCGCCTAACTATTTTTATGTTAATTTGCTTATTATTTTATTTGTTTATACACAATGCTTTGTAGCACACAGGCTCACACACATATGACTGTGTAATTGGAAATGTTTAATATCATAATTCTGTTTTGCAGCGTTACTGTACTCTCGAGTTCGATGGTGCATCCAGTGGAAATCCTGGAAAATCTGGTGCAGGAGCTGTACTGCGTTCTGGGAATGAGGTGTACACTCTATGTATCTATTCATATTTGTAACTATATACTATAAACTAGATATCAAATGTCGCTAAATCTTGGATTTCTTTAAAGGTCCATCGCTTCAGTCGAGGACTGGGCACTCAAACAAATAATTCTGCTGAGTATCAAGGTTTAATTTTGGGATTGAAAGAAGCCAATAATAAAGGGTATGATCATGTTGAAATCCGAGGTGATTCCAAGCTTGTCTGCGAGCAGGTTAGTTTAGTTCTTTTAATTGTTCACGAAATATCTTCCTTTTTATAAGGAATTTACCATGACATTTTATTGCTATATAAAAATTTACCATGACATTTTATTGCTTTTGCAACAGTTTGCAGGTAAATGGAAAGTCAATAACCCGAATTTAAGAGACCTGCGTAATGAGACTTTGGACTTGAAGGATAATTTCAAGTCAGTCACTGTTGAACATGTTCCTAGGGTATTATCCTCTGCTCTATTTTGTTTATTGACATAATGAAATAATGTTTCTCAAATTGCCATCTTTCTTAATTGGATTTTGATCTATGGCACCACTGTCATTAGTCCTGTATATTTTCCCTTATTTTATGGTAATTTTAACAAATACCTTTCCTTTTTTTTTTAATGTTTTAAGGCTTCTAATAGAGAAGCTGATGCTCAAGCAAGTTGGGGTAAAAATCTTGAAGGTTAGACTTCAAATCTTTTCTGAGTTCTTAATTATTTGGTTTCCCAATTACTCTTGTGGCATCTTGGTATATCTTGTATTTAATATATCTTTTGGAATTTTAAGAAAAATGAGTTACCAATAAATTGAATCCTAAGCTGATTTGAAATTGAAAATATGAAAACTAATGAATAGAATCATTTACTTTCAATTTGTATTTGGAAGGACCATAAATTCTAATGGATCTTATATTTTTGCAGCTGGCCAAGTTCAAGAAGACTATTACTACTACTGATCATCTGTGACAGCATGCCACTATCAAAAACTATTGGCAACTATGTTACTTTTTTGTTTACTGCATTCTGTTTGCAATTTGAACATTTGCTTTAGTGCTGCGGGCTTAAATGCTACTTTTAATGTTTATGTTTGGATGTTATGTGAATGTTTTTGAATTTACTATTTTCTGCCTTCATTTGTTTGTTTAGATTTTTTAATCTTATGTGATAGACACTTATTTTGTTGTTTGATGTAATGAGACCCCAAAAGTAACATTTACAAATTTTTCACTGTTCAAACATATTCATCCTACTTTGAATCTTTGATTAAGACGTAAGTAACATTTACAAAGATTTCACTGTTCAAAAATATTCATCCCACTTTGAATCTTTGGTTAAGACGTAAGTAACATTTACAAATTTTTCACTGTTCAAACATATCCATCCCACTTTGAATCTTTGGTTAAGACGTTTGTTTGTACTTTTTTGAACATTCTCTTTACACAAGATGGGATATTAAAACACTTTACTGAGTTTATTTAGAAAATTCATATTTATCAAGCACTTGATTTTTTAAAAAAAACTTATATAACTCTTCCAAATTTCGAACTTTCAATCTAGTTGTCCATGGCGATGGAGGTATGAAGAGTTTCAAATGACTATGTATTGTATAATGTTGCCCTCTATAATTGATTTGTATAAAGTTGCCCTTTATAAATGACTATGTTTTGTATCTATGTAAAGTACAATTTTTAACCATTATAACCTCTCATATATCAATATATTATACTTTATCTCTATTTAGAATTTTGTGCAAACTTTTTTTTTTGTGTTGCCCACTACTTTTACCTATCCAAACCAATTCAAATAAAAAACCGAAAACCGATCCAAAAAATCGAAAACCATAAAAAACCGAAAGTTATTGGTTGTGTTTGAATGTTATTTTATGAAAATCGATCGGTTCAGATTGGATTTCGGATGAATTTTTCAAAACTGATCCAAACCAAACTGAACCGCATAAATATATTTTGATATTTATTTACTTTTTATTAGTATGACATGATATGTGAATTTATTATTAGATGATAATAATTTTTTAATAATATTTATTAGTTTGGTATGATCTATTTATTTTTATTATTTCAAGCATAATCAATCACTCTCATTTTGTAATATTAACTTTTAATATACTATATGTTATATATTATATCAAATCTATGATTTATTAGTAGTTTTATAATATTAATAAAAATAGAATGTGTAATTTGGATATTCAAAAACCGATCCAAATTAAACTGCATAAAATTAGATCGGATCAGATTGGATTTTTTTAAATATATCATCCAAAATCGAACCGAACCTTAAGTGAATTAATCTTTGGATCGGATGAGTTTTTACTTTAAAACTGATTCAAACCGAACCGCGAACACCCCTAGTATTTCATATGATTAATGTTTCATCTTCTTAAAATATTCACTTTATATTGGTGAAACATTAAAAATTTAGATTCAAGATAAACCTACAACTTTTCAAGAATCCAAATGCAATTTATATGATGAGGTTAGACTTCTTTTAATTAATTATTTCGCACCATGTTGGTTTAATCCAATATTATAGGTATCTATACCACATTTACTTATTCTCTTTACAATTTAACAATAACACAATAGCTAGCACGTTTGCTAAGTGTTATTGCACCCTAAAATTTACCTTCTTATCTTTTGATCTAATTGGCTTATATTTCTTTAATATACATTTATTCATTGGGATGAGATTAAGGTGTTCTTGTCTTCATGGTTCTCTTCAAGCCCTAGAAGAGAAAATTTTGACAATCAATGAAAGGAGGATCAAATATCCTCGTTTTATTGAAGATTTGTTTTTAAAATATGAGATTTTGAATGGTTTAGTTCTCATCAGACTAAGGAGGGTACTTTAGGAACATTGATTATATAACATAATTTATTTTGTTTCATAAAAAGCATCTTGGAGACTTTTTAGGAAATTTTATATTTGTGTTCCTATTTTTGTAGAGAAGATTTTACAGAAGATTTATAGCTTGAATATTTGATTTGCGTGAAGAGTCCAAACTCATGCTAAGAGTCTTTTTATAAGGACTTTCTAAACCAAAAACACTTGGAGAAGATGTGTGCATGAGATAAGGGTTTAGGGTTTTAGTTTGTTCTTTGTTCATTGTGATCCACTTCTTATCACTTTAATATTAGAGTTGAATTGAGTTTTAGTTGTTATTTGTCAATCACTCATAAGCTTTTAAGCAAGAGTGGATTGTAGGTCAAGTTACCTTTGTTCTTCATCCAAAAGCTTTTAAACAGAGTTGATTGTTTGTCTTTGAAGAAGTGCTCTTCTACTTTAGTTATCATTGTTAGTTTGTCACTGGTTTGTGACTAAAGGGAAGTGAGAGAGATCTCATATCTAGGAGGGTCTTAGATAGAAATAACACGAGTAGTGATTAGGTGATAAGTTTGTAAAACAAGGGTTGTTTAAAACTTCAAACTAATACTATTTTAATGTGTTTCCTTCCTGACTTGGATGCCTCCAGAGTAGGTGACGTTGCACCAAATTGGTTTAACAATTGATTTATGTTCTTTACTTTTTGCAACTTATTTTACTTGTATAATTGTTTTAGTTGTTGTGATTGATCTGATAGCAGTGTTGTGATATCTAGTTCGACATCTGATATATGTGTGCCAAAATTTTAGTTGGATTCTCGAATAGCTACGATAATGTTACCAAATTGAGAGGTCAACATACGCATTACCTTCTTAACTATCATCTTATCCGTTAGGGTTTCACCATAACCCTTCATGAGATGGACAAGGTTAAGCATCTTCGACACACGGGTAGAATGGATTTTCTTATATTATAGATAATTAGTATGATACCCGTGAATTTGTACGGGTACCGGTCTGACACTCTCATTGAACTAAGCAGTTCATTTAGAAAGAAAAAATAATCAAATTTTATGATATTATCTATAATAAAAAATAATTTAAATAAAAGAATAATTTAATTTGTAAAATTCTATTTTGCATTGTTAGTTTGTGCAATGAGTATAAATCAATAAAATAGAATAGTTTTAATTAAATAGATAATGTAAAATTTAAATAGTAACAAAAACATATCATTCTTATTTATATCATTTATACTGTTTCACTTGAGTATAAAGTGCAAACACATATAATTTTTAATCAAAATATTTTGGTAAGATATATTTAATTTGCAAACTAAATACTTATTATTTAGTATGTTAGATATTTTTTCATTAATATTAGTTTCTCAGCAAGTCTCTAGATTTTCTGGTGCAGACGAACTTTTCTTTTTAGTGGGATATCTGTGCGTTCACACGGGTACCGGTATGGTGTGCGCATTTGTTTCCAAAATATAATAAAAGTAAAATCAATTTTTTTTAAAAGAGATAATAAATCAGTGTCTATAATTCTTTCGATATATAAAAATATTTGAATCAATAACATATATGTTATTTATATATAAATATTATTTTTGTTTTGGAATTATTGTACAAAATATTTAAACCAATAATAAAGTTGTTCTATTATTATTCAATATTTTGATCAGTAACTTTATGTTTCCGTTAATATTCAATAGTTTGATCAATAACTTCATGTTTCCGTTATTATACAATATTTTGATAAGTAATTTCATATTTCCGTTAATATTCAATAGTTTGATCAATAAGTCTATGTTCCCGATAATATTTAATATTTTGATAAGTAACTTTATGTTTTCGTTAATATTCAATATTATGACCAGTAACTTCATGTTCACGTTAATATTCAATATTTTGATTACTAACTTCATGTTACCGTTAATATTCAATAGTTTGATAAATAACGTCATATTCTCGTTAATATTCAATATTTCAATCAGTAAATTCACGTTTCCGTTATTATTCAATATTTTGATCAGTAACTTCATGTTCCCGTTAATATTCAATATTTTGATCAATAACGTCATGTTCTCGTTAATATTCAATATTTTAATTAGTAAATTCATGTTTATGTTATTATTCAATATTTTTATCAGTAACTTCATATTCCCGTTAATATTTAATATTTTGATGAGTAATTAAATATTCCTTTTATTATTCAATATTTTAATCAGTAATTTCATGTTTCCGTTAATATTCAATAGTTTGATCAATAACTCCATGTTTCCGTTAATATTTAATATATTCATAAGTAACTTTATGTTTTCGTTAATATTCAATATTTTGATCAGTAGCTTGATGTTCCTGTTAATATTTAATAGTTTTCTAATTAAATTCACGTTCCTGTTAATATTCACTATTTTGATTAGCAACTTTATGTTCTTGTGAATATTCAATTTTTTATCAGTAACTTCATGTTTCCTTTAACATTCAATATTTTGATCATATTATTAAAAGAAAGAGATATTGTTAAATTAAAAATAAATTAATTATATCAAAATTGTTTTAGTGGTATGATACGCACGCTTTTGTTTTCAAAATATAATAGAATAATAAATAAATAAAGACAAAATTGCCTAATCAAAATATAAGAAAAATAATTTTACCAAAATAGTTTATTTTTTTAAAAGAAAGACATTAATAATAAATAATTTAATTATTCATATATTATCTATTGTATTTTGAATTAAAAATAATTTTAAAATAAAATAATAGATACATAAATAATTAAAAAAATAATACTTTTTTTTTCGTGTTTCGGTTCATATATTATTTTAAATATATTTACTTTTATTTTCTGTAATTGTATAAAAAATGTAATAACCTGTGCGTTCACACCAATTTTGGCCTGGTTACCCGTGCGTTCACACGGTATTTCTGTGTAACTCGTGCGTTCACACAGATTTTGACCTGACTACCTATGCGCTCACACGTTACTGATGTGTCACCCGTACGTGACACGTGTTGGAGCACAAGGAAGATAAAAGGCAAAAAGAATATTTACTGATAGCTTCAAAATAATGATTTACAACGAATTACAATAACCTACTCCACTAGGCTATTTATACACATAAATTAAATCTAAAATATATCTTCTACAAAGATATAAGAAGATCTAAGATTTATATCTTCTAACAAAGATATAAACAATCTAAAAGATATTCCTAAATATAAATTAATATCTAATTAATTATCAAATCTAAATTAATTCTAACACCATCCCTTAATTTATATTTACCCAAAACTGGCAACACCAATTCCATCCCTTAATTCAAGAAATTGATCAGTTTTGATAGCCTTTGTGAGAACATTTACCAGCTGCTTCTGAGTGCTACAGTGCACAACCTCTATTATTCCATTCTGTTTGAAGGTTGTAGCATCCACATCCTCTCCATCAGAATTAGAATCCAACTTCTGATTCATATCAGTAGGTGTGACAACAACCTTGCAATTTTATAGCTCAAATCTCTTCAGAAGCTCTAGTTCATACTTCATCTGATGTAAAATGATTCCTTTCTCAGAGTATACAAATTTCGTCCCTAGAAAGAAACTCATTTTTCCAAGATCTGTCATCTCAAACGCATTCATCAGAACTTTCTTGAACTCAACTATCTCTTGTTCAAAACTTCATGTGAGTAATATGTCATCAACATACAAACAGACTAGAATCATATTACCTTCTGAAGTATGATGAACATAAACACCATACTCCATCTCACACTTCTGAAATCCTTGTTCCTTGAAAAACGAATCAATATTCAAGTTCCAAGCTCTGGGCGCTTGCTTCAATCCATACAATGTTTTGTGTAATTTGAACACCATTCCTTCCTGATTCTTTTTCTCAAATCCAGTAGGTTGTGAAACGTACACCTCTTCTTGTAATGGACCATTCAGAAATGCAGATTTTACATCTAAATGCATCAGAGGCCAATTCATGTTAGCAGTCATTGCAATCACTAGTCTGATTGTTTCATGTCTCGCTACAGGTGCAAACACTTCAAAGTAATCCAGCCCAGGCTTCTGTAGGAAGCCTCTTGCTACTAATCTCGCTTTGTGTTTGCCAATTGATCTATCTGGCTTTAGCTTTTGCTTGAAAACCCATCTGACGCCGATGGCTTTCTTTCCTATTGGAAGTTCTATCAACTTCCAAGTCTTGTTTCTCTCTATAGCATCAAGTTCTTCTTTCATGTCATGTAACCAAACTTGCTGCTTAAGAGTCTCTTCCGTACTCACGGGTTCAGAGTCTACTAACATTGCACACTGAATAACTTCTCCTTCAGAGTCTACTTCAGTGTCTTGCAATATGTCAAACTCTGTAAATCTTCTTGGGATGCTTCTGACTCTTTGTTGCCTCTGAACTGGACCTTCAGAACCTTGGACACCAGAACTTTCCCCTTCAGAAGCACTTGCTTCAGCAATTGGACTTTCTCCAAAACATTCCCCTTCAGAAGCACTTGCTTCAGAAATTGGACTTTCTCCAGAACCTTGTCTGTCTTCAGAGTCTGGATCACTATCCGAGTCAGAGTCAGAATCATCTCCTCCTTCTGTATCTTCTTCAGAGTCAGAGACTTTACTAGCTTCAGAAACATGTATTTCTGACCTTTCTTCAGAAGTTCTGTCATCAGAGTCATGACGAGATTTTTCCCAATTCCAAACTTCTGATTCCTCTACAATAACGTCTCTGCTGAACTCAACTTTGTTAGTTTCTAGACAATAAAGTTTGTATGAACCTGTACTGTGATACCCCACCAGCAATATCACTTTACTTCTACCATACAGCTTCTGTTCTGGCTTCTGGGACATGTTTGAAACATACAGAACCAAATACCTTCAGATGATTAACACTTTGCTTATCTCTAGTTCACTTCTGAATAGGAACTATTTCCTTTAATTTCTTTGTTGGACATCTGTTGAGCACATAACATGCAGTTGCAACAGCTTCTCCCCACAGAGTATGAGGAAGCTTCTTCTCTTTCAGCATGCTTCTCACCATATCTAGCAAAGTACGATTTCTTCTTTCAGCAAGACCATTATGTTGTGGAGTATATGGAGCAGTAACCTCATGCTCAATTCCATTCTCCTCACAGAAGCTTCTGAATTCTGTGGAGTTATACTCACCACCACCATCAGCTCTAAGAGTTTTCAGAGTCTGGCCACTCTGATTCTCAGCCTTCATTCTGAACCTTTTGAATTCAGCAAACACCTCGTGTTTGAACTTTATGAGAGATACCCATGTCATTCTGGTGAACTCATCAACGAATGACACAAATTATTTATTCCCTCCAATCAATGCTACTGGAAACGGACTGCACACATCAGAATGTACTACTCCCAAGGCATGTTTTGCTCTTGGATCTACTTCTGATGCAAAGGGTAATCTTGGTTGCTTCCCTTCCATGCACACCTTGCATGACTTTTCAGGCTTCTTGATTGTAGGAATTCCATGTACCAGATTCTTTGATTTCAGATGCCCTAAACTTCTGAAATTCAGATGACCAAATCTTTTGTGCCACAACTCACTCTCCTTAACAACACTTGTTGCACTAAGACATTTAGAGTCTGCAATTCTAACATTCACCTTGAATATTATGTTCCTTCCCTGTTCTGACTCCATAATCAGCTTCTGATTACAGTCGTACAACTTCAGAAGATTGTCCTTTATGATAACTGAAAAAACTTTCTCAACCAGTTGTCTCACACTCATTAGATTGCTTTTCATGCCATGTACATACCAAACATTCTAGATCACATCTGCTTTCCCATTGTTTAGAATGATTCTGACATTTCCCATACCTTCTGCATTGAGGTATTTGTCATCAGCACATCTGATCTTTGTACTCTTCCCAGAGTCAAAGTCAACCAACCACTTCTTATTTCCAGTAAGATGGTTTGAACACCCTGTGTCCATATACCACCATTCTGATGAATTCAGATCATCGGGTTCATAAGCCAACAATAGCCCAGGTTCATCATCAGAGTCTCCTCTGGCTATATTTACTTCTTCTGACTTTCTTTTCTTTGTTTGACCAGCAATCTTTGGCATAGTGACCAAAGTTCCTGCAACAGTAACACTGAACATTCTTCTTGTCAGACTTCTCCTTTCCCCTCTGGACATTCTTCTGCCTATCAGAGTTTGAAGCTTCTGACTTTTGACCACCATTAGTTCTCTTTCTGGCTTCTGACCAAGTCTGCTTTTGATGCTTCTTACCAGAAGTTACTTTCAGAGCATGCTGCTCTACTTCCCTCTCAGAAGTTCTTGCAGTCATACGCAACTCATGCGCCTCTAGACTACTTTGCAGCTCTTCAACTCTCATGGTGCTCAGATCTTTAGAATGTTCAATTACTACAACAATGTAATCAAATTGAGAAGTTAAAGATCTCAAGATTTTCTCAATAATTACTTGTTCAGACAGAGTTTCTCCACAAGCTTTCATCTCATTAGTGATCAGAATCACTCTAGAGATGTATTCAGAAACATTCTCGTTGTCCTTCATGTTGAGATTCTCATATTGCTTTCTGAGAGACTGAAGCTTCACCTTCTTCACTGATGCGTCACCACCGTAACATCTGACCAATGTGTCCCGTGCAGCCTTTGCTGTTTCAGAATCAATAATCTTCTCAAACACATTCGCATCCACACATTGATGGATGTAGAACAACGCCTTCTGATCTCTCTTCCTCAGCGCCTTTTGTGTTATCTTCTGGTCTTCTGTTGCATCTGCTTCTAATAGATTATAGCCATCAATAATAAGTTCTAACACATCTTGAGAACCAAATAACACGCTGTTGGCTGAAGATTTTGATAATAATATTAGAAGCCAAATGAATTAAACGTTTCGATTGAAATGAAGTAAAGCGTCATGTTTCGAAGTAGCAGAAGCAGTGTTTCGAATAAGCATGTCAAAACTGGAGCTTCGAGTGGCAATTATGGGAACATATCTAAAGAAGTCTCGAAATAACAACAAGGCTGTGTCCGGGAAGTGCGTTCGAAACGGAGAAATACCAAAGCATTTGAAATTCAAATGGAAGCGGGACATTCGAAGTTTGAAATTTATGTGCTGGAGCATTTGGAGACACGTGGAAAGGAGAAAGAGGCATTGTTCTGCATGTTCTGAACGTGGCATAATCCTATAGCAAGACCGTTATGGTCGAATTAGTATAAATAGAAGTCTTAGTATTAGGATTTCGTGTGTCATATCTATTGTACTAAATCCTCAGTAACATTCAAACTACCACATGGCAAGGGAAACGAATGCAAGAGCAATGTACGTATGATAGCACCATATATTTCTGATTTAATGAAAACCTTTTACCATTTCCAGCACTTTCCTTTATCTTTCTGTCAAATAACATTTACAAGTTTTCTCATTTACAGTCTTTTCACTTCGAAATCTCTTCATTAAAGTTTTACATTTCAATTCCTTTCTTCATATTTCAAGCACTTTACATTTCAGAAAACTGTCATATTTTCCATGCCTTTACCTTCAAACTTTATCCTCCGAACGCATATTTTTACTTAAAGTCATTTACAGATTTCTTGCATTAAACGCTTTATTCATACTTTAAACCTTTTACGTTCCAGAAATCCTTTACATTAACTGTTTTTATAGTTTGAAACCATTTACTTGCCTTTTATGCAATTTTACGTGTCTTTACAATTAACATTTATTCATGCAACTTAGTTTCGTACACGCACATTTTAATTACATCTTTAGACCTTTTGAGAGAGAAATCGAAATAAGCCAAACACCTATACAACACTCAAATATCAACCATGAATATCTGTTCGATCATGAGAGTACCCCTAATGTCCAAGGAATCCTAGGATCAATCTAGTCGATCCTGTGAGTTACCAGAGGAATTGAATAACAGTCAGAAAGATTATTCGATAGTTTGGAAGACTAGCGGTTGTTTACCAGAAATCACTGGAAACAAATTGGCACACCCGGTGGGACCAATAATTGAATAACAGTCAGAAAGATTATTCGATAGTTTGGAAGACTAGCGGTTATTTACCAGAAATCACTGGAAACAAATTGGCACACCCGGTGGGACCAATAATTGGATATTAGAAATAAAGATTGTTGAGACATAACCATTAGAAAAACGTTGGAACCTAAGAAGTTTGTTGTTTTATGAACCTAAGAAGTGGTAAAATAACCAACAGCAGCCAACCCTTATCCAGAAGAAAACGTTTGGACAAAATGTCTAATTCTGACAATCAACAAGGGGAACAAAATGCCCCACATACAACAGGCACTAATGTGTCCACTTCGATCGGAACATCTAATGTGATCCCTTCGAATGCACAGTCTGTTGCATCTTCAACCAGTAATATAGCCACCAATGGAGTAAGTGGCATATTAACTAATAGTTCGATCTTAGGAAATACTGGAACCATTGGTTACCCTGGGGAATTCGTTCCATCATCAGGGACACAATCCCATTTCGCCACTCCATTAACTAGACCACCCGGTTTCGATGGAAATAGAACCAGAAATTCCTCTTATGGAATGCCAACATCTTTTATGGCAGGTTTACACAATTCCACATCGAATTCATCCCCACAACTAGGGTCTGGGTCTGGGGCGAATCAGTTTATGACAAATAACCAAGGGTCAGTGGGTTATAGCATAATGCCTATCTTAACCACAGAAAACCAGTTGGCTTTTAGGCAATTGATGGATGACAGTAACCATAATATGATAGGGGTGTTAGCACAAACCATGCAGGAGATATTTGCCCCAATAGTGCAAAATGTGACTGTGACAAACAGGGAAAACGCTGACAACATGAGTCGAATAGCAGATTTCTTTGCTCCCCCAGAAAGGCGTAGGCAGAATCAGGCGGGATTTCGAGCAAACATGCCTGTTATAGAACAAATTGCTAACGACCCAATTTATAGACCATCCAGAGAAGAAGTTAACTTAGGGGCCAGGGCACCAAGGTTAGAAGCCCCAATAATCCCAGGCCCACAAAGAGAAATTATGGAACCAGGGGCAAGGGTCGAAAGGCTAGAAGCCCCAGAGTTTCGAGAAGAATAACCTAGGGGAGTTGTCTTGGTTGGTCGAAATCAAGATGCCGATGCCGTCGTTCATAGAATTCGAAACGATAACATTTTGGCAGAAAACAATCTAACCACCATGATAGAGAGAGTCATGGCCCAGAATGGCCTCAACACAGGAATGAGAAGGCCAAATTATGCTTCTCCTATATTGGATTGCATAATGCATACTGATTTACCAAGAGGATATAAAGTCCCTAAATTTACAAAGTTCGCTGGGGATACCAATGAGTCAACAGTCGAACACATAGCGAGATATCTAACCGAAGCAGGAGATATAGCCAATAATGAAGATCTCAGGATCAAATACTTCCCAAGTTCCTTGACTAAAAACGCCTTCACATGGTTTACCACTTTGCCTCCTGGGTCTATTGATACTTGGGCTCTCTTGGAGAGATTATTCCATGAACAATTTTACATGGGACAGTCGAAAATAAGCTTGAAGGAATTGGCCAGTGTTAAGAGAAAGTTCACTGAACCCATAGATGATTATCTGAATAGATTTAGGCTTTTGAAATCCAGATGTTACACAGTAGTGCCTGAACATGAGTTAGTCGAAATGGCCGCTGGTGGCTTGGATTATTCTATTCGAAAGAAACTAGACACTCAATATTTGAGGGATATGGCTCAGTTAGCCGATAGGGTTCGACAGGTCGAAAGGCTAAAGGCCGAAAAAGCCAGAGTCTTTAAGAATAGCAAGAAAGAAAGGATTTCCTATGTTGGGACTGAGGAAGCAGAAGAATATCCTGAATTTGAATTCGAAGAGGTCGAAATCGACCTCGCTGAATTAAAACAGGCTCCGCCTTATTCCTGCAAATTATTGGTTCCCACAAAAGGGAAAGAGATTGTTGAAAATGAGAAAAGTGACAAATTCCCAAAGAAGGTTTATACCTTCGACGTCACTAAATGTGACGAGATTTTTGACTTACTTGTCAAAGATGGCCAACTAATTGTGCCATCAAATGTCAAAATACCTCCTTTGGATCAGAGAAAGAAGAGAGGATTTTGCAAATATCATAGTTTCCTAGGCCACAAAACCTCACAATGTTTTCTTTTCAGGGACCTAATTCAAAACGCGATCAAAGATGGCAGACTAAAGTTTGCTGATAAGGTGAAGATGAAAATGGACGAAGATCCCTTGGACGTCGCAGACACCAACTACTCCGAGCCTGCGTGCATTGGAGAAATCAACATGGTGGAAGCTGATCAAAGTGACGCCCTAACAGGAGAGAAGGATACTGAAACTGAAAACTGGGTGATGGTCGAAGTCAATAAGGAGGTCACTGAAGACATCCAGAATACGCCAGAGACTTTGATTTCCGCACCTGTAGCTGTTGCAAGAGAACCCAGGCTACTGAAGGCCAGTGAAATCAAAACCAAGAACTAACACAAGTCACTGAAGGCTTGAGGCTGGAATTGGAGAAAGTCCAAATCACGAAGCCAATTTCCCCTCAGAAGGAAATATGGGACACTCTAGGGGAACCCAGTGGAAAATTTGACTATTTGGTCAAATATTCTGCCCCAGAGAGTTCGAAGGTTCAGATTAAGGATATAAAGCCCACAGGATGGGGTGATGATGAAGCTAATGGGGAAGATGTTGAAATAAATATGGTGGATATGGAAAGGCCTCGCTCTGAGATGGAGGAAGTAGAAAAATACTTAGAAAAAGAAAAGTATAGAATGGAGGATAATCACACTGGAGATGCTAGTCTCAAGGATTACCTCATGACATGCCACAAAGGAGATTCAGGCATGATATTGTGCCCTAGGTGCAGCATCCTCTGCAATCAAAGAATCGCTGTGAATTTCAAAAGGGTACAGAGGACTCGAACTGGCAACAATTGGCGCCAGGATAACCAGCTTTTTAGGTGTTATCCCAAGGCTGGAGAAAGTTTGCTGGAATTTGTGTTTCGCTGCTACAAAGGGGCAACCAAGTGCTTGATTTGCCCAAGGTGTTATGCTGTGTATGACCAAAGTATGGCCAGAGCCTTCGAAACGATTCCCTTTGCCCCTTGCTGGAACCATCAAGAAACTGTCCAGATGGGCCCACATTTCGACAGCAGACACAAACAGCGAAGGCCTGATAGCCCTCACCCCAAGGCTGCTCGAAGAGTAACTTTCAAACTCCCTGCTGAAGTGCCAACCGATAGATGGTTACAGGTCAGAAATGACAAAGGCAAAGATAGATGGAGAAACGCTGAACGAAATGCACGCCATGATGTGACATACAGGAGGCAATTCAACACAACAAAAAGGGAGGAGGTGAGATTAGAAAATTACAAAGGAAGGAACCCCATGTCAAGATCCCAGTGGCGCAGACAGCAAAGGATTCGAAAGGCTGAGAGGGAAGCTGTGGCAAACAAAGGGGTTACTTCAACAAAGAACCAAGGTGAATCTAGCACCAACAAACCAAAGAATCAAACTGAAGACAAACCTCCAGTCAATAGGAGGCTTTTTTCTGAAGTACAACGCGATGAACCAAAGGAATACACTCCAGGCCAAGAAGAGGACGAAGATATGATAACAGATAACTTCGAATCGGAGGGGGAGTCTTCATTTAACCTGAACTGTAACGTGGTGTCTGTGCTTCCCTGTGAATTTGGGCAGGAAACCGAAATCGATGAGTATGAGGAGGAAGACACCACAAATTTGATGAAACATAGGCCCGTGTGCTACTATGTGATGGACAATGGGGCTGTTGAGGAACAAAATGCGTTCTTCGAACGTCCAGAACCTGCTATGAAGAACCATCTCAAGCCACTTTTTATTCGGGCGAAAGTTGGTGTCCATGGTGTGAACAAAGTTCTAGTGGATGGGGGTGCTGCAGTAAATCTGATACCCCATTTCATGCTAAAAAGATTAGAGATCCGCGAAGGAGACATCAAGCCCCATAATATGGTTCTGTCCAATTATGAGGGAAATGTGGGCAAAACACTGGGAGTGGTCCAGTTGGAATTGACAATAGGCTCAAGCTGTAGGCCCACCATGTTTATGGTGATCGAAGCCAAGGCCAACTATAACTTATTGCTGGGAAGAGAGTGGATCCATGGCGTGGGGGCAGTTCCTTCGTCAATGCACCATCGACTAGTTCTGTGGAGAGATGATGGAATCGTGGAAAACATCGAAGCAGACCAGAGTTACTTTATGTCAACGGTCAATTTAGTTGACAAGAGGGATTATGATAAAAATTTGGCAAAGATTGCTCCGTGTGTTCCAAATGATGAGATTAATGAAACCAGAAACGCCCACTACTACATGACCCTTCGCCATGATGGCCTTTACTGTGATAGAACAATAATCAGTGAAGAAGAGGGAGTCGAAAGCACTATACAAAAACGGCCAGCAGGCTGGGACTTCAACAACCTTATCCATGACTGAGTCCACTTTTTTCGAAAGGATTTCGGCCTATATGGCTGAGAACGAATCAAAAGCGGCCTTAGAGGCTAAAATAAATAAATCAACTATAAAGATGAACGAAGTAAGTGGGGATGGTTCGAAATGCTCACCCTTCGAAGATTTTGAGATGGATCAAAGGTTAGATGCCATCTATGATAAAGAACCCTTAGGCTTCGAAAGGGACCCCATAAACTCAGGTGCCAAAATGTTGGCACAAGATCCACTCGAAGAAGTCAACTTAGGGGATGAAAAAATGAAAAGAATAACCTACATAAGTGCAAAACTTAGCCCAGGCCTCAAGAAAGAAGTAATCGAAGTCCTCAAGGAAAACAAAGATTGCTTCGCATGGGATTATGACGAGATGCCTGGTTTAAAGAGGGAGTTGGTCGAACACAGACTGCCAATCAAAGATGGCAAGAGGCCCATCAAACAAACTCCCAGAAGATTCGCACCAGCGGTCCTCACAAAAATTAAAGCAGAGATCGAAAGGTTGCTGCGTTGCAAATTCATCAGAACAACAAGGTACGTCGAATGGTTAGCAAACATAGTACCTGTTATTAAGAAAAATGGTTCTTTAAGAATTTGCATAGATTTTAGGGATTTAAACACTGCAACCCCTAAAGATGAATATTCCATGCTTGTGGCAGAAATGCTAGTAGATTCTGCTGCAGGGTTCGAATACTTGAGTATGTTAGATGGATACTCTGGGTATAATCAGATTTTCATTGCTGAAGAAGATGTTGCAAAGACAGCATTTCGTTGCCCAGGAGCCTTAGGCACCTACGAATGGGTGGTGATGCCTTTTGGTTTAAAGAACGCTGGGGCAACCTATCAAAGGGCAATGAATTCAATTTTTCATGATTTCATTGAAACCTTCATGTAGGTGTATATTGATGATATAGTCATCAAATCTATATCTGCAGAAACACATTTGCATCATTTGAGCCAATCATTCGAGCGAATGAGAAAACATGGCTTAAAGATGAATCCCCTTAAATGTGCATTTTTTGTGCAGGTTGGAGATTTTCTTGGTTTTGTGGTTCACAAGAAAGGGATTGAAATCAACCAGAACAAAACCAAAGCCATAATGGAGACGAAAGCACCTGCATCAAAAAGGGAGTTGCAATCTCTGCTAGGGAAAATTAACTTCCTCAGAAGATTCATTTCGAACCTGAGTGGAAGAACCCAAGATTTCTCTCCGTTACTTCGTTTAAAGCAAGGCCAAGCCTTCGAATGGAACGAGGCTCACCAGGAGGCATTCGACAGGATAAAATAATACCTTTCCCAGCCTCCTATTTTGTCTCCACCTTCATGGGGGAAGCCCATGAGATTGTACATATCTGCCTCTGAAGTTAGTATAGGTAGTATGCTAGCACAAGAAGATAGCAATGGCATCGAAAGAGCCATATACTATTTAAGTAGAGTGCTAAATGATGCAGAGACCAGATATAGCAATTTAGAAAAGCTATGTCTCTGTTTGTATTTCTCTTGTATGAAACTCAAGTATTATATAAAACCTGTTGATGTTTATGTTTCATCTCATTTCGATGTTATTAAACATATGCTTTCAAAACCAATAATGCATAGCAGAGTTGGTAAATGGGCTTTAGCCTTAACAGAATATTCTTTGACTTTCATGCCTTTAAAAGCCATGAAAGGTCAAGTGATTTCTGACTTCATTGTGGACCATTCGTTGGTTGAGCAGACTGTCATGAGTTACGTCGAAATGCAACCATGGAAATTGTACTTTGATGGTTCAACCCACAGGAATGGAAGTGGCGTTGGAGTCCTTCTGATTTCTCCTGAAGGAATTCCAACAAAATTCAAGTATAAATTAGATGGTCCTCGTTGCTCGAACAACGAAGCTGAGTATGAAGCACTCATTGTTGGACTTGAAGCTTTGTTGGAATTGGGGGCAACCAGAGTCGAAATTAAAGGAGACTCTGAATTAGTGGTCAAACAAATCACAAAGGAATATAAGTGCATAAAGGAAAACTTAATGGTATACTTCGTCATATTCAATAGGCTATTGAGGAAATTTGAATACATGGATATTCAACACATACCAAGAATAGAGAACCAAGAAGCAAATGACTTAGCGCAGTTGGCTTCGGGTTATAAAGTGTCTACCAAGAACTTTAAGGATTTGGTTGAATTAAGGGGTAGAGTTATGGCTACTAGATTCACACCATCGGATCTGGAAAGTATGAAATTGGGATATGCTGAGAAACAGGGATTCGAAATACAAGCCATAAATACTTTGTCAGATGCAGATTGGCGAAGTCCACTGAAGAGTTATTTAGCAGACCCAACTCTAAACGTGGATAGAAAGACAAAATACAGAGCATTGTCATATCTCCTCATGGGGAACGAATTATTTAAAAAGACCCAAGAGGGTGTATTATTGAAATGCCTAGGAGAAAGTGAGGCATATTTAGCATTGTCAGAAGTCCATAATGGGGCATGTGGGGCACATCAAGCAGGCCATAAAATGAAATGGCTATTATTTCGATACGGCTTGTATTGGCCTAGCATGCTCAAAGATTGCATAGACTTTGCTAAAGGATGTGAGGAATGTCAGAAACATGCAGGGATTCAACATGCCCCTGCAAGTGAGTTGCATTCGATCATCAAACCATGGCCATTTAGAGGATGGGCATTGGATTTGATAGGAGAAATAAATCCTGCTTCGTCCAAAGGACAAAAATACATCTTGGTGGGAATAGATTATTTTACCAAATGGATCGAAGCTATACCACCGATAGTTGCTGATCAAGAGGCTATTATTGAATTTATACAAAAGCACATTATCTATAGGTTCGGATTGCCAGAGAGCATAACCACAGACCAAGGCTCTGTGTTTACTGGTAGAAAGATGCAAGGATTTGCCCAAGAAATGGGGTTTAGATTGCTAACATCAACGCCATATTATGCTCAAGCAAACGGTCAAGTCGAAGCAGCAAATAAAGTAATAATAGGATTAATCAAGAAGCATATTGGCAAAAAGCCAAGAAACTGGCATAAAACTCTGGACCAAATATTATGGGCTTGTAGAACATCTCCTAAGGAAGCTACTAACACTACGCCCTTCCAACTCACATTTGGTCATGATGCAGTGTTGCCAGTAGAAATTCATCTACAATCAGTTCGAATTCAGAAACAAAACGAAATCCCAGCTGCATTATATTGGGAAATGATGATGAATGAATTAGTTGAGTTGGACGAAATTAGATTACATGCATTGGAAGTCTTGATGAGACAAAAAGAAAGAGTGGCCAGAACATACAATAAAAGGGTGAAGAAAAAATTATTCTTTATTAATGACTTAGTTTGGAGAGTCATATTGCTTATGGACAAGAAGAATAAAGCATTAGGTAAATGGTCACCTCATTGGGAAGGACCTTTTCGAATATTAAAAGTATTCTCAAACAACGCATACGAAATAGAAGAACTCGTGGATGATAAACGTATCCTAAAGGTTAATGGGAAATATTTAAAGAAATATAAGCCACGCCTGCAGGAGATTCGAATAGTAACAACGTAACCAAGATGTTATAAAAGGCCAAAATGGCAAGATAAAATGCCAAAATGGCGTTGTTCGAATATTATATGTAAGAAACCAAAATTGTAGTCAAGTAAACATCAAAATCTAGAAATAAGAGTTATTTTTCAATCGATTGAAAGTGCTTCGAAATGATTCAAGTTTCTGCTGAGCGAAACGCCTGGCTCCTTCCAAGGTTGCCACTTCTCCTTTAAGTTGTTCTGCAGTCTCCATTTCTGCAAGCCCCTGGTTGAGAAGCTCTTCGAAGTGGTTACCAGCAGTATTGGTTTCGAAGGCTATTTGTTGTTCTTTAGCCTCCTTAACCTTCTGTTGAAGTTCCAGAATCTGCCTTTCCCAAAGAAGTATGGACTCAGCTCGAGCCTCATAATCAGTTTTCGCCTGCTTCAGATGCATAGCTTGATCCTCAGCTTCTTGAGAGAGTTTCGAAGCTTGTTCGTAAGCAGCATCCATGGCAACGCGTTTCTCTTGAACCTTCTTGGCAGCAGATTCGTCTTGGAGGAGGTAACCAGTTATGTTGTCCAGCAAAGCCTGAAGATCGAACAAGAGAGTACTAACTGGCAAGGAGCAGGTAGAAAGATTGACCTTTGTAAGCAGCTCCTTCATAGTATAGCAAGCAGTACTATCTTGCTTGAGCACTTCGAATATATCCACATTGAGAATTGTTTTCCTAATTTTATTAAGAAGAACAATTCTTTCATCTGTGGGAAGAGGATAGCTGGTCGAACTTGTGCCAGCCCTAGCAAGTGGGACGTCCCTCTGAGCCAACTTTGCCTTCATGTACCCAATAGGGTCATTTCGTCTCAGAAGTGCCAGTTCCTCGTCAGTCATTCGAGACAAAGAGGATTGAGGGAGTTCCACACGTAGGGGAGCCACGTCCATTTCAACCTCCATGGGTTCGTTGGTTGCATTACCATCCCCTTCATTCGTTTCGTGCTCTTGGTCTTCTTCGTCCTCATCCAAGTCCACCACTTCGATGCCTTCCCTTTCACTGCTATTTGCGTTGGACTCCGTCCCAGCAGTCGAACCGTCGTTGGCATTCTCCTCCTCAGACTCTTCGTCTGCAGATTCTTCGTCTCTTTGCCCAGAATCAGCTTTCTCTCCTTCAGTTTGAGTGTCCTTTGGATCCTCTTGAAGAGTTTCAAGAGGAGACTTTTGAAGAGAAACTCTTTGCAAATCCTCTGCAGATGTTTGAAGTGGTGTTTCGTTTGTCTCTTTCAGAGGAATGGAGGTACCTTGATCATCCTGCTGCTCAGAAGTTCCATCCAGAACCGCCATATTGGAGGAACCTTTATTTTGAACGAGGTTGCTGGAATCTCCTTGAGGAGAGGAGTTGAGTGGAGCAACAACTTTGGATGGTGAGTTCGAAGTAGTGGAAGCTGGATTCAAGATGTTCTGCAAGGAGCAACAGAATGTTAAAAACATTCACCAAGGTAATAAGAAATAAAGATTGTCAAAAAATTTAAAGGTTCAATTTACCTGTGGACTCTCGGAGGAGAGGTTACTAGCTATACGTTCCAACATTGTGTTGGAGGTCGAAGGTGGGTTTTTGGATTTGGGTGAGGGAGCAGCATCTCTGGAATCAAGTCCAGAGACACTAGTTGGAACGGTACTTTTCGAAATATCTTTCTTTGGCTTCTTCTTCGAAGCAGTGGTTAAGTTTCCTCCAGCCTTGGGATCTTCCCCAGTGGTGCTTGATTTCCGCTTCTTGGGAGTAGTAGGAGGAAGCTTGTTGGTCTGAAAGGATTTAAACGAAGAGTTAGATGCAAACCATAAAACATGAGTGAATTCGAAACATCAAGGCTAAGTGATTACCGTTGGAGTTGGAACACTGGTTGTTGTTGGTATTATTGTTGTTGTTGTGGTTGCAGCAATAGTGGTTGTTTCGGGTGGAGTCACTTTGTCAGTAGTTTCGATGGAGGCTTGAGAGGCACTCCCTTCTTTCGACTTCGAGGCAGCTGTCTTTATCCTGATGGCTGAAAATCGAAACAATTAAACCAAAGGTTAAAGATATGGAAAGTAAAAGACGTTTGGGATCTTCCCAAGCATTCGCACCTGTGCCTTGATCAGATTTAATTGACATGGCAGAAAGGTCATATCGAAGGTGTCCTGGGAAATCATGAAGCCAGTGTCGAGCCCATGTCACAGTCTCAGATGGCTTTGGTTTCCTTTGAAGATGTTTGAACATCTCTTTGCAAGTGAACCACCAAGGATATGGGGGAAACCAAGCCAGAGCCAGTTCTGAGGTAGGTAATCTGGGAAAATTAGGTGGATGCATTTCGAATGCCAACCTATACCTATCCTCAGGTGACAACCCTGAAGGAAGTTTTAACTTAGAAAATTTTTGTTTAAATTTTTCCTTCAAGGTCTCAGCCGCTTGATGCACAGTGGAGTCCAAGCGCGTAGGGTCATAAGTAGTTTCAAAATAATTTTGGAAAGCTTTAATCTCTTTGGCATGAGTAAACATACCTTTCTTTGCCGGTACCTGCACATCGAAGGCATCAATTAGTTTCTGTTGAATTGTAAGTGTATCGAACATATAAGTTTGATAAAACTTGGTCCACCATTCCAGAAACCCTTTAACTGTGAGATGGGTAGGTTCGAAGGATATCAGCTCAAACTGGGCAAAGCCTTGATATTGTTCTTGCTGTATTTTGGCTTCCCGTGCCTTGAAAGTTCGCCCAGAAGTAATGGCGCTCTCAGTGTGGAATAAAGGTTCAGGAATGAGTTGACATAAGCCAAACTGTCTCGAAACAAAATTTGGTTGGTAAGCAAAAAGAAAAATCTGGTTCTTGGCTGGAGTTATTCTTGAAGAAATGAGTCTAGGTAGCAAAAAAGCTCTCCATACATCCTGAATCTCCTTGCTCTTGATAGCTTCTGAGAGAGCCATGGTGAACCAAGAAGGTCCATGAGCCCTCGAAGCAAAAGGCGCCATGCTCTCTTCGAACTTGTGCCTTTTGGAGAATATCATGATGTACTTCGAGAATTGGACTTTGAAGTCATCTTTGTCGTCATTTAGAGTTAATCTTCGAAGCCTAGTGCCTTCGACTATCCTATCATTTATCTCAGGATCTTGTTCATCAATGGTGTTGGCGGTTGACAAGGAGGGTTCGAACATGGCATTTAGCCATAGCTGAAGCAACCAAAAGGGGCCAGCCAACAAAATATTCTTGGAGGTATGGGATTTGAGGCTCGAAATAGCTGACCTCAGGCTTTCATAAAGGTCAACTAAGAGCAGTTCACTTAGGCACACTTTTCGATTTTCATGCAAGTCCCTAGCTAGAGGAATGAACCTACTAGCTACCTGTAGGGATCTACTGCAGAAAACATATCTTGACAGCCACAGGGTTAAGAAAGCAATGTGTTCTACGTCAGACACATTGTCCCCCTCAGCATGGTAATGACTGATAAACTTGGAAAAACTTGCTAGCTTGACTTCGAAGTCAATTATGCTTGAATGTTCTTCGTTGTCGGGGATATAAGTTTCTCCCACTGGCGATAGCCCAGTGATGGCCGCTATGTCGAAGAAGGTTGGGGTGATCATTCCACCGGGGAGATGGAAAGTGTTATAGGTACTGTCCCAGAAATAGAGGGACGCGAATAGCAGAGGGTGGCTGTAGGTGAAACCAGGCTTCGATAGCTTAATCAGGTTATAGATACCTAATTCTTCCCATTGCTGGGATTTCTTAGCTTCTACTTTCTTGAACCAATTTTGATAAGCAATATCAGAGGTGGGGCAAGATCGAAATGGCTTAAAATCGCTTTTTACATAATCGAATACAAAGGGGTCCTTAGGAGGAACAATTGGGTTTTCTATGGTATTTAAACTAGAAGATTCTATGGCCTTAGGGGCGTCCATTTTGTTAAACAAGGGTTTAAAACTATAACAAACTGGGAAAATTGTCCTGGTGTCTTTTAATATTTCAAAAACCGTAAGAGGGCCATTTAAAGCTAACCTCTTACCAGCAACGTTGGTAGGAATGAGTACCTGTGACGCATACAACATTTCTTTTTCCTTTGAAATCATCTGAGGGGCAAGAACGGACTGACCTTGGTGAGTGATGATTTTACTTTCCATGATAGTTCCTGCAGTTTTTCCTTTGTTCTTGGAGACTTTCTTGAGTTGGGATGAAGTAGAAGAAGACATTTTTGAAGGATGTTGAAAGCTTGGATTTTTTTTGATGAGAGAAGGAGGGTAAAAGATTCAGAGTGTGAAAAGAAAAGAAAAAGATTAAGTTGATGATGTTTTATAATGGGGAAGTTTAAGCATCCACTGAATAAGGGTGTGATACGTGGAAATCATGGGTTGGTGTGATGAAGAGGTGGCGTAAAGTTAACATGGGTAATAGGCGTGATTTAAAGATAATCATTATTTGTAACTGCAACATACTGTGAAGTGGCTCCAGGCGGTTAAGGAATCCAAAAAGCGCTATGATTGACGTGACTGGAGTCAAATGCATTAAATGTTACGATGATTCGAAAGTCACATCAAAATCTTGTGTAGATGTTTAAAATAGGTATTTCTCAGAGAAATCGAAATACATATTTTAAAGGGGCAATTTGTTGGCTGAAGATTTTGATAATAATATTAGAAGCCAAATGAATTAAACGTTTCGATCGAAATGAAGTAAAGCGTCATGTTTCGAAGTAGCAGAAGCAGTGTTTCGAATAAGCATATCAAAACTGGAGCTTCGAGTGGCAATTATGGGAACATATCTAAAGAAGTCTCGAAATAACAACAAGGCTGTGTCTGGGAAGTGCGTTCGAAACGGAGAAATACCAAAGCATTTGAAATTCAAATGGAAGCGGGACATTCGAAGTTTGAAATTTATGTGCTGGAGCATTTGGAGACACGTGGAAAGGAGAAAGAGGCATTGTTCTGCATGTTCTGAACGTGGCATAATCCTATAGCAAGACCGTTATGGTCGAATTAGTATAAATAGAAGTCTTAGTATTAGGATTTCGTGTGTCATATCTATTGTACTAAATCCTCAGTAACATTCAAACTACCACATGGCAAGGGAAACGAATGCAAGAGCAATGTACGTATGATAGCACCATATATTTCTGATTTAATGAAAACCTTTTACCATTTCCAGCACTTTCCTTTATCTTTCTGTCAAATAACATTTACAAGTTTTCTCATTTACAGTCTTTTCACTTCGAAATCTCTTCATTAAAGTTTTACATTTCAATGCTTTTCTTCATATTTCAAGCACTTTACATTTCAGAAAACTATCATATTTTCCATGCCTTTACCTTCAAACTTTATCCTTCGAACGCATATTTTTACTTAAAGTCATTTACAGATTTCTTGCATTAAACGCTTTCTTCATACTTTAAACCTTTTACGTTCCAGAAATCCTTTACATTAACTGTTTTTATAGTTTGAAACCATTTACTTGCCTTTTATGCAATTTTACGTGTCTTTACAATTAACATTTATTCATGCAACTTAGTTTCGTACACGCACATTTTGATTACATCTTTAGACCTTTTGAGAGAGAAATCGAAATAAGCCAAACACCTATACAACACTCAAATATCAACCATGAATATCTGTTCGATCATGAGAGTACCCCTAATGTCCAAGGAATCCTAGGATCAATCTAGTCGATCCTGTGAGTTACCAGAGGAATTGAATAACAGTCAGAAAGATTATTCGATAGTTTGGAAGACTAGCAGTTGTTTACCAGAAATCACTGGAAACACACGCGCATCTGGATCTTCCAACGATTCCAGTTTTTGCCATCAAATACTGGAAGCTTGGAATGAATATCGCAGTTTCCGTTCATCTTCTACCTTATGCAATTTACGCAGAATTTCCCAGAATCAGAATATTGTAATTCTTAATCACAATACTTCTTTTTCCGTGGATTTCGAACCGAAGCTCTAGATACCAATTGTTGGAGCACAAGGAAGATAAAAGGAAAAAGGAATATCTACTGATAGCTTCAAAATAATGATTTATAATGAATTACAATAACCTACTCCACTATGCTATTTATACACACAAATTAAATCTAAAATACATCTTCTACAAAGATATAAGAAGATCTAAGATTTATATCTTCTAATAAAGGTATAAACAATCTAAAAGATATTCTTAAATATAAATTAATATCTAATTAATTATCAAATCTAAATTAATTCTAACAGTACGTTCACACGTTACTAATATGTTACACGTACGTCCGCACGAAATCTGGTGTGTTACCTGTGAGTTTACAAAGGTACTTGTGTGTTACACACACTTTTGTTTTCAAAATGTAATAAAAAATTTAATAAAAAAACCAAAATTATTTAACCAAAATTAATTTATTATTTAGCGGTGATATTCTTCTACAAATATGCCAACTATCCTCTCTCTTTGCCTTGGATCTCTCAAATAATAGAGATTGATTATAAAAATGACTAACAATATTGTCCATAACACAATATTATAAGTTAAATTATTTAGAAAGTAGCACAAACAATATGATGCTTTGAAAATATTATTATATAGAAATCAAGACAGTTTTAATATTATATTTTACCATAATCATAATTAATTAATATATAGAAAGCAGTAAAACTATAATTCCACCATGATTAGTGTCACTTAGAATATTGAACCACTTAGAAAACTATAATCGATTGACTATTTTAAATTAACAATTATTTAATTTACATAATAATTTAAAACTATAATCGGTTGACTATTTTAAATTAACAATTATTTAATTTACATAATGATAGTCATGATGGATTATGGATAACAGTTATAAAATTGGCAATGAATAGGGGAGGGGTTGTTGAATTAGAACAAAAAGACAACATTGACAGAATGATTAAAATGGATTTTGTTATATTATAGATAATTATGACTATTTTTTTATCAATTAGAATAACATAATAATGAGAAGAAATAATTTTTTGTATGGAGATATTAGAGTTAGTGAGATTACTTATTACTAATTAAAAAAAAAGTTAATTAATTATTATTAATGATTAGTTATTAAGTAGTATATTATATGATTAAAAATAAGTATGATCATTTTTTTTTTGACGGAGTAGATAAGTATGATAATGATAATGATGGTACGATTTTTATGATGAGTTGTAGATATTCTGTAACCGTTTTTACTCTAATAAAAATCTTCTCCCACCATTTACCGTACTTCTTGACTAACCTTTCACGATTTGGTTCAGTTATTTTCATTTTGCTATTAAAAAGGAAAATAAAATATATCTTTTATTACCAAAAAAATCGTCTATAAATAGCAGTAGTATCAGTGCAAGCATTGTATAGTTGAAAATAAAGCGAAAACAAGAGGGAAAAAGGAAGAAACCATGAGTCGTGGGAAAGAGGTGAATCATTTTCTTCCCATTTCATTTACAAATCGTTTCATTACTGGATGCATGTTTACGAGTTTCTCTTTCTTTCTGTATGCAATTCTGCATTTTCCGACGACTTGATCAGAGACTGTTCGATGCATCTTCCGGAGACTTTCGATGCATCTTCCAGTCACTGTTCGTTGCGCCTTCCGGTGACTGTTCGATGCATCTTCCAGTCACTGTTTGATGCATCTTCCGGTGTCTATATTTGCATAGTCAACATTTGTTTTTGATTTTCTTTATTTCCGATTTTACATTTTTCTCCGGTGACATGTGCACTCTTCAGTTACGTTTTTATGCGTCTTGGTTTGTTTCTTGTTTCTTCCCGATTTTACATTTACGTCTTCCGACTTATATACTCCGGTAATACAGTTATTGATCGTGATGATTAGCGATTAATTTTTGCCTAAATGTTTGTAAGTGTCTGATGCAGTTTTTTAGTACAAATTGTGTGATTCTGATATGAAAACAATGGATTGGATTTAAGCTGAACTGTTTTGCTTCCTAGGTAAATATTAGTTATGAAAAAATTGTCGATATTGAGTAGTGAAGATATTGATTCTATTATTTACTATTTTTATGATAAAGAATATATTGCATATTGTGGTTAACTCACGATCATGCTTACAAAATTAAATTAACCAACTCACGTAATTTTATAAAATTTAAGACAACTAAACAAGATAAACAAAATTAAGAACATCATCACTCAACATTTATTTTGGTCTAAACAGACTCCTAACATAATTGACCTCAATAATCCAAGATTGTTATGCTATCTTGTTCATCCTCAAACCTCATGAAAATCAAGTACCAAGTCGGCCATAATTTTGTAATATAATAACATTTAAATTTTCAAATATATTAAAAATCTTAAACGCATTACGATATAGGTTTCTTAATAAAGGTAAGATTTTGGCAAGAATTTACATTTGCTTTTTCAAACAATCACAATTTTAGTCCTAACTAAGAAAAGCAAAGTTTGTAGTCAAAACAGCTATGCGCACACCCTCATTATTTGGATTATTTAGATCTGTTTTGACTCCAAACTTTGCTTTTCTTAGTTAGGACTAAAATTGTGATTGTTTGGAAAAGCAAATAAACTTGGTAAATTCTTGCTAAAATTTACATGAATGTTTTACCTTTATTAACAAACCTATATCGTAATGCGTTTAAGATTTTTAATATATTTGAAAATTTAGATGTTATTATATTACAAAACTATGACCGACTTTTCAAACGCCGCCGTCACATGATCTATTACAATTACAAATCAAAATAGTGGTTGGTTTTCATGGAGTGAAGTTTGAGGGTGAAGCAGATAGTGCATCAACCTGTGTTGATGAGGTCAATTATTGTTAGGAGTCTGTTTAGATCAAAATAAATGTTGAGGTCCTGATGTTCTTAATTTTGTTTAGTTGTCTTAAGTTTTTAAAAAATACTTGAGTCGGTTAATTTTGTAGGTTTGTATATTGCAGATATTCCATACTGGTTGAAAGTTAACCAGACTTGGTTTTTGTTCTGAAACTGAAAAACCGTATGACTTGCTGGAAAAGTAGAAGTTTTATGTTTTAAAATATAATTTGAATCTTATTGAGCTATAGTTGTGCATAGTTTGCATATATTGCGGTTAATTTAAACTGCAACGGTTGCAATCAATATCACCAAACGAAATCACCAAAGTCTTTGCGAGACTCAATGTGATTGCAAAATTTGTTTCTATTTTTCATTTAAAATATAATTTAGTACTTTTTCTGGTAAAAAGATTATATTGAAAATTTGACGCTATTTTAATATTGTAAATATAATTACATTAAATTTCCATGATAACAATTAATTTAATTGAAATATGTTAACCCAATTAATTTATTTGCTCTTGTGAATTTTAAATTTAAGTTCGGTTTTGATCTTTTGAATTAAGATGTCAATTTGCTTATTATTGTATTTGTTTATACACAATGCTTTGTAGCACATACGCTCACACACAAATGACTGTGTAATTGTAAATGTTTAGTATCATAATTTTGCTTTATCTTGCAGTGTTACTGTACCCTCGAGTTTGACGGTGCATCCAGTGGAAATTCTGGAAAATCTGGTGAAACTGGGAATGAGGTGTATACTCTATGTATCAATTCATATTTGTAACTATATACGATAAACTATGTATCAAATGTAGCTAACTCTTGGATTTCTTTCACTCAAGACCGGGCACTGAGAGAAATAATTCTGCTGAGTATCAAGGTTTAATTTTGGGATTGAAAGAAGCCAGTAACAAAGGGTATGATCATGTTGAAATCTGAGGCGATTCCAAACTTGTCTGCCAGCAGTTTAGTTTAGTTCTATACGGTATATGCATTTTCCAATTGTTCACGAAATATCTTCCTTTTTATAAGGAATTTACCATAATATTTTATTGCTATATAAAAATTTACCATAATATTTTATTGCGCAACAGTTTGCGGGTAATTGGAAAGTCAATAACCTAAATTTAAGGGACTTGCGTAATGAGGCTTTGGACTTGAAGGATAACTTCAAGTCAGACAGTGTTCAACATATTCCTAAGGTATTATCCTTCGCTCTATTTTGTTTATTGACACAATGAAATAATGTTTCTCAAATTGCCATCTTTTTTAATTGGGTTTTGATCTATGGCACCACTGTCATTAGTCCCGTATATTTTCCCTTATTGTATGGTAATTTTAACAAATGCCTTTCCTCTTTTTTTAAAAATGTTTTAAGGGTTCTAACAGAGAAGCTGATGCTCAAGCAAGTTGGGGCAAAAATCTTGAAGGTTAGACTTCAAATCTTTTCTGAGTTCTTAATTATTTTGGTTTCTTATCTTTTGGCTTTTTAAGAAAAATGAATTACCAATAAATTGAAAAAATGAAAACTAATGAATAGAATCATTTACTTTCACAATTGTATTTGGAAGGACCATAAATTTTAATGGATCTTATATTTTTGCAGTTGGCCAAATTCAAGAAGACTATTATTACTATTGATCATTTGTGACAGCATGCCACAGTCAAAAACTATTGCAACTATGTTACTTTTTTGTTTGTTTAGATTGTGCCTACTAGTTAAGCATTTAGAGTGGTCTTACATTTGACACACTGCATTCTGTTTGCAATTTGAACATTTGCTTTAGGGACTTAAATGCTGCGGGTTTAAATGATGCTTTTGATGTTTATGTTTGAATGTTATGTGAATTATACTGAACTTACTATTTTCTGCCTTCATTTGTTTGTTTAGATTTTATAATCTCTTGTGCTATCTGATGACACTTATTGTTGTTTGATGTAATGAGACCCCAAAAGTAATATTTACAAATTTTTGACTGTTCAAACATATCCATCCCATTTTGTATCTTTGATTAAGATGTTTGTTTGTACTTTTTTTAGCATTCTCTTTACACAAGATGGGATATTAAAACAGTTTGCTTGGTTTATCTAGAAAATTCATATTTATCAAGCACTTGATTAAAAAAAAACTTATCTTCCAAATTTCGAACTTTTAATCTAATTGTCCATGTCGATGGAGGTATGAGGAGTTTCAAATGACTATGTATTGTATAATATTGTGCAAGATGCATAATATATATATATATATATATATATATATATATATATATATATATATATATATATATATATATATATATATATATATATATATATAATCTTTAGAAGATTGTGGTGTAGTATGTGCTGTATTAAAAACTAGAGGGGGTAAAGTGTTTTTCAATGCACTTGGACACATGTGGTAAGTTAAGAGGGATAAAGTGCTGTTATTCAATGCATCAAACACACCCAGTAAAAACAAGAGAAATAAAGTGTTATTCAATGCATTCAAAATATAGGCATAAGCATGATGATCCTGGTGTTTGTTTCTCAAAAATCCAAACATAAAACACTTAATAATAATGATGTGAACCATGTGTCACGGGCCTTAAATACGTGTGGAATATTTTGGATATGAGGCGTTTAACTCGATCATCTAAAGTATCTCATGTCATAATTTTTATGTGGTTCAAATCATCAAATCCTTTCAAAAAGATTAAAAAACATTTAACTCCATTCAAACCTTCTTGTGTGTTCGAGCACCTTTTTCCTTTAATATCGTTTTTCCATATTAGATATGATTCACTTATAATCGAGATGTTATTCCTCAATTCTCATGGTTGTTGATTTTTCCACTTGAGCACTAGAAGCGTTCTCAAACTCTCGTTCATGTTGGTGCCTAGTCTTTCTTTCTTATACCTTGTGAGCGATTAGACAAGTTTTCTCCTTAAAAATGATGACTTGTCTCTTCTTTTAAAATCAATTAGCACATCAAATTTTGTTCTTTTCAAGATGAATTACGAGTGTCATGATCCCTCATAATAAAAAAAACATTTTTTTTTTGTTTGTAAATACTCTTTCATTCATTTTCCTTTACAAGTTCGAGCTTTAGCACACTCTCTGATTAAAACAAGCAAGTAGATTATGCGGAGTACCATAAATAATTAGAGTGCTAATATCTTTCTTTTGCATAAACGATATTTGTACCTTGTTCTCTGATCTTTTATTTCATTTTGGATTTTATTCACTCTTTTTCTATTTTCTCTTTGGAAACAATAAAGAGTATTGATGACTTTCATTAATATGAGTTAAGTCAATCAATAGTTTAATCTCAAATGTTTACCGCTACATTTAGCTAAAGTGCGACAAACTAACTCAAAGTTTTAACTTTATACAATCTCCTTGGCGTTACTGCATTTGTGGTACATGTACTGAGTTTGTTTTATACACCACTTCTCAAACTTATCTCAATACAAACACACTATAGGCTATTCTCTATCACGTGTTGGAATAAATATGGTCTTTGTTTTGTCCTTTCTGTTTTTTTGCAACTCTGCCTGCAGAAACGCAACTCTGTCTGCTACATACTATATTATACAAAACTTATAATATAATATTTTTGTATCTGTGTAAAATACAATTGTTAACCATTATAACCTCTCATATATCAATATATTATATTTTATCTCTATTTAGAATTTTGTGCAAACTTTTTTTTTGTGTTGCCCTCTACTTTTACCTAAAATCCACAGTTTTTTGGACGACATTTTTATTGTACAACATTATAATATTATTATTGTTTTCAAGACCAACACTTCACACTATTTCATACGATTAATGTTTCATCTTCTCAAAATATTCACTTTATACTGGTGAAACATTAAAAATTTAGGTTCAAGGTAAACCTACAACTTTTCAAGAATCCAAATGCAATTTATATGATGAGGTTAGACTTCTTTTAATTAATTATTTCACACCATGTTGGTTTGATCCAATATTATAGGTATATATACCATATTTACTTATTCTCTTTACAATTTAACAATAACACAATAGCTAACACATTTGTTAAGTATTGTTGCACCCCAAAATCTACCTTCTTATCTTTTGATCTAATTGACTTATATTTCTCTAAACATATATATTTATGCATTGAGATGAGATTAAGGTGTTCTTGTCTTCATGGTTCTCTTAAAGTCCTAGAAGAGAAACTTTTGACAATCAATGAAAGGAGGATCCAATATCCTCATTCTATTGAAGATTTGTTTTTAAAATATAAGATTCTGAATGGTTCTAATTCTCATATAGTCGCAGACTAAGGAGGATATTTTAGGAACATTGATTCTATAATATAATTTATTTTGTTTCATAAAAAGCATCTTGGAGACTTTTTTAGAAAATTTTATATTTTTGTTCCTATTTTTGTGGAGAAGATTTTACAGAAGATTTACAGCTTGAATATTGGATTTGCATGGAGTCCAAGCTCATGCTTTCAAGAGTCTTTTTATAAAAAAATTCTAAACCAAAAACACTTGGAGAAGTTGTGTGTATGAGATAAGGGTTTAGGATTTTAATTTGTTCTTTGTTCATTGTGATCCACTTCTTATCACTTTGATATTAGAGTTGAACTGGATTTTAGTTGTTATTTTTCAATCACTCATAAACTTTTAAGCAAGAGTGGATTGTAGGTCAAGTTACCTTTGTTCTTCAGCCAAAAGCTTTTAAATAGAGTTAATTGTCTGTCTTTGAAGAAGTGTTCTTCTACTTTAGTTATCATTGTTAGTTTGTCACTGGTTTGTGATTAAAGGGAAATGAGGGGGATCTCATATCTAGGAGGGTCTTAGATAGAAATAGCACGAGTAGTGATTAGGTGAGAAGTTTGTAAAACAAGGGTTGTTCAAAACTTCAAACTAATACTATTTTAGTGTATTTTCTTCATGACTTGGATGCCTCCAAAGTAGGTGACGTTGCACCAAACTGATTTAACAATTGATTTATGTTCTTTACTTCTACAACTTAGTTTACTTGTATAATTGTTTTAGTTGTTGTGATTGATCTGATAGCAGTGTTGTGACATCTGGTTTGACATCTGGTATCTGTGTGCCAAAATTTCAGTTAGATTCTCGAATAGCTACAATAATGTTACCAAAGTGAGAGGTCAATATACACATTACCTTCTTAACTATCATCTTATCCGTTAGGGTTTCACCATAACCCTTCATGAGATGGACACGATTAAACATCTTCGACATAGCCTGTAATCTTTTCATCTTCTCCCAACTACAGTAATTCATACTTTCGTCGCAAAGTTTGCAATTTGACGACTTTTATTTTCTCAACTCCTTCATAGTACGTGACAAGAATATCTCTTTCCTTCTTTGCCGATTAATCATGAGATATCTTGTCAAAATTTATTGAATCTACCGCCAATTTAATGCAATACACAACCTTGCAATATTTCTTCTTCGCCTCTTTGTGTAGATTTTTATGCATGTCGGTTGCATCCTGGGCAAGCTCAGGAATGTTGTTTTCGACTACTTTTAGGGTTTCATGAAAAACAAATAAGGACTTCATCTGCTTGCTCCATCGGTTCTAATTTTTGCTGTCAAGAATTGGAAGAGAATTCAGAATACCATTAGTATCATTCATCTTTGCAATAGTTGATTAACAACCCACGATCTCGGAAAGACAATCACTAACATGTGATTTTTTAAAACACGATTTGTTAGTACGTGATGCGTTTTTATTGAGAGAGAGGGGGAGAGAGAGAGAGAGAGAGAGAGAGAGAGAGAGAGAGAGAGAGAGAGAGAGAGAGAGAGAGAGAGAGAGAGAGAGAGAGAGAGAGAGAGAGAGAGAGAGAGAGAGAGAGAGAGAATAAAGAAATAAGGATTGATATTATTGAATTATAAAACTGATTTACAACATGTTTATTTATATGTAATTAACTTGTATACTAAGTAACAAACTCTAAACCCTAATTAACTTGAGCTTTAGCTACACAACTTGGATTATACTCTCAATATTTTCTTCCTCAAGAAGAAATCATGAGAAAAGTAAACTATTGATTCAAATACAATTAGTATTGTATTTTTTTCAAATAAATATGTTTATACTATTATACAGGAAAAATATATGAAAAAATGTATGATTGATTCAAATACAATAAATATATAGTTTGATTCAATAATTTATGTATCATATATATTTGACAAATATTTTATCACAAATACAATTTGTATTGTATATATTTGATAAATATTTTATTACAAATGCACTTTATGACACGGGAAAAATGAAATTATTGACTCAAATATTGGAAATGAAAATTTATTTCCCTTTTTTAAAATATGTTAATAAATATATTAAATAATGTTTATATACATTGACTGGAAACATATATATAGAATTTTCTAGAAAAGCAATAAGAAAAACGAGAATAGGAATAAGAACTAGCGCAACAAGTGGCATAATGTTTGAAATCATCACACTTGTCAATGTGGTACTTTATTCTCTTTTGTCCTTTTGTAGAGTTAATGCTTTTAACTCATTTATAAAGACATTCAAAGTGACTACTTCTCATACATTTACGAGTATTTACTCACTTTCATTATTTTCTCATTTTAGAACACTCATTTGTAATTAATTTTCAATAAATTACAACAACTCATATTAATATTTCTTTTACACAAAGATGAAGAAAAAAAATGAAGTTGCATCGAATGGCTTGAAGATCCCATGTAGATGAGCTCCACTTTAATGAGAACCTGATACTTCTTCTCACTCTGCAATTTTCATTCATCCTTTCTAAATTGTGAGATCTCTTCAACTTCTGATATGTAGGTTTTATTTATAAAGCTTGAATAAGTGACATTTGTTTAGTCAACAAATATTCTCTTACATTCTAGTTTTTTTATAATGGTTTCTTGTAAAAAAAAAAACCAACCTAATCATATTATGTAAATTCATTAAATTAAGTATTTGTCAACACTCCCCTATTTATAATTTTGTTTGTACTCAAACAAAATCCCCACACAAAAATAATCTAAAATTAAGGCTTAAACATTAAATTGTACATCATTTGATATTCAACATTTGTAAGCAATCAAGCCTTCAAACTTGAAACATTTCAAATTTGCAAGATTCATGTAATGCAAGTTCAATATTCAAATTTAAGTCATTGTTTGATTGAATACATAAATTCAAACAATTAGTAAAGCAAAATTTATTTATCAGAAATGACTTTATCAGAAATCACAATCCACACAAAATTTATTACTCAAATAAGGCCAGGGTTTTTCTCAAATCGTACATTTACAATTATAACAAATTAATTTTGATATACATCTTAATAATAAGGGTTAATACCTATTTTCACCCCTGACATATGGGGTGTATTTGAAAAACCCCCCTGCCAAAAAAAAAGTTCCAATTGTTACCTTGACAAATTTTAAAAGTTTCAGTTTTTACCTTGAGGATGCCACATCACCTAAAAGGCTGATGTGGCTTATATTTTTGTTATATTTTTATGACATGGCTTGATTAGTTGTCATTTTTAATTTATTTTTAATTTTTAATTCCATATGGCATTTATATTAATATTTTATTAATTGAGTGTTAATTCAAAGTTAAAAATTTTTTGTCCTTCCACAAGAATCGAACCGTGGACATACTATATGTAGCAAACGCTTCTTACCACTAGACCAATGCATTTTCTTTGTTATATTTTGGTTTGTTAACCTCTTATGCTTCAAATGACGTACTTGTAACATCATGCTGGTGACAAATCTGTTGTTATTGTTGATACATTGCATTTGCTGGACTTGTAACTAAATTCCACATTAATTTAACTTCTAAGTAGAAAGAATAACTAATGAAATAAAACTGGTTTGATTATGCAGCACTGTTTCCATGGAATTTTTCAAACACCTTTAGAGGTGGAATCAAAGGAAACAATAGCACAAGGTAGCTAACGCATCGGTAATTGCATCACTGCCACTATTCGCTCTATCGCACGACCTTCAAACCATTGCAACGTGGGAGGAGAAAGGAAGGCACACAAGGTAGGTAATGCACGGAGTTGTCCTGTGGCTGCCATCTTCACGCTCCTCAGCCTCAACAGCTATTTTCTTGTGCAGAACATATTTGATTAAGAAAAAACTATTTGGACAAAATATTAATGATTCTGATGGAGAAGAGGAGATAAAACATGGAGGGTGAGAATTAATGATTCATAGAAGTTGCAGTTAAAGTCATTATTTATCCAATACAACAAAAACCGTAAATTATTGAAATAACTTTTATCCTTCATGATTAACTTTTATCCCATGAAAAACAATATGAAACTTCAGGTTAACACCAAAGTATCTTCAGTGGGAAATCAAAATAACACAAATCACATCCCTGCAAGAGACAAAGATCATACAGAGAATGACCATTTACGATCATGTTGCAGTTTCAGAACATCAAAAACTGCATCGTAAAAATTATTGTCATTTTATATATTTCAGAGATTATGTTAACAGTTGCTTCAACTTCCTTGTCTGTTGCCTGCAGAAAGATGTCACCAATCCAATCTCATTATTGTTTATTCAGATAGTAAGTCCAGCAAATGCAATGGATCAACAATAACAACAGATTTGTCACCAGCATGATGTTACAAGTACGTCATTTGAAGCATAAGAGGTTAACAAACCAAAATATAACAAAGAAAATGCATTGGTCTAGTGGTAAGAAGCGTTTGCTGCAGATAGTATGTCCACAGTTCGATTCTTGTGGAAGGACAAAAAAATTTTAACTTTGAATTAACACTCAATTGATAAAATATTAATATAAATGCCATATGGAATTAAAAATTAAAAATAAATTAAAAATGACAACTAATCAAGCCATGTCATAAAAATATAACAAAAATATAAGCCACATCAGCCTTTTAGGTGATGTGGCATCCTCAAGGTAAAAACTGAAACTTTTAAAATTTGTCAAGGTAACAATTGGAACTTTTTTTTTGACAGGGGGGTTTTTCAAATACACCCCATATGTCAGGGGTGAAAATAGGTATTAACCCTAATAATAATCACAAACATGATCCCTAGGGTATTTATTTTAGGTTGTAATAAGACTATAGTATAAGAAATTATTGTTTTCTATGTGTTATTACGTCAGATTAGCATCATTTGATATATAACATGTGAAACAAGATTTCATGATATTGTGTGAGATATCCTCTCTCTTTGTGTTCAAATAAGGAAGTAACATGTTAAGAATAATATTTTTCATACTATGAGACATTTTGTCTCGCTCAAAAACTGCTTAGCGCTGAGTAAGTCTTGCGCTGATTGAAGATTAGTTTCCTTATTTATGTAATCACGTTTAATCTTTTATGCGCTTTTTAGAGTAAGGAATTTTTTTTCTTCCAAAATCACATTATGAGCAACATTAAAATAGAGAAATTCTAATATTGTCAAGATTTAATTAATTAAATATTGACAATCAACATAGTGAAGATTGGTTGCTTGTGTTTGTGGAATGTTCAATCACTTTCAAAGAGAAAAACCCGAAAGGACTTTAAAGTCGGACCAAATTACTATTTAAGGGAAAGTTCTCCACCATAAAGACTTAGACCTTGCACAATCAAGCTTGGCGTGTTAATCTATTTTGAGTTTATTTGTTTTGCTTTGTAATACTCTATTCGCGAGTCTTATTTATATGTTAAGGCACTACAAGAAAATTAGTGTTTAACGACACAAAAATTGCGACAGTTATGTGATAACTGTCGTAATTGACATATAGCGATAGTGTTTACGACAGTTGACACCAACCGTCCCTAATATTTATTTTGCGACGGTATATTTAACCATCATAATATTATTATTACGACGGTAAAACAACCGTCGGCCCCCATTTAACACTTTTAACATTGATTTTTCACCAACAACTAGTCACGACGGTAAAATTAACCGTCCTAAAAGGCATATCACGACGGTAAAGCACCCGTCGCACCCTTAAACCTTTCACAACGGTAAAATTATCCGTCCTAAAATTCATTTCACGACGGTAAAACAACCGTCGCACCCAAAACCTTTAAAAATCTCTTGCTAACTTATATATTTTATCTAATTATAATTGTTATGTATATTTAAGTTCTCTCTTGTTAAGGTTAAGTTTATGCATTATTATATATTCTATGAAGTTGATACATTCTAATGTCCTCCTGCGTCACTATTCTTCGAACATCTCTCATCTTCCAACCGGTAAGTTTTCTATAACACTTTTTCTTTGTTCTCATCTTCACATATCTCTCTCATTCTTTAACATTGATTTCACCATTGGAGATTCACATGAATCTTAGGGTTGAGCTCTTTGTGATTCAAACATCACAACAAGCATTCATATCGACATTAAACCCAATCACCAACAATAAACCCTAAAACCCCAATTTATTCACGATTCAATGAGCAATACAAGTTACAAGCATGGTGGGTTTATTTATTATGTCAATGTTGTTAGTACCATTACTTACCTGAAGCTAATTTTAGCAATTCTAATTCATCCAGGTGCTTTTTGTTTCACCCGAGCGGTTTTTGAATAAGGAGTTTCTGTCTGCTATCTCTGCTGGGTCAGCTGTCTCACTCGTTGTTATTGACGAAGCACATTGTATATCTGAATGGTGAGGGATTTCAGTGCCGCATTGTCTAAGCAAATTCTTCCAAATCATGTTGTTAATTTGGAGATCTCACTTTGTATGCATCTACTTCCATGTTGATATTTAGATTTTGAGATTTTTTTACAGGTCTCACAATTTCCGACCTTCATTCATGAGACTTAGAGCATCACTACTTCATAGAAGTCTTAATGTAGGTTCTGTTCTCGCAATGATAGCAACTGCTACAACCACAACCTTAGATGCCATCATGTCTGCCCTAGATATTCCTTTTACAAATCTTATTCAGAATGCACACTTAAGGGACAATTTGCGTTTGTCGGCGTCTTTGATAAAAAATAGGCAAGTCAGATGCTTCTATTTTACCGCTTCTGACTGTACTCCCTTTAACTTTCCTTCTCTGATTTTGTTAAACGTATGCATCAATGATAGAATGAAAGACCTACTGGTTCTGATAAAGTCTCCTCCTTTTGCGGATGTTAAAGGCATCATAGTATACTGCAAATTTCAGGTGTGTATATGGACTTCATTTTCCAAATTTTCTGGTACTTGATTTCAGAGTTATGTTGTTTTATATAGTCATCTGCATTATACAACAACAACAACCACAGTATTTGAAATGTACAACCTTGTTTGCAAAGTAAAAGTTATTAAGTTCTTTATGTTTCAGGTTTAGTATGTGTCTAATTACTTAAGTTTGCAAGTAATGTTATTTTGCAGTGGATATCATATTATCATATATATTTATATATGCGATAATTGATTTTTTTTTATTCAGTCTGAAACTGATCAAATTAGCAGATACTTGAATGATAACAATATCTCGGCAAAGGTAAGCTCCACATTTCACTTTTTGACATTGCATGGCATTCTGTGTAAGTGTAACCCACGTCACTGTATGTGAAATCTGACAATTGATTTGAATCATCATTTAGAGTTATCATAGTGGTATTTTTGCAAAGGAACGTGGCAACGTACAGGAGTTGTTTGCTTCAAACAAGATCAGAGTGGTTAGATTTATTTTATTGTTTTAATCACTCAATTTATCAATTTTATGGTGCAATGCTTCTAATACAACATTGCTAGTCCAACTCATACCTTGCAATTTTTTTTATGAAGGTTGTTGCAACTGTGGCATTTGGTATGGGACTAGATAAAAGAGATGTTGGAGCAGTAAGTCTTATATTATATTTTATTTTTGCATTAGTTTGCATGATGACCCACTTTTCTCATTGTGCTCTTGTTGCAAGGTGACCCGCTTTCTCTGTGTCTATGTTTTAGACCTTTGTTATCTAGCTGTATCAGAAACAATCGAGTTTTTTCTCAAAAGTTATTTATTGTTAGAAATTTCAAATTGCAAAATGGGGGTAAATGGTAATGGAGAACTGAGCTCTTTACTTCGTCTCTGTTAATGCAAATGTTCTGATAGCCACATTTTACGTAAGGCTGTTTTTCTTAGAACCACTCTGCAATCTGTAGTCACTTTTATCTTTGTTTTTCACACTACCTCATTTGCTTTGAAATGTGAATGGTCTTGTGTGTTACAATAATTCTTATTGAAACTCCATTGTCATAACTGTGTTTAGGTAATTCATTACAGTTTACCTGGAAGTATGGAAGAGTATGTACAGGTATATGATGTCTTCTAAATTCTAAATTCTGATAAATAGTTTTGCATAGATTGATTAAGGGAGCAGAGAAATGATTTAAGTTGGAATTCAAACTTGAGCAGTAAACCTGAATGACAGGTCTGTGTTAACAAGGTTATAGGTTCTGAGTGTTCATAATCTTGTGACTGAGTGTTTAATTCCATTTGATCTTTGTCACTGAGTGTTTATAATCTTGCTGGGTATATCCCTACTTTGTGAGGTAAGTGAATTATTTAGTACTCGTCAGACGGCTGTAGATCATCTGAGTCAGTACTCGTCGAACGGCGGGTCTCAACTTTATGTTCCACCAGGAAGATGGTTGACTGGTAGTTTCAATCTCACCAGTCATTTCACTTTGTTCCTACACAAAGATGCAGTCATTCTTGCCTCTCAGGTTTGATTATTAGCTTAACTAGTCTTGTACATCTATATGAATATGCAAATGTGATGTAATTGAAGTGCTTTGAATGTTGATATTATGTTCGTGATGTGACTTTTTAGGACGAAAGTGAGTGGCCGGTGATTGAGCCCTTACCGTCTTATGGTCGAGGGAGGGACACTCAAGGCGGACGATATAGCAGTCTAATTTTTGGAACCAACCTCACTGATATAGTCATAACAGGTAACTTATAAGATCGATGATTGTTGTCAGTTTGCCTGCTATTTCTGTGTAATCGAAGATTGAACTGTACAATCCAGTTATGCTTTTGGGAACTAAAATTCGGTTGCTTTAACTATGAATTTGAATAGGGGACAATGGAACATTAGATGGACAAGGTGAAGTGTGGTGGCAAAAGTTCCATAAGGGGGAGCTTAGCTATACCAGGCCTTACCTGATTGAAATCATGCACTCAGATGATATTAAGATATCGAATCTGACTTTGGTTAATTCTCCATCCTGGAATGTTCATCCTGTTTATAGCAGGTTCATCTTTTTCTCTTTGTGGTGTCTGTTATCAATTATCAATCTGCTACATTATTGTTCTGAGTTTTCTGATATAAAGAAATTGAATGCAGCAACATTGTTGTTCGAGGCATCACAATTCTCGCTCCTGTGAATTCGCCAAATACAGATGGGATCAACCCTGGTAAGTTAAGTTAGTATATACATCTTTTTCAAGATGCTGCGATGTATAGTCTAGTATATCCGGGACTGATTGTGGTTTATGGTTTATGGCACAGACTCTTGCACGAACACGCGGATTGAGGACTGTTATATAGTGTCCGGGGATGACTGTGTGGCTGTGAAAAGTGGTTGGGATGAGTATGGTATAGCTTATGGAATGCCAACTAAGCAGCTGGTGGTTAAAAGACTCACTTGCATTTCTCCAACCAGTGCTGTGATTGCTTTAGAAGATTAGCACTAACACCTCATGTCTGAATATTGGAGCACCCCAATTGTGGGGTTGTATTTATGGTGTGAATATTGGAGCACCCCAATTGTGGGGTTGTATTTATGGTGTGAATGGTAGTATTTTTTAAAACAAAAAATGTTAGTTTTATGTTTGGATGGGGATCGGACCTCCAACCTCCTTTTCACTCCCGTCCTTATCTCCTCCACCCTACCACCAAGCGAAGCCACTCTTATATTCCCTATGTGGATGTGAGTTAGTGTAGATAAATTATCAAATTTTCTCTTCTCATGATGATATTCTTCATTTATCTAAAGGTATGGTACAATTACAATAGGAGGAACATTGCAAGCTATTTTGACTGATTATCACCTTGTCTTTAACTTCTATTTTCTATACTATTAGTTCTGTATTGTTTATGCCCTTTACTTTGTATGTTGGACAGGATGATGCACATATTTTCTGCAGGGAGTCCCAGGTGTGTTAACGTAAATTTATGTAATATAATTTTTATGATATCTTTTAAGCTGAAGCTGAAATTATTCTATTAATTCATTTTGCAGGTTAAAGATGAAGTGAGAAAAGCCTTGGACTTCATTGATTATGTCTATCAAATATTTGGTTTCACATATGAACTGAAACTTTCAACGGTATGAACTGAAAAAACCTACATATTGTTGATTGAAGGGATTTAATGGATCTTGATGAGTGCTTACGCCAGTTGAAATTTCATTTGCACCGTGCTCAAGTTAGAATGAAACCTTTAGCTGATGCTCACAGGAATGATGTAGTTTCAAGTTCGTGATTGGGTTTTCCTGAAATTGCATCTGCGTGTTCAGCAGTCAGTAGAGGTGCGCATCAGTCCCAAGTTCGCTCCACGTTATTATGGTCCATTTATGTTGCTGGCTAGCTAGAATTGGAGAGGTGGCTTACAAGCTGCAGCAACCAGCCACAGCAAAGACACACCCTGTCTTCCACGTGTCTTTGCTTAATAAATTGTGTCCGTCCTTGGACCTTGTTTTTGATTGCTTGTGAATTTAGAAGCTTTTATTTTCATTTCATTTAGTTGGCAAGGATATACCTAATTCAAAATTTTGTACCAGGACAAGTCTAGACGATGGACAGATCAACTGCATAAATTATATCTGAGTTCTTTAGAGGCCTCATTTGTGAATGAGTTGCATCGTTCTATACATTTACGTGGTTGGAGCTTTCACACTAATGCTGATGAAACATATAAATGTAGAACTCTGCAAAATACACCTACTACTCCTAGACAGGTCAGAGATAAATTCTAATTTAGTGTCACCATTGTATTTATGTATTGTAACTTCCTCCTTATAATCAGGCTTTTTAATCCCTTTTTTCCTCTTTCAGTCTCTGGATCTACAAGATGGCTGCCAGAAGAAGATCAACCTTGAAAAAATTTCTCCCGTGTTAGAGAGCACAGCTGATTCTCATGTTCTTACAGGAAGTGAACCGGGACATGCAATGCTAGATAAAGCTTGTAGTTTGAGAGAGCCTTGTACCTATGACCATGGATTACTTTTTGATGAGGAAATTTATGCCAGTGGGAGTTCATCATTTGCCAACAAGTCAGCAAGAAGTTGTTTGGAGAAGCAATGCTCATTCCATGGAGAATCGGGTTGCAGTACTACAGGTAGCCTGAACTACATTTTTTTTATGCTTTGACAGTGGGGTATTGAACATGGATGATTTATCAGTCTTCCAGAGATCTCTATACAAGCTGCCGTACAGTGAATCAAAACTATGCAAATATTCTTTTGATGCTTTTACGTCTCCGTCAGGCTTGTGATCACCCACTTCTTGTTAAAGAATACAATTCTGATCCTGTTGGAAAAGATTCTGTTGAAATGGCAAAAAGGCTTCCAAAAGAGATGCTGATAAATCTGTTTAATAGTTTGGAAACAACTGCCGCTATATGTTTTGTCTGCAATGTAAGTTAATTCTGATTTGATAATTTCATTATTTGTTTCTTTGTTGCGATTATTCCTTCTAAGAGCGTCATCTGATATAGATCATTTTGATCGTATCTTACCAGTCTTTCTCTTCCTATGGTACATGTTTTGTTTATATGTTTAATAAATAACATTACTAGGAACACTTCTCTATGGTTTGAAATATGATGAAGTTTGTGAATAAATAACATTAGTAGGAACAGTTAATAATTGGGAATATGGCCTCAATACAAAGAACTAGCTTTCTTGTTATTTTCTTTTCTTCTGATACATGATATAGTAGTACATGATAAGCTTGGTAGACTCTGCTGTTAATAATTGGTTTAATCTATTTAATGACTCAGTTATTTATTTTGCCTTGCCTGTGTTAAATACTTGAGTAGAGGCCAGAGAATAAGCTTGGAGATGATGAAACGTGGGATAGGGCTGAAAGTGCTCTTAAGGAGGCTTTGGATGAGTTTGGCAAGCCATGGCAGGTGTGATACGGTGGGAGAACTGACTTGAGGTTTTGCGTTCGTATTCGCACTTGTGCGGTTAGCAAGAGTCGCCACCGACTTTTTATTTTATCCTAAAGGAAAGGTTAAAAAAGCACAGCAAAAACCTTTTGAGATATTTCGTGGGTTCGGGGGGTAGATTATGAAAAGGGAAGGTATTAGCACCCTTTTCATCCATGGTTATCCATGGGCTCTTAGTTACTTGGTTTTTTAGATCACTTGCCTTATTTTTTCGATTGCTTTGAAAATGGTGTGTGTGTGGGTGCTTTTTGAAAATGTTTTGGAAAAAGATGCCTTGTCTTAGGCAACTAATGTATTTGACTCGTGTTTGAGTGTTTTACAAAAGTGTGAATCTTTTCGAAAAGATGTTTTCAAATGTTTTTGAGAGTTTGTTTGAAAGTGTTGTGGATTGTGGTTTTTGAAAAGAAGGCAAGTGTTTTTGCAAGTTTGATCTCAAGTAACTAAGAGTTTTGTCTACCCTATTGTACTCAAAAGGTTTTTGCTGTGCTTTTTTAACCTTTCCTTTAGGATAAAATAAAAAGTCGGTGGCGACTCTTGCTAACCGCACAAGTGCGAATACGAACGCAAAACCTCAAGTCAGTTCTCCCACCGTATCACAGAACTGGCGACTCTGCTGGGGAGGTCTTTTTAAGTGGGGTTACCTTAGGGTTTAGATCACCTTTACTTTCAATTGATTTCTTTGTTTGCTTTACATTTGTGGGCTTTGTATCGGAGTTTTATAGATCCTAACCCGGATCTGGGGAAACCTTTTTAGGTAGCATAATCTGTGAGGGACCTGTCCGGGGTATACCGACATGGGTGAAGCAGTGGCTACGTTGGTGTGGCGTCTTGGTCTGTACCGATATCCCTCGTGTTGAAACGGGGAGAATATGGGTCTTCCAAGGAGTCATTAAGCACCAACCGACCTTAGAACCCTAATTGACCAACTTGGCCATTAGAACAATAGCAGTATGCTACACTCATTGAGGCTAAACTCTCGAGATGGTTCCGGCCGCGAGAAAAGGTTGCGATGCTGGAGTTATGACCGATTGAGGGTAGCCAATGATATGAGATTCTCTAGAACCCGGTTACTTTTGATAAGACAGGTTTTAACCAACAAACTGAAAGAGGGTAGTACCTGAACCTCATGCAAGCCTAAACCTAAGGCCTTGTGTGCTTTGTGTGAATATTGTTTGCCTGTGTATACTCTTACTTGCTTGTGCATACATGTACATAACATCATGACATCATACCATAGCATTTTAGCATTTTCAATAACCATTTCAAGGATCTCGAGGGTTCTGTTGATGCAGGGTTATGTTGAACCCGACATCTATCAAGGGGCAAGAGGTCTCTCCTCTAACCAATCCAGTCAAAGTTCAAGTACAACAACTTGAATCAGTGGCTATGACCCACTCGACATGGTGAGCTTGATTCTCGTGGAAATACATCCACCAACACAAAGCTCTCCAAACAAAGATCGAGAACAACAACTTGAATCAGTGGCTATGACCCACTCGACATGGTGAGCTTGATTCTCGTGGAAGGACGTCCACCGATGCAGAGATCCCCAATCCAAGAGCAGAGTTCAACCTCTAACATTTTCTTGTATTTACCCCAAGAGATCCTTGAAAACATGCATCCACATATCATGCATTTCATTTTAACAATCCTTCCTTTTTCAGGTTTCCTTACTCTCCTGCTGTTTATTTCAGCAAGAGATGGCTCTAGAACGGTCTGTCAAAGACATCCAAGACCAGACCGCTCAGCTGCAAGAGATGTTCCTGAACTTGTCCCTGGGACAAGAAGAGATGAAAGCTCTCCTCACCAAAGGCTTGGGGAATTCCAACAATGCTAGGAGTGATCAGATTGCGGAGCTGCAGTTTGATCTGACAACACTGAGGACTCAAATGATGGGGCAGTTGGTGGGCCAGATGGCTCTCATCCAAGACCTATCCCAAAGACAAGAGGAACTCAGAGTTCTTGTCCGCCAACTGCTTCCAAACAACCAACTGGGGCAAACATCTGAGGTCGAAGAGCAAGTCACCGCTCAACCTCCATCAACTCAAGAAGACAAGGGGAAAGCTCCTTTGTTAGCTTCAGGGTCACAAACCCATCAACAACCTCACCAGCGTCAACGGGGCAATCGGCATAAACAAGAAAAGTCGGGAAGACGGTTTACGGAGACTGAAATACCGTCATTCTTCATACTGAAGCGCCTGTTGGAGGTCGATTTGCTCACCGTAAAGGACCCTCCTCAGAAGCTCAACATCTCTTCTCCTCACTTTAATCCCGACGCATTCTGTGTTTACCACTCCTGCAGCCCGGGACACAGTACCAACGACTGTTGGGCCTTGAAGAACAAGATTCAAGATCTGATTGACATTGGGGTGCTGGAATTCATGCCAGACGGCGAGATGAAGATCTTCCGTTAAAGGGTTCTCCGCTTGAAGTGACGAAGCTCGAAACTGAAAGACTTTTGCTTCTTTTTGAATTTTCAAAGTTGTAATTTCTTTTGCTGTCAAACAATTATCTGTTGATGTTAAACTCTGTTTTCATTAATGCATTGCATATGTTTGTCTTGAATTCATCCATTCGTTTCACTACTCTTATGCTTTTCTTTATGATATTTGACTCTTGATAAAAAGCTGCAAGCCTTTAGAGGGAGGATGACGAAACAATACCGTGATCTTATACAGTATGCTTTTGAACAGACCTTGCTGATGATGTACAGGCATTTCTTTCAATTCCCAAACACTGGAGTTATAAGGAAGTTAATCCCTAGTCAACCCCTTCGAGCCAAAGAAGTAGGAGTTTTATGTTCTAAACAATCAAAACCTTTGATATAAACCCGGGGCAGGGTAGTATCTCAGTTAATTCAAAAGAAAATGCGCATTGAAGTCGCAAACTCTCAGTTCATAATACAACGAACGACGTCAGAAAAGAAAGCGTTCCTTCGGAATCAAAAGACAAGGGTGGTTCCCTATCACATAGACAGTCAATCTCTCAAAAGAGAAAAGCCCACCAAGCCAAAACCTATGAAGGAGGCTTAAGAAAGCTGGGGCATCCCGCTGACAGTAATCCTGAAAACGGTAACAGTCAGGCAAAAGTTAGGGATAACAAATCAAAATCAAAATAGTGAGGTCATTACAAAATCCTCAACAACATGAAAAATGTTGGAAAAGAAAACAGAGATAATGACTGTCTCCCAAATTCAAACTGGTGAACCATCGCCCAAAAGTCGTTCCAAACTCAAAACAGAGTGCGACGCACAATTAACTGAGCTTAGGTTGAAGAACATCACGAAGAGCGGGTGGGTACAAATATACTTTGAGCCTTTATCCTTTGTTTCTTAAACCGTGAACTAGGCCACGTTACAACCCTTCAAAAGTCCTAATTGAAGCATGGGTTAGTTCGAAAGCATACTGTTACAAAGGTATCCTGACTCCTGTAGGGCTTTGCTCTAAATCTCGTGTTAACTTGCCTTATGAAAAGTTTTCTGCTAAAAACGCATTTTTCAAAACTTCAAGACAAACATAAACTTTGCATTATTCGAATATCACTGTCTGCATTTGACCCTTTTAATTGACAGCGAAGAAATTCATGCAGCGAATGTTCGGAGGAACGAAAACTCTCTCAGTAAGTCTAAATCACTTCAAGAGGATAACACTCCCATCAAATCTCCTATCAGCAAGGGGCACGACATGTCACAGTTCAATTAACCTGGGGCAGTCCAATCAAGGTCCAACAGATCTTTCAATCCAATTAACCTGGGGCAGTCCAGTCAAGATTTCAAGAAATCCCTCAATATGTAGGGTAATCTGATTCAAGATTCCTTCATCACCACTTGGGGCATTCGAATGTCAAAAGTGTTCAACACATCAACTCCAACATTTCCAGATTCGACTCCTGTATCCAGCCAGGGCATATCTGTTGATCATATTTCCAGACTCGATTCCTGTATCTAGCCAGGGCACGTCTGAAGAGTTCGAAGATTCGATTCCTGTATCCAGCCAGGGCATATCTGTTAACGACTATTTCCAGATTCGACTCCTGTATCCAGCCAGGGCATATCTGTTTACATTATTTCCAGATTCGATTCCTGTATCCAGCCAGGGCATATCTGTTGACGACTATTTCCAGATTCGATTCCTGTATCCAGCCAGGGCATATCTGTTGACTACATTTCCAGACTCGACTCCTGTATCTAGCCAGGGCATGTCTGAAGAGTTTGAAGATTCGACCCCTGTATCCTGCCAGGGCATATCTATCAACTACCACGTTTCCAGACTCGACTCCTGTATCTAGCCAGGGCACGTCTGAAGAGTTCGAAGATTCGATTCCTGTATCCTGCCAGGGCATATCTATCAACTATCACCTTCCCAGATTCGACTCCTGTATCCAGCCAGGGCATGTCTGAAGAATTCCAGATCAACACCTGCAACAACCCAGGAAACATCTGTGAACGACCGATTGTAGACCAACACCTGTAATAAGCCGGGAATTTATCTACATCACCACTTGGGGCATTCGAATGTCAAAAGTGTTCAAAACCGATGCAGTTTTTACACAAGCTCATCATCAGGAAACCCTACACCGGTTCCTCTTCTCAACTTCTGAAACAAGTTTACAGATTCTTCCCAACAACGGACGCTAATCTACCGACTTGTTCAGATTCTTCTCAAGACTTCTGAAAACAGTTCATGGATTCATCCCAACAACGGATGTTAACCTATCGCTTGTTCAGATTCTTCTCAAAGCTAACCACCACGGAAGATCGTACTCGCCAAAATTCTCCCTGTCCCCAGCGGAGTCAGACTTTTAAACCTTCTCTCCACAGAGTTTCGGGAGGATAAATCTTGAGTTCCCCAGTGAAGTCTCAAGGGTTACTTCCCATCAAACCGAAGACTCTCAATCTGGTCTCCCCGACATGAGTCTACTAGTTTGGGACTCCCCAGTAGAGGTCATCAGGAATTCTCTTCCCCGGTGACGGCCAAGGATTTATTTTCCCCGGCAGCAGTCAAGACGCTTTTATCTTCAGCCATCTCGGATTCATGTATCCTCGGCAAGATTAGCTCATCAGCTTACATGCGCATCCATCACATTCATAAATATTGATGTCACATACATTGCATCAAACATCATAACATTGCATACAACTAACCCTTTGCCTTTTTAGGTAAGATCAGTCGACAGACACAGATCATCTCCTGAGATTCATCCAGAAATAGTTCAGATGTGACCCAGACACGGCGACATTCTGATACTTATTCCAGATTCATTCAGACGCATCAGCAGAAACCCTACACCGGTTCCTCTTCAACTTCAAGACTTCTGAAAAAAGTATTCCCGATTCTTCCCAATAACGGATGTCAATCTACCAACTGATTCAGACTCTTCTCAACTTTTGAAGACAATTTACAGATTCTTCCCTACAACGGATGTCAATCTACCAACTGATTCAGACTCTTCTCAATTTTTGAAAATAGTTTACGGACATGTCCCAACAACGGATGCTGCTCTATTGCTTATTCAATCTCAGATAGTTTACAGATTCTCCAGACATGGACGTCAATCTGTTGCTTATTCAGACCCCAATTCAGAGATGTCCCCAAAACACGGAGACCCCTCTGACACTTGTCCACTCACTATTGACATACAGTTCAACATCACCATATGGCATCTATAAGCCCATCCTCCTACCAGCAGTCACCGAATGGCATCTGTAAGCCCATTCTCAGATGGCATCTCTAAGCCCATCCCCCGACAAAATTCTCTCGCACCAAATGGCATCTTTAAGCCCATCACCAAATGGCATCTTTAAGCCCATTCACATCTACCATCAGATCGCCGAGTGCAAATTTTCTGGGCACTTTAGTGTCCAATCTCCTTTTACCTTCAAGTCGCGAAAGGCAAACTTGCCAATCTAACTCTTCAGGTCCAAGAAGATTGAACAGGGGCAACTGTTGTACCCCAAAATTTGCCCTCGCATTTTTCCCCAAGAAATCTCAGCTTCAAACATTTCCTGACTTTTCAAACTGGCTCAAGAATCGGACAAACGGACTTTTCTTGACAGTCAAGCAGAATTAGGGTTTTTACTGATTTTCAGAGCTCTGAATTGTTTCATACAGTGGGCTTAGGGTTTAGTTGATTTTTGGTTCAATTTTGATCAAGCGAGCGTGATTTGGCATTTAATCGGGAATTAGGGTTTTATGGGCATATTCTCAGAAGAATTTAAATTCCACAGCACTTTGCGGTTTATTTCAAGATTCGGATTAAAATTCGCGTTATCTTGGTTTAATCAGTAAAAGAGACAGTGGTTTGAATTCAGTACGTTTTGATTGGGCCAGTCAGATACAGGATGCAGTATTGGATTCACAGTGTTTATGTGTTTGATCAGTCTACTTGGATTGACTGCTGCTTTGCTTTGGGTGTTGAATAAGACGGGTTTAATTGATCAATGTTGTTTTATTTAAGTTATTTATTATTCTGAAATTGAATGATTGAAATTCATTTTTCAATTGTTTTAGTTCAAAGAATTTTAAATAAATAAATAAACAATAAAGAAAATTAGAATTAATTGGATAATTTAAACTTTTATTGATATTTGAATTATTTGTACAAATTGTTGTTTATAATTTAAATTATGAACAATAATATACATTAATTTAAATATTACATAAAATTAAAACTATCCTATTTTCTAATATTCTTCATTCTTCACTCCGCTCCGGTATTCCATTTTTCATCTGCAAAAAGAAACAAGAAAAGTCAGAAAGCAGTTAATAAAAAAGACAGATAAAATATTGCTCATCATTAGGGGCCACTGACTGGGATCAGTTGACCCTCTCTGCAAATCACGGGATTTCTCCCGGTTCACAAAGAGGGAAGAATTCTATTTTTTTATTCATGAAATGCAAATGTCAAAAGTATAAGTTCCAAAATTCAAACTGCAAACTTCCAACTAAACTGAAAAAAAATCCAATCTCAACTTTCTATCCAAAGCAAAAGGCAAGTTACATTCAAAATGCCAAAGATATCAAAGATTTCAAAAGTGCATTTGCTGTCACAAGTACCCAAGCTGTCATGAAAAGATTTGGCCAAGATATCAAGGAAAAGAAAAAGCACACAAACTGTCAAAGCTGGATAAAGAGGATGCAGTCAAGAAATGTGGGATGCAAGCAACTAAGATCTTTTCATCATTTCCCATCAGCATAGTAGGCCCCTTCAGAGCAAGTACAACATAATCATATAAAATTCTAAAGCTGTACTTTAGGAGAGAAGAAAAAAGAGATAAAGAAATAGGCAAGGGTTCAGGCATAGACAGTAGGAGAAGACAGAAAAAAAGATATACAAATCCACAAGCCAACTCAGTTCAGTAGAGGGTTCAAGGATAGAAGAGAAACACACAACTCTGCATAATATAAAAAAAAATCCACAAGCCAATGCAACTCAGTTCAGTAAGGTGAAGATAGAAGAGAAATATACAAAACTGAGCAAAGAAGCCTCACTACTGTCAAGGGAAGGAAACCTGCATAAACCATACTGTCCAACATAACACATCTCAGGCCTAAAAACCTGATATACAAACTCAGTTCAGCAAAAAGTAAAAAGGTGAGGAGAGATAGAAGGAAATAGATACAAACATAAGCCTCTGAGTTTCAAGAAAACATAACATATCTCAAACCAAGCCATAAGTCATGAAAACACAACTCAGTTCAGCCTAAGCAAAAGTCACAACCTGAAGCACCAAACTGATAACCTGCTGCCTGCATCAGGCAAACATAAAACCAGAAACTACCATTACCCTGTTCAAACACCCAAACTTTAGCATACAAACTCAAAAGCCTCACCATAAAAAGCTAGCATCAGAACCTGCCTACATCCCACTGTCAACACCAACCTCTAACCTTGGCAAGTAAGACAACATAACATACCAACCAGAAACTTCACACCAGCACCATGCCTATCAAACCACTACTGTCAAGCCTAAGCCCTCAGTAAAACATCACTGGGCAACACAAACAAGCATATAGCCGCTCGAGAGAAGAAGAAGAAAGAAGCAACTCAGGGACATAGAGGAAAATAATATTTCCATAGGCAACAACTGTTCAAAAAACGTTCAAGACAAGCAGAAGTAGCATCTCAAAGCAAGCCAAATCTCCCAAACCCATCTTAGGCCTCAGAAAGGGGGGGGCTTCATCATAGGCCAATCAGAAAGACGCATCCAACAATACTCAAGTAAATATTCAGGCAACAACACATAGGCAAATCGTCTAAGAAAGCAACCAACAATCCAAAGGCAACACATAGTGGAAGAAGAAGATGAAGAAGTGAACATATCAGGGTTCTCAGTATACATCATCAAACCCTAGAAAAATATCAATCAGATAGAGTTACCAGGGTCACCAAGAGCTAGCCTCATCACCGTTCCGGCCTCCTAAGCTTCACGCTCCCCGCCTTTCCTCCATCTCCAAAGATCAGGTAGTATAATCTTCTCCCTCTTCTCTTCTCCTTCATCTCATAATGAAAAAATAAGAGTTAAGGTTCAACTTAAAACAACACACGCGAATCCAGAAAAGAGATAAAAACATAACCATTAAAGCTAACCTTGTATCAAGAGAGCACGAAGCTCATGTCAGTGGAGGGAAGAAAGGCTTCAGGAGTGGTGCTGGTGGCCGGAGAAAGCGTTCAGGGAAGTGAAGTTTGATCGGAGAAGACGAACTCAGTGAACACGGCGCCGTCTCAAGAACCCTAAAACTGTCGTTCTGAATAACATGCCAAACAACCCTAATTTCGTTCAAAACCAAGCTTGGGCCTGACCCGTCCTCACTTCCCCAAAGCCCATTAAACATTAACCTCTTTTCATTTTCATCAACAATATTCATTTAACCTATTCTTTTTTATATATTAACACTAACCCTTTTATATTTTATGTAAACACTTCATTTGCTTTACAAAAAAATCATTTTAATGCAAAATACTTTTTTGTACTCTTATTCGCCAGTTGGGGTGGCGACACCATTCATTTTTGTACTCTTTCGCCAAGTCCAATGGCGCCTCCCTTAATGTCCAATCGTGATACATGCATGCATATATGTAACCCCCTAGGCTGCCACCTAGCCTGCGCCTACTCTGCACCTATATTGTATGTTGTTAGTCTCCTCCCATCACCTCCAATGGGCTTACATGCATTCAGGCAAGGAATCCCAAAATTGTGAATCTTTTTTGGATAGACCTCCCCAGCAGAGTCGCCAGTTCTGTGATACGGTGGGAGAACTGACTTGAGGTTTTGCGTTCGTATTCGCACTTGTGCGGTTAGCAAGAGTCGCCACCGACTTTTTATTTTATCCTAAAGGAAAGGTTAAAAAAGCACAGCAAAAACCTTTTGAGATATTTCGTGGGTTCGGGGGGTAGATTATGAAAAGGGAAGGTATTAGCACCCTTTTCATCCATGGTTATCCATGGGCTCTTAGTTACTTGGTTTTTTAGATCACTTGCCTTATTTTTTCGATTGCTTTGAAAATGGTGTGTGTGTGGGTGCTTTTTGAAAATGTTTTGGAAAAAGATGCCTTGTGTTATACCCCAAAATTTGCCCTCCCATATTCTTCAAGAAATTGCCAAGCCAAGTCACAAAATTCCCCAAGGGTTGCACAGTGCAAGGGCCTCCTAAACAGTCCAAATTAGGGTTTTGAGTCTGATCAAGAAAAGGAAGTTTTCAAAGGCTCAATCAAGTCTCACATGCTTACAAACATGGTCAAGCATCCCCATATCAAGCTTCAAGGCATTCAGCTCAAAATTGCACAGTCAAAACCCTAAATTGCCCTACAGTCAACTGTAGGGGCAAAATGGTCATTTGGCAGTCAAAAGTTCAAATTTTTGGTCAACATATCATTTTGAAGCCACAAACATCATTTGATCAATGCTTGATCATGATTCTCAAGATTTGGCTCAGAAATCATCAAAGATGCAAAAGTTGCTATATTTGGACAGTTGAAAAAGTCAACTGAAATTGACCAGGGCATAACTTTCACATGGATTATCAGAAAAATTCCATCCAAAGCTCATTTTGAAGAGAAAGACATTTCCTACAACTCATCTTCATACTTCAAGTCCAAGAAATGCTCTCACAAAAAGTTATCAATTTCAACATTATAGGTCATTTTCAAAAGTCAACAAAAAGGGACTTTAAGTCAAAGACCATAACTTGAGATTGGTAAATCAAAATGACATGGGACCAAAGGCATTGGTTAAAGGACTCAAAGACCTTTCCAAAATGTCCAAGAACATGTGAAAAGCTTAAAAATTGAGCAAGTTATGCCTTGTAGAAGTTGGGAAATTTTTGTGAAATGGCAAAAGTCAACTATCCTTGAAAATCCAATTTTTGACAAAAGGGCCCCATTTTTTCCACTTGGTTCATCCTTGTCATGCCACACACGTGTCCCATGATTAATTTCAAGACCAAATATTGATTTTTTTATTTTATTTAATTTTTGATAATTTAATTCATTTTAAATCTTTGAAAATTCAAATAAAATTTAAAAACCAATGGAATAGTGTCATGTGAACTTGGACAATTTCTATGTATCATGGGCCAACTCAAAAACTCAGGCTAGGGTTAAGTTTCACACTAGGTCTAGGTCTTGGCTAAAAAGAAGGAAAAATGGTCAATGGTAAAAACCCTAAGACTTGTTCATTCATGAGCTTGAATCTAGGTCAAATAACTAGCCAATTCCATTCCATGATGATCACTGAGTCAAACCCTAACCAGAGTACAGCAAAAGGCTCACTCAAAAGTGGATTGGAACTTTGAAAAATTAGCCATATAATGCAAATCTGAAATCAAGGTTAGGGAGAACTTTAGGCCTTAATTCTTTTGCTAATAGCATCCTGGACATCTTCTGAACACATCCCAATTCCTAACATCAATCAAAACGCGAAGAAGCAGTAGCGACAACTCAAACTGTACAGAAAATTTTTTGAAATCGTGTTCTCAATTCTAAGCATGATCATTGCATTTTAACTGTGGATTCTTGTTCCTTACAAAGTTTCTAAGCTATTCATTGTGTTTAATCTCATTTTTGTTAACCATACGCGAATCTACCATGGCCACGTTTTAGGGTTTTCAGGTTTTGCTTTTAGGGCTTTTACCATGCTGTAAAATCAGCCTTCCAGACCATGATAGTCATACTCAGCGTTTAGAGACGAAGAAGAAGCATACCTCGCGAACAATTTATGAAGCTCGTGGACCTAATCGCTATTTTTTGAAAGCCTGCCTAACACCACGGTTGCAAAACCGTTGCTCATTTGTTTTGTTTTACAGGGGACGTGAAGAAGAAGGCATCGTGGCAAGGCGTGATTCGTCCATTTGAATTGCGCGCGTTTTAATGGCTATGCGTTGGTTTTGTTTTTTTATTATTTGTTTACTATAATATGTTAACTAACATTCAATAGCTCAGCTGGCAGGGACATACGCTGTTGACCTTCATGACCTGGGTTCAAGTCCCAGGTCTACACAATTTCATATTATTTTTCATTTCAAGTTTCCATGCAACGCTAACATTAAGACTCACCATACACACTCAAAATGCATTGCCCACGTGTCCTAGGAGATCTATCAAGGGGTTCAGAACAAAGGCATATGGTGGATGCCAGTCAACATGCCACACCTGATTGGAAAAGTCAATGGATTCAAAATCAAATGGGCCAGAATTTCCAGGCCTGCACCTCACAATTCTGGGGCTACACCCCACCCTGGTTTGCCAAATTTATTTATTTTTTTATATTCTTCATTTTAATTGTTATGTTTATTTAATTAATTAATTTTTAATCAAAATATAAAAACATTCAAAAATCAGAAAAGGCCAAAAAAAATATAATTTTTTTTATTTAATTATTTTCTAAATAAATTGTATGTAAATTATTTAGTTTAATTAAGGTACAATTTTAATCTCTTTTTAATAAAAATCCAAAAAAACTAGAATTTAGGTTTAATGACTTTTATTTTCTTTTTTTATTTTTTCCCTTTTTTCAGAATAATAATGTTATTTATTTATTTTCATAAATTAAAAAATGTACATAAATTAATTTAGAATTAGATTAGGTTAAAAGTTAAAATTTTCATAATAAACTTAAAAAAATAATAGAATTAGGTCTAATATTTAATTTAATTTCAATTAATTTTTCTTTTTTCTTTTAAATCTAAAAAACACAAAAATACCATTTTTCATTCAATTTTAATTTTAGATAACTTAATTATTTTAATTCCTTTAAAGGGTTCAACGCCCTCGCATTTGATTATTTTCTTTTTTTCGCGCGTTTCATTTATTTCTGTTGTGAATATAATGTACTTGTACCAAAGCCATGTAATAGCTATTAGACATTTCTTTTCTGCAATTTATTTTAAATCGGGTCTGGATTAATTTGGCGTTGTAGACCCGCGCCCTTTGTAATAGCGTAGGACTTTTTATCTTTTCCGCACTTTAAATTCCCGCACTTTTAACTGATAAACAATAACATGAAAGAATGAATGCCCGAAAATAAAATCAAATCGTTAGATCACCAATGCATGACAAGACAAACAATAAACTGAAAATGACACACAATTCACACACCACCCCTAGGGTACGCTTCACTGTTGCCTTGCCCCTCGAAAGGTGGTCGTCGAGTAGAAGACGTCTTAGTAAGTCCTCATGATCCGGGAACCTGGCATGAGGGTAGCTTCTAAGGTGTCTTCCTATTGCTCTGGTGATCACCACGTCCCTAAAACTCGAATTGACCCGAACACCTCCAACGGTGGTGCTACCTACCCCTCAATGGTGGGATGGCACTACTTTAAAGGACATTTACACAGACGAATTCCTTAGGGTAGGTAGGTTCTCAAGGATACTTGATCTAATTTCAAACAAATCAAAATCTTTTCACACCAACACACTTTCAAAAAAACTTTCAAAACAAACTTTTCAAACACTCTGACGTACGAGTCGAACTGAAATTTTTCAAAGAAACTTTTTAAACCCACATTGAAAAGCAAACAAACAATTTTGAAAACACATTGAGCAAGTATCTAAGAGCCCATGGATAACCATGGATAGAAAGGGTGCTAACACCTTCCCTTTCTATAACCTACCTCCCGAACCGAGAGCAATCTCTTTAAAGGAATTTTTCTGTGCTTTTGTCCTTTCCATTTGGAGAAAATAAAAGACGGTGGCGACTCTTGCTTACCGCGACATTTCGCGAACCAGCGTTAAAACAGTCAGTTCCAGATCCACCGATCACAGAACTGGCGACTCTGCTGGGGACACTTAAAGTGAGGTGTACCTTAGGGATAGTTACAACTGTGTTTTCAATTGTTTTCCTTGTATGCTTTAAAATTGTGGGTTGCTTGGGAGTTCTATAGATCCTAACCCGGATCTGGGGGATACCTTCTTAGAAAGTAGCAACAAGGCTGTGAGGGAACTGTGCGGGGTATACCGACATGGTTGAAGCAGTCTGCTACGTTGATGTGGCACTTTGGTGTGTACCGGTAACCCTTGAGTCAGTCAAGGAGAGTACGGGGCCTCCATGTGGTGTCATGAAGCATCAACAGACCTTAGGAACCTTAATTGAACCATCTTGGCCTCTTTAGGGTAGTGAGATAACTGACTTTGGTGCAGTCCGAGGTTGGTTGATACTCGATACTACACTCAATTGAGGGTTGCTTTCCTGGAATATTTCGGTCGCCAGTTCAGTGGCTAAATCGAAACGATGAACAATGAAAGCAATCCCGTGATATTGGGAACCTTAGAACCCGGTTACTTTGATTAGGACAGGTTGAACCCACCAACTTCAAGAGGGTACTACCCAGACCCCATGCTGGCCTTAAACCCTAAGGGCTTGTCTTGTGTGCCTTGTGTGCCTTACATGTTTGTCTTTGTAAATATCTGTGGTGTGTTTAATCATAGCATCATGACATCATCCAGCATCATATGCATTAACTAACCATTTCAGGGGTTCGAATTTTCATCTTTGTTCTTGTTTTGTAGGACATGGAAACTGTTCGTAGAAAGACAATTCCAATCAGTCTTGTAAGGATCTCTCCTCAGCTTAAGGAGCTTATATCCAGGATTCCCGAGAACTCTTCATTCAGTGAAAGGCATGGAAGTCTCATCAGCTTGGTCAATACCAACATTGAGGAAGATATGATGAAGGTCCTGTTCCAATTCTTTGACCCTCTGCATCACTGTTTTACCTTCTTGGACTATCAGTTGGTACCTACATTGGAGGAGTTCTCCCGACTCCTGAAGATCCCTATCCTTGATCAGCTACCCTTCAACGGTACAGAAAAGGAACCTAAGCTTGAAGAGATTACTAAAGCCTTGCACCTACAGTCATCTGACCTCAAGGGACATTGGGAAGTTAGAAGTGGTATCAAAGGGTTCTTAGCCAGGTTTCTGTTTGAAAAGGCCTATGAATGTTGGAACTCCCTTGACTTGCAAGCTTTTGAAGAAGTTGTGGCCCTCCTTGTTTATGGTTTGGTGTTGTTTCCTAACCCAGACCAGCTCGTTGATATCAATGCTGTCCAGATCTTTATGTCCAGGAATCCTATACCTACGTTGCTGGGGGACATCCTTCACTCATGTTACACTCGAACCATGAGAAAAAGAGGTGTCCTTATGTGTTGCACTCCTCTCCTGGGAAAGTGGTTTATTTCGCACCTTCCACAATCAGTCCTGAAGAATGAGCGGGGTTTGAGATGGTCACAACGGTTGATGACTCTTACACATGCAGATATACATTGGTGCCCTAGGTCCAGAGAAGATGTCACTATCATTGATCGCTGCGGGGAGTATCCCAATGTTCCTTTACTTGGAATCAGAGGGGGTATTACTTATAATCCATGCCTGGCTTGGAGACAATTTGGTTATGCTCGGAGGGATGGTCCTCATGACATGTTGATTCCTGACATAGTTTTTGACTTCGACAACGATACTCAAGGACTTCGCCAGAGATTTATCAGAGCTTGGAGGATGCCTAGTAGGATAGACAGCAAGACACTGGGGCACAGGAACTCCATCCCTTTGGAGCCTTACCTCAAATGGGTACGAGCCCGCTCTCAAGAATTAGTAATGCCTTATCCTCACATGCTTCCAGTAATCAAAGAGCCTGCCTTGGAAGGAGAGGTGTCTCATGTTATTCAGCACCCTGATATGCCCACATCCTGGGAAGAGATGCAGAAGAGCTGGATCCAGCTTAAGGAAGAGCGGAATTCTCTTGAGACTAGTTTGCATGCCAGTGAAAGGAAGGTCTTGGAGCTTACCCGCCTGTTGCACGAGGAAAGGAACCTCAACACTTACATAGCTCCAAAGAAGATGCGCAACATATTTTGGGATTGATTTGATCTTTTTGTACTTTTGCCCATGAGGCTTTGATGTATTAAACAATGATTTTCTTAATAATAACGTGTGTTCCTTTTGGTCTACAATAAATTTGAATTTTCGAACCCTTGAATGCATCGCATAAACACATATCATTCATCATGTGCATCATAGGTACTCTTCTTTTCAGGTTGTTTACTGTTCTTCGCTGTTTATTTCAGCATCATGAATCCTGAATCATCAACCGAGGCGTCTATCAAGGCTCTTCAGGCGCAGAACGTCCAATTTCAGGCGCAGAACGCCCAATTTCAGGAGCTGATCAAGGGCTTGGCTCAGGGTCAACAAGAGTTGAAGACCATGCTTTTGAAGAAGACTAAGAAGAAGAGGAGGACTGTTCTATTTAACACTGGGCGCAGACTCGGGAACACTTTGGTTGAAGCTGAAAGGACTCCTCCATCTGTGACGGAAGGTAGTCACCAAGAAAGGGAGGTCACTACTCCTGTGGGCTCTGATACCGAAACAGACTTCAACGACGAACAGTACCCTCCTGCTGAAGACCGGTACAAACAGCTGGAAGACAGATTAAAGGCTATGGAAGTTCAACGGGTACCTGGATTGGATTTCGGAGACTTGGGGTTATCTACTGGGGTGGTGATCCCCCACAAGTTCAAAACACCTGCCTTCGTGAAGTATGATGGGGCTTCCTGTCCCAAGATGCACCTCCGTTCTTATGTAAGGAAGATCCAGCCTTACACAGCAGACAAGAACCTTTGGATCCACTTCTTCCAGGAGAGTCTTTCAGGGACTCACCTCGATTGGTTCTATCAGCTGGATGGAATCAACATTCGTAACTGGGAGGATCTGGCCACTGCTTTTTACAAGCAGTATCAGTATAATGCCGACCTCGCTCCTACGCGTACCCAACTCCAGGGTATGTCGCTAGGGTCGGGTGAAGGTTTTAAGGAGTACGCTCAGAAATGGAGAGACCTGGCTGGCAGGGTGCAGCCACCATTGACGGATCGGGAGCTGGTAGATATGTTCTTGGGGACCCTATCTGGTCCATTTTTCAATCATCTCATTGGTAATTCCTCTGCTGGGTTTACTGATCTGATCCTGACTGGTGAAAGGATCGAGGCTGGTATAAAATCGGGGAAGATACAGAAAGTTGCCTCCTCCAGTACTGAGAAGAAACCCTTCAAAAAGGAGGCTAGTGCTGTATATAGCTCCCGGAGACCAGAGCGACCTGAACACCGCCAATCTGTCAGTGCGGTAATGATTGCCAAACCTGCTGCCGCTCCTCGGCCAACTAATCCTCAAAAGTTTGAAAGACCCCGGAGAGAGTATACCCGGTTAAGCATGACCTTATCACAGATCCTGCCACAGTTGCTATCCACCAATTTAGTGACTGTCAGGGAGGCTCCAAAGTTTCCCAATACTGCGTCCCCCAAGTTTAATCCAAATGCTCGCTGTGCTTACCATTCAGATAGCCCGGGGCACTCTACTGATGACTGTTGGGCACTAAAGAACAAGCTGCAGGACCTTATTGACGCCAAGGAGGTACAGTTTGAGGCATCTGACAAGCCTAATGTGGTGGCGGCTCCCCTACCTGCTCATGGAGTGAATGCTATTGGAGACGAAGACGAAGTGGATGATGCTGAGTTTGATAGCTGGATCTACCCGACAACCGACAGTGGGCCTAACAATTGGAGTGCAAAAGACAATCTCTCTGTTTCTATTGTTCCCCAGTAATGAATTTCTTTGTTTTTTGATTTGTAATAAACAATAATTTGAGACTATATGGCCCGGTGTCTTACCCGGGGCACCGTGGTTTTATTTGTGAGGGCTTTTGTTTGTCACTGTCATATATCATGAATAAAAGCATTGGACGTTTTTCACAATTCAAATTTTGCGCTCCTTTTCTTTCCTTTCTTTACATATTGCAAAACAGCTGTATTTACACACACACTCACTCATACAGGTTTCAATCCACTCTGGATCTCACTGGTAACGACTCCGCTACTGCCAGTTATGACTTTGAAAATCCGATCAACTTAGCCGCAGACGAAGGTGAAGATGATTGCGAAGTGCCTGGTGAACTTGCAAGACTGTTACAACAGGAGGAGAGGGCAATTCAACCCCATGAAGAGCCAGTGGAAATAATAAACTTGGGTACTGAGGAAGACAAGAAAGAGGTGAAGATTGGTGCCAACCTAGAACTCAGCGTGAAGCAACGGTTGACTCAGATGCTGCATGACTATAAAGAAATCTTTGCCGGGTCCTACGAAGATATGCCCGGATTAGATACCGACATTGTGGTCCATCACTTACCAACTAAAGAAGAATGCCCTCCGGTTAAGCAAAAGGTCCGCCGTATGCGTCCAGAGATGTCTGAGAAGATTAAAGCCGAGGTTATGAAGCAGTTTGATGCCGGGTTTCTTGCAGTGACTTCTTACCCTCAGTGGGTTGCTAATGTGGTGCCGGTACCTAAGAAGGACGGCAAGGTCAGGATGTGTGTCGATTACAGGGATCTGAACAGGGCCAGCCCCAAGGATGACTTCCCTCTACCCCACATTGATGTCCTTGTTGATAATACAGCTCAGCATAAAGTGTTCTCTTTCATGGATGGTTTTTCAGGCTACAATCAGATCAAGATGGCACCTGAAGACATGGAAAAGACTACCTTTGTTACTCAGTGGGGCACCTTCTGCTACAAAGTCATGCCTTTCGGACTAAAGAATGCTGGGGCAACCTACCAACGTGCCATGGTTACCTTATTTCATGACATGATCCATCATGAGATAGAAGTGTATGTTGACGACATGATCGCTAGGTCCCAGACTGAAGAAGAACACCTTGATCATCTACAGAAACTGTTTGACCGGTTGAAACTGTACAAACTAAGATTGAACCCTAACAAGTGCACCTTCGGGGTAAGATCTGGAAAGTTGCTAGGCTTCGTGGTGAGTGACAAGGGCATTCAAGTGGACCCTGCTAAGGTCAAAGCCATTCAAGAGATGCCAGTTCCTAAGACAGAGAAGGAAGTCAGAGGCTTTCTAGGACGTCTGAATTACATTGCTCGGTTCATCTCACACTTAACTGCTACCTGTGAACCAATCTTCAAGCTGCTGAAGAAAGATCAGGTAGTACGTTGGAATGATGAATGTCAGGCTGCTTTTGACAGAATCAAAGAATATCTCCAAGAACCACCCATCCTTATGCCACCAGTTGAAGGGAGACCTTTGATACTTTACCTGACAGTGCTTGATAATGCAATGGGGTGTGTGCTGGGGCAGCATGACGAGTCTGGCCGAAAAGAGCATGCCATTTATTACCTTAGCAAAAAGTTTACCGACTGTGAGACCCGATACTCACTGCTTGAGAAAACTTGCTGCGCTTTGGTATGGGCTGCTCGCCGGCTGAGACAGTATATGCTGACTCACACTACCTTGTTGATCTCAAAAATGGATCCTATAAAGTACATATTCGAAAAGCCTGCTCTGTCCGGGAGAATTGCAAGATGGCAGATGATCTTGACGGAATACGACATTCAGTATACGACCCAAAAAGCCATCAAGGGAAGTGTAGTGGCAGACCACTTAGCACATCAAGCTGTGGATGACTACCAATCAATGAACTTCGAGTTTCCAGATGAAAGCATTATGATAGTAACTGACTGTGAAATACCTGGACCGGATGAAGGACCTGAACCAGGATCCCGATGGTCTATGCACTTTGACGGAGCCTCCAATGCTTTGGGAAATGGTATCGGCGCCATAATTGTATCTCCACAAGGTACTCATACTCCACTCACCGCCCGGCTGTGTTTCAACTGTACCAACAACATGGCGGAGTATGAAGCGTGTATTATGGGTCTTCAAGCTGCGATCGACCTGAGGATCAAATTTCTGAGTGTCTTCGGAGATTCCGCTCTCGTGATCAATCAGATCAAAGGAGAGTGGGATACGAAACATCCAAACTTGATTCCTTACAGAGAATGTGTGTTGGCCCTGATCCCCCACTTCACAGAAATAACATTTGAGCACTTTCCAAGAGAAGAGAATCAGTTGGCGGACGCGTTAGCTACAATGTCTTCAATGTTCAAGGTTAAATGGGATAATGAAGCTCCCCGGATCATCATCTGGAAACTGGACGAACCGGCATACTGTTGTGATCTCGAGACTGAATTGGTAACTGAGAAACCTTGGTACCACGAAGTGAAGAGATATCTGGAAGCTCAGGAATACCCTGAAGGTGCTTCTGTCAACGATAAGAAATTCCTGAGGAGGTTTGCAGCCAAGTTCTTTCTTAGCAACGGCATTTTGTACAAGCGAAACCAGGATTCAACCCTGCTACGTTGTGTAGATAAAACTGAAGCAGAAAGAATCATGGAAGAGCTACATGAAGGGACCTTTGGTACACACTCCAGTGGACATACCATGGCAAAGAAGATTCTACGGGCAGGGTATTACTGGTCCACAATGGAAGCTGACTGTTACCAACATTCCAGGACATGCCATAAATGCCAGATCTACGCAGACAAGGTGCATGTTCCTCCGGTTCCCCTGAATGTTCTGACTGCGCCTTGGCCATTTACAATGTGGGGCATAGACATGATCGGTGAGATTAAACCTACGGCATCTAATGGACATCGCTTCATCCTAGTGGCAATTGATTATTTTACGAAGTGGGTTGAGGCAGCATCCTATGCTACGGTAACCAAGACCGTTGTGGCACGGTTCATTCGGCACAATCTGATCTGTCGGTACGGTGTCCCTGAGCGGATTATTACAGATAACGGTACCAATCTGAACAATAAGATGATCGCTGAGCTCTGCGAACAGTTCAAGATACAGCACCACAATTCTTCTCCTTACAGACCAAAGATGAATGGGGCTGTAGAAGCAGCTAATAAAAACATCAAGAAGGTCGTGCAGAAGATGACAGTAACGTATAAAGATTGGCACGAGATGTTACCGTTCGCTCTGCATGGGTATCGTACTTCAGCTAGGACGTCAACCGGGGCAACTCCTTTCTCTCTGGTTTATGGCATGGAGGCAGTCTTGCCGATCGAAGTACAAATTCCTTCTCTCCGGATAATGAAGGATGCAAATCTGAACGAAGATGATTGGATCCAGACGCGACTTGATCAACTCAACCTTATTGACGAAAAGAGACTTGCTGCTATCTGTCATGGTCAGACGTATCAGAAGCGAATGATCAGGGCATTTAACAAAAAGGTCAGACCACAGGAATATCAAGTCGGGGATCTGGTGATCAAGCGAATCATCCTTCCTCAGAGTGACCCAAGGGGCAAATGGACCCCTACGTACGAAGGGCCATTTGTGGTTAAGCATGTGTTCTCAGGAGGAGCAATGATATTAACCAACATGGATGGTGACGACCTTCCTCATCCCGCCAATGCAGACATAGTTAAAAAATACTACGCATGAAAAATGACCCGCTAGGCTGACATGTCTAGGCAAAAATTAGGGCTTCCCGTCGAATCAAAAGGGTTCGGGCAAAATGAAGGGATGAAAATGAAAAATCTGTACACCCGGCAAGTCGAAAACCTGAAAAGGCGGCTTGGGCAAAAATGGGTATCCTGGTGGACTGAAAACCCGAAAGGGCAGTCCAGGCAAAAATTAGGGATAAAAGCGTAATACTATGTCTCATCAGATCACTTTGCATCCAGAATCCGGTAACTACATCAAGTTCAGACGGCATCGGTCAGTCAGCTTCACCTTCAACCAAGGTCATCAAGTGATGAGACGAGCAGAGTATAAAGGCAATAGCAGAGTTGAAACCCAGTGGATCATTCATCTTTCACACAGCTGTTTTATTTTCTTTTGTACAAAACTTGTATAAATTCTTTTGCTCGGCGACGTTTCTCTTACTAGGATGTCAGCCTCTTGTACACAAAACGCCTATTCACAGGCTATTCAAAATCAATACAAATATACCTTTCAGTTAAACGTGCCAACTATTTTTCTTTTTTGTTTTGTTTTGTGAAGAACGTCCAAGATTCAATTTGCGATGTATGCATTGACAATAAGTTGCTAGCTCATAAATATTTGCATACGAAACAAAGAATTAATTGCAGGTGACACTAGAAACAGGGGCAATGAAGAGTTGTCTGAGCAGTCTAATTGTTCTATCCTCCAAGGTGCCAAAGTAGGTTCAGCTAAAGAACCTAACCAGGCATCTTAAATTCCCCAGAGAGTGAGGACAGCAAGTCAGTGCATTCTTCCCCAAACAAAGTTAACAAGTCTCAAGGATATTGGGTATCCTCCAGTAGATCCCAATATTCCCCAGCAGCATATATTCTTAACAAGCATCCCCGGCAGTCTTGGCCTAAAGATTGTTCCCCGGCGGCATACATCAACATTCAAAGGAATCACGCCCCAGCATATCAAAACTATCAAAACTTCCCCAGGAGAGTTCCATCCAGTTTCCCCAGGAAAGTTGGAATTCATCTCCCCAAGCAGTAAGCTTATCCCCTGTATATTCTGGAAGCTCATTCTCTAACAGAGCACGAACGCGTCGTCCGGCTTCATTCAAAGAGTTATTTCCTTAACAGGATATAACTGGGTTATCCTCAGCCAAAAGCCAAGGGAAGGTCGTCGTTAACGTAATTCTTTCCTATCCCCAGCGAAGTCTATTCACACTTCCAGTACAACAACGGTATCCCCAACAGAGTTACTATCAACATTCAGTAAGGCATCACTCTGCCCACAGAGTATTGCTTTCCAGCATGATCGCTAGAGTACCTTTTATCCCCGCAGAATCTTCCATTCGCCAAGTTATTCCGCAACGGAGTCATCTTCTCCTACTGGCATCCTTGCAATTATCATCCCCAGCGGAAGCAAAATCTATTCTTCGACATCAGCCCAGGATACGACTTCCCGGCACCCGTCAAGGATTTACTTTCCTAGACGAAAACATACATAAAACATCACATACATCATTATAGCATGCATAACGCACTGCATCATACAAATCTCATTTATGTTGAGAGCATCATTGATTGATCCATATCATGCATTGCATATGACTGACTTTTACCTTTCAGGAAAGATCCAGTTAAGTTCTCAGACATTTCAAGACCTAGACCGGTTCAGTTAAATCATCCTAAGATTTTCCTGATGCTTATCCAGTCAAAGGCCTTCTCTGGTTCAGTCAGATCGACCCTAAGATCTCCCTGATGCTTATCCCAGTTGAAGACATTTCAAGACCTAGACCGGTTCAGTTAAATCGTTCCAAGATTTTCCTGATGCTTATCCCGTCAAAGGCCTTCTCTGGTTCAGTCAGATCAACCTTAAGATCTCCCTGATGCTTATCCCAGTTGAAGACATTTCAAGACCTAGACCGGTTCAGTTAAATCATCCTAAGATTTTCCTGATGCTTATCCAGTCAAAGGCCTTCTCTGGTTCAGTCAGATCAACCTTAAGATCTCCCTGATGCTTATCCCAGTTGAAGACATTTCAAGACCTAGACCGGTTCAGTTAAATCGTTCCAAGATTTTCCTGATGCTTATCCAGTCAAAGGCCTTCTCTGGTTCAGTCAGATCGACCTTAAGATCTCCCTGATACTTATCCCAGTTGAAGACATTTCAAGACCTAGACCGGTTCAGTTAAATCATCCTAAGATTTTCCTGATGCTTATCCAGTCAAAGGCCTTCTCTGGTTCAGTCAGATCGACCCTAAGATCTCCCTGATGCTTATCCAGTTGAAGACATTTCAAGACCTAGACCGGTTCAGTTAAATCGACCTTAAGATTTTCCTGATGGTTATCCAGTCAAAGGCCTTCTCTGGTTCAGTTAGATCGACCCTAAGATCTCCCTGATTCTTATCCCAGTAGAAGACACCCCAGATTTTTCTCAACGAGCGTTGTTGAAGTTAAAGTCACCCAAGGCTCTCTTACCATTCATGCTAAGGAAGTAATCATCCCTGGTTCTTTCATCGCCGCTTGAAGCTCCAGACTCAGCTCCTGTAACTAGTCAGGACACATCAATACCAAGCATCTAAAAGTCAGCTCCTGCAACGTGTCAGGTACCCATTTTTCTGTTTTGCAGGTATGCAGGTTCTCGCTAAGGAATCTCCTACGCGATCAATATCCAGATGGCATCTATAAGCCCATCATCCAATCCAGCGATCTCCAAATGGCATCTATAAGCCCATTCCACCCTCATTGCTAACATGTGAGCGCAAATTTCCGGGCACTCTAGTGTCCAATCATCTTTTACCCTCGGATTACGAAAGGCACGTCAGCCAATCTGCATCCTCAGGTCTAAGAAGATTGAACAGGGGCAACTGTTATACCCCAAAATTTGCCCTCCCATATTCTTCAAGAAATTGCCAAGCCAAGTCACAAAATTCCCCAAGGGTTGCACAGTGCAAGGGCCTCCTAAACAGTCCAAATTAGGGTTTTGAGTCTGATCAAGAAAAGGAAGTTTTCAAAGGCTCAATCAAGTCTCACATGCTTACAAACATGGTCAAGCATCCCCATATCAAGCTTCAAGGCATTCAGCTCAAAATTGCACAGTCAAAACCCTAAATTGCCCTACAGTCAACTGTAGGGGCAAAATGGTCATTTGGCAGTCAAAAGTTCAAATTTTTGGTCAACATATCATTTTGAAGCCACAAACATCATTTGATCAATGCTTGATCATGATTCTCAAGATTTGGCTCAGAAATCATCAAAGATGCAAAAGTTGCTATATTTGGACAGCTGAAAAAGTCAACTGAAATTGACCAGGGCATAACTTTCACATGGATTATCAGAAAAATTCCATCCAAAGCTCATTTTGAAGAGAAAGACATTTCCTACAACTCATCTTCATACTTCAAGTCCAAGAAATGCTCTCACAAAAAGTTATCAATTTCAACATTATAGGTCATTTTCAAAAGTCAACAAAAAGGGACTTTAAGTCAAAGACCATAACTTGAGATTGGTAAATCAAAATGACATGGGACCAAAGGCATTGGTTAAAGGACTCAAAGACCTTTCCAAAATGTCCAAGAACATGTGAAAAGCTTAAAAATTGAGCAAGTTATGCCTTGTAGAAGTTGGGAAATTTTTGTGAAATGGCAAAAGTCAACTATCCTTGAAAATCCAATTTTTGACAAAAGGGCCCCATTTTTTCCACTTGGTTCATCCTTGTCATGCCACACACGTGTCCCATGATTAATTTCAAGACCAAATATTGATTTTTTTATTTTATTTAATTTTTGATAATTTAATTCATTTTAAATCTTTGAAAATTCAAATAAAATTTAAAAACCAATGGAATAGTGTCATGTGAACTTGGACAATTTCTATGTATCATGGGCCAACACAAAAACTCAGGCTAGGGTTAAGTTTCACACTAGGTCTAGGTCTTGGCTAAAAAGAAGGAAAAATGGTCAATGGTAAAAACCCTAAGACTTGTTCATTCATGAGCTTGAATCTAGGTCAAATAACTAGCCAATTCCATTCCATGATGATCACTGAGTCAAACCCTAACCAGAGTACAGCAAAAGGCTCGCTCAAAAGTGGATTGGAACTTTGAAAAATTAGCCATATAATGCAAATCTGAAATCAAGGTTAGGGAGAACTTTAGGCCTTAATTCTTTTGCTAATAGCATCCTGGACATCTTCTGAACACATCCCAATTCCTAACATCAATCAAAACGCGAAGAAGCAGTAGCGACAACTCAAACTGTACAGAAATTTTTTTGAAATCGTGTTCTCAATTCTAAGCATGATCATTGCATTTTAACTGTGGATTCTTGTTCCTTACAAAGTTTCTAAGCTATTCATTGTGTTTAATCTCATTTTTGTTAACCATACGCGAATCTACCATGGCCACGTTTTAGGGTTTTCAGGTTTTGCTTTTAGGGCTTTTACCATGCTGTAAAATCAGCCTTCCAGACCATGATAGTCATACTCAGCGTTTAGAGACGAAGAAGAAGCATACCTCGCGAACAATTTATGAAGCTCGTGGACCTAATCGCTATTTTTTGAAAGCCTGCCTAACACCACGGTTGCAAAACCGTTGCTCATTTGTTTTGTTTTACAGGGGACGTGAAGAAGAAGGCATCGTGGCAAGGCGTGATTCGTCCATTTGAATTGCGCGCGTTTTAATGGCTATGCGTTGGTTTTGTTTTTTTATTATTTGTTTACTATAATATGTTAACTAACATTCAATAGCTCAGCTGGCAGGGACATACGCTGTTGACCTTCATGACCTGGGTTCAAGTCCCAGGTCTACACAATTTCATATTATTTTTCACTTCAAGTTTCCATGCAACGCTAACATTAAGACTCACCATACACACTCAAAATGCATTGCCCACGTGTCCTAGGAGATCTATCAAGGGGTTCAGAACAAAGGCATATGGTGGATGCCAGTCAACATGCCACACCTGATTGGAAAAGTCAATGGATTCAAAATCAAATGGGCCAGAATTTCCAGGCCTGCACCTCACAATTCTGGGGCTACACCCCACCCTGGTTTGCCAAATTTATTTATTTTTTTATATTCTTCATTTTAATTGTTATGTTTATTTAATTAATTAATTTTTAATCAAAATATAAAAACATTCAAAAATCAGAAAAGGCCAAAAAAAATATAATTTTTTTATTTAATTATTTTCTAAATAAATTGTATGTAAATTATTTAGTTTAATTAAGGTACAATTTTAATCTCTTTTTAATAAAAATCCAAAAAAACTAGAATTTAGGTTTAATGACTTTTATTTTCTTTTTTTATTTTTTCCCTTTTTTCAGAATAATAATGTTATTTATTTATTTTCATAAATTAAAAAATGTACATAAATTAATTTAGAATTAGATTAGGTTAAAAGTTAAAATTTTCATAATAAACTTAAAAAAATAATAGAATTAGGTCTAATATTTAATTTAATTTCAATTAATTTTTCTTTTTTATTTTAAATCTAAAAAACACAAAAATACCATTTTTCATTCAATTTTAATTTTAGATAACTTAATTATTTTAATTCCTTTAAAGGGTTCAACGCCCTCGCATTTGATTATTTTCTTTTTTTCGCGCGTTTCATTTATTTCTGTTGTGAATATAATGTACTTGTACCAAAGCCATGTAATAGCTATTAGACATTTCTTTTCTGCAATTTATTTTAAATCGGGTCTGGATTAATTTGGCGTTGTAGACCCGCGCCCTTTGTAATAGCGTAGGACTTTTTATCTTTTCCGCACTTTAAATTCCCGCACTTTTAACTGATAAACAATAACATGAAAGAATGAATGCCCGAAAATAAAATCAAATCGTTAGATCACCAATGCATGACAAGACAAACAATAAACTGAAAATGACACACAATTCACACACCACCCCTAGGGTACGCTTCACTGTTGCCTTGCCCCTCGAAAGGTGGTCGTCGAGTAGAAGACGTCTTAGTAAGTCCTCATGATCCGGGAACCTGGCATGAGGGTAGCTTCTAAGGTGTCTTCCTATTGCTCTGGTGATCACCACGTCCCTAAAACTCGAATTGACCCGAACACCTCCAACGGTGGTGCTACCTACCCCTCAATGGTGGGATGGCACTACTTTAAAGGACATTTACACAGACGAATTCCTTAGGGTAGGTAGGTTCTCAAGGATACTTGCTCTAATTTCAAACAAATCAAAATCTTTTCACACCAACACACTTTCAAAAAAACTTTCAAAACAAACTTTTCAAACACTCTGACGTACGAGTCGAACTGAAATTTTTCAAAGAAACTTTTTAAACCCACATTGAAAAGCAAACAAACAATTTTGAAAACACATTGAGCAAGTATCTAAGAGCCCATGGATAACCATGGATAGAAAGGGTGCTAACACCTTCCCTTTCTATAACCTACCTCCCGAACCGAGAGCAATCTATTTAAAGGAATTTTTCTGTGCTTTTGTCCTTTCCATTTGGAGAAAATAAAAGACGGTGGCGACTCTTGCTTACCGCGACATTTCGCGAACCAGCGTTAAAACAGTCAGTTCCAGATCCACCGATCACACCTTGTCTTAGGCAACTAATGTATTTGACTCGTGTTTGAGTGTTTTACAAAAGTGTGAATCTTTTCGAAAAGATGTTTTCAAATGTTTTTGAGAGTTTGTTTGAAAGTGTTGTGGATTGTGGTTTTTGAAAAGAAGGCAAGTGTTTTTGCAAGTTTGATCTCAAGTAACTAAGAGTTTTGTCTACCCTATTGTACTCAAAGGTTTTTGTTATGTTTTAACCCCTTTTAACAATTTTGTTCCATCATTGAAATTGATGGACAATCTTGCGTTTAGGAAGTTTATTCGGGACGGGCGCGGGTCATCGTATGGACCATGAATGCAATGATGCCAAGTGTCTTTGGCAATTTGTTTTGAAGGGACTATGATCATTCCGTTTAGGCAACACTTTGAGACTTATGATCATTTGATTTGTTTTGCCAAAGATACTCGACGTGCAAGCATGGCCCATTTTGGAAGGCAACATGTGGGATTACCCTAGGGGGTGCAAGTGTGATTGTGTATTGATTACATGTATTTGTCTTGTATTAGGTTATCTAGCGTTTGATTTTATGTACATACAAACCCTAGGTCTAACCATGGTATAATTGGAAAGCTGTAAATTGCGGAATGTAAAATCTACGCTATTACAAAATAGTGTCCGGGAGTGGGGGTATAAATGTACAAGGGGATGAGACTTATAGTACCCAATAATTTACAACCAAATCGAATGTCGCAATCAAATGTAAATATCGAATATACAAATATAAGATAAAAATGTGTATAGGGCAATGTGAATGTATTTGTGTAAGTGTACAAGTGTATATGTATATGAATTGTGTAACAAGTGCGAAATGTGAAATTGAGTCGTATTAGGGTTTGACCTAGATAAATGTATTTTAAATGAATCTTTGATTTTTGTATGTTTAATTATGTACAAAAAGAGTTCAAGTTTTAAATTAAGAATGTTTCTTTATTTGCAAAAAAAGTATTGTGATTAAATGTTAAGTTTTAATTAAAAAAGTATTTTAGTCAAACGTTTGTGAATTTCGATATTAGAAAATAAATGTATTTAAATTGTTATGTACAAAAGTAAATTTCAAATTTAATTATATGATATGTACAAATTTAATGTTTTAAAAATGTATGTACAAATATATTTTAAATGAAAGAGTAAATAAATAAATGAAAATAATTATTTTCAAACTTAATATATGAGGTAAAGATGTATTTTAATTAGGTTAGTATGTTTAATTAAATTAAGTATATATAAAATGCTTTAATTAAATTGTAAATAAAAAAAAAGTATTTTGCATTAAAATGATTTTTTTGTAAAGCAAATGAAGTGTTTACATAAAATATAAAAGGGTTAGTGTTAATATATAAAAAAGAATAGGTTAAATGAATATTGTTGATGAAAATGAAAAGAGGTTAATGTTTAATGGGCTTTGGGGAAGTGAGGACGGGTCAGGCCCAAGCTTGGTTTTGAACGAAATTAGGGTTGTTTGGCATGTTATTCAGAACGACAGTTTTAGGGTTCTTGAGACGGCGCCGTGTTCACTGAGTTCGTCTTCTCCGATCAAACTTCACTTCCCTGAACGCTTTCTCCGGCCACCAGCACCACTCCTGAAGCCTTTCTTCCCTCCACTGACATGAGCTTCGTGCTCTCTTGATACAAGGTTAGCTTTAATGGTTATGTTTTTATCTCTTTTCTGGATTCGCGTGTGTTGTTTTAAGTTGAACCTTAACTCTTATTTTTTCATTATGAGATGAAGGAGAAGAGAAGAGGGAGAAGATTATACTACCTGATCTTTGGAGATGGAGGAAAGGCGGGGAGCGTGAAGCTTAGGAGGCCGGAACGGTGATGAGGCTAGCTCTTGGTGACCCTGGTAACTCTATCTGATTGATATTTTTCTAGGGTTTGATGATGTATACTGAGAACCCTGATATGTTCACTTCTTCATCTTCTTCTTCCACTATGTGTTGCCTTTGGATTGTTGGTTGCTTTCTTAGACGATTTGCCTATGTGTTGTTGCCTGAATATTTGCTTGAGTATTGTTGGATGCGTCTTTCTGATTGGCCTATGATGAAGCCCCCCCCTTTCTGAGGCCTAAGATGGGTTTGGGAGATTTGGCTTGCTTTGAGATGCTACTTCTGCTTGTCTTGAACGTTTTTTGAACAGTTGTTGCCTATGGAAATATTATTTTCCTCTATGTCCCTGAGTTGCTTCTTTCTTCTTCTTCTCTCGAGCGGCTATATGCTTGTTTGTGTTGCCCAGTGATGTTTTACTGAGGGCTTAGGCTTGACAGTAGTGGTTTGATAGGCATGGTGCTGGTGTGAAGTTTCTGGTTGGTATGTTATGTTGTCTTACTTGCCAAGGTTAGAGGTTGGTGTTGACAGTGGGATGTAGGCAGGTTCTGATGCTAGCTTTTTATGGTGAGGCTTTTGAGTTTGTATGCTAAAGTTTGGGTGTTTGAACAGGGTAATGGTAGTTTCTGGTTTTATGTTTGCCTGATGCAGGCAGCAGGTTATCAGTTTGGTGCTTCAGGTTGTGACTTTTGCTTAGGCTGAACTGAGTTGTGTTTTCATGACTTATGGCTTGGGTTTGAGATATGTTATGTTTTCTTGAAACTCAGAGGCTTATGTTTGTATCTATTTCCTTCTATCTCTCCTCACCTTTTTACTTTTTGCTGAACTGAGTTTGTATATCAGGTTTTTAGGCCTGAGATGTGTTATGTTGGACAGTATGGTTTATGCAGGTTTCCTTCCCTTGACAGTAGTGAGGCTTCTTTGCTCAGTTTTGTATATTTCTCTTCTATCTTCACCTTACTGAACTGAGTTGCATTGGCTTGTGGATTTTTTTTTATATTATGCAGAGTTGTGTGTTTCTCTTCTATCCTTGAACCCTCTACTGAACTGAGTTGGCTTGTGGATTTGTATATCTTTTTTTCTGTCTTCTCCTACTGTCTATGCCTGAACCCTTGCCTATTTCTTTATCTCTTTTTTCTTCTCTCCTAAAGTACAGCTTTAGAATTTTATATGATTATGTTGTACTTGCTCTGAAGGGGCCTACTATGCTGATGGGAAATGATGAAAAGATCTTAGTTGCTTGCATCCCACATTTCTTGACTGCATCCTCTTTATCCAGCTTTGACAGTTTGTGTGCTTTTTCTTTTCCTTGATATCTTGGCCAAATCTTTTCATGACAGCTTGGGTACTTGTGACAGCAAATGCACTTTTGAAATCTTTGATATCTTTGGCATTTTGAATGTAACTTGCCTTTTGCTTTGGATAGAAAGTTGAGATTGGATTTTTTTTCAGTTTAGTTGGAAGTTTGCAGTTTGAATTTTGGAACTTATACTTTTGACATTTGCATTTCATGAATAAAAAAATAGAATTCTTCCCTCTTTGTGAACCGGGAGAAATCCCGTGATTTGCAGAGAGGGTCAACTGATCCCAGTCAGTGGCCCCTAATGATGAGCAATATTTTATCTGTCTTTTTTATTAACTGCTTTCTGACTTTTCTTGTTTCTTTTTGTAGATGAAAAATGGAATACCGGAGCGGAGTGAAGAATGAAGAATATTAGAAAATAGGATAGTTTTAATTTTATGTAATATTTAAATTAATGTATATTATTGTTCATAATTTAAATTATAAACAACAATTTGTACAAATAATTCAAATATCAATAAAAGTTTAAATTATCCAATTAATTCTAATTTTCTTTATTGTTTATTTATTTATTTAAAATTCTTTGAACTAAAACAATTGAAAAATGAATTTCAATCATTCAATTTCAGAATAATAAATAACTTAAATAAAACAACATTGATCAATTAAACCCGTCTTATTCAACACCCAAAGCAAAACAGCAGTCAATCCAAGTAGACTGATCAAACACATAAACACTGTGAATCCAATACTGCATCCTGTATCTGACTGGCCCAATCAAAACGTACTGAATTCAAACCACTGTCTCTTTTACTGATTAAACCAAGATAACGCGAATTTTAATCCGAATCTTGAAATAAACCGCAAAGTGCTGTGGAATTTAAATTCTTCTGAGAATATGCCCATAAAACCCTAATTCCCGATTAAATGCCAAATCACGCTCGCTTGATCAAAATTGAACCAAAAATCAACTAAACCCTAAGCCCACTGTATGAAACAATTCAGAGCTCTGAAAATCAGTAAAAACCCTAATTCTGCTTGACTGTCAAGAAAAGTCCGTTTGTCCGATTCTTGAGCCAGTTTGAAAAGTCAGGAAATGTTTGAAGCTGAGATTTCTTGGGGAAAAATGCGAGGGCAAATTTTGGGGTACAACAGCAGGTATATGCTTTTCATGTTTTGAATTCAATTATATGTTTCTTGATACTATTTTTTATATTCTCATACATTCTTTTATTTTTTGTATATCTGTTTTATTATTTTCAATGTAATGCATCATTTGTTAACTTCAATTATGTGCTTATAATCCAAAATAAAACTCTGCAGTTGAATGAAGGGGATGGTGCATTCTATGGACCAAAGATAGATATCAGTGTATCTGATGCATTGAGTAGGAAATTCCAGTGTGCAACTCTACAGGTTTACACTCTTTGGCTTGACTTGCATTCACATGGTTCAGTTGTTAATTATTTTTACTGATAATTATTTTTACAAGCTGCAATTAAGGATTCTGTGTCTGAAAATGAGGCATTTCAGAAAGTATTTGGAAAAGAAAAGCATGGAATGTTCGTAGTATGGGACTTGGAGTTACACCATCTCAAATTAATAGATCTACGAGATCGACATCTTCTTCTGCAGAAAGTGAACAAATAAAGGAAATGCAAGAAGAAATTAATGCACTTAAAGAAAAGAATTCAAAAATTGATGAATTAACACAGGCAATCATATTCTTAACGCAAAGGGACAAGGCGAGGACAAAGGAAATTGAACTCTTAATGCAAACGCAGAATTTTAGTGGAAGACAGGTATATTATTTTGACGCATTTAAAGTTAAATTTTATGAGTATTATTTTAAAGATAATTATTTTAATACCTTTTTTTAGGGATTGGAATCACCCGCTGATGGTAGACGTTCATCTGAGTCTAGCTACCGTATTGGAGATAATGGAACTTCAGGGGGGACAAATTAGACTTTGCTATGATCGAGATACTTAGATTGTGAACTTTCTCATGTATTTTTGGCATAATGATACTTATTATTATAAGATTAGGAATTGATATATTTTGGGTTTTTTGTACTACTTGACATGATTATGGAACTCGCATTTTACATGATTATGGAACACACATTTTTTTGGATATTATAATGCTTATTTGATGTTAAATATTTTTTATTGAAATTATTTTTACTATATTACAAAGTGATAGAAAATAAAACAAAAAATAATACTATAAATAAATATATTAAAGAAGAAATAATTTAAAGAAAAAAATAACACAATAAAAACCTATATTTAAAATTTTTTACATAGATAATAATTTAAATAAAAAATATATATAATAGAAAAATAAAAAAAAAAATCAAGACATAAACAAAAGTCATGGCGACAGTACCGAACCGTCGCCATAAACAATTTAATCAATTTCAAAAGATATTCACGACAGTATCGAACCGTCGCCACCAATAATTAAAAGAAACTCAAAAGATAGTCACGACGGTATCAACCCGTCGTAAACTTGAACGACGGTTTTTGTAACCGTCGCGAAATAGGTTGGGGACACACACTTCTACGACGGTAAAGCAACCGTCGTGGAAAGCAAATTGCGACGGTTTTAACCGTCGTAATCTACAAAAATACCTGTCGCAATCTGCCAATTTTCTTGTAGTGAGGAATATTGTATTTTGATTTATAATTTTGTTTCATCATTCTTAAACTCTTATAATTGTCCAAACACTAGAGATAATGTTTGGGTGAACATGAGAGGGGTCTCATATTCAGGGGGAGTCCTGAATAGAAATTCACTTGTAGTATTAGAAAGAAGGCACTGCACTAGAAAATTTCAAGTCACACCAATTTGTACTTTTCACTATTAAGAGTGAATTTACTTTCTTGAGTTAACGTTCTCCAGACATAGGTGATTTTTCATCAAAATGGGTTATCAATTAATGTGTCAATTTACTTTATGTATTTACTTTACTGATTACTTATTACATTTGTCATACACATTGTTACAACATTGTGGCTGACATCTTTATATCCTGATATCAAAATTTCAATTGGCATCAGAGTAGGTACCCTGTTCTAGTAGGGTGAGCTTTAGGGGATCTATATATTCTATTCAAAATGGACAATGCTAAAGAAGGAGAATTTATGAATTGGCCACATATCCTATATGACACAAAATATAATTATTGGAAATCACATAAGGTTTCTTTTCTCAAGTCCTTGGATATTAAAACTTGCAAAGAAATAATAAAAGGATGGACACCTCTGAAGGCTATAGCTGATGATGGCACAAAATCCATGAAGTCAGGGGTAGATTGGTCAAAAGAAGAAGATGAAGAAGCTCATGGCACCTCTTGTGCTCTCAATTCCATCTAAAATGGACTTGACAACAGTATTCCCAGACTCGTCAATACTTGTTCTTGTGTCAAAGAATCTTGGGAGACCTTCCAAACTACACATGAAGGCACCTCAAAAGTTTTCATGTCAAGACTACAATTCCTCGCTACAAAATTTGAGAATCTAAGGATGAAAGAGGACAAAACTATTATTGATTTCAATGTTCATCTCTATGACATAGCCAATAACTCATTTTCTATTGATGAAAAAAATATCAGAAGAAAAGTTGGCCAGAAAAATTCTTAGATCTCTTCCAAAGAGGTTTAATATGAAGGTCACAACTATTGAAGAAGCACAAGACATTAGCACTTTCATAGAGATTAACTCATTGATTCACTACTCATACTACTATAAATAATGCTTCTAACGTCGGATGCGAAATGCATTTTACCTTGGCAGTAGGTGCGAGGTAAATAAGATCGTCATAAAAGTAAAGTCTTATCGCCTCGATGTTTAAAATACCGAGGTAAAATTTTATTAGCACATGGGTTCGAACCCCAGTAGCAGCAAATTTTATTATTTTCAAAACTAACACATCTTTTATCTCGATTTATCAAAATAACTGAGGGTGTGATTATTTATTTTATTTTTTTTAAAATTGTTACATTTTTTACCCAGAATATTACATTGTTTACCCATAATATTTAAATTAAAATTAAAATATTACTCCCTAGGGATCTAGATGAAAATCAAATTCCCTCAAGATGTAGATCTAGATCTTTGAATTATTAAATATTATCAACGGATCTTGCATGCATTTGTTTATGGTGAAAAAAGGGTAAGATAAGTAATATCATTAATAAAAAATATTTTTGGTACAAATAAAATTTAATAAAATAAACCTTGAATCTGGATGATTTTCTGCTCATGCAATCCATCGTAGAGAACTTTTCCAAGCGTCCTTAGGTTTCAAGCGCTTCATATGTTTCATTTAGGTTAGATTTTCAATATCGTAAGAGAACTTATATAATGAATGTCCCTTAGGTTTCATGCGGATCAGTAATTGCATATTCTTGAGCATTGATAACCTTTAAATGGACAACAAAGATTTGTTTAAGACCGTTGAAAATAGTGAAAAATAACACTTAACTATCCTCTCGATTTTGGAATAAAATCGAGGGGTTAGATTTTTTTTATTTTTTCCAAAAATGGTATATTGTTTATCCAGAATATTAAAAATACATTGTATGCAACAAATCTTCGCAAAATATCAAGATTGTTTATCCAGAATATTAAAACTACAGCATATCCAGGACCCATACATGATGCTAGAGTTATTTTTGCTGAAATCCATCTTATGAAAAGTTAAGCTCCCCTCTTTGTTTAAAATTTCAAAGGTTGAGCTCTCTTATTTGCTTAACTTGAAGAAATAATGATTTTTTGCACTTGCAATCTATCAAATGAGTAAAAATACAACAACAACATTTCTCCAAAAAAAAAATACAACGCCATTTTGTGAGATAGATTACAAGGGAAGAAAAATATTTGGTTCTAGATAGAAGAACACTGAAGATTTTTTGTGTCTTGCAATCAATTATGAATAATGATGCGAGTTGGGGCGACTTCATATTAACACGGATTAGGGTAAAATCTAATATTTGCTTTTATAGTAAAATTTGACTATTATACCCATAGGTTTAAAGTTTAAAACCAACGTGATAGTTATTATTATTTATTATTTTTTGAACTATCACCTCAGTTAATTTTAAAAACTGAGGTGATAGTTATTATTATTATTATTATTATTATTATTATTATTATTATTATTTTAATATTACATTATTTACACATAATATTAAAATAAATTGTTTACAACAAATTTCTTCAATGGTTTTTCTACACTTGCAATTCATCATATAGGTGTTGGTGCTTGAATGTTAGAAGTTTGCATTCAAGATTGATTGTTGATGCTATCATTAGCACTGTCTTCAATAGCGTACATAATGTGCATGCGTTGAATGCATCCAACTTCTAATAAGGTGTTTCTCCCAAAAATTGAAAAATGTTTTTTCTGCACTTGTAATCCATCAGTAAAGCTTTTAGGAATAACAACAACAACAACTTTTAGGAATAACAATAACAACAACAACATCAACACCATTGTTTAAGATGGATTGTGTTCTGGACTGGGCCCGGCTGGCCCAATAGCAACGATAAAGGCCCAATCCAAACGAACTTGCTAGGGGTCACGCCGACCTAAGGACCATAGCTATGCCCGACACACGTCATTGGGCGACACCCCCATCCTCGTACTGTCCAGCTCGACATCAGCTCGAGCGCTCCTTCGCCAGCGGACACGGCCCACTGCACTCTCAACGGGACTCCGGAAAGACCGCGTCCCTGTCCGCCCGCACTTCACGCAGAACATCCAGGGAGGGGACCACGTGCAGGTCCCTACTATGCACGTAGAACCTGGCAGTTCCTCCATTGGGCCAAACCTGCCCGGCCCAATGAAGGAACCTTGGCCCAGTGTTGGGGGCTATAAATACCCTCTGTTACCAGAGGGTCAGGTATTCATTCTATCACATATACTCACACTTTTGCCTGCTCGTACTCTTACTCACTTCAGCATCGGAGTGCCTTGCAGGTACCCCCCATCTCGTTCAAAACTTCAGCTCGGAGCCAGCCGTGACGGTCCAAGTCTGATCAGGTTAGATCAGTGGTGCCGTCTGTGGGAAACTAGCTTCCCCGTCTTGCAAACTCAAAGACCAAAGCTCAAGTTCAACTACCTGTCATGGCTGATCAAGCTCGCGATGAGCAGAACGTCCGTATCATCGACACTAATAACGGCACCACGGACAAAAACGGACACTTTGATAACCCCGACAACCCCGGCCACAACACCATTCCTGCGACAACCGCCCCCGGAACTTCCTCCTACAGGGACGGAGCTACTGCATCATCCTCCTCGGTCCCTCCACCACTTGAAGACGACCCGGCGGCCCTCGCACACTACAGAGCTGCCCGGTTCCAGGAAGTCCCCGTCCCCGCCAGGGCGGATGCCACAACTCAAGCGCTGTTCGCAGCAATTAATCAAACGAACTATCTCATCTTCGCCCAAGGGGAGAGACTGAGGGCGCTTGAAGACGAGCGAAGACCCCCGAGGAGGCATCAGAGACCCCATACTCCCCCTCCTCGAGTAACTGAAGCTCGACATCCATCTCCCCCGCGGAGACATTACAGGGAGACCTCTCGAAGCCAATCTCCCCAGCCAAAACAGAAACGGCCTCATCTGGAGAGGCAGCCCATCATTCAAGCCGGAGAACCTTCCCGTGACCCGGCGAGACAAAGACACTCCGAAGACGGACGTGTAAAATTCAACCACCGAGCATCCCGCTCGAGAGAGACACAACACGACCTGGACCGTCGTGCCAGACAATATTACAGGTCCCCATCTTTGTCTCCAGAGAGAAGCGACAAGGACGACCCCCGCGGTCCCCTGTCACAGGCTATTATGGAGGCGCCTATTCCCCCGGGCATGGAGAAGCCCCTTCACTTGAAGGAGTATGATGGAGTCGCGGACCCAGTCGACCACATAGACGGGTTCGAGGCTATGCTTCATTATCACAATGTCGGGGCCCCCATCAAGTGCCGTCTATTCCCCACGACTCTCAGGAAGGCGGCAATGGACTGGTACAAAGGACTCGCCCCGGGCTCAATCACCTCGTGGCGGAACCTGAAGAACTAGTTCATCAGTTCCTTCACAGCTTCTCGACGGCACCCGAAGACCGAGGCGGCTCTCGAGGCCATCATCCAAAGACAGGATGAAACCTTGAGGGAATTCATCAACCGTTTCAACCGGGAAGCAATACAGGTCCCCTGTGCAGACCATATGAAAAGATATTTGCTGGAGAGAGGGCTCCTCCCCTACACGGAATTCAGAAAGGCTGTGGGTATCGAGCCACCTCGGACATTCGATGCCCTCCTCGAAAAAGCCCGAGCATACATGGACTACGAGGAGAGGGAAGCGGCCAACAGAGCCCGAGATTCCAGGACTCGTGGTCCCAACAACAGCTCGCGCCAAGAAGCTCCTCCTCAACGAACCGAGGAGAAAAGGAAGGAAGACAGACCCCGGGAAGTCCGGGAACAAAGAGGACCTTCGGGGCGCTTCACCGAGTACACTCCGCTCACAGCTTCCCGCGAGCGCATTCTGGCGGAGTGTTCCAGCACTGATTTCAAGGACGGCGGTGTCAAACGTCCCCGACCTGTTCCCGCTAAGCCCGGAGCAGACAAAAACAAATATTGTCAGTACCATAGGAGCCACGGTCACCTGACTGAGGATTGCGTCCACCTCAAGGACGCCATTGAAACCCTCATCAAGGGAGGGAGGCTCGCGCAGTACCGGCGAAGCGACGCTCCCCGTCGTGACGCCCAAGAAACCAGGGAGCCAGAAGAAGACGCCCGACCATCTGACGAGTCGGTGCCCATCCAAACTGCCTTCTCGGTGACCAGGCCCGAGGACTTCGACTTCCCCGAGCACCTGCAGGAGCCGCTTACGACGCACAACAGGTGGGAATACTTCCCCTCCGCCTTGGTCATCAACGGCGGCGGGTTCGACGACTTGACCATCAATTCAGCCAAGAGGAAGCTGGACGAGCTGGTCGACGCGGCTCCCCCGCAAACAGTGACGTTCGAAAGGGTGAAGGGCAGGTCAGAGCCCATCACCTTCTACCTAGAAGAGCTCCCCAGCGGAGCCCCGAACGCGGTCATCCCCTTACTGATAAGGGCAAGAATGGCCAATTTTGATGTGCATCGCATCCTGGTCGACGAAGGGAGTTCCGTCGACGTCATGTACAACCAACTGTTCCGAACCCTTCAGCTGGACGACTCACATCTTTCGCCATATGTGGGTTCGGACTTACAAGGTTTCAATGGCTCGACCTCCAAGCCTTGGGGATATGTCGAGCTTCTGGTTACGTTCGGCGAAGGGACGGCTACGAGACAAGTCAAAGTACGCTTCCTAGTCATCGACTGCCCGTCTCTATACAACTGCATCTTGGGGAGACCGACACTGGCAGAGTTGACAGCGGTACCCTCGACCGTCCACCTGAAGATGAAGTTCTACACCAAGAGGGCACGAGTAGCTACTATCTAAGGAGACCTAGCCGCTGCCTGCAGGTGCTTCAACGCCGCTTCCAAGGGACGTGATACTGTCGACATAGGGACCAGACCAGCCAAAAGGACAAGACAAGAGCCCGACAAGAAAGCATCCCCCGAGGAAGAAGTCCAGAAAGCTCCACCAAAAGTTGATTCCATAGCTCTGGACACTCGCTTCGACCAGGACGAGCCATCCAGCGGCGAGCAAATCCCACTCCGACCAATACCGGACGGGGATTTTGAACTCGTCCCCCTCGGCACAGACCCGACCAAGGGAGTGAAGATTGGCAAAGACCTCCCCGACTTGGCCAGGAAGCAAATCAAGGCCTGTTTGCGTGAGAATGCTGATCTGTTCGCCTGGAGCGCCGCAGAGATGCCCGGACTCGACCCTGAGGTCGCCTGTCACCACCTCGCCATTGATCCAGCCGCTAAGGCCGTAGTACAACGTAGGCGTAGGCAGTCTCCAGAAAAAACGGAGGCTGCTGAGAAAGCTGTAAAAGACCTCCTAGAGGAAAATTTTATTTCTGAAGCCCGGTATTCCACCTGGATGTCAAATGTTGTACTCGTTAAAAAGAATAATGGAAAGTGGAGGATGTGCGTTGATTATACCGATCTCAACCGGGCTTTCCCGAAAGATGCTTTTCCTTTGCCTAACATAGACATGCTGGTCGACAACTCGGCCGGCTACAAAACATTGTCGTTCATGGACGCCTACTCGGGCTATAACCAAATCCCGATGGCCCTCGGCGACAAGCACTGCACGGCATTCATGACCAGCTCGGGCAACTATTACTACAACGTAATACCCTTCGGACTGAAAAACATCGGGGCGACTTACCAGCGCATGATGAAAAAAGTTTTCAACAAACAGATCGGCGACATGCTCGAGGTGTATATGGACGACATGATCGTCAAGTCCCGAGCAGACACCGACCACGCAGCACACCTCAAGACGGTCTTCGCCCAAGCAAGACAATGTCAAATGAGGTTCAACCCCGAGAAATGTACGTACGGGGTTAAGGCAGGAAAATTCCTTGGATTATATCTAACAGAACGGGGAATTGAAGCCAACCCCGATAAATGTCGGGCGTTCTCAGACCTCCCAACACCAACGTCGAAAAAGTCGATACAAATCATGAATGGCATGCTCACGTTGCTATCCCGCTTCATCGCGAAATCCGCTCAGCACGCCCTCCCCTTCTTCAAACTCCTTCGAAAGGAAGCAGCCTTCGAATGGAATGAGGAGTGCGAGCAGGCACTACGACACCTAAAGCAAAGTCTATCTCAGCCGCCCGTGCTATCTCGACCAGCCGACGGGGAGCCACTGTACTTGTACTTGGCCGTTTCGAACGAAGCCATCAGCGCGGCTCTCGTCCGCGAGACCCCTGACGGACAGAAACCCGTCTACTTCACGAGCAAAGCCTTGCAAGGACCCGAAAGCAGATACCAACAGATAGAAAAGGTGGCCCTGGCCCTCGTCAACGCGGCGAGGAGGCTCAGACACTATTTTCTGGCCCACACGATCATCGTGCGAACCGACCAACCGGTGAGGCAACTCCTGGGTCGGCCTGATATGGCGGGCAGGATGTTGAAATGGTCCCTGGAACTCTCTGAATTCGACATTCAGTACGAGAGTAGGAAAGCCTTGAAAGCGCAGGCCCTGGCCGACTTCGTTGCGGAAATGACCACTCATGACCCACCCCCAGGGAAGGAACACAAGTGGACCATCTTCGTCGACGGAGCATCCAGCTCGTCCGGAAGTGGCGCGGGAATTCTTTTGGAAAATGAAGAGGGTGTAGTGATCGAGCACTCCCTAGCTCTTTCCTTCCCAACATCAAACAACCAAGCAGAATATGAGGCCCTGCTCGCATGATTGAGGTTAGCCGAGGACCTGGGAGCCCGCGAGGTACAGATCTACACCGACTCCCAACTCGTCGCCTCCCAAGTCCAGGGGAATTACCAAGCCAAAAACGACAACCTCATCGAGTACTTGAACTTGGTCAAAAAACACATGACAAAGTTCGTACGGGCGGAAATCTCACATTTTCCCCACGAGAAAAACACGAGGGCGGACATATTATCCAAACTCGCGAGCACGAGAAAGAAAGGCGGGAACAAATCCATCATCCAAGAATCCCTAGCACGCCCGAGTATCGAAAGATCCTCGACTCCAGTCGAGGTCCACGCCATTGGGGACGCCTCGTCCTGGATGACCCCGGTTTACAATTTATTGACAAAGGGCGAACTTTCGACGAACCAGTCCGAGGCGACCGTCACAAAGCGGAGAGCATGCTCCTACGTGGTGCTCGAGCACAAACTGTACCGCAGGCGTTTCTCCATCCCCCTCCTAAAATGCATTGACGGATCCACAGTCCCCGAGGTACTGCGGGAGATACACGAAGGGATCAATGCCCAGCACATGGGCCGTAAGTCCCTGGTGAGGAAAGCCCTTCGAGCAGGATATTACTGGCCGACAATGCAGCAGGACGCCAAGGAGCACGTTAAGAAATGCGACAAGTGCCAGAAGCACGGCGACATGCACCTCGCCCCGCCTCACGAGTTGAGCATACTATCGTCCCCATGGCCGTTCGCCTGGTGGGGTATGGATATCCTCGGACCCTTCGTGCAAGGGACTTATCAAAACAAATTCCTAATCGTGGCCGTGGATTACTTCACGAAGTGGATCGAGGCCGAGGCCCTCGCAAAGATCACCTTGCACAATATCCTCCGCTTCTACAAAAGAAACATCCTCGCCAGATTTGGGATTCCGAGTGCACTGGTGACCGACAACGGCACCCAATTCACCGACCACGGGTTCCAAGACTTCGTCACCAGACTAGGGAAAAAACAACACTTCACTTCGGTCGAGCACCCTCAAACTAACGGGCAGGCCGAGGCCGCGAACAGAGTCATCCTCCGGGGACTCAAACGCCGACTCGGCGAAGCGAAGAGGGGATGGGTCGAGGAACTCCACAGCATCTTGTGGGCTTACCGCACCACGCCCTACTCAACGACGGGCGAGACCCCATTCCGACTAACATACGGGACCGAGGCCGTCATCCCGGTAGAAATCATGGAACCATCCAGACAGACAGAGAGCCCCCTCGACGAAGAAATGAATGACGAGGCGCTAAGGGACGAGCTCGACTTGGTCGAGGAAATCCGATTCGGTGCGGCCCTGCGCGAAGCCACCCTGAAACAACGAGTGGCTCTGCGCCACAACGATAAGGTCATCAAGCGCGAGTTCGAAATCGGCAGCCTGGTATTACGAAGGAACCAGAAAGACTCTCGCGAAGGGAAGCTGGCCGCGAACTGGGAAGGACCTTATCGCGTCCACGGCACCACCGATACCGGGGCGTACTACCTCGAGCAATTAGACGGAGAGCCATTACAACGACCCTGGAACGCTGCTAAACTAAAGCAGTACTTTAGTTAAAAACTACCAACACTGAGGACCCTCGACTGTCGGCTCCCGCGCCCAATCAACGAGGAGGAACGTCTGACCCCGTAGAAAGGCCAAGGTACGGGCCCGACCTACGTCCAAATCGCATAACACGGTTCAAGTGAGAACAAGAATAATGCCCGACGTGGACACCTCTACCGAGCTCCACCGTCGAAGTACCTGTAGGGCAGAACTCCCAGCTCGCGATGGGCAGTTCACGCCGCGGGCTAATAGTCCTGACCGGATCGCGTACCCGGCCAAGCGGTCTCGCTCCGCCTGCCCGACAAATCTCCAAGAATGATGGGCCATCCAAAAGGGTCAAAAAGGAGTCTCTCCCCTCGAGTTCACCACTTAGGTGACTCTGGCCATCGAGAAGAGGCCGAGCACATATACGAACAAAAGACAGGCAAATTTGCCAGCAAAGTCACAGCCACTTACGGGCACTCCTCGGGCCCATAACTTAGGCCAATTTTTGTGCAAAAACATAAAACGCAAGCACGGGCAAACAATCAAAATTGAAACAAAGCATTCATTCAAAAATGCCCGTAGGCAACAAAGCAAATAAAATGTAAACCGACCAAAAAGGCCGGCAATATTCAGGAATACAAAGAACGGGCACACAGGCCCAAAAGAATGTGAACGGGCACGCAGTCCCAAAACAAACATCAACGAGGCACGCATGCCCCACCACTATCTCACACTTCGGCTTCCCCGAGCTACCATCGCCAACAACAGGAGAGTCGGGCGGAGGCACGACCTGACCGTCGATAATCTGCGACATATGGCTCACCCCCTCAGTGTTCAGGCCGGGATTTAACAAGGAAAGTTGGCTGACCGCGGCTTCGAAGCCATCCGCCATAGCCCCGACACAGTCCCCCTCGAGGAGTTGAATACGATCGACCAGTTCTGATCGACTCCTCATAAGGGTTGTGTCCTCCGATTCATCCTCGGCAGGAAGCATAGCAGCTTTTAGATCCTCGACCTCCCTGGCAAGGCGCCCGTTGTCGAGTTCCAGTCGTTCACGATCTGCACGAAGAAGGTCCCGCTCCTCGGCCAGTTTCCCCGAGCTCTCTCTCTCCAGAGTCAGCGCCTCCGTCTCCGCCATCAGCAGCTCAGCTTGCTCATGGAACATCTCCTCGGAGCGCTCCAGTGCAGCTTTCAGCTTTCTCGAAGTCGAGGTGAGGGAAGCTTTCTCCTGCTCCAACTCCTTGACGCGGTCAGCATCCTGCCCCTCCTCGGCCAGCATAATGGCCATTTCGACCATCTTCACCAGCCTGGCCATGTTGGCGGCCAGGTGTCTCCTTCGGCTTTCCTTGTTCATCCAGCGGATGGTTTCAGCTTCGTCGGGATTCACAGACAAAGGAAACCCCTCGAAGAAACCCTCTTCCTTGAAGCAAGGGGGCAACCCGAAAGACCTCACAGCACTGGAATCCTCGCCGACTTCCGGCTGACTTTCCACCCGAGTCCTTTTTCTCTGTATCAGGTCGGTGTGTGGCTCGACCTCCCTAACAACCGGAGTCCCTGCTGAAGCGGTCCCCGAGCTAGGTGGCGAGTCCACCCTCGTAGCCTGAGAAATGCTCGGGCTATGTGGCGGGCCCATCCTCGTCGCCTGAGGAGGTTTCACCACCCTCTTATTCACCTTCTTGTCGCAGGACAACTTCAAGAGCCTCTCCCTTCGTCCAGCCATCGAACCTGCACGAAAAAACCCGGGTTAGTGCCGTGCAAATAAGCAAACAAATGACAAGAAATTCAAACAATAAACGACCTAGCAAACGCGCGGCCTGCCCAAAGGACTGACACTCCACGAGTGCCTTCGTGTCAATCGGTCGAGCCTCGAAGGTCGGATAACCTTCATCGTCCAGAATATCCTTCCCTTCCCTCGTGGCCCATCTGGCGGGGTGGAAGCTATCAACATACCGACAAAGAGTGTCGTAAGCCTTCTCGTCCTTGGAGCTCATATCGCCCGCGGACGTATGGTAATACCCAGTACCATGTTCATAATGCCTCGAGATCTAATGCACGGGAAATTTGGCCGTGCACCCTAACACCGGACGTCCTTCGCCGTCCAAAAGGGCCTCCCCGTCGTTGTCGGTTATGACCGCTTCCTCCTCGTACACGGACTCCAAACCTGTTGTGGTTACCGGCCTCACAACATACCATTTGTCTTTAAAACCCCGCACGGAGTCCATGTACATCCTGAAAAGTCTCTTCGACTGTTTCAAGGAAACCCATCTATGCTTTCCACCCCGAGATTGGCGCTGTAGGTGGAAGACTTTGAAGAAAAGGGGTATGGTCGCCCCGATCCTCAGAAAATGGCAAGTTAACTCAAACGCCCGGATAAACGCGAGCGAATTCGGATGAAGCTGCGACGGGGCCAGCCCCAGATGGCTAAAGACCCCGACCTGGAAATCATTGAAAGGCAATTGTAACCCAAGGTCTTTAAAGGCAATCTCATACATAGGGAAACTGTACTCGGGGAACACCGAGCAAATCCGGGCAGTAAAAGATGGCCGAGTGACCACGAAATTCTTTTGGAAACCGGGCTGGTCGTGGCCCGCCTCGAGGATAGTGAACGCCCTCCGGCTACGTCGACTGTAGACCGAAGCTATTCCTCTAGATTCGGCACCCACCCAGTCCAGCAAGGGGTCCTCTATGGTGTCAACCAAACTGACATTCTCGTCAGCACTTTGTCCTTCCACCTCGGGCCGTCCTGAAGAGCAAGGTTCGTCCTCCATGGTTACCTACAAAGCACGGGGAAACCAATCAATTGGGCGCGAAACCACACGCTCGCCATAACGGACGAGACGAAGGGCACGACAAACCACGTCGCTCCGCGCGCGACTGCATAGTTGGTGTTTTGGAACAAAAAACAGCAGCCATCTCCCCGACTCCCATATACCTCGATAGGTCCTTCTACAAGTCGACCAAATGAACCGACAACTCGGTCACTCATGAACACGTCGACCCGGGATATGAACATGGCGAGCAAAATCATAAAGCCTAGAGCTAGAACTATGCATTTACCGGGCACGAGCATGAATTAGGCGCCCTGAATCATGAAGACCCCGGGCAGCACTGCAGATTAAACTCTAAACTATGCATTTACCGGGCACGAGCATGCGCTTACCGGACATACGCGTGGGTTTGTCGAGCTAAACATGAATTTACCGGGCTAATTCTAGGCTTACGGCCTCTAAACATCTAAAAACGAAGAAAACTCATGCATCACAACAGAAAAACAGAGGAGACAAGTCACTTACTTGGAATCAAGGAGTAAATTTGACGACGGAGGAAAGGAATCGGCGACGGAGATCGCGGCGGTGCTGTGAGAATCTGGGAAGAACAACAGCAGCAGAAACAAAGCGAAGAGGAGAAGCGCGAAGAGTAGTAACACGTCCTGGGGCCCAAGGATCCTATTTATAGTGATGACGTGGAATACCAAACGTCACCTCGGGCAACCACGGATTCCCCTCCTTGACGCGCAGCTCCCCTAGGCAATGATGACCCTATCCTCGTAGGGTGGCGGCACAGTTCCCGAAAGATACCTCGCGTGCTCGACAGACGCAGGCTGTTGAGGAATCCCCGAGCATTCCTCGCAGGGGACCTGTCCCCGAGCACGATACGGGGAAACCCTCGAGTACCCCCACGAGGAGCTGCATCTCTTGCCCGAGTATGGGCCCCCAAAACGGAAGCAACCTAAGATCAAGCCATGGCTCCTAACCCAAGGAACCACGACTTGGGGGGCTCCTGTTCTGGACTGGGCCCGGCTGGCCCAATAGCAACGATAAAGGCCCAATCCAAACGAACTTGCTAGGGGTCACTCCGACCTAAGAACCATAGCTATGTCCGACACACGTCACTGGGCGACACCCCCGTCCTCGTACTGTCCAGCTCGACATCAGCTCGAGCGCTCCTTCACTAACGGACACGGCCCACTGCACTCTCAACGGGACTCCGGAAAGACCGTGTCCCTGACCGCCCGCACTTCACACAGAACATCCAGGGAGGGGACCACGTACAGGTCCCCACTACGCACGTAGAACCTGGCAGTTCCTCCATTGGGCCAAACCTGCCCGGCCCAATGAAGGAACCTTGGCCCAGCGCTGGGGGCTATAAATACCCTCTGTTACCAGAGGGTCAGGTATTCATTCTATCACATATACTCACACTTTTGCCTGCTCGTACTCTTACTCACTTCAGCATCAGAGTGCCTTGCAGGTACCCCCCCCCACCTCGTTCAAAACTTCAGCTCGTTGCCAGCCGTGACGGTCCAAGTCTGATCAGGTTAGATCATATTGCAAAAGCTGAAAAAATGTTTTGTTCAAGGTAGAATAACATTTTTTCAGTTTTGCAATCCATCCCAAAAAATTAATGCATTTGATGGTGAGACGGCTACAAAAAAGATAGCATTAGAGTGAAATATGTTCAACGAGTGTTTTTATAGTAAAATCAGATTAATTTATCCCTCGGATTATCAAAGAAACCAAATGATTAGATCATTTGTTTTACACTTGTAAACAAATAAAAACATAAAGTGCAGTAGCTTGAATTTGAAGAATGTCTGGAATGGTATATTAAATTAAAATAAAATAAAATATGGCGCGCCTTGGAATAAAACCTTGGTTTTTTTCCTGGATGACGTGAAAGCTTCGTCATGAAAAGCGTTATTTATTGTAGTGTCAATTTTCAAATATCTATCAATGACAAACAGATAAAAGAAACAAAGGGGTGGCATTCAAAGGTGTGATACGGTGGCCAGAACCGAACTGTTTTTAGGAATGCTGGTTTGCGTTTTGCGTCTGTGTTTGCAAAATGTCGCGGTAAGCAAGAGTCGCCATCGACTTTTATTTTATCCAACAAGGAAAGGAAAAAAAGCACAGGAAAATTCCTTTTTCGAGATTTTCTGAGTACGGGGGGTAGATTATATAAAGGGAAGGTATTAGCACCCTTTCTATCCGTAGTTATCTACGGGCTCTTAGGTACTTGCTCATCATTTTCAAAATTTGCTTCTTTGTGTTTGTGTGATTTGAAAAGCTTTTTGTTTACTTCGATTTAACCCTTGCTTCTGTCTTCAAGAGTGTTACGAAGTTGTTTTGAAAACTTTGTTTGAAAAGGAGTGTAAGTGTGAAAAGTTTGTTTGGATTGAGCAAGTACTTAAGAACTAATCTACCTACTCGAAAAAAGAATTGTTCTATGTTTGTTTCCTTTAGAAAGCGCTATTCCACTATTAGTGAGTAGGTAGCACCATCGTCGGAGCTTTGAGGGTCAATTCGAAAGGGGCGTACGATCATTAAAGCAATGTTAGGACATCTTAGTAATAACCCTAATGTCTTAGATCAATTATTCGAGGCAACATATCCGAGGCAACCTTTCCGAGGCAACTTTGATCTTTGAGACAAAAGAGCGACCACTAAAATATCCTATACTCAATGACCGTTTACCGAAGGCAACCGAAGTGAGAGTATACCCTAGGAGTGCGCATGTGCGAGTGATTCAATTTCAAGTCTATTATCTTTGCACATTTAGGGTTTTCTAACTGTTTTAAAGTTAATCATACATTCTTGTCATGCATCCCTATTGTTCATACATCTAACAGTTAATATTTTGTGGAATTTAAAGTGCGGAAAGTAAACTACGCTATTACAAGGCTTCGGGTATTTACATAGTCAAAGACAAACCCTTAAAAAACGATAAATGAAAGTAAAAGGTCCTAATTAATCTATTACAACTTGTGAGCAGTTACATCAATATGGTAAAAATAATAATAAAGTGCGAGCGAGGAAATTAAGAACGGTAAGAAATTAGGGTTTTGACCCCTTCTAACCTAATTGGAAGAAAAAATTGTTTTTGTTGTTTTTGATTATTTTTAATAAAAGAATTAGGTTTTTAAATTAAATACAAAATTAGTTAGTAATTAAAAGAAAATAATTAAGTTTAACCTATTTGTGTTTTTGGTTATTTTAAGAAGAAAAAAAAAGAAAAAATGATTTAAATTAAGCTAAAACCCTAATTGTTCTAATTAATTTTAATTTATTTACAAAAGGAAATTAAAGTTACCTAAAATTAAAAACTAAAATCTAATTTGATGGAAAAATTATTTTTGTGATTTTTTTTAATAAAAGAAAATAATTGATTTGTGTTAATAAATATGAATAAATAAATTAATAAAGAAAAATGTAAAAGAAAAGTAAAAGAGAAATTGGGCCTGAAAAGTGATTTGAGGGAGTGTGGATAGCAATCTGGCCCAAGAAGCAAGTTGGTCCATGTTGACTTGCTGGATCCAGTACTACGTGTTGACCAACGCCTTTGATGGATCCTCATTTAATAGCCTTTAGATCTGGCTTCATGACACTTGGCAGGTTGAATGATGATGGACTATGGTGGTCCTTGGCCTTGTGCACGCATGTAATCACTGAAAGAAAAAACATATGAAATAATTGGGGGGACCTGGGATTCGAACCCAGGCCCTGATGCCTTTTCCACACACTCCACTACCAACTGCGTTGACTGCTTTGTTTGTACATAAAATAACAATATAAGATAATATATAATATATGCACGTTAATGGAAAAAAAGAACCAGAATTCAAATCAGCGAATGAGAGGATGCCACGCTGGTCATCCATGTCCTTGCTCCGTTGCTAAAAGTGAAACACTTTTACCTACAGACATATGTCCGTAGCTACAACCTTGGCTCGTTCCAAAATCTTCCATGGGCATGATAAATGACATCTAATGTCATGGATCAACTCGTCTGGACCTGCTGAGTATTATGATACCCTTCATGGGGGCTAATTGTGCCTGCACACGAAAACCCTAAAACAAAACCAAGAACCCTAACAATGGCAATTCTTGATACAATCCACAAAAACACAATTAAATGATACAGATAGCTTGGAAATGTTTCAAGGAGCAAGAATATATAATTATTTCGTGTTATAAGTGCTAGAATGATGCAATTCGATTTCAAAAATAAATCAAAGTCGTGGCTGACTTACAGTGGGTTTCAGGGCCTGAAAGTGCTTAATCTTGATTGGTTTTGCTTGCTTGTGATCCCAGTAAGAGATTGGGATGGCTAGAAGGTCTTGAGGATGCCTGGAAGTGTGAAATCGTGACTGCACTTTTTGTGATTTTTTTCAAGTTTGGTTCTGGTTCTTGCGCCTCTCTCAAGCCTTCTTTTAGGTCTGCAAATGTTCAATATATATCAAGGATTGGATTAGGGTTCAAAACATGATCTCAATCTTCCTCCATTATTGATTTTGATCTTGATTTGATTCCCTTAAAAACCCTTCCAAAAATAGTCCAAATTCAATCTTTTTGTGCATACCAAGGCTTTGCACGAATTCAATCTTTTGCCAACTGGATATAAGACCTGAAACATGCACAATATCTTGAGATTTCAATGTTTTGGATTTTCTATGATTTGTTTTGATTTAAATTGATTTAATTCAAATAAAAATCAAAATAAATAATAAAAAAAAGATAATGACAAGTGGCAAGGGCTAGGGCTCGTGGACCATGCTACCAACTCAAAACAAGTGCAAAAGATTGGGCCCATTTGGCAAAAATTGCAATTTGAGACATAGTTGACTTTTGACAATTTTGCAAAAAAGGTCAACTTCCCCAATGCATAACTTCCTAAATTTTGACTCTTTGAAGGTGTTCTTGGACTTTTTAGAAATATTGAGATGTCCTTTAAGAAACCCTTTTGGTCTCATCTCAATTTGGTATTCCATCTTCATGTATGAAGCTTTGACAAAAAAGGTGTTTTTGTTGACTTTTCAAAATGACATATAATGTCAAAATTCATAAATTATTGTGAGTGCATATTTTGAACTTGGGAGATAAATATGTATTGTAGGGAATTGAATCCTCTTCAAAATTATCTTTGTATGGGTCATTTCTCATAAAGTATGAGAAAGTTATGCTTGGTCAAAGTTGAGTTGACTTTTCCTGCAAAACCCTAATTTAGCAACTTTTGGTTCTTGATGAATTGTGAACAATCCTTGATGAATCATGATCAACCCTTGATCAAATTATGAATAATACTTCAAAATTAGGATGTTGACCAAAAATCTTGAAGTTTGACTATATGTGGGCCACAATTGACTTTTGCCCTAGCACAGTCGATTTTCAGGCCTTTGAGCAATTGACTGAGCAAACTTCCTCTGCAAGGCTTGAAATTTGACATGGATGATCTTGAGAACATATTAAGACAATGGTGAGAATTTGGGATCCCTTGGACTCAAGTATCTTGATGCAACATGAAACCCTAATTTGAGGTAGACTGCCTTAGGAGAGAGCTTGTCTGGTCAACCATTGGACTTCCTTGAGCAATTTGAAGACCTTTCTTGAAATGTTTTGAGAAATATGGGAGGGAATATTTTGGGGTACAATAGCTGCCCCTGTTCAATCTTCTTAAACCTGAGGATGTAGATTGGCTTTTCTGCCTTTCGTGATCCGAAGGTGGAAGATGATTGAACACTAGAGTGCCCAGAAATTTGCACTCGCATGAAGTTGTATTTGTCTTGTGATGTCGGGAATGGACTTACATATGCCATTTGGAGATTGACGACGGGAGATGGGCTTAAATATGCCATCTGAAGGAGTGTCGATCGCATAAGAGATTCCTTAGCGAGAGCTTGTGTACCTGTTGTTGAGGAAGATTCTGATGGGGAATATTGTTCTTTGTCTTGGTAAAAGTTGAATTTTAGGAGCTTTGGTCGTCCGTTATTCTATTGGGGAATCATCTCTTGGTCGAAAAGGTGAAAATGAAATACTATCTGGTCGTGATCCAGGCTTCATAGTGATAAGATTGACTGCTATCTGGTCGTAATCCAGGCTTTACAATAATTTACTGGGGAGATGAGATTAAACTTGCTACCCGGTCGTAATCCAGGCTTCGCAAATATACCTGTAACATAACCAAGTTATAGTTATTATTCATCAGGATTATACAAGAACAGACAAAGGAACATTGAGTTGCGCTGATTAAGCTTTTGATTTTTTTATTATACTTTTATTCACATTTTTCCTCTAACTAATTTCTTTTAAATTTGTTGCATTAAAGAACTAAGATAAATTATTTTTTTCTAACTAATAGTAGTAAGTACCATGAATCGTTATTGTATTTCGGTATATATCCCTTTTGCATGGTCTTCTTTTGTATTATTTTCTTCTTAATTACTACTTACTATTTGATCTCAGACTCAGCAATACTCTTTAATGGGAAGGTAAGGTTAGTCTGACGCCATGAGTATCTTATGTCGAATCTTTCTAGGCACTGTTTGGGTAAAAGGCTTATTGGAATGCTTATATTATAAACACTTATCGTAATTAAGTGTTAATGAACAAGTTATTTTATTTCTATAACAAATGATAAAATACAATTAAATTGTTTTCACATAATAAGTTGTAAGTTATCTTGAAAAGGGGAAATTAATCTAATGTGATTTTAACATGAAAGCAATAGAGAAGCGGGCTACTTACAGAAAACTGATCTAATGTAAAAGGGAAAATTGGCAGCATGTATATGACTTGGCAACATCAACAGCAAATGTAAAGGAATTTATAAGAGCTCCATTACCTTATTACCAGCACAAAATGCAACAACAGTGTAAATATTTCTAACTGCATCTTCAAGAACCAAAGATGTTTTTCAGTGTATTTTGTGTATGTCGCTTGAAAAACCATGAAGCCATAATTTCTACAAGGTTTAAATAAACTGCCATAGATTCAAATGATAAAACCAAGTTAACAAATTATGTACGTTGAAAGGTGAAAACTGAATGGCATCTTTACTCGCATTCACGCTGCAGAACCCAACTGTTTCAAACACAAGGTGTATCACTTGGAACTCAGAAGAGTAAAACCCAAAACTGAAACCATGTATACAAACACATAACTAACTTATGAGATTTAAATGAAACCCTAATAAACCATAAATCTAATAACTTTATTTCAAAAGCCATAAATCTCAAAAACCAAATTGAAATGAAAACATCACATAAACCATAAGAAATATCAAAAACAACAACCATTTATGTTTCTTTCCAAACTTACCCCTTATTTTTTACAGTTGGTTCTTTCGATTTATATTTATTCCTACAAGATTCCTACAAGATAAACAAAATTAGCAAACATACAACCATTATTTGATGTTAAAATTAACAAATTAAGAGAAATTTTTACCCGTCAGGTTTCTACCATTCAACAGTTTATTCAATAAATCTGGAAAATAGATCAAATCAAAAAGAGATATGAGATTTAGTATAACACCAGATGATCAATCAGAAGGGGCAAGTAAGTACTACAACACATAGACTAATCTTCATAACTTATGTGTTATTCCAAGACCCTTTATCGGATTTGAGGCAACCTCTGTGTAGATGAAAAAAATAGTGAAAAGACCAAATATACAACTTTATTATGTTAATAGGAATGTAAAAGGGTCGGAGAAGGAGAAACAGTGATCATTCTTACCGAATCAGTCGAAGATGGAGAAACGAAGGTCAGCGACGATAGGAGGGACGGGATGCGAAAACGGTAGGTTTAGAGGAAGGTGACGCTGTAACAGAAATTTAGAACATGGAAGGTTATAAACAATGGTAGCCATGATGGTGTTTTGGGACGGTTACAGAATGGTAGCCATGATGGGTTATGGATAGCAGTTACAAAATTGGCAATGAATAGGGGTTGTTGGAGAGGCAGAGAATAGAACTGCATCATGGGAGTGTTTAGGAGAATATGAAAATCTAAAATAAAGACCAAAGAAGGTATCCACGTGGAGTGCTTTTGAAACAAAAGGACAAACTTGGTAGAATGGGTAGAATGGATTTTCTTATATTATAGATAACTAGTATGATACACGTGCATTTGTATGGGTACCGGTCTGACACTCTCATTGAACTAAGCAGAGTTCATTTAGAAAGAAAAAATAATCAAATTTTATGATATTATCTATAATAAAAAATAATTTAAATTAAAGAATAATTTAATTTGTAAAATTCTATTTTGCATTGTTAGTTTGTGCAATGAGTATAAATCAATAAAATGGAATAGTTTTAATTAAATAAATAATGTAAAATTTAAATAGTAACAAAAACATATCATTCTTATTTATATCATTTATACTGTTTCACTTGAGTATAAAGTGCAAACACATATAATTTTTAATCAAAATATTTTGGTAAGATATATTTAATTTGCAAACTAAATACTTATATATTTAATATGTTAGATACCTTTTCATTAATATTAGTTTCTCAGCAAGTCTCTAGATTTTCTGGTGCAAACGAACTTTTCTCTTTAGTGAGATATATGTGTGTTCGCACGGGTACCGATATGGTGTGCGCATTTGTTTCCAAAATATAATAAAAGTAAAATAAACTTTTTTAAAAGAGATAATAAATCAGTGTCTATAATTCTTTCAATATATAAAAATATTTGAATCGATAACATATATGTTATTTATATATAAATATTATTTTTGTTTTGGAATTATTGTCCAAAATATTTAAACCAATAATAAAGTTGTTCTATTATTATTCAATATTTTGATCAGTAGCTTTATGTTTCCGTTAATATTCAATAATTTGATCAATAACTTCATGTTTTCGTTATTATACAATATTTTGATAAGTAATTTCATGTTTCTGTTAATATTCAATAGTTGATCAATAAGTCTATGTTCCCGATAATATTTAATATTTTGATAAGTAACTTTATGTTTTCGTTAATATTCAATATTATGATCAGTAATTTCATGTTCACGTTAATATTCTATATTTTGATTACTAACTTCATGTTACCGTTAATATTCAATAGTTTGATAAATAATGTCATGTTCCCGTTAATATTCAATATTTCAATGAGTAAATTCACGTTTACGTTATTATTCAATATTTTGATCAATAATTTCATGTTCCCGTTAATATTCAATATTTTGATCAATAACGTCATATTCTCGTTAATATTCAATATTTTAATTAATAAATTCATGTTTATGTTATTATTCAATATTTTGATCAGTAACTTCATGTTCCCGTTAATATTTAATATTTTGATGAGTAATTAAATATTCCCTTTATTATTCAATATTTTAATCAGTAATTTCATGTTTCTGTTAATATTCAATAGTTTGATCAATAACTTCATGTTCCCGTTAATATTTAATATATTGAAGTAACTTTATGTTTTCATTAATATTCAATATTTTGATCAGTAGCTTGATGTTCCTATTAATATTTAATAGTTTGATAATTAAATTCACGTTCCCGTTAATATTCACTATTTTGATTATCAACTTTATGTTCTTGTGAATATTCAATTTTTTATCAGTAACTTCAAGTTTCTGTTAACATTAAATATTTTGATCATATTTTTAAAAGAAAGAGATATTTTTAAATTAAAAATAAATTAATTTTACCAAAATTGTTTTACTGGTATGATACGCACGATTTTGTTTTCATAATATAATAGAATAATAAATAAACAAATGCAAAATTTCCTACTCAAAATAATATATATATATATATATATATATATATATATATATATATATATATATATATATATCTATATATATATATATATATATATATATATATATATATATATATATATATATATCTATATATATATATATATATATATATATATATATATATATATATATATCTATATATATATATATATATATATATATATATATCTATATATATATATATATATATATATATATATATATATATATATATATATATATATATATATATATATATATATATATATATATATATATATATATATATATATATATATATATATATATATATATATATATATATAATTGTAAATAATAAAAATAAAATTATTTTACCAAAATAGTTTATTTTTTTAAAAGAAAGACATTAATAATAAATAATTTAATTATTCATTTATTATCTATTATATTTTAAATTAAAAATAATTTTAAAATAAAATATTAGATACATAAATAATTAAAAAAATAATACTTTTTTTTCGTGTTTCTGTTCATAAATTATTTTAAATATATTTACTTTTATTTTCTGTAATTGTATAAAAAATGTAATAACATGTGCGTTCACACCAATTTTGGCCTGGTTACCCGTGCGTTCACACGGTATTGGTGTGTAACTCGTGCGTTCACACAGATTTTGACCTTACTACCTATGTGCTCACACGTTACTGATGTGTCACCCGTACGTTCACACGTTACTAATATGTTACTCGTACGTCCGCACGGATTCTGGTGTATTACCTGTGAGTTTATTGGTTTTGTATTAATAAACAAATGTATAGCCACCCCAGTGGTAGAAGCGCGCGCATGTGACTATAGGGACCTGGGTTCGAGCCTCAGTGGTACCCTTTTATTTGTTTCACATTTATTTGTTTCAGATCCAATGCAATCATGTACAAGGCGCCTATCATGAGCCTCACATCAACACCATTGGATGTTCAGCAATCCAAATCCAATGCTTCATGATGCAAGCTCATGGTGCACTCATAGAAATCCATCCACACTGAATCACAAAACAGGATGGACTTTGTTCTGGGCCCAGTCTGAATTGCTGACTCTCACCCCCATTTTACTTTCTAATGCAGGCCCATTCATGCATTTTTTTTATTTTTCGCTGATTACAAAAACACACATTTGGGCCTAGCGCCCCTTTTTACTATTGTTAACCCCCATTTCCATTTTTTTAACCCCTTGACTTTAATTTTATATTTTTATTTTATTCTCTTTCCTTTATTATTATTATTAATATTATCATTATTATTATTATTATTATTATTATTATTATTATTATTATTATTATTATTATTTTCATTAATAAAAGCCCAACAAATATTTTATTTATTATTTTTTACATTTATTTAGTTTATTTTGTTTTATGAAACTAAAAAGAACAAAAACATTTTCTTTAATAAATTAATTTCCCTTTTTTAAAATACTTAGATAATTAGTCTTAATTATTATATATTATTTTCTTATAAGTTAAAATCAATTTAGAACTTAGGACTTTTATTTAATTAATTTTATTTAATCAAATTCATAAAAAATCCTAAAAATTTTGTTCTCTTTAAATTAATTTATTTTACTAACTTAATCTTAATTTTCTTATTTTTAGTTTATTTTATTTTAGTTAAACTAGGTCAAAAAACCTTTTCATGAAAATCAAACAAAAATCACATTTCTTTTTACATTTACATTCTTGCATTTTTATTTACTCATTTTTTATACAATATTCAATATGGTTGTAATAATTATTTAGATTTAATTTTCTTGCAATTCCCCATTTGTAATTTGTATATCCTCTCCCCTAAATGATGTAATAGCTTAGTATTTTTATTTTACGTAATTTAAATGCTTTATATACAAATGCTAGTAAATTAGGACTTGTATGGAAAGATTAAAATCAACAAATAGCAAATCCTAATCAAGATAAATCAAGCATGTAAACCAATACACTTGCACACTTACACCCTTAGGGTAAATCCACTTTGTTGCCTTATAAGATAGCCATATTATACATGTGAGGTATCTTAGCAAAAACAAACAAAATACAAGATCATAGTCCCTCGATGACGCTATCAAAGTTGCCTTTTAAAAATGATTTTAGTCCCTTAAAGAAAATGCTAAGATATCTTACGACATTGCTAATCATGGCTATACGATGACCCTTGCCCGTCCCTTTTACATCCAAAGATAGGGTTACTTACCAAATCAATGGTAAGATAACAATGTCAAGAAACATGAAAGACTTTTGAGTAGGTAGAATGTTCCTAGTTGCTTGCTCAATTTTAAACCAAAACATCCTTGCTATTTTCAAAATAAATACCAATATTTTCAAAAACATCTTTCAAACTTGAAAATATTTTCAAAGGATCAATACTTTGTATACATTCTTACGAACGAGAATCATTACAAAGTTTGCCTAAACGATGACGCCTTTTCAAAATACTTTCAAAAACCACACAAAGCACATTTTCAAACAAAAGCAAGTGATCTAGCAAGCAACTAAGAGTCCATGGAAAACCATGGATGGAAAGGGTGCTAACACCTTTGCTTTTCATAATCTACCCCCCGAACTCAAGAAAACATCTCAAAGGTCTTTCTTGTTCTTTTCAGCTTTTCCTTTTGGATAAAAGAAAAGTCGGTGGCGACTCTTGTTAAACCGCAACATTTGCGATCAAACGCAAAACAACCAAGTCAGTTCTCCCACTGCGTTACAGTTCCCGGTAATATTCAATATTTTGATAAGTAACTTTATGTTTTCGTTAATATTCAATATTATGACCACTAACTTCATGTTCACGTTAATATTCAATATTTTGATTACTAACTTCATGTTACCATTAATATTCAAAAGTTTGATAAATAACATCTTGTTCTCGTTAATATTCAATATTTTAATCAGTAAATTCACGTTTCCATTATTATTCAATATTTTGATCACTAACTTCATGTTCCAGTTAATATTCAATATTTTGATCAATAACGTCATGTTCTCGTTAATATTCAATATTTTAATTAGCAAATTCATGTTTATGTTATTATTCAATATTTTTATCAGTAACTTCATATTCCCGTTAATATTTAATATTTTGATGAGTAATTTAATATTCTCTTTATTATTCAATATTTTAATCAGTAATTTCATGTTTCCGTTAATATTCAATAGTTTGATCAATAACTTCATGTTCCCGTTAATATTTAATATATTGATAGGTAATTTTATGTTTTCGTTAATATTCAATATTTTGATCAGTAGCTTGATGTTCCTGTTAATATTTAATAGTTTGCTAATTAAATTCACGTTCCCGTTAATATTCACTATTTTGATTAGCAACTTTACGTTCTTGTGAATATTTAATTTTTTATCAGTAACTTCATGTTTCCGTTAACATTCAATATTTTGATCGTATTATTAAAAGAAAGAGATATTGTTAAATTAAAAATAAATTAATTATACCAAAATTGTTTTACTGGTATGATACGCACGCTTTTGTTTTCAAAATATAATAGAATAATAAATAAAAAAAGACAAAATTGTCTAATCAAAATAATTTATTATTTTTAATATATATATATATATATATATATATATATATATATATATATATATATATATATATATATATATATATATATATATATATATATATATATATATATATATATATATATATATATATATATATATATATATATATATATATATATATATATATATATATATATATAAATAAGAAAAATAAAATAATTTTACCAAAATAGTTTACTTTTTTAAAAGAAAGAAATTAATAATAAATATTTTAATTATTCATATAGTATCTATTGTATTTTAAACTAAAAATAATTTTAAGATAAAATATTAGATACATAAATCATTAAAAAAATAATTCATTTTTTCGTGTTTGGGTTCATAAATTATTTTAAATATATTTACTTTTATTTTCTGTAATTGTATAAAAAATGTAACAATCCGTGCGTTCACACCGATTTTAGCCTGGTTATCCGTGCGTTCACACTATATTTGTGTGCAACTCATAGTACATTCACACGGTACTGATGTGTTACCCGTATGTTCACACGTTACTAATGTGTTACCCGTACGTCCACACGAGTTCTGGTGTGTTATCTGTGAGTTTGCAAAGGTACTTGTGTGTTAAACACGCTTTTGTTTTCAAAATGTAATAAAAATTTAATAAAAAAACCAAAATTATTTAACCAAAATTAATTTATTATTAAGCGATGATATTCTTCTACAAATATGCCAACTATCCTCTCTCTTTGTCTTGGATCTCTCAAATAATAGAGAATAATTATAAAAATGACTAACAATACTATCCATGACACAATATTATAAGTCAAATTATTTAGAAAGTAGCATAAACAATATGATGCTTTGAAAATATTATTATATAGAAATCAAGACAATATTAATATTATATTTTACCATAATCATAATTAATTAATATATAGGAATCAGTAAAACTATAATTCCACCATGATTAGTGCCACTTAGAATACTGAACCACTTAGAAAATTATAATCGGTTGACTATTTTAAATTAACAATTATTTAATTTACATAAAATTTTAAACTATAATCGGTTGACTATTTTAAATTAACATTATTTAATTTACATAATAATCTTATTAATATTTTGAATACACACCACATCACCATCTATACCATTAGAAAGTTAGAAAGAGTCTATACTATCATTCTAAATAAAAGCCACACCACATCACCAACTATACCAGTAACAATCGAGAATCATGCTTAAAAAAATAGAAACACCTTATTTGTTGTTCAACCTCACACATTGTTTTGAGATAGATTTAAAAACCCAACTATATTTTATACCATGACAATAAATAAATCAGAAATAAAATTGATACATTAAAAATGATAATTAAAATTGTTCTAACACAATGTGTACATTAACGAAGAGAGTGTGTACATATTACAATCTTACTTTTAACATATCTAAAATTTCAAATAAAATAGTCATAAAAACAATTAATGTGTTTGTATTTAATATATACATTAAATATGATACATGAGAAGTGTCTTTGCCGAGCAAGTCCGGAATCTGAAAGCTTTGTATTGAAATCCTCATCCAGTAAGATGTTGAATGTTTTAAAATCTTGAAATATTAGCTGCATCAGATATAATGTGAATCAGTATTTTATTACTACTGAAATCGTTTAGAGATATTAGCTGGTGAGAGACGTCGGATAAAAAAGACATCCATAGCGGAAAGCATGATTATATAGAATGAACAATGTAAGATGTAACAAAAATGCAATCCAATTTGATGTATGCTTGATGGCAGATTCAATTATATGCTCTAGTGACATGTCTGGCATTCTTATTTGTCTAAGTGTTTCATAACACATATCAAACAAACACATTAACTCATATGATATGATCACATCAATGTACCTGGTTCCATCTTCTATCTAGCAAACTTTCGTTCAATATGAACCAAAACAAAATCAATGATACATACAAAACCAAATTATATCACAAAACAAAATATCCATATTCTTCATATCCCTTCTAAATCTAAATCAACGTCAATTTTCAAAATGAGCAACAAAATTGAAAAAAAACCTAACACTGAAATCAAAATCAGCTCCGCAATAAAATTACAGCACACCAATCATTAACATTATAAATTAGCTCATCGATACATTGATGAACCGCATGAAGCCGCGACAACCCAGCTGAAATCCCTTGGATTGTAATGTGTCCATTTCTCTTCTCCTCTTCAGACATCACTGTAACATCCAATAGCGACGAAGAGCCTCGTTGTAGATATCCACTCACCTTCCTCTTACTCATTCGCTGCCACGGTTAGGCAAATCATCGGCGGATTAAATTATATGTCCAGATGTTGAGTTATCTTGAGGAATAAGAACTCCTATCAAAGTTCCAGATCCAAGCTTTAGTTTGATGTTTGCTTCTGCTAAGAATAAAAGTTATAAGAATTAACATAAATTTACATTGAAAACGAAAATGAATAACAATGTTTTGCTTGCCTATTAAGGAAGCACATTCTTCAGGGGTATCCACCCAGCATGGAACCTGGAAATTAATGCCATGATCAAACAAAAATTGTTAGTTAAACTTGTTTCTTAGTACATCATGTAGTCATACTGCTTACATTCCAATTGCACATGCCAAATTTAAAATGTGCAGCCGCTTGATGCTGTGAAAAAGGCAAAAAAAACTCGTTGGTCTTGTAAGCAGCTACACAAACTACTTGTGTTTCTTATTCAAGATAAAAACAGGAATATAAGCTTGATCCATAAAGCATGGAGAATTACTTCAGTAATATTATCACATAAGTAATTTCATACCAGATATTCAAGTGTCCTAGGAATGTCCAATTTTAAAAGCAAGAATGGAGGACAGTAGGATATACTGTGTACAAAAGTGCTATTACTAATACCTAAAACATGCACAGAAAACAACCAACCATTATAAATATGTCCAATTTCAGGAAACTATCAAGAGAAGTCCTAGAACTTGGTTTAGTAGAGTCAATTATGATCTTCAAGATTTTGGCATTATGGTTTACAAAACCCAATCTTACTAATCTAAAGCCCGGAAGCTTTGCATTCCACTACTCATCCAGAAGAATATTTGAAGATTTGAAATCTCTGAAAATCATCTAATATCCCTCACAAATAGTTAGTCTCATTGATTCTATTCCTTCTATCAAAACTAAAATGGAAGATCATCCTCCAAACAATGTCATTATATCCGGAAAGAATGGCAACATAGCTACAAAAGGTGTGGATTCTGCTACTGATATTGACCTTGACAATACCCTCGATACAACATTCCGCATCAAAAACTGTCATTTTTTTGGATCTCCAAAAAATAGACTCAAATAGTTCATTTGTCGTTTGCAAATATACCTGTAACATAACCAAGTTATAGTTATTATTCATCAGGATTATACAGGAACAGACAAAGGAATATTGAGTTGCGCTGATTAAGATTTTTATTTTTTTATTATACTTTTATTCACATTTTTCCTCTAACTAATTTCTTTTAAATTTTTTGCATTAAAGAACTAAGATAAATTATTTTTTCTAACTAATAGTAGTAAGTACCATGAATCATTATTGTATTTCGGTATATATCCCTTTTGCATGGTCTTCTTTTGTATTATTTTCTTCTTAATTACTACTTATTATGTCGAATCTTTCTAGGCACTGTTTGGATAAAAGGCTTATTGGAATGCTTATATTATAAACACTTATCGTAATTAAGTGTTAATGAACAAGTTATTTTATTTCTATAACAAATGATAAAATACAATTAAATTGTTTTCACATAATAAGCTGTAAGTTATCTTGAAAAGGGGGAAATTGATCTAATGTGATTTTAACATGAAAGCAATAGAGAAGCGGGCTACTTACAGAAAACTGATCTAATGTAAAAGGGAAAATTGGCAGCATGTATATGACTTGGCAACATCAGCAGCAAATGTAAAGGAATTTATAAGAGCTCCATTACCTTATTACCAGCACAAAATGCAACAACAGTGTAAATATTTCTAACTGCATCTTCAAGAACCAAAGATGCTTTTCAGTGTATTTCGTGTATGTCGCTTGAAAAACCATGAAGCCATAATTTCTACAAGGTTCAAATAAACTGCCATAGATTCAAATGATAAAACCAAGTCAACAAATTATGTACGTTGAAAGGTGAAAACTGAATGGCATCTTTACTCGCATTCACGCTGCAGAACCCAATTGTTTCAAACACAAGGTGTATCACTTGGAACTCAGAAGAGTAAAACCCAAAACTGAAACCATGTATACAAACACATAACTAACTTATGAGATTTAAATGAAACCCTAATAAACCATAAATCTAATAACTTTATTTCAAAAGCCATAAATCTCAAAAACCAGATTGAAATGAAAACATCACATAAACCATAAGAAATATCAAAAACAACAACCATTTATGTTTCTTTCCAAACTTACCCCTTATTTTTTACAGTTGGTTCTTTCGATTTATATTTATTCCTACAAGATTTTACAAGATAAAAAAAATTAGCAAACATACAACCATTATTTGATGTTAAAATTAACAAATTAAGAGAAATATTTACCCATCAGGTTTCTACCATTCAACAGTTTATTCAATAAATCTGTAAAATAGATCAAATCAAAAAGAGATATGAGATTTAGTATAACACCAGATGATCAATCAGAAGGGGCAACTAAGTACTACAACACATAGACTAATCTTCATAATTTATGTGTTATTCCAAGACCCTTTATCGGATTTGAGGCAACCTCTGTGTAGATGAAAAAAATAGTGAAAAGACCAATATACAATTTTATTATGTTAATAGGAATGTAAAAGGGTCGGAGAAGGAGAAACAGTGATCATTCTTACCGAATCAGTCAAAGATGGAGAAACGAAGGTCGGCGACGATAGGAGGGACGGGATGCGAAAACGGTAGGGTTAGAGGAAGGTGACGTTGTAACAGAAATTTAGAACATGGAAGGTTATAAACAATGGTATCCATGATGGTGTTTTGGGACGGTTACAGAATGGTAGCCATGATGGGTTATGGATAGCAGTTACAAAATTGGCAATGAATAGTGGTTGTTGGAGAGGCAGGGAATAGAACTGCATCATAGGAGTGTTTAGGAGAATATGAAAATCTGAAATAAAGACCAAAGAAGGTATCCACGTGGAGTGCTTTTGAAACAAAAGGACAAACTTGGCAGAATTGGTAGAATGGATTTTCTTATATTATAGATAACTAGTATGATACCCGTGCATTTGTATGGGTACCGGTCTGACACTCTCATTGAACTAAGCAGAGTTCATTTAGAAAGAAAAAATAATCAAATTTTATGATATTATCTATAATAAAAAATAATTTAAATAAAAGAATAATTTAATTTCTAAAATTCTATTTTGCATTGTTAGTTTGTGCAATGAGTATAAATCAATAAAATGGAATAGTTTTAATTAAATAAATAATGTAAAATTTAAATAGTAACAAAAATATATCATTCTTATTTATATCATTTGTACTGTTTCACTTGAGTATAAAGTGCAAACACATATAATTTTTAATCAAAATATTTTGGTAAGATATATTTAATTTGCAAATTAAATACTTATATATTTAATATGTTAGACACCTTTTCATTAATATTAGTTTCTCAGCAAGTCTCTAGATTTTCTGGTGCAGACGAACTTTTCTCTTTAGTGAGATATATGTGCGTTCGCACGGGTACTGATATGGTGTGCGCATTTCTTTCCAAAATATAATAAAAGTAAAATTAATTTTTTTAAAAGAGATAATAAATCAGTGTCTATAATTCTTTTAATATATAAAAATATTTGAATCGATAACATATATGTTATTTATATATAAATATTATTTTTGTTTTGGAATTATTGTCCAAAATATTTAAACCAATAATAAAGTTGTTATGTTATTATTCAATATTTTGATCAGTAACTTTATGTTTCCGTTAATATTCAATAGTTTGATCAATAACTTCATGTTTTCGTTATTATACAATATTTTGATAAGTAATTTCATGTTTCCGTTAATATTCAATAGTTTGATCAATAAGTCTATGTTCCCGATAATATTCAATATTTTGATAAGTAACTTTATGTTTTCGTTAATATTCAATATTTTGATAAGTAACTTTATGTTTTTTTTAATATTCAATATTATGATCAGTAACTTCATGTTCACGTTAATATTCAATATTTTGATTACTAACTTCATGTTACCGTTAATATTCAATAGTTTGATAAATAATGTCATGTTCCCGTTAATATTCAATATTTCAATGAGTAAATTCACGTTTCCGTTATTATTCAATATTTTGATCAATAACTTCATGTTCCCGTTAATATTCAATATTTTGATCAATAACGTCATGTTCTCGTTAATATTCAATATTTTAATTAATAAATTCATGTTTATGTTATTATTCAATATTTTTATCAGTAACTTCATGTTCCCGTTAATATTTAATATTTTGATGAGTAATTAAATATTCCCTTTATTATTCAATATTTTAATCAGTAATTTCATGTTTCTGTTAATATTCAATAGTTTGATCAATAACTTAATGTTCCCGTTTATATTTAATATATTGAAGTAACTTTATGTTTTTATTAATATTCAATATTTTGATCAGTAGCTTGATGTTCCTGTTAATATTTAATACTTTGATAATTAAATTCACGTTCCCGTTAATATTCACTATTTTGATTATCAACTTTATGTTCTTGTGAATATTTTTTATCAGTAACTTCATGTTTCCGTTAACATTAAATATTTTGATCATATTTTTAAAAGAAAGAGATATTTTTAAATTAAAAATAAATTAATTTTACCAAAATTATTTTACTGGAATGATACGCACGATTTTGTTTTCATAATATAATAGAATAATAAATAATAAATGCAAAATTTCCTAATCAAAATAATTATTATTTTTAATATATATATATATATATATATATATATATATATATATATATATATATATATATATATATATATATATATATATATATATATATATATATATATATATATATATATATATATATATATATATAAAATTGTAAATAAGAAAAATAAAATAATTTTACCAAAATAGTTTATTTTTTTAAAAGAAAGACATTAATAATAAATAATTTAATTATTCATATATTATCTATTGTATTTTAAATTAAAAATAATTTTAAAATAAAATATTAGATACACAAATAATTAAAAAAATAATATATTTTTTTCGTGTTTCTGTTCATAAATTATTTTAAATATATTTACTTTTATTTTCTGTAATTGTATAAAAAATGTAATAACCTGTGCGTTCAAACCAATTTTGGCCTGGTTACCCGTGCGTTGTGTGTAACTCGTGCATTCACACAGATTTTGACCTTACTACCTATGCGCTCACACGTTACTAATGTGTCACCCGTACGTTCACACGTTACTAATATGTTACTCGTACGTCCGCGCGGATTCTGGTGTATTACCTGTGAGTTTACAAAGGTACTTGTGTGTTACACACGCTTTTGTTTTTAAAATATAATAAAAAAACCAAAATTAATTTATTATTTAGCGGTGATATTCTTTTACAGATATGCCAACTTCCTCTCTCTTTGTCTTGGATCTCTCAAATAATAGAGATTGATTATAAAAATGACTAACAATATTGTCCATGACACAATATTATAAGTCAAATTATTTAGAAAGAAGCACAAACAATATGATGCTTTGAAAATATTATTATATATAAATCAAGATAATATTAATATTATATTTTACCATAATCATAATTAATTAACATATAAGATGCAGTAAAACTATAATTCCACCATGATTAGTGCCACTTAGAATACTGAACCACTTAGAAAACTATAATCGATTGACTATTTTAAATTAATAATTATTTAATTTACATAATAATTTTAAACTATAATCGGTTGATTATTTTAAATCAACAATTATTTAATTTACAGAATGATAGTCATGATGGGTTATGGATAACAGTTACAAAATTGACAATGAATATGGGTTGTTGGAGAGACATGGAATGAAACTGTATCGTGGGAGTGTTTAGAAGAATACGAAAATCTGAAATATAGATCAAAGAAAATATCCACGTGGGTGTTTTTGGAACAAAAAGACAACATTGACGGAATGAGATAAATGAATTTTGTTATATTATAGATAATTGTGACTATTTTTTTTATCAATTATAATAACATAATAATGAGAAGAAATAATTTTTTGTATGGAGATATTAGAGTTAGTGAGATTACTTATTACTAATTAAAAAAAAGTTAATTAATTATTATTAATGATTAGTTATTAATTATATTATATGATTATAAATAAGCATGATCATTTTTTTTGACAGAGTAAATAAGTATGATCATTTTTTTTGACGGAGTAGATAGTATGATAATGATGGTAAGATTTTTATGATGAGTTGTAGATATTCTGTAACCGTTTTTACTCTAATAAAAATCTTCTCCCACCATTTACCGTACTTCTTGACTAACCTTTCACAATTTTGTTCAGTTATTTTCATTTTGCTATTAAAAAGGAAAATAAAATATATCTTTTATTACCAAAATTTCGTCTATAAATAGCAGTAGTATCAGTGCAAGCATTGTATAGTTGAAAATAAAGCGAAAAGGAAGAAAGCATGAGTCGTGGAAACCAGACCCATTTCATTTACAAATCGTTTCATTACTGAATGCATGTTTACGAGATTCTCTTTCTTTCTGTATGCAATTCTGCATTTTCCGACGACTTGTTCGATGCGCCTTCCGGAGACTGTACGATGCATCTTCCAGTCACTGTTCGATGCGCCTTCCGATGACTGTTCGATGCATCTTCCAGTCACTGTTCGATGCGCCTTCCGGTGACTGTTGCATCGTCAACATTTGTTTTTGATTTTCTTTCTTTCCGATTTTACATTTTTCTCCGGCGACATGTGCACTCTTCAGTTACGTTTTTATGCGTCTTGGTTTGTTTCTTGTTTCTTCCTGATTTTACATTTTTCCGTCGACTTGTGCAGTTTCCAGATGAGATTTTATACGTCTTCCCACATATATACTCTGGTAATACAGTTATTGATTGTAGCGATTAATTTTTGCCTAAATGTTTGTAAGTGTCTGATGCAGTTTTTTAGTACAAATTGTGTGATTCTGTTATGAAAACTGTGGATTGGATTTAAGCGTTTTGTTTCCTAAATGATAATTACTATAGGTAAATATTAGTTATGGAAAAATTGACGATATTTAGTTGTAAAGATAATACTAGTCAATATCCTAGTCAATCTATAAATCTAAATATACTATTCAATATACAAACCTACAAAATTAACCAACTCATTTATTTTGGTCTAAACAGACTTCTAACATAAATTATATTCTAAAGTCATATGGACTTCTAACATAAATTATATTCACCCCCAAACTTTACTCCATGAAAACCAACCACCTTTTTTATTTCTAATGGTAGTACATCATCATGTGGCAGTGACAGCGTTTGAAAAGTCAGTCATAGTTTTGTAATATAATAACATCTAAATTTTCAAATATATTAAAAATCTTAAATGCATTACGATTTATGACATTGATAAAGGTAAAACATTCATGTAGATTTTGGCAAGCATTTTCCAATTTTATTTGCTTTTCAACCTTTACTTTTCTTACTTCTTACTTTAGGACTAAAATTGTGATTGTTTGGAGATTGAAAAGCAAATAAAATTGGGATATATTTGAAAATTTAGGTGTTATTATATTACAAAATTATGACTGATTTTTCAAACGCTGCCACCGCCACATGATCTACTACATTTACAAATCAAAAAAGTGGTTGGTTTTGATCAGTATATCTGTCTAAATTGCAGATATTCCATACTCGTTGAAAGTTAAGAAGACTTGAGTTTTGTTCTGGAATGTTTTATGTTTTGAAATATAGTTTGAATCTTATTGAGCTATAGTTGTGCATAGTTTGCATATATTGCGGTTAATTCATAATGCAACAGTTGTAATTAATATCACGAAACGAAATCGCCAAACCTTTGCGAGACTCAATGTGATTGCAAAAATTGTTTCTATTTTTCATTTAAAATATAATTTAGTACTTTTTCTGGTAAAAATTTTATATTGAAAATTAGACGCTCTTTTAATATTGTAAATATAATTACACAAATTTCCATGATAACAAATAATTTAATTGAAATATGTTAACCTAATTAATTTATTTGCTCTTGTGAATTTTTAATTTAAGCTCGGTTTTGATCTTTTGAATTAAGATGTCAATTTGCTTATTACTTTATTTGTTTATACACAATGCTTTGTAGCACACACGCTCAGACACAAATGACTGTGTAATTGTAAATGTTTAGTATCATAATTCTGCTTTATCTTGCAGTGTCACTATACCCTCGAGTTTGACCGTGCATCCAGTGGAAATCCTGGAAAATCTGGTGAAACTGGGAATGAGTGTATACTTTATGTATCAATACATATTTGTAACTATATACTATAAACTATGTATCAAATGTAGCTAACTCTTGGGTTTCTTTAAAGTTCCATCGCTTTAGTCAAGGACAGGGCACTAGACAAGTAATTCTACTGAGTATCAAGGTTTGATTTTGGGATTGAAAGAAGCAAGTAACAAAGGGTATGATCATGTTGAAATCTGAGGCGATTCCAAGCTTGTCTGCGAGCAGGTTAGTTTAGTTCTCTACCGTATATGCATTTTCCAATTGTTCACGAAATATCTTCCTTTTTATAAGGAATTTACCATAATATTTTATTGCTTTTGCAATAATTTGCAGGTAATTGAAAAGTCAATAACCTGAATTTAAGGGACTTGCGTAATGAGGCTTTGGACTTGAAGGATAACTTCAAGTCAGGCAGTGTTCAACATGTTCCTAAGGTTAGACTCGAGGGTATAGTGACTCTATTTTGTTTATTGACACAATGAAATAATGTTTCTCAAATTGCCATCTTTTTTAATTGGGTGGGTTTTGATCTATGGCACCACTGTCATTAGTCCTATATATTTTCCCTTATTGTATGGTAATTTTAACAAATGCCTTTCCTCTTTTTTTTTTAAATGTTTTAAGGGTTCTAACAGAGAAGTTGATGCTCAAGCAAGTTGGGGCAAAAATCTTGAAGGTTAGACTTCAAATCTTTTCTGAGTTCTTAATTATTTTGGTTTCTTATCTTTTGGCTTTTTAAGAAAAATGAATTACCAATAAATTGAATCCTAAGCTGATTTGAAACTGAAAAAATGAAAACTAATGAATAGAATCATTTACTTTCACAATTGTATTTGGAAGGACCATAAATTTTAATGGATCTTATATTTTTGCAGTTGGCCAAGTTCAAGAAGACTATTATTACTATTGATCATTTGTGACAGCATGCCACTGTCAAAAACTATTGCAACTATGTTACTTTTTTGTTTGTATAGATTGTGCCCACTAGTTAAGCATTTAGAGTGGTCTTACATTTGACACACTGCATTCTGTTTGCAATTTGAACATTTGCTTTAGGGACTTAAATGCTGCGGGTTTAAATGATGCTTTTGATGTTTATGTTTGAATGTTATGTGAATGATACTGAATTTACTATTTTCTGCCTTCATTTGTTTGTTTAGATTTTATAATCTCTTGTGCTATCTGATGACACTTATTGTTGTTTGATGTAATGAGACCCTAAAAGTAATATTTACAAATTTATTTTTTACTGTTCAAATATATCCCACTTTGAATCTTTGGTTAAGAGGTTTGTTTGTACTTTTTTGAACATTCTCTTTACACAAGATGAGATATTAAAACACTTTGCTTGGTTTATCTAGAAAATTCATATTTATCAAGCACTGATTAAAAAAAACCTATTTCCAAATTTCGAACTTTTAATCTAATTGTCCATGTCAATGGAGGTATGAGGAGTTTCAAATGACTATGTATTGTATAATCTTTAGAAGATTGTGGTGTTGTATGTGCTGTATTAAAAACAAGAGGTGGTAAAGTGTTTTTCAATGCACTTGGTTACATGTGACACATGTGGTAAAAGTAAAGAGGGATAAAGTGTTGTTATTCAATGCATCAAACACACCCAGTAAAAACAAGAGAAATAAAGTGTTATTCAATGCATTCAAAATATAGGCATAAGCATGATGATCCTGGTGTTTGTTTCTCAAAAACCCAAACATAAAACGCTTAATTAATAATAATAATAATAATAATAATAATAATAATGTGGACCATGTTTCACGAGCCTTAAATACGTGTGGAGTATTTTAGATATGAGGCGTTTAACTCACCATTCAAAGTATCTCATGTCATAATCTTTATGTGGTTCAAATCACCAAATTCTTTCAAAAAGATTAAAAAACATTTAACTTCATTCAAACTTTTTTGTGTGTTCGAGCATCTTTTCTCTTTAATATCGTTTTTCTATATTAGATATGATTCACTTATAATCGAGATGTTATTCCTCAATTCTCATGGTTGTCGACTTTTCCACTTGAGCACTAGAAGCGTTCTCAAACTCTCGTTCATGTTGGTGCCTAGTCTTTCTTTCTTATACCTTGTGAGCGATTAGACGAGTTTTCTCCTTAAAAATGATGTCTTGTCTCTTCTTTTAAAATCAATCAGCACATCAAATTTTGTTCTTTTCAAGATGAATTACGAGTGTCATGATCCCTTATTACACGAATTCTTTTCAAGATGAATTACGAGTGTCATGATCCCTTATTACACGAAGGGGTACATAGACACAAAGGTTCGCAACTGCGATTGACGCAATAATAAAAAAACATTTATTTTGTTTGTAAATACTCTTTCATTCATTTTCCTTTACAAGTTCGAGTTTTAGCACACTCTCTGATTAAAACAAACAAAGTGGATTCTGTGGAGTACCGTAAATACTTAAGATGCTAAAATATTCCCTTTGCATAAACAACTTTTGTATCTTGTTCTCTGATCTTTTATTTCATTTTGAATTTTATTCACTCTTTTTCCATTTTTCCTTTGGAAATAATAAAGTGCATTGATGACTTTCATTAATATGAGTTAAGTCAATCAATAGTTTAATCTCAAATTTTTACTGCTACATTTAGCTAAAGTGCGACAAACTAACTCAAAGTTTTAACTTTATACAATCTCCTTGGCGTTACTGCATTTGTACATCACTTCTCAAACTTATCTCAATACAAACACACTATAGGCTATTCTCTATCACGTGTTGGAATAAATATGGTCATTGTTTTGTCCTTTCTGCTTTGTTGCAACTCTGCCTGCAGAAACGCAACTTTGTCTGCTACATACTATATTATACAAAACTTATAATATAATAGTTTTGTATCTGTGTAAAATACAATTGTTAACCATTATAACCTTTCATATGTCAATATATTATACTTTATCACTATTTAGAATTTTGTGCAAACTTTTTTTTTTTGTGTTGCCCTCTACTTTTACCTAAAATCCACATTTTTTTAGACGACACTTTTGTTGTACAACATTATAATATTATTATTGTTTTCAAGACCAACACTTCACACTATTTCATATGATTAATGTTTCATCTTCTCAAAATATTCACTTTATATTGGTGAAACATTAAAAATTTAGGTTCAAGATAAACCTACAACTTTTCAAGAATCCAAATGCAATTTATATGATGAGGTTAGACTTCTTTAATTAATTATTTCGCACCATGTTGGTTTGATCCAATATTATAGGTATATATACCATATTTACTTATTCTCTTTACAATTTAACAATAACACAATAGCTAACACATTTGCTAATTATTGTTGCACCCCAAAATCTACCATTTTATCTTTTGATCTAATTAACTTATATTTCTCTAAACATATACATTTATGCATTGAGATGAAATTAAGGTGTTCTTGTCTTCTTGGTTCTCTTAAAGTCCTAGAAGAGAAACTTTTGACAATCAATGAAAGGAGGCTCCAATATCCTCATTCTATTGAAGATTTATTTTTAAAATATGAGACTCTGAATGGTTCTAATTTCCATATAGTCGCAGACCGAGGATATTTTAGGAACATTGATTCTATAATATAATTTATTTTGTTTCATAAAAATCATCTTGGAAACTTTTTAGGAAATTTTATATTTTTGTTCCTATTTTTGTGGAGAAGATTTACAGCTTGAATATTGGATTTGCATGGAGTCCAAGCTCATGCTTTCAAGAGTCTTTTTATAAGAAATTTCTATACCGAAAACACTTGGAGAAGTTGTGTGCATGAGATAAGGGTTTAGGGTTTTAGTTTGTTCTTTGTTCATTATGATCCACTTCTTATCACTTTGATATTAGAGTTGAACTGGGTTTTAGTTGTTATTTGTCAATCACTCATAAGCTTTTAAGCAAGAGTGGATTGTAGGTCAAGTTACCTTTGTTCTTTAGCCAAAAGCTTTTAAACAGAGTTGATTGTTTTTCTTTGAAGAAGTGTTCTTCTACTTTAGTTATCATTGTTAGTTTGTCACTGGTTTGTGATTAAAGGGAAGTGAGAGGCATCTCATATCTAGGAGGGTCTTAGATATAAATAGCATGAGTAGTGATTAGGTGAGAAGTTTGTAAGACAAGGATTGTTCAAAACTTCAAACTAATACTATTTTAGTGTATTTCCTTCCCGACTTGGATGCCTCCAGAGTAGGTGATGTTGCACCGAACTGATTTAACAATTGATTTATGTTCTTTACTTTCTGCAACTTATTTTACTTGTATAATTGTTTTAGTTGTTGTGATTAATCTGATAGCAGTGTTGTGACATCTGATTCAACATCTGGTATTTGTGTGCCAAAATTTCAGTTAGATTCTCGAATAGCTACAATAATGTTACCAAAGTGAGAGGTCAACATACGCATTACCTTCTTAAATATCATCTTATCCGTTAGGATTTCACCATAACCCTTCATGAGATGGACAAGATTAAGCATCTTCGACATAGCCTGTAATCTTTTCATCTTCTCCCATCTACAGTAATTCATACTTTCGTCGCAAAGTTTGCAATTTGACGACTTTTATTTTCTCAACTCCTTCATAGTACGTGACAAGAATATCTCTTTCCTCCTTTGTCGATTAATCATGAGATATCTTGTCAAAATTTGTTGAATCTACCGCCAATTTAATGCAATACACAACCTTGCAATATTTCTTCTTCGCCTCTTTGTGTAGATTTTTTGCATGTCGGTTGCATCCTGGGCAAGCTCATGAATGTTGTTTTCGACTACTTTTAGGGTTTCATGGAAAACAAATAAGGACTTCATCTGCTTGCTCCATCGGTTCTAATTTTTGCTGTCAAGAATTGGAAGAGAATTCAGAATGCCATTAGTATCATTCATCTTTGCAATAGTTGATTAACGATGTTCTGAATTGGAAGAGAATTCAGAATGCCATTAGTATCATTCATCTCGGAAAGACAATCACTAACATGTGATTTTTTAAAACACAATTTGTTAGTACGTGATGCATTTTTATTGAGAGAGAGAGAGAGAGAGAGAGAATAAAGAAATAAGGATTGATATTATTGAATTATAAAACTGATTTACAACATGTTTATTTATCTGTAACTAACTTGTATACTAAGTAACAAATTCTAAACCCTAATTAACTTGGGCTTTAGCTACACAACTTGGATTATACTCTCAACATTTTCTTCCTCAAGAAGAAATCATGAGAAAAGTAAATTATTGATTCAAATACAATTAGTATTGTAATTTTTTCAAATAAATATGTTTATACTATTATACAGGAAAAATATACGGAAAAAATGTATGATTGATTCAAATACAATAAATATATAGTTTGATTCAATAATTTATGTATCATATATATTTGACAAATATTTTATCACAAATACAATTTGTATTATATATATATATTTGATAAATATTTTATTACAAATGCACTTTATGACACGGGAAAAATGAAATTATTGACTCAAATATTGGAAATGAAAATTTATTTCCCTTTTTTAAAATATGTTAATAAATATATTAAATAAGTTTGTTTAGGTTATTATCTAATGTTTGACTGTCGTTAGAATAAAATAGAATAATTTAATTTTGAATTTAATAAATATTTATTTTATTAAAAATATTTAATATATAAAGTTTAAAAAATATTATTGATTCAAATATTTTTATAAGTGGTGTTATTTTTATAAAAGTGAGAAATTATCATTTATATACATTGACCCAGTGGAAACATATATATAGAATTTTCTAAATCAAAGAATCATATTTGGAGTTTTATGCTAGAAAAGCAATAAGAACTAGCGCCTCTACGCCCATGCTCTCGGAACTGGTGATACCGGTGAGGGGTTGTAGGATTCGGGCAAGTGGCATAATGCTTTAGACTACCACACTTTTCAATGTGACACTTTATTCTCTTTTGTCCTTTTGTAGAGTTATTGTTTTTAACTCATTTATAAAGACATTCAAAGTGAGTGAATCTTCCTATGTGGGACTATTTCTCATACATTTACAAGCATTTACTCACTTTCATTATCTTGTTATTTTGGAATACTCATTTGTAATTAATTTTCAATAAATTACAACAACTCATATTAATAGTTCTTTTACACAAAGATGAAGAAAAAAAATGAAGTTGTATCGAATGGCTTGAAGATCCCATGTAGATGAGCTCCACGTTAATGAGAACATATTTCTTCTCACTCTGCAATTTTCATTCATCCTTTCTAAATTTATAGAGTTTGAATAAGTGACATTTGTTTAGTCGACAAATATTCTCTTACATCACTTATGAAATTTGTTAGGGAGTTCATTTGCCTTGAAATCCCCTAAACTTTCTAGCATTGCTTCGCTAGGCCAGAGATGTCATCGCAAGCGAATTGTCAAAGATCCCATATTAGTTTATTCTTTTATTCTTGATCAATTATTATGTATTTTACTATAAAACAAAATATGGAAAAATATCTTAGGAATTATTATCATAACTAAAACCTAAATTATCCAATATGCTCAATAAATTCTAGTTTTTTTATAATGGTTTCTTGTAAAACAAAATAATAACTAACCTAAATATATTATATAAATTCATTAAATTAAGTATTTGTCAACACTCCCCTATTTATAATTTTGTTTGTACTCAAACAAAATTTCCACACAAAAATAATCTAAAATTAAGGTTTAAACATTAAATTATACATCATTTGATATTCAAGATTTGTAAGCAATCAAGCCTTCAAACTTAAAACGTTTCAAATTTGCAAGAATTATGTAATGCAAGTTCAATATTCAAATTTAAGTCATTGTTTGATTGAATATATAAATTTAAACAATTAGTAAAGCAAAACTTCTTTATCAGAAATTACTTTATCAGAAATCACAATCCTCACAAAATTTATTACTCAAATAAGGTCAGGGTTTTTCTTAGATCGTACATTTACAATTATAACAAATTAATTTTGATATACATCTGAATCATAATCACAAACATGATCCCTAAGGTATTTCTTTTAGGTTGTAATAAGACTATAGTATAAAAAAATATTATTTTCTATGTGTTATTACATCAGATTAGCATCATTTTATAGGCAACATATGAAACAAGATTTCATGATATTGTGTGAGACATCCTCTCTCTTTGTGTTCAAATAAGGAAGCAACATGTTAAGAATAATATTCTTTGGACTATGCGACATTTTGTCTTGCCTAAAAGCTGCTTAACGCTGAGTAAGTCTTGCGCTGATTGAAGATTAGTTTCCTTATTTATGTAATCACGTTTAATCTTTTATGCGCTTTTTAGAATAGAAGTTTTTTTTCTTCCAAAATCTCATTATGAGTAACATTAAAATAGAGAAATTCTAATATGGTCAAGATTTAACCAATTAAATATTGACAATCAACATAGTGAAGATTGGTTTCTTGTGTTTGTTGAATGTTCATTCACTTTCAAAGAGAAAACCCCGAAAGGACTTTAAAGTCGGACCATATTACTATTTAAGGGGAAGTTCTCCACCATAAAGACTTAGACCTTGCACAATCAAACTTGGCGTGTTAATTTATTTTGAGTCAATTTGTTTTGCTTTGTAATACTCTATTCGCGAGTCTTATTTATATGTTAAGGAATATAGTATTTTGATTTGTAATTTTGTTCCATCATTCTTAAACTCTTATAATTGTCCAAACACTAGAGATAATGTTTGGGTGAACATGAGAGGGGTTTCATATTCAGGGGGGGTCCTGAATAGAAATTCACTGGTAGTATTAGGAAAAAGTCATTGCACTAGGAAATTTCAAGTCAAACCAATTTGTACTTCTGACTATTAAGAGTAAATTTTACTTTCTTGAGTTAACGTTCTCAAGACATAGGTGATTTTTCATCAAACTAGGTTATCAATTAATATATCAATTTACTTTATGTATTTACTTTACTAATTACTTATTACATTTGTCATACACATTGTTACAACATTGTGGCTGACATCTTTATATCCTGATATTAAATTTTCAATTGGCATCAGAGTAGGTACCATGTTCTAGTAGGATGAGCTCTAGGGGATCTATATATTCTATTCAAAATGGATAATGCTAAAGAAGGAGGATTTGTGAATTGGCCACATATCCTATATGACATAAAATATGACTATTGAAAATCACGTAAGATTTCTTTTCTCAAGTCCTTGGATATTAAAACTTGCAAAGAAATAATAAAAGGATGGACACCTCTGAAGGCTAAAGCTGATGATGGCACAAAATCCTTGAAGTCAGAGGTAAATTGGTCAAAAGAAGAAGATGAAGAAGCTCATGGCATCTCTGGTGCTCTCAATTCCATCTAAAATGGACTTGACAACAATATTTCCAGACTCGTCAATACTTGTTCTTGTGCCAAAGAAGCTTGGGAGACCTTCCAAACTACAAATGAAGGCACCTCAAAAGTTTTCATGTCAAGACTATAACTCCTCGCTACAGAATTTGAGAATCTAAGGATGAAAGAGGACGAAACTATTGTTGATTTCAATGTTCATCTCTATGACATAGCCAATAACTCATTTTTTATTGATGAGAAAAAAATATATCAAAAGAAAAGTTGGCCAGAAAAATTCTTAGATCTCTTCCAAAGAGGTTTAATATGAAGTTCACAACTATTGAAGAAGCACAGGACATTAGCACTTTCATAGAGATTAACTCATTGACTCACTACTCACACTACTATAAATAACGCTTCTAACGTCGGATGCGAAATGCATTTTACCTCGGCAGTAGGTGCGAGGTAAATAAGATCGTCATAAAAGTAAAGTCTTATCACCTCGATGTTTAAAATACTGAGGTAAAATTTTATTAGCGCATGGGTTCGAACCCCAGTAGCAGCAAATTTTATTATTTTCAAAACTAGCATATCTTTTGTCTCGATTTATCAAAATAACTGAGGGTTGCAGGATTTTGGTGACTTGCAGGATTGATCAGTTTGGTCCTAGGACATATGCTAAGTTAGTTTGTAAGTTTAGTAAATTTAAGTGAAAAGGGTTGAGAGGAGAATTAAGAGTAGAGGCGGGATGCAGGCGAAAACTTGATGAAAGTGCAAGTAAAAAGTAAATAGAAAAGGGTTGAGAAGAGTTTAAGGATAAAGGTTAAAAAATGATAAAAAGTGCAAGTAAAGGCAAGATATAGTAAATTTCCAGTAAAGATAAAGTTTGCAAGGAAATGTAAATGGCACGGAATGTAAAGGAATTGTAAAGACTTTGATTGGAATAAAAGATGGTGTTTCAAATGTAAATTCCCAATATCTTTTCTCTCACAGCAGGTACTTGGATATATTTGAGTGACTTGTACCATATGTTGAACACACAGAATTTTACACAAACTTCCTATATTTATACTGAAACTAAGTAACCGTCGAGCAGTTGCCTCATTCCAGGATGAGGACAAGTGTCCTCTGCATGTGCTTCAACCTCTATCTTCATGCCACGTTGCTTTCCTCAACTGCCAAGTGAACTGTCTTCCCCTTCTTTCTTCAGATTCAAAATTACTCGCTTGTTGATACAAGAATCTTTAAGTCGAAAGCCACGGGAACTTCTCAGTCGAAGGTCACGAGAACCTCTTGGTTGAAGACCAACTTTAACTTATAAAATTCTCTAAGTGTTTTCTCATTCTTAGCAAGGGAGACTTCGACACAACCTTTTGTTACAAGCTCTTCTGTCGAAGTGTTTCCAACTTAGATTTGTTCAATCTATTTTTGGCCAATAAGACCAATATATTGTGGGTGTCGAATTTAGGAGCTAACAAATTTCACCCCAAGAATGTCAATTTCGACGCAAGAAGAAATAGTCATTCTTTAATGTATATATTCTTTAATGTATCCACGTAAGACCAAAGCAACACCTTTAACCTTCTGGTTCTCATGGTCAACCAAGCTTTCAACAATGACCAGAACGTTCACTTTGTCGATGCGGGCAACAATAACAATGTTGCTGCCCCCGAGCAAGACACCCAGGACGAGGTGACTGCATCTTCCTCCACCGGCTCGCAACCGCGCGACGACACCCACCATCCTCGGTAAAATTACGAGTCAGTCGCATATCAAGAGACCCCCGTTCCTGAGCCTTGTTCGCAGCGATCAACCAGACGAACTACATGATTTTCGTGTAGTGTGAGCGCCTGATGATGCTTGAACAGACTCGCCGGTCCCCTAGAAGGCACCAAAGACCTGATTCTAGAATTCCCCCTCCCCGAAATGAGGGTCTCTCCCGATCTCCCCCGCGGAGATACAGATTAGGACTACTCTCGAAGCCCTTCTCCTTGTTGAACTAGGCGAGGTCCTACATTGGAGAGGACCCAGCCTGAAGCTGTCAAGAAACGCGGCCACACCCCTTACACAAAGAGCGACGATCCCCTAACTGTAAAAGAAACAGGGGAGAGGAAGAGAATAAGTCTCGTCCGAGGAACCCTCCCCGGGACCAAAACTGACACAAAGATTATCGCCACTATCACCCCTCCCACTCGCTACTCGGAAAGAAGGGATGAAGACGACCCCCCCCCCCCCCCGATTCGTTATCCCATACCATCATGGAGGCCCCTATTCCTAAAGGGATGGAGAAGCCTCCCCTTCTGAAGGAATACGACAGCATTGCTGACCCTGTTGACCACATCGACGTCTTCGAAGCCATGCTTCACTATCACAACATCGAGGGTCCCATTAAGTGCAGGTTGTTCCCCATGAAGCTGAGGAAAACCACCATGGACTGGTATAAGAACCTACCCCCTGGGTCGGTCACCTTGTGGAGGAATTTGAAGAACCAATTCATCAATAGCTTCACTGCATCTCCTCGGCACCCGAAGACTGAGGCCGCCCTCGAGGAAATCGTCTAGAGTAGCAATGAGACCCTCAGAGAGTACATTGACCCGTTCAACCTTGAGGTTATTCAGGTTCCCTGCACCAATTACATGAAGAGATACTTGCTCGAGAGAGGACTCTTCCTGGGAACTGAATTTAGAAAGGTCGTTAGCATTGAGCCCCCATGTATTTACATGCACTCCTCGAAAAATCCTAGACGTACATGGACTACGAGGAGAAAGTGGCTGCCTAGAACACCCGTGATTTGAGGAACCGCATACCAACTAATGTACCATGACACAATGACGCGGGCCCTTCTCGATGAACATGGGAAAAGAGAAAGGAGGAGAAACCTTGTAACCCCTGCGAGCATAAAGGACCAGTCGGGCGGTTCACCGAGTACACCCTACTGATCGCTTCTCGCGAGCGTATCCTTGTAGAGTGCTCCAATGTTGAGTTCAAGGACGGCGGAGTCAGGCACCCTCGACCCACCCCTACAAACCTTTGGTCGACAAAACAAAATACTATCAATACCATCAGAGCCACGGTGACTTGACTGCATATTGCGTCCACCTGAAGGATGCCATCGAGACTCTCATCAAGGCAGGGAGACTCGGGCAATACAAGCGAAACGACGCCCCTCGCCGGGATACCCGCGAGGTTAAAGAGATTAAGGAGGATACCCGACCATCCGATGAATCTGGTCCCCTCCAGGTATCCTTCTGCATCTCAAGGCCTGAGGACTTCCACATCTCTGATAGTCTTGAAGATGACGAGCCTTTGTTCACCCACAAAAAATGGGAGAAGTTCCTCTCTGCCATTGTCATATCTGGCGGGGGATTCACTGCTATTTTGGTGAATTCAGCAAAGAGGAAGCTCAATGAGCTGGTGGATGCAACCCTGATCCAACCCGTAACCCTTGAAAGATTCAAGGGAAAATCTGAGTTGATCACCTTCTATCTCAAGGAGCTTCCCGACAGAGCCTCCAACTCCAGTATTCCTCTGCTAGTGAGGGAGAAGATGGCCAACTTTGATGTACATCGCATCCTGGTCAATGAAGGGAGTTCCGTCAATGTCATGTACACCTACTTATTATGCATATTGTAGCTCAACGATACCCACTTGTCACCATACGTGGGGTCTGACCTGCAAGGATTTAACCATTCGACCTCCAAGCCATGGGGCTACGTCGAGATGTTTGTCACATTCGGGGAAGAAATTGCATCCCAATAGGTCAAAGTGTAGTTTCTGGTGATCGATTTCCCGTCTGTAATGTGGTAGGAGAACTGACTTGGGATGTTTTGCGTTTGATCACAATTGTTGCAGATAGCAAGAGTCGCCACCGACTTTTCTTTTATCCAGTAAAGGAAGGGTGAAAAGAACAGGAAATACCTTTGAGACTATTTTCTTGAGTTCGGGGGGTAGATTATGAAAAGGGAAGGTGTTAGCACCCTTTTCATCCATAGTTATCTATGGGATCTTAGTTGCTTGCTAGATCATTGCTTTTGTTTGAAAGTGTGCTTTGATGTGGATTTTGAAAGTATTTTGAAAACGTGCCTTTGTAATGGTTCTCGTCTCTATAAGAACGCATACAAAATGTTGTTTGGAAAATAGTTCAAAGAGGTGTTTGTGTAATGTGTTTTTGAAAGTGATTTTGAAAAGGGTGTCTTTGTAATGGTTCTCGTCTCTATAAGAATGCATACAAAGAGTTTGTCTTTTGAAAATGTTTCCAAATGAAAGTGTTTGTGTATAAAATGTTTTTGTTATGAGCAAGCGAGCAACTAGGAGCAATCTACCTACTCAAAAAGTCTTTAGTGTTATTTTCCTCCTCCTTTAGATGTTTAAATCTTACCATTGATTGGTGTTGTACCCCAAAATTTGCCCTCCCATATTCTTCAAAATTTGCAAAGTCAAAGCTTCAGAAATTCCCCAAGGGTTGCACAGTTCAAGGGCCTCCTAACAGTCAAAAATTAGGGTTTTGGTCTTGACAAAGAAAATGAAGTTTCCAAGGGTCCAATCAAGTCCCACATGCCTACAAACATGGTCAAGCATCATCATGCTAAGTTTCAAGACTTACAGCACAAAATTGCACAGTCAAAAAACCTAATTGCACTACAGTCAACTATAGGGGCAAAATGGTCATTTGACAGTCAAAAGTTCAAATTTTTGGTCAACATCTCATTTTGAAGCCACAAACATCATTTGATCAATTCTTGATCATGATTTTCAAAGCTTGGCTCAAAAAGTCTCAAGATGCAAAAGTTTCTATTTTTGGACAGTTGAAAAAGTCAACTGTAACTTGACCAAGGCATAACTTCCACATGGATTATCAGAAAAATTCCATCCAAAGCTCATTTTGAAGAGAAAGACATTTCCTACAACTCCTCTTCACACTTCAAGTCCAAGAAATGCTCTCACAAAAAGTTATCAATTTCAACATTATAGGTCATTTTCAAAAGTCAACAAAAAGGGACTTTACGTCAAAGACCATAACTTGAGATTGGTAAATCAAAATGACATGGGACCAAAGGCATTGGTTAGAGGACTCAAAGACCTTTCCAAAATGTCCAAGAACATGAGCAAAGCTTAAAAATTGAGCAAGTTATGCCTTGTGGAAGTTGGGAGATTTTTGGATATTTTGAAAAGTCAACATTGCTTCAAATGACCTAAAATTGCTAATGGGCCTCTTTTTCTTCCACAATTCATCATCCAAAGCATGTGCACGACCATTTGGCCCAAAGGGAGGTTTTTTTATCATTTTTATTTATTTACTTGGATTTTTAATTATTAATAATTCATTTAATTAAATTAAATATGTGGAAAATACTAAACTTAGGTTTTTAAATCTTTTTGTGCATGAAATAGTCTTGAGATTTTGTGTATAATCAGATTTGGAAAGAATCTTGTTAATTGGCCATGATTTGAACTAAGCTTGCATGAAAAAGATTTGAAAACTAATGCATGGAAAATCAAATATTTTATCATCAATTCAAGGATTTTTTGATCAATTTTCTTAACCCTAATCATTCACATGTATATATGGATGCTAACCCTCGTGCCCATGACCTCCCAGCTGCGCAGAAAAGCCATAACAAAAACTTGAATTTTCTCAAAAAAGTCCAATACTGAAAACTGTCTTCCAGGGCGATTCAAGCTAAAATAATCATCTCATCACCTTCCTGAGACATCAAGAAACGTTTTTGAATCGCTTTCCACGTCCCTAACGCCCAGAATTGGTGAATAGAACTCAAGTTTTTTCACTTTTTTGCATATATCGTATTTTACCATTCATGGCATGATTTCAAATTCTAATGCATGTTTTGTGTTGCTCTCATGATTCTGAAGCTGACCCTATATTTTAATTGAGTTTTTATACACTGTATGCAAAAACGCCATTGTTATATTTTAGGGTTACAGGGATTTTGATTTAGGGCTTTACGTTCAAGGAACAATTGAGACTCGAGACCTGGACCATTGAAATCAGCGTGCTTGGACGATTGGGAAACACCCCTCGCGCCTAATTTATGTGACTCCAGGAGCTAGTCGCTATTTTCCAGAATGGGGTATATGGGAACGGTTCAAAACCGTTGCTGATTCTTTTATGTTTCAGAAAAAAAACAAAGCCAAGGAAGAAGATGATTATGTGGCCAGCAGTGATTGGGTTGTTTGAAAATTCGCGCTAAAAAATCCACTAACTCTTATGTTCGCTTATGTTATTTGTTAGTTATATTATAAACAGAAAGCGCAAGTGGAGCAGTTGGCAAGGCACATTACTGGTAATCCCTGGGACCTGGGTTCGAACCCCAGGTCCCCATCCCTTTCCAATATTATTTTTCTAATTGTCATCCTATGCAGATTCAATACTAGGGTTCACCATGTTCCCCACATCTGGACTATCCACGTGCCTACTGAGATGAATCAAAGGACCATAATGTGAAGCATACCATGGGCTCTAGTCAAACGTGCCACATGCTTCCTGGAAAGTCAACGAGGCCATGAGTTTAGTGGGCCTAAAATGCTAACAAACCCTCCAATTTGGGGACAGACCCCCATGGTTTGCATTCCTAATTCCTTTTCTCATATTTTTCTATTTCTTGTTTTATTTAGTTTTTTTTAATTTGATTCTTTAATTAATATTTTTTGTAATAATATAAAAACAATATAAAATCAGAAAAAGACAAAAAATAAGTATTTTTATTTAGTATTATATTTTGTAAATAAACATCATTAATTGATTTTAGTCTTAATTTAGGTTTAAATCTTAATATTTTTCTAATAAACTTAAAATTGGTAGAATTAGGGTTTTAATTAATTTTTATCCTTTTTCTTTTCTTTTCACTAATAATTAAATATTATTTATTTTTATAAATCAAATTGCATGTAAATAATTAATTCAATTTTAGGTTTAAATTTTAACATGTTTTTCTTAAATAAATAAAAATTAGAATTAGGGTTAATATTCTTTTCATTTAATTCACATAAAAAACCATAAACCCAAAAAATACCAAAAATCATTTCCTTTCATTTTAATTTTCAGTAATTTAATCATTTAATTTAATTTCATTAAAAAAGGGTCCAACGCCCTCGTTTTCAATTTTAATTCCTATTCGCGCATTTATTTTCTTTCCGTATAATTCTTATGTACTTCTCCCAAAGCCGTGTAATATTTATCTTTCGCACTTTAATTCTTTATTTTTCTGTCAAATCGGGTCCTGGAAATTTTGGCGATGTGGACCCGCACCTTTGTAATAGTTTAGAACTTTACCTTTCCCGCACTTTTTTTAACTGTTAAACAAATGCATGCAAGAATGAATGACAAAAAATAAAAACGAACGCATAGATCACTTTGACATGATCAAGATAAATGCAAATGAATCTGACACACAAATCGCACACACCACCCCTAGGGTACGCCTCACTGTTGCCTTGCCTCTCGAAAGGTGATCGTCGAGTAGAGGATGTCTTAGTAAGTCCTCATGATCCGGGAACCCGGCATGAGGGTAGCTTCTAAGGTGTCTTCCCATTACTCTGGTGATCACCATGTCCCGAACCTCGAATTGACCCGAACACCTCCAACGGTGGTGCTACCTACCTCTCAATGGTGGGATGGCACTACTTTAAAGGACATTTACACAGACGAATTCCTTAGGGTAGGTAGGTTCTCGTAGATACTTTCTCTAATCTCAAAAACAAATCAAAAATACTTTTCACACCGACACTTTTCAAAAGCTTTCGAAAGCAAATTTTTCAAACACTCTTGAGGACTGATACAAGAGTCGAACTGGAATTTTCAAAGAAACTTTTTAAAACCCACTCACAGTTGAAAAGCAAACAAACCATTTTTGAAAACACAAATGAGCAAGTATCTAAGAGCCCATGGATAACCATGGATAGAAAGGGTGCTAACACCTTCCCTTTCTATAACCTACCTCCCGAACCGAGAGCAATCTCTTTAAGGAATTTTTCTGTGCTTTTGTCCTTTCCATTTGGAGAAAATAAAAGACGGTGGCGACTCTTGCTTCCGCGACATTTCGCGAACCAGCGTTAAACAATCAGTTCCAGATCCATCGATCACAGAACTGGCGACTCTGCTGGGGAGAGTATCGCTGACTTGCTGGAGATATTGTTCCTTTTCGGGGAAGAGTATTGTTGAACCTTGTCTCGCTCTGTGGGGAATGGAGGTATCTTGGTCATACTCTTCAACTGAATCTACCTTGTACCTGGAGGACATAGCAGCTTGCACAACTCGGACAATTTTATTGCCTCAGTTTCTGTGGGAGAAGGTACCTGCGGAGGCCTTGATTACTGTCGATTGACAAAGCTGGGGCAGTGACCTCTACCTTGCACCAGAAGCTAAAATACCCCGTCAGAGGGAAGATTGTCACTGTGCAGGGAGAGGAGGAGTATATGGTGAGCCATTTGAATTCCTTCAGGTACGTTGAGATGGATGGGGAGTTTATTGAAACCCCCTTTCAGCATTTCGAAGAGGTACTTCCAATTTCAGCAGCAGCAGAAACAGCGGTTGAAGAGGACGTTCCTTTGAAGATGGCTTCCTTGAAGGATGCCCGTGCTGTGGTTCAGAAAGGTGACTATGCTAACTGGGGCAGGCTTCCTGATTTTACACAGAAAACTGACAAATTTGGACTGGGTTTTACTGCAGAGGGTCAGAAAGCTATGCGGAAGGCAAAGACCAGAAGACCTCCTGTGCTCATTACCAATCCAGGAGTGAATGCTGTTGGGGAAGATAATGAAGTGGATGAAGCTGAGTTTAATAGCTGGATCTACCCAACAACTGATGGTGGATTGACCAATTGGATTGCCGAAGACCATACTCCTGTTACTTTTGTTACGCAGTAATAAACTTCTTTGTTTTGTTATTTGTAATAAACGCTTAAAACTCTATGGCCCGGTGTCTTACCCGAGGCACCGCTGGCTTCATTTGTGAGGGCATATAAATTGTCATTTCATATATCATGAATAAAAATCTTGGACGTTTTCTCGCATTTCAAATCTTATGCTCCCTTTCTTTCTTTCCTTCCTTTATATATTTCAAAACAGCTGTATTTACACACACTCACTCATACAGGTTTCAATCCACTCTGGATCTCACTGGTAACGACTCTGCTACTGCCAGTTATGACTTCGAAAATCCGATCAACTTAGCCGAAGACGAAGGTGAAGATGATTGCGAAGTGCCTGGCGAGCTTGCAAGACTGTTACTCCAGGAAGAGAGGGCAATTCAACCACACGAAGAGCCAGTGGAAATAATAAACTTGGGTACTGAGGCAGACAGGAAAGAGGTAAAGATTGGTGCCAACCTAGAGCTCAGCGTGAAGCAACGGTTGACTAAGATGTTACATGATTATGTGGAGATCTTTGCCTGGTCCTATGAAGACATGCCTGGGTTGGACACCGACATTGTGGTTCATCATCTGCCTACTAAGGAAGATTGCCCTCCGGTTAAGCAAAAGGTCAGTCGTATGCGTCCAGAGATGTCTGAGAAGATTAAGGCCGAGGTTATGAAGCAGTTTGATGCCGGGTTTCTTGCAGTGACTTCTTACCCTCAGTGGGTTGCTAATGTGGTGCCAGTACCAAAGAAAGATGGAAAGGTCAGAATGTGTGTCGACTACAGGGATCTGAACAGGGCCAGCCCCAAGGATGACTTCCCCCTACCTCACATTGATGTCCTTGTTGACAATACAGCTCAGCATAAGGTTTTCTCTTTCATGGATGGTTTCTCAGGGTATAATCAGATCAAAATGGCCCCTGAAGACATGGAAAAGACTACCTTTGTTACTCAGTGGGGCACCTTCTGCTACAAGGTCATGCCTTTTGGACTGAAGAATGCTGGGGCAACCTACCAACGTGCCATGGTTGCTTTATTTCATGACATGATCCATCATGAGATAGAGGTATATGTTGATGATATGATTGCAAGGTCCCAGACTGAAGAAGAGCACCTAGATCATCTGCAGAAGTTGTTTGACCGTCTGAAGTTGTACAAGCTGAGGTTGAACCCGAACAAGTGCACCTTCGGGGTAAGGTCTGGAAAGTTGCTAGGCTTCGTTGTAAGTGATAAGGGTATTCAAGTGGACCCTGCCAAGGTTAAAGCTATTCAAGAGATGCCAGTTCCTAAGACAGAGAAAGAGGTCAGAGGCTTTCTAGGACGCCTGAATTACATTGCTCGGTTCATCTCGCACCTAACTGCTACTTGTGAACCAATCTTCAAGCTGCTGAAGAAAGATCAGGTAGTACGTTAGAATGATGAATGTCAGGCTGCTTTTGACAGAATCAAGGAGTATCTACAAGAACCACCCATCCTTATGCCACCGGTAGAAGGGAGACCTCTGATACTATATCTGACAGTACTTGACAACTCAATGGGGTGTGTGTTGGGGCAGCATGACGAGTCTGGCCGAAAAGAGCATGCCATTTATTACCTTAGCAAAAAGTTTATCGACTGTGAGACCCGATACTCACTGCTTGAGAAAACTTGCTGCGCTTTGGTATGGGCTGCTCGTCGGCTGAGACAGTATATGCTGACTCACACTACCCTGTTGATCTCAAAGATGGATCCTATAAAATACATATTTGAAAAGCCTGCTCTGTCTGGGAGAATTGCAAGATGGCAAATGATCTTGACGAAATACGACATTCAGTACACGACTCAGAAAGCCATCAAGGGAAGTGTATTGGCAGACCACTTGGCACATCAGGCCGTAGACGACTATCAGTCAATGAACTTCGAGTTTCCAGACGAGAGCATCATGATTGTGACTGATTGTGAAGTACCTGGACCGGATGAAGGACCTGAGGAAGGATCCCGATGGTCTATGCACTTTGACGGAGCCTCCAATGCTTTGGGTAATGGTATCGGCGCCATAATCATATCCCCTCAAGGCACTCATACTCCACTCACTGCCCGGCTATGTTTCAACTGTACCAATAACATGGCGGAGTATGAGGCGTGCATCATGGGTCTTCAAGCGGCGATCGACCTAAGGATCAAGTTTCTGAGTGTCTTCGGAGATTCCGCTCTCGTGATCAATCAGATCAAAGGAGAGTGGGATACGAAACATCCGAACCTTATTCCTTACAGAGAATGTGTGTTGACCTTGATCCCCCACTTCACAGAGATAACCTTTGAACACTTTCCAAGAGAAGAGAATCAGTTGGAGGACGCGTTAGCTACAATGTCTTCTATGTTCAAGGTCAAATGGGACAATGAGGCTCCCCGGATCATCATCTGGAAACTGGACGAACTGGCATACTGTTATGATCTCGAGACTGAATTGGTAACCGAGAAGCCTTGGTACCATGAGGTGAAGAGATACTTGGAAGCTCAGGAATACCCTGAAGGTGCATCTGTCAACGATAAGGAGTTTCTGAGAAGGTTCGCAACGAAGTTTTTCCTTAGTAACGACATCTTGTACAAGCGAAACCATGATTCGACCTTGCTGCATTGTGTAGATAAGATTGAAGCAGAAAGGATCATGGAAGAGCTACATGAAGGGACCTTTGGTACACATTCCAGTGGACACACTATGGCAAAGAAAATCCTACGGGCAGGATATTATTGGTCCACAATGGAAGCTGACTGCTATCAACATTCTCGGACATGCCATAAGTGCCAAATATATGCAGATAAGGTGCACGTTCCTCCAGTTCCTCTAAATGTTCTGACTGCGCCTTGGCCGTTTGCAATGTGGGGCATAGACATGATCGGTGAGATTAAACCAACGGCATCCAACGGGCATCGCTTCATCCTGGTAGCGATTGATTATTTCACGAAGTGGGTCGAAGCAGCATCCTATGCTACGGTAACCAAGACTGTTGTGGCACGGTTCATTCGGCATAATCTGATCTGTCGATACGGCGTCCCTGAGAGGATTATTACAGACAACGGTACCAATCTCAATAACAAGATGATCACTAAGCTCTGCGAGCAGTTTAAGATACAACACCACAACTCTTCTCCCTACAGACCAAAGATGAATGGGGCTGTAGAAGCAGCAAATAAAAATATCAAGAAAATCGTGCAGAAGATGACAGTGACTTATAAAGATTGGCACGAGATGTTACCGTTCGCTCTGCATGGGTACCGTACCTCAGCTAGGACGTCAACCGGGGCAACTCCTTTCTCCTTGGTCTATGGTATGGAGGCAGTCCTACCGATCGAAGTGCAAATACCCTCTCTCCGGATAATGAAGGATGAAAATCTGAACGAAGATGATTGGATCCAGACACGACTTGATCAGTTAAATCTTATTGATGAAAAGAGGCTTGCTGCTATCTGCCATGGTCAAACGTATCAGAAACGGATGATCAGGGCATTTAACAAAAAGGTCAGACCACAAGAATATCAAGTTGGGGATCTGGTAATCAAGCGAATCATCCTTCCTCAGAGTGATCCAAGGGGCAAATGGACCCCTACGTACGAAGGGCCATTTGTGGTTAAACATGTGTTCTCAGGAGGAGCCATGATCTTAACCAACATGGATGGTGACGACCTTCCTCACCCCGCCAATGCAGACATAGTAAAAAGATACTGGCGACTCTACTGGGGACAACTTAGAGTGAGGTGTACCTTAGGGTTAGTTCATAACTGTGTTTTCAATTGTATTGACTTGCTTGCTTTACTATTGTGGGTTGCATGGGAGTTACGTAGATCCTAACCCGGATCTGGGGATACCCTGTTTAGGTAGCATAAGCTGTGAGGGACCTGTCCGGCGTAGACCGACATGGGTGAAGCAGTGGCTACGTTGGTGTGGCACCTTGGTCTGTACCGATATCCCTTGTGTTGCAACGAGGAGAATATGGGTCTTCCAAGGAGTCATTAAGCACCAACAACCTTAGAACCTTAAATGACACAACTTGGTCTTTAGAACAGTAGCAGTATGCTACGCCCATTGAGGCTAAACTCTCGTGATGGTTCTGGCCGCAAGAAAAGATTGCGATGCTGGAGTTATGACCGATTGAGGGTAGTCAATGATATTGGGATCCTCTAAGAACCCGGTTACTTTTGATAGGACAGGTATGAACCAACAAACTGAAAGAGGGTAATACCTAGACCTCATGCTGGCCTAAACTCTAAGGGCTTCTCTTGTGTGACTTGTGTGCCTTCGTACTTGACTACTTGCATACTGACACATGAACTACTTGCAGGGTTTGTTTATAGTCCTTAATCGGGACTCATAACAGGGTTTACTAAGTTTCTTGCAGGTTCTGTTTATAGTCCTTAATTGAGGACTCATAACAAAGTTTACTGAGTTTCTTGCAGGTTTTGGTTTGCAGTCCTTAATTGGGACTCATAACAGGGTTACTTACATCACCCCATGCATAGCATAACATCATACCATTGCATACATCCTACATAAGGACTAACCCATTTCAAGGATCTCAAGGGCTTGTGATGCAGGTCATGGTGAATCAAAATGTCTAGCAAGGGGCAAAGGGGATTTATTTTCCTCTAGCCAAGGTTGATAACTTGAGTCAGGGGCTATGACCCACTGGATATGGTGAGCCTTTGACCCTTGAAGAAGGACTCCCAACAACATGAAGTTCCTTCAACCAAGCTACGAAATTCAAATTCTAACAATTTTCCTTGTTTACCCCGCGAGACCCTTGAAAACATTGCATACGTATATCATACATATCATTGCATTACAGGTACCCTTTTGACAGGTCACTTACCCTTCTTCACTGTTTATTTCAGTCATGACTTCCCAACAAGATAACCAGGACCTTCATGCTCAAGAGACTCGGTTCAGGGAAATCCTCCTGAATCTATCCAAGGGGCAGGAAGAATTGAGGACACTCTTCATGGGGACTTTGGTCATGAACAGTTTTGAGGATGATAAGGACGAACGACTGAAACGTCTACAAGCTGAGGTGGATACAATGAGAACCCAGATGCTGGGGCAAACGGCTCTCATTCAAGACTTAGCTCAAAGACAAGAAGAGCTCAGGGTTCTCGTCAACCAACCGCTTCAGGGTAACCAACCGGGGCAAACATCTATGGTTGAAGATCAAGCCATCATTCAACCACCTTTGAGACAAGAAGACAAGGGAAAAGCTCCTCAACTGGCTTCAGGGTCACAAATTCAGCATCAACCTCACCAGCTTCAGCAAGACAGTATGAAGCGAGTAGTCAGGGTTGGGGACCAAACCGGTAATCAGCCCCCAAGAAGTCAAAGGCTTGGTTCAATAAATAGACCTCTCCAAGCTGCTACTACCTCATAGGTCCAACAACGACCTCGCCAAGAACAACAGGTTGATCAGAGCCAGCCGGACAAGCCCAAAAGGCAATTCACCAAGCTCAACGTGTCGCTGCCTCAAGCTTTGCAACAGCTGTTGAGGTTGAATTTGGTAACTCTAAGGGACCCTCCTAAGAATCCCAACAGGACACCTTCAAGGTATAACCCCAACGCCCGCTGCGCTTATCATTCGGACAGCCCGGGGCATGCTACAGATGATTGTTAGACCTTGAAGAACAAGATCCAGGACCTGATTGATGAAGGAGCTGTGGAATTCACCCGAGATGGCCAGGCCGAGTTCTTCTACTATCCCTGTAAGATTCACCACTTGAAGTGACTAATTCAAACTAGAAAACTTTTGTTCATTCGAATGTTCAAGTTGTATTTTTCTTTGATTGTTTAAACGTTTATTCATGTCAAACATTGTTACTTTATCAATGCATCGCATATGTCTGTTTTGAAGCAATATATTCGCATTCGCTATATTCAAAATTGCTTTCATTTTTTTGTGATGTTCAACTCTCAATTAATAATTCTAAGCCTCTTGAGGGAGGATGACGAAAACGATACCACGATCCTTACAGTATGCTTTTGAACAGACCCCGCTGATGAGGTACAGGCATTGTTTCAATCTCTAAACACTGGAGTTATAAGGAAGATAATCCCTCGTCAACCCCTCTGAGCCAAAGAAGTAGGAGTTTTTCTTTTCGAAAATTAAAACCCTTAATCATAACCTGGGGCAGGGTAGTTCTCTCAGTTGATACAGGTGCACAATGAAAGGCATCAAAGGAGTCCTTCCAAAGCAAAAGACAGTGATGGTTCCAAATAATCGTCAAGGCAGGAAGTCATTACCAAAAAAAACTAAAAACCCAATAAGTCAAAACCTATAAAGGAGACTTACAAAACTGGGGCATCCCGCTGACTGTAATCACAAAAGAAACAGTTCAGGAAAAAAATAGGGATAACGAAGTCAAAAAAGAAAGAGGTCACACAAACCCTCAACAAAAACAAAAAATGACTGCCTATTCAGAATAAATCATCAATATCTGAACCACCACGGAAAATCAGAGCAAAGACTCAAGCAAGGTCTGACGTATGATCAACTGAGTTTAGGTTTGGAGAACATCACGAAGAGTGGGTGGGTACAAATAATTTGAGCCTTTATCCTTTGTTTCTTAAACCGTGAACCAGGCCATGTTATAACCCTTAAAAGTCCTAGCTGAAGCATGGGTTAGTTCGAAAGCATACTGTTACAAAGGTATCATGACTCCTTAAGGCTTACGGTAAATGCGGAGTTGACATCACGTTTTACAAACATTCACTTGTTTTATGAAGAAAAAAAAGAATGCATTTTCAAAATCTTCAAGACAGACATAAGCTTTGCATTTTTGATATAACATTGTTTGCATATGATCTTTTGTTTGAACAACAGGGAAATTCGCACGATGAATACCTAGTGAACAAAAGCATTTCCAATCAAGGGGCATACGTGGCCAGTGTCCATTATCTGGGGCAACCCAATCAAGATTCAGAGAATCTCTCAAAGGCCAAATAGCCTGGGGCAAATCTCCGCCTAAGTCACTTGGGGAATTGGACAGGAATTCCAGCAACAAATCTTGCACGATCAGACATCTTCTGGTAATACGGCTAAACATTGCTAACAGGGGCACCTCCCTGCATTCTGGAAGCACGGACATAGTCGAAAAAATACTACGCAAAATCAAAGACCCGCTAGGTTGACATACCTAGGCAAAAATAAGGGCTTCCCGACGAACCAAAAGAGTTCGGGCAAAAATAAGGGATGAAATAAAAAAATTTGTACACCCGGCAAGTCGAAAACCTGAAAAGGCGGCTTGGGCAAAAATGGGTATCCCGGTGGACCAAAAACCCGAAAGGGTGGTCCAGGCAAAAGTTAGGGATTAAAGCGTACGACTATGTCCCGGTATCTCGTCACCTGTCTACCAGAAGATTTGTCAATCACCTCCATAAGGTATCTTATTCTCTCACATCAGAAACAAGGGCAATAAAGAGTTGTCTAAGCAATCTAGTTGTTCCGTCCACCAAAGGTATCAAGGTAGGTTCAACTGAAGAACATAACCAGTACATCTTGATTCCCCAGAGAGTGAGCCAGCAAGTCAGTGCACTCTCCTCAAGCAAAGCTAGTTATCAAATCTTAAAGAAGTTGGGTATCCTCCAGCAGGTCTCAACATTCCCCAGCAGCACAATATACATACATTCTTAACAAGCATCCCCGGCAATCTTGGCCTAAAGATTGTTCCCCGGCGGTATCAAACATTCAATGGAGTCATTTCCCCGATACAGTTCAAACTGCCCCAGGAGAATCCAAACCAGTTTCCCCAGGAAAGTTGGAATCCATCTCCCCAAGCAGTAAGCTTATCCCCAGTAGATTCTGGAAGCTTATCCCTGCAGAGCACGAACGCGTCCCCGGCTTTATGCAAAGAGTTATTTCCTTACCAGGATATAACTGGGTTATCCTCAGCCAAAAGCCACGGAAAGATCGTCCTCGACAAAATCTTCCTATCCCCAGCGAAGTCTTTTAATACTTCCAACACAACAATGGTATCCACAGCAAAATTACCGTCAACATTCCAGCCTAATATCTCTCTCCCCAGAGTATTGCTCCCCAACAAGATCGTTAGAGTACTTTTCTCCCCGCAGAGTATTTCATCCGCAAAGTTTATTCCTCAACGGAGTTATCTTCTCCTACCGGTATGCTTGCAACTACCATCCCCCAGCGGAGGCAAAATATATTCTTCAACATCAGCCCAGGAGTGACTTCTCGGCACCTGTCAAGGATTTACTTTCCTAGACGACCAAGATACATTCATAAACGTCACATTTCCATACATTATAGCATGCATATACGCATCATATCTTATAAATCTCATTTATGTTGAGAACATCATTGCTTGATCCATATCATGCATTGCATATAACTGACTTTTACCTTTCAGGAAAGATTCGGTTAAGTTCTCAGCTATACTTCAAGACCTAGACCGGTTCAGTCAGATCGACCCTAAGATCTCCCTGTTTCTTATCCAGTTGAAGACATTTCAAGACCTAGACCGGTTCAGTTAATCGACCCTAAGATTCTCTGTTTCTTATCCAGTCAAAGGCCTTCTCTAGTCCAGTTAAATCGACCCCTAACAGATTTTCCTGATAAAGACTCAGCAGAAGTTATCCAAGATTCTCTCAACGATTGTTGTTGAGGTTGTAGTCGCCTATGGTTCTCTCCCCGTTACTGCGGAGGTAGTAATCGCCCCAAGTTTCTCTCAGCGTTACTGTTGAAGTAGAAGGTATCCAAGATTCTCTCAATGATTGCTGTTGAGGTCGAAGTCGCCCAAGATTCTCTCAATGTTTGCTGTTGAGGTTGTAGTCGCCTGTGGTTCTCTCCCCGATACTGCGGAGGTAGTAATCATCACCAAATTCGCTCAGCGTTACCGTTGAAGTCGAAGTCGTCCAAGATTCTCTCAATGATTGCTGTTGAGGTTGTAGCCGCCTATGGTTCTCTCCCCGATACTGCAGAGGTAGTAATCATCCCCAGATTCGCTCAGCGTTACTGTTGAAGTCGAAGTCGTCCAAGATTCTCTCAATGTTTGCTGTTGAGGTTGTAGTCGCCTGTGGTTCTCTCCCCGTTACTGCGGAGGTAGTAATCGCCCCAAGTTTCTCTCAGCGTTACTGTTGAAGTAGAAGGTATCCAAGATTCTCTCAATGATTGCTGTTGAGGTTGAAGTCGCCCAAGATTCTCTCAATGTTTGCTGTTGAGGTTGTAGTCGCCCGTGGTTCTCTCCCCGTTACTGTGGAGGTAGTAATCATCCCCAGATTCGCTCGGCGTTACTGTTGAAGTCGAAGTCATCCAAGATTCTCTCAATGTTTGCTGTTGAGGTTGTAGTCGCCTATGGTTCTCTCCCCGATACTGCGGAGGTAGTAATCGCCCCAAATTCTCTCAGCGTTACTGTTGAAGTAGAAGATATCCAAGATTCTCTCAATGATTACTGTTGAGGTTATAGTCGCCTGTGGTTCTCTCCCCGATACTGCGGAGGTAGTAATCGCCCCAGATTCGCTCAGCGTTACTGTTGAAGTCGAAGTTATCCAAGATTCTCTCAATGATTACTGTTGAGGTTGTAGTCGCCTATGGTTCTCTCCCCGATACTGCGGAGGTAGTAATCATCCCCAGATTCGCTCAGCGTTGCTGTTGAAGTCGAAGTTATCCAAGATTCTCTCAATGATTGTTGTTGAGGTTGTAGTCGCCTATGGTTCTCTCCCCGATACTGCGGAGGTAGTAATCATCCCCAGATTCGCTCAACGATTGCTGTTGAAGTTGAAGTTATCCAAGATTCTCTCAATGATTGCTGTTGAGGTTGTAGTCGCCTATGGTTCTCTCCCCGATACTGCGGAGGTAGTAATCATCCCCAGATTCGCTCAGCGTCACTGTTGAAGTCGAAGTCGTCCAAGATTCTCTCAATGATTGCTGTTGAGGTTGTAGTCGCCTATGGTTCTCTCCCCGATACTGCAGAGGTAGTAATCATCCCCAGATTCGCTCAACGTCACTGTTGAAGTCGAAGTCGTCCAAGATTCTCTCAATGATTGCTGTTGAGGTTGTAGTCGCCTATGGTTCTCTCCCCGATACTGCGGAGGTAGTAATCATCCCCAGATTCTCTCAACGATTGCTGTTGAAGTTGAAGTTATCCAAGATTCTCTCAATGATTGCTGTTGAGGTTGTAGTCGCCTCTGGTTCTCTCCCCGATACTGCGGAGGTAGTAATCATCCCCAGATTCGCTCAGCGTCACTGTTGAAGTCGAAGTCGTCCAAGATTATCTCAATGATTGTTGTTGAGGTTGTAGTCGCCTATGGTTCTCTCCCCGATACTGCGGAGGTAGTAATCATCCCCAGATTCGCTCAGCGTCACTGTTGAAGTCGAAGTCGTCCAAGATTCTCTCAATGATTGCTGTTGAGGTTGTAGTCGCCTATGGTTCTCTCCCCGATACTGCGGAGGTAGTAATCGTCCCTAGATTCTCTCAGCGCTACTGTTGAGGTTGAAGTCACCCAGGATTCTCTCAATGATACTGTTGAGGTTGAAATCATCCAAGGTCCTCTCAGCGTTCCTGTTGAGGTAGTAACCATCCCTGGTCCATTCATCGCCGTTTGAAGCTCCAGATTCAGCTCCTGTAACCAGTCAGGACACATCTACCCAAGAGTTTGAAGACCACTCCTGTAACAGGTTAGGTAATCATTTTTCTTTTGCAGGTACGCAAGTTCTCGCTAAGGAATCTCTTACGCGATCAACATCCAGATGGCATCTATAAGCCCATCCACCTTCCATCATCTACTAGCATGGTGTCTATAAGCCCATCACCCTATCCATCAATCTCCAAATGGCATCTATAAACCCATTCCCATCATCACACTACTATGTGAGCGCAAATTTCTGGGCACTCTAGTGTTCAATCATCTTCCACCTTCGGATTATGAAAGGCACGTCAGCCAATCTGCATCCTCAGGTCTAAGAAGATTGAACAGGGGCAACTGTTGTACCCCAAAATTTGCCCTCCCATATTCTTCAAAATTTGCAAAGTCAAAGCTTCAGAAATTCCCCAAGGGTTGCACAGTTCAAGGGCCTCCTAACAGTCAAAAATTAGGGTTTTGGTCTTGACAAAGAAAATGAAGTTTCCAAGGGTCCAATCAAGTCCCACATGCCTACAAACATGGTCAAGCATCATCATGCCAAGTTTCAAGACTTACAGCACAAAATTGCACAGTCAAAAAACCTAATTGCACTACAGTCAACTGTAGGGGCAAAATGGTCATTTGACAGTCAAAAGTTCAAATTTTTGGTCAACATCTCATTTTGAAGCCACAAACATCATTTGAGCAATGCTTGATCATGATTTTCAAAGCTTGGCTCAAAAAGTCTCAAGATGCAAAAGTTTCTATTTTTGGACAGTTGAAAAAGTCAACTGTAACTTGACCAAGGCATAACTTCCACATGGATTATCAGAAAAATTCCATCCAAAGCTCATTTTGAAGAGAAAGACATTTCCTACAACTCCTCTTCACACTTCAAGTCCAATAAATGCTCTCACAAAAGGTTATCAATTTCAACATTATAGGTCATTTTCAAAAGTCAACAAAAAGGGACTTTAAGTCAAAGACCATAACTTGAGATTGGTAAATCAAAATGACATGGGACCAAAGGAATTGGTTAGAGGACTCAAAGACCTTTCCAAAATGTCCAAGAACATGAGCAAAGCTTAAAAATTGAGCAAGTTATGCCTTGTGGAAGTTGGGAGATTTTTGGATATTTTGAAAAGTCAACATTGCTTCAAATGATCTAAAATTGCTAATGGGCCTCTTTTTCTTCCACAATTCATCATCCAAAGCATGTGCACGACCATTTGGCCCAAAGGGAGGTTTTTTATCATTTTTATTTATTTACTTAGATTTTTAATTATTAATAATTCATTTAATTAAATTAAATATGTGGAAAATACTAAACTTAGGTTTTTAAATCTTTTTGTGCATGAAATAGTCTTGAGATTTTGTGTATAATCAGATTTGGAAAGAATCTTGTTAATTGGCCATGATTTGAACTAAGCTTGCATGAAAAAGATTTGAAAACTAATGCATGGAAAATCAAATATTTTATCATCAATTCAAGGATTTTTTGATCAATTTTCTTAACCCTAATCATTCACATGTATATATGGATGCTAACCCTCGTGCCCATGACCTCCCAGCTGCGCAGAAAAGCCATAACAAAAACTTGAATTTTCTCAAAAAAGTCCAATACTGAAAACTGTCTTCCAGGGCGATTCAAGCTAAAATAATCATCTCATCACCTTCCTGAGACATCAAGAAACGTTTTTGAATCGCTTTCCACGTCCCTAACGCCCAGAATTGGTGAATAGAACTCAAGTTTTTTCACTTTTTTGCATATATCGTATTTTACCATTCATGGCATGATTTCAAATTCTAATGCATGTTTTGTGTTGCTCTCATGATTCTGAAGCTGACCCTATATTTTAATTGAGTTTTTATACACTGTATGCAAAAACGCCATTGTTATATTTTAGGGTTACAGGGATTTTGATTTAGGGCTTTACGTTCAAGGAACAATTGAGACTCGAGACCTGGACCATTGAAATCAGCGTGCTTGGACGATTGGGAAACACCCCTCGCGCCTAATTTATGTGACTCCAGGAGCTAGTCGCTATTTTCCAGAATGGGGTATATGGGAACGGTTCAAAACCGTTGCTGATTCTTTTATGTTTCAGAAAAAAAACAAAGCCAAGGAAGAAGATGATTATGTGGCCAGCAGTGATTGGGTTGTTTGAAAATTCGCGCTAAAAAATCCACTAACTCTTATGTTCGCTTATGTTATTTGTTAGTTATATTATAAACAGAAAGCGCAAGTGGAGCAGTTGGCAAGGCACATTACTGGTAATCCCTGGGACCTGGGTTCGAACCCCAGGTCCCCATCCCTTTCCAATATTATTTTTCTAATTGTCATCCTATGCAGATTCAATACTAGGGTTCACCATGTTCCCCACATCTGGACTATCCACGTGCCTACTGAGATGAATCAAAGGACCATAATGTGAAGCATACCATGGGCTCTAGTCAAACGTGCCACATGCTTCCTGGAAAGTCAACGAGGCCATGAGTTTAGTGGGCCTAAAATGCTAACAAACCCTCCAATTTGGGGACAGACCCCCATGGTTTGCATTCCTAATTCCTTTTCTCATATTTTTCTATTTCTTGTTTTATTTAGTTTTTTTTAATTTGATTCTTTAATTAATATTTTTTGTAATAATATAAAAAAAATATAAAATCAGAAAAAGACAAAAAATAAGTATTTTTATTTAGTATTATATTTTGTAAATAAACATCATTAATTGATTTTAGTCTTAATTTAGGTTTAAATCTTAATATTTTTCTAATAAACTTAAAATTGGTAGAATTAGGGTTTTAATTAATTTTTATCCTTTTTCTTTTCTTTTCACTAATAATTAAATATTATTTATTTTTATAAATCAAATTGCATGTAAATAATTAATTCAATTTTAGGTTTAAATTTTAACTTGTTTTTCTTAAATAAATAAAAATTAGAATTAGGGTTAATATTCTTTTCATTTAATTCACATAAAAAACCATAAACCCAAAAAATACCAAAAATCATTTCCTTTCATTTTAATTTTCAGTAATTTAATCATTTAATTTAATTTCATTAAAAAAGGGTCCAACGCCCTCGTTTTCAATTTTAATTCCTATTCGCGCATTTATTTTCTTTTCGTATAATTCTTATGTACTTCTCCCAAAGCCGTGTAATATTTATCTTTCGCACTTTAATTCTTTATTTTTCTGTCAAATCGGGTCCTGGAAATTTTGGCGATGTGGACCCGCGCCTTTGTAATAGTTTAGAAATTTACCTTTCCCGCACTTTTTTTTAACTGTTAAACAAATGCATGCAAGAATGAATGACAAAAAATAAAAACGAACGCATAGATCACTTTGACATGAACAAGATAAATGCAAATGAATCTGACACACAAATCGCACACACCACCCCTAGGGTACGCCTCACTGTTGCCTTGCCTCTCGAAAGGTGATCGTCGAGTAGAGGATGTCTTAGTAAGTCCTCATGATCCGGGAACCCGGCATGAGGGTAGCTTCTAAGGTGTCTTCCCATTACTCTGGTGATCACCATGTCCCGAACCTCGAACTGACCCGAACACCTCCAACGGTGGTGCTACCTACCTCTCAATGGTGGGATGGCACTACTTTAAAGGACATTTACACAGACGAATTCCTTAGGGTAGGTAGGTTCTCGTAGATACTTGCTCTAATCTCAAAAACAAATCAAAAATACTTTTCACACCGACACTTTTCAAAAGCTTTCGAAAGCAAATTTTTCAAACACTCTTGAGGACTGATACAAGAGTCGAACTGGAATTTTCAAAGAAACTTTTTAAAACCCACTCACAGTTGAAAAGCAAACAAACCATTTTTGAAAACACAAATGAGCAAGTATCTAAGAGCCCATGGATAACCATGGATAGAAAGGGTGCTAACACCTTCCCTTTCTATAACCTACCTCCCGAACCGAGAGCAATCTCTTTAAGGAATTTTTCTGTGCTTTTGTCCTTTCCATTTGGAGAAAATAAAAGACGGTGGCGACTCTTGCTTCCGCGACATTTCGCGAACCAGCGTTAAACAGTCAGTTCCAGATCCACCGATCACAATTGGTAAGAAGCCCCATCATTGGATGTGAAGGGACGAGTGTGGGTCATCGTAAAGTCATGATAGTAATGTTGTTAGATATCTTAGCATTTCTACTGAGGGACTAAGATCATTTATAAGGCAACATTCGAAGCATCATCGAGGGACTATGATCTTGTATTTTTTATTGTTTTGCTAAGACGTCTCACATGCATAACATGACCATTTTTAGGCAACAAGTGGAGTTAACCCTAGGGGGTGCAAGTGTGAATAGTGTGTTTGATTTACATGCATTTAGTCTTTGATTAGGGGTTGTCTACTTTTTGATTTTATCTTCCCATACAAATCCTACTTTACTAGAATTTATATGTAAGCGATAAATTGTGGGAAGTAAATATTCTACGCTATTACAATCATTAGGGGGATGGGGTGTACAAATTTATAAATGGGGATTGCAAGAAATTAAAGTCCTAATTATCTATTACAACCATATTGAAATAATGTACAAGAAATTTAAACATAAATTTGCTTAAGAAAATATTTTTAGTCTTTTTTTTTGTTTTAAAAGAAATAAAATAAAGCATGTGAATATAAAGTATTTTAGGTGTTTTTGATTAATGAAAATAAAGAGATGATAAAAATAATATGGGAATAAGAGACAGAATCAGCGCGTTGCTGAAAGAGGAGAGAGCAGAAGTTCTGACTTAGGCGCGCTGCAAATCAGAAAGAAAATGTTAGCAAAATAAGGAAGGTCAGAAGTTCTGGATCCAGACGCACTGACATTCTGAGGTTGCTGGGAACAAAGGAAAGCCTAGAAGTTATGATTGCTGAGAGAGTCTAGAAGTTCTGATGCAGCTGGAAACCTAGAAGTTCTAGTGTTATTGGAAAGTTAGAAGTTGTGGTTGTTGAAGGAGTCTAGAAGTTCTGGTTGTTGAGAGAGTGAGGTGATAATGTTGTTGGGTGAGGATATCTAGAAGTTTTGGTCCAGGAATATTGTTTGACAAATAATGGGGTAAAAATGTCATAAATAAACCTAAAAGATGCTTTTGGGGCTAGAACCCAGGACCCTTAGCACTAATGTCTTATGCGCACGCTTTCTACCACTGGGGTGGCTGTACATCCGATATTAGAAGCAAAAGCATAAACATGTATCACAAATTAAGTTCTGATGATGAACTTCATCTCCTTCTCCACGCCAGTCAGAGTATCTGCAACTTAGTTATTTCTCAACAAAATGGAAAATGCAAACATAACAATTATGGCAAATTTCATCATGTTTCACAAATACAAAGCATCATAATTGTAAACCAAAAGAAAATATGAGTTTTGCTAATCCTAATTCTGCACCCTAATTTCTTCAAGAAGTTCTGATCTGAAATTCTCTCTACTTAGGCCATATAAATGAAATCTATAAATATGTACAGAATCAGAGCCATGATATTTACATTGTATTTTTGAAAATGCAAGCCTAACAATGTCTAAGTAATGAGATGAAAGTCAGAAGAAACTTACCTTGCTTCTGGAGATTGTTCTGTGAGTGAAATCCTGGTTTAGATTGCTGTGATGTTCTGGTCAGCTTCCTCACGTTCTCAGAAATCTGAAGCAAACCTTAACTTGAGTTATGGATGGCTGAAATGTTCTGGAACAGTCAAGAAGCAAAATTTTGGTTTTTGAAATGGAGATTGGTGAGGATTGTGTTACAGTCTAAAAACAGAAGTTGGGACGGTTTCTAAGTGTATATAAGAAACTGTGTTGATGATTTGGTCAAGAAACACTTGAGGAAAATTGGAGTTTGAATGCAAAAATCAGAAACTAGCAGGTTTTGTATTTGTGTTTGCAGTTTCAGATTCTTGGAATTTTCAGCAAGGTTTCAAGGCTTTTCTTCAATGTTTCCCCCTTGATGTTTGCAAACGAAGTTGAGTTTATAGGCAAAGAATTTAGAAGCTTGGAGAAATCAAGAGTACATCCATCATGGATTATTGATCGTTGACTTGTTTTTGAAGCAAGTTTGGACAAACAAGTTTCAAGGCAAGGTAGGGTGGTTAGCAGCTTTAAGCACACCTAATCTGAATTTGTAAGCATGATTTGTGGGAGAAGTACACTCATAAGCAAAGTGAAGCATGTGTTCAAAATAAACTTTAAAAAAAGTTTGCTTTTCCAGGACAACAATGGTATTTCCATGCCACACGTGGGAACATCCTTTGGATAAAGACTCAAAAGTTGGTGTGAGAATTAAATGATGATGAGATTTAACAAGTAAGAAATCCTGCAACATGAGATTATGCAGCAAGCTTGAATCTATATCATAGGTTCAACATCAATGTAACTTAGAACAAATGTCCAACTTCTGATCTTTGAATCTCCTTGCTCCAGCATGATCTGAAGGAGTCCTCGTACTTTTCAAAAAGCTTGTAACATGCTTTTTAACCCCTCTTTGAACCACTTTTGCAAACTCTGATTGTACCTTCGTGAAAACTGGCCCAGAAGTTCTAACCAAATTCTAACTTGGAAATATTCAGAATTTACTAAGTATTTTATTTTCATGAACGTGTCCTCAAAGATTTATAACTTGAAATCCCAGCGTTTCTAGGAGAAACTTTGTTCTGCATTGTTTCAGATCTCATTGAGATCTACAACTCTTGTGTCAGAAGTTCTTCCTGAATCAGCTTGCATCATGATGAAAATCTGGCCAGAAGTTCTGAACGTATCATATTTCTTAACACTTAGAAAATTTCTAAGTGTTTAGAATTTTGACTTTTCCAAAGTAACTTTGACTTTTGATTTTCTTAATGAACCAAACTTCAAATTCTAACATGTCTTGATGGAATATGATTTTTGAAACTTGATTTTGATCTAAAAGTCAAAGTTTGACTTTTCAGTTTGCACTTTGACCATTTTTCCCTTGTGCTAATTCCAACCCTAAATTGATGTATCAGTGCTGCAAACTTGAGCCACATAAGATCTTGTGAGAAAATTCTTGAGAAATAAGAGGGAAAATTTTGGGGTACAACAGCTGCCCCTGTTCAATCTTCTTAAACCTGAAGAGTTAGATTGGCGATCCCGCCATTTGTAACTTGAAGGTGGAAGATGATTGAACACTAGAGTGCCCAGAAATTTGCACTCGATAATGTGGTGGTTGATTGTGTAGGGAATGGGCTTAAAGATGCCATTTGGGGAGATGATGGAAAGTTGTTGGAGTGTAATTTTTCCTTAGAAAATAAATCCTTGACAAGTGTTGGGGAGTTTTGGGAAGCTGAATCTCGGACGGTCATTGGAGATGAAGAGTATGCACACCCTTCCAAACCTTGCTTAGAATGTGTCCACTAGGGACTCCAGTTTTGTTGTTTAAGGAGAACTCCGCTGGGGAATATTGATTTTTTCCTGAGAAATCTTGGTGGAGAATGTTGATTTCTGCTCGGGGGAATAAAGTTCAGGAATTTTGGTTGTCTATTGCTCTAATGGGGAATTATCTCTGACTGGAGAGCATCGGAAATTAGCTGTTATCTGGTCGAAATCCAGGCTTGGCAGCAAATTGTTGGGGATAATGAAGTTGACTGCTATCTGGTCGTATTCCAGGCTTCACAGCGACTTACTGGGGAAGATTAAATTAACTGTTATTTGGTCGCACTCCAAGCTTCGTAGAAAATTACTTGGGGGAGTGAAGTTAGGCTATTATCTGGTTGGATTCCAGGCTTCGCATCAACTTACTAACATTAAACTGCTATCTGGTCGAACTCCAGGCTTCAAAGAAATTTTTGAGGTGGATGAAGTTAATTGTTATCTAGTCGGATTTCAGGCTTCGTGACAACTTCTTGAAGTTAAATTATTATCTGGTCGGTTTCCAGGATTTACAGTAGCTTACTGAATTTAATTGTTAACTGGTCAGATTCCAGGCTTCATAATAATTTACTGAAGTTAACTGTTATCTGGTCGATTTCCAGGCTTTACAGTAACTTACTGAAGTTAACTGTTATCTGGTCGGTTTCCAGGCTTTACAGTAACTTGCTAAATTTAATTTTTATCTGGTTAGTTTCCAGGCTTCACAGTAATATCTGAGAGAATGAAGTTAATTGTTATCTAGTCGGATTCCAGGCTTCACAATAACTTACTAAAGTTAACTGTTATCTGGTCGGTTTCCAGGCTTCACAATAAATTTCTGAGAGAATGAAGTTAATTGTTATCTGGTCGAATTCCAGGCTTTACAACAACTTACTGAAGTTAACTGTTATCTGGTCGGTTTCCAGGCTGCACAGTAACTTACTGAATTTAATTGTTATTTGGTCGGATTCCAGGCTTCACAACAAATTTCTGAGAGAATGAAGTTAATTGTTATTTGGTCGAATTCCAGGCTTCACAACAACTTACTGAAGTTAACTGTTTTCTGGTCAGTTTCCAGGCTTCGCAGTAACTTACTGAATTTAATTGTTATCTGGTCGGATTCCAGGCTTCACAGCAAATTTCTGAGAGGATGAAGTTGATTGTTATCTGGTCAAAATCCGGGCTTTGCAACAACTTAATAAAGTTAACTATTATTTGGTCGGCTTCCAGGCTTCGCAGTAACTTACTGAATTTAATTGTTATCTGGTCGGATTCTGGGATTCACAACAAATTTATGAGAGAATGAAGTTGAACTGTTATCTGGTCGGATTCCAGGCTTCACAACAACTTTCTGAGAGAATGAAGTTGATTGTTACCTGGTCGAAATCCAGGCTTCCCAACAACTTACTGAAGTTAACTGTTATCTGGTCGGTTTCCAGGCTTCGCAGTAACTTGCTGAATTTAATTGTTATTTGGTCGTATTCTAGGCTTCACAACAAATTTCTGAGAGAATGAAGTTGAATTTTTATCTGGTCAGATTCTAGGCTTCACAGCAACTTACTACCATTAAACTGCTATCTGGTCGGATTCCAGGCTTCACAGAAAAGTACTTGAAAGGATAAGGTTAAACTGATATCTGGTCGAATTCCAGGCTTCACAGTAACTTGTTGGGGATAGAGGTAAACTCTACTGGGGAAAAGAAGTTAAACCCCTGTCTGGTAGGGTCCATGTTTTACTATTATCTAGTTGGGTCCAGGCTTCATAGTAACTGGCTTGAATGAAAGAAGTTGAACTGATATCTGGTCGGGTCCAGGCTTCATAGTAACTTGCTGGGGATTGTAGAGCAGTCTATTGGGGAAGAGTAGTTATGGTCCCTTCATTTGTAGTAATCGGAGAGGCAAATTAAAGCTGGGGAATTTGTAGTTTGTTGGGAAAATAAACCATGTTGCCAATCTGCTGGAGAAGTGTTTTCCTCAAGCAGCACTCCTCTAGGATTCCTCTTGAGACCAAATTAGTTGGGAAGAAGGTTTTCCAGAGATTGAAATGCTGGTTGGGAGTTGTCTGGATCCAACTATGCGGGGACTTGACTGGGGGTCATCCTATGAAAAGGACTTTATGGGAAACCTGTCACTGCCCCTAGTAGCAAGTATTTGTAGCACTGTCAGGAAGATGTTTGTTTGATTGTACATGATTCATTGTTGGAACTCATGTTCAATACCCCAAGTGATTCAGATGGAGATCTGCCCCTGGTTATTCAGAATTTCTTGAGAGATTTCTTGGAATCTTGACTGGATTGCCCCAGATGTGTTGGATAGTGACACGTCATGCCTCCTTGCTTATAGGAGATCTGTTATTGGAAGTGTCTTCCCACTTGAGGTGATTTTGTTCATTGAGAGGGTTTTTGTTCGCTGGATATTCGTCGTGCGAATTTCTCCGCTGTCAAATAATTAGCTATATGCAAACAACGATGTTTAAATAATGCAAAGTTTATGCTTGTCTTGAAAATGAATTTTAGCAGATAAAAGAATTTTTTGTGTAAGAAAAATTAACTCAGGATTTGGAGTAAAGCCTTACAGGAGTCGGGATACCTTTTGTAACAGTATGCTTTCGAACTAACCCATGCTTCAATTAGGACTTTTGAAGGGTTGTAATGTGGCCTGGTTCACGGTTTAAGAAACAAGGATAAGGCTCAAAGTGTATTTGTATCCGCCCGTTCTTCGTGATGTTCTTCAGTCCTAAACTCAGTTAATTGTGTGTTTGAACTCCAATTGAGTCTGGAATGACATTTTGGTGATGGTTCAGCCAAGTTAAGTTTGTCGGAAGGCATCCAATTTTGCAACATTTTTTCGTGTTGTTGAGATTTGTAGTGACCTCCTTTTTTTGATTTATTATCCCTAATTTTTGCCTGACTGTTCTTATTTTGAGATTACAGTCAGCGGGATTCCCCAGTTTTTCTTAAGTCTCCTTCGTAGGTTTTGACTTAGTGGGTTTTTCTTTGAGAGATAATGACTGCCTTTTTGGTAGGGAACCATCACCGTCTTTTGATTCCAGAGGAATGTTTTGGATGTCAATCATTGTACATGCAAGTTTGTGTGCATTTGAATTAACTGAGAGACTACCCCTCCCCAGGTTTCGATTAAAGGTTTCAATTTGTGTAAAAAGGAAACTCCTACTTCTTTGGATCAAAGGGGTTGACTAGGGATTATCCTCCTTATAACTCCAATGTTTAGGAATTGAAAGAACGCCTGTACATCATCATCAAGGGCCGTTCAAAAGCATAATGTATGAGATTATGGCATTGTTTTCGTTATCCTCCCTCTAAAGGCTTGAAACTTTTAAAACAAGAGTTGGATGTCATAAAGAGAGTAAAAAGCATAGTTTAAATATAGTGAAAATGAATGGATGAATTCAAGACAAACATATGCAATGCATTAATGAAACAAAGTTTGACATTAATAGATAAGTGTTTTAACAATAAAAGAGGTTACAATTGAAAATTCAAAATGAACATGAGCCTCTTTGTCTGAACTTGTCACTTCAGGTGGTGTGCCTTTGAGGGATGGAAGAAAAATTCAATTTGACCATCTTGTGCAAACTCCAACGCTCCTTCATCGATCAGGTCTTGAATTTTATATTTCAGCATCCAACAGCTATTAGTATCATGCCCCGTACTGTTGGAGTGATATGCACACCTTTCATTGGGACGGTAGCTAGGAGCAAAAGTATTAGTATTCCGAGGAGGATCCTTCAATGTGACCAAACTCAAATTCAACATGTGCTACAAGACTTGCGACATCGGCATGTTGAGTTTGCTATATTGCCTATTGGATGTATCCTGCTTACGCCAATTACCCCATTGTTGCTGGCGAGGTTGTTGTTGGGCCCGTGATGTAGTAGCAAATTGGAAAGGTATACTCTCCACCAAGCCAACCTCTTGTCTCATGGGAGGCTGAGTAGTGCCTTGATCCCCAATCTTGACTGTTTGTCTCATACGGTTGCAACCGTCTTGATGAAGCTTGTTGACGAGGGTCCTCAGCTCTTCTTGTCCCCGAGCTAAGTTTTGGATGAGAGCCATTTGTCCCAACATCTGGATTCTCATTGTTGCTACCTCCGCTTGCTATTGTCTTATCTGACTTTCCTGGTTGCCTTCAGGATCATCATTGGTCACGCTCTCAATAAACATTGTTTTCAACTCTCCTTGCCCCTTGGATAGGTTCAAGAACATCTCTTGTAGTTGAGCATTTTGATTTTGAACATCCTTGAGAGTTTGTTCGAGAGCCATCTCTACTGAAATAAACAGTAAGAAGATGAGGAGACCCGTATGGGAGAAACCTGTCATGATATGATGCATGGTATGTGGATGCATGTTGTGATCGGTGGAAATAGAACTGACTGTTTTTTAAGCTGGTTTCGCGAAATGTCGCGATAAGCAAGAGTCGCCACCGTCTTTTATGTTCTCCAACATGGAAAGGACAAAAGCACAGCAAAATTCCTTCTTTGAGAATGTTTCTCGGTTCGGGAGGTAGATTTATAGAAAGGGAAGGTATTAGCACCCTTTCTATCCGTGGTTATCCACGGGCTCTTAGGTACTTGCTCACTCTATGTTTTCAAAAATTGTTTGCTTTTCAAGTGTGGGTGTGTTTTGAAAAAGTTTCGTTTGAAAATTTTCTAGGTAACTCTTGTATCTGTCCTCAAGAGTGTATGAAAAATTTGTTTGAAAACTTTTTGAAAGTGTGAGTGCGAAAAGTTGTTTTGTTTGTTTGAAAAGAGCAAGTACCTATGAGATCTACCTACTCTAAGGAATTAGGATGTGTAAGAGTCCTTTAGATAGTGCTATCCCACCATTGAGAGGTAGGTAGCACCATCGTTGGAGGTATTCGGGTCAATTCGATTATTAGGGACATATAGTCACCAAAGCAATGGTAGGACGCCTTAGAAGTAACCCTAATGTCCTAGATCCTTTTTTTTATCCGAGGCAACAGTTTCGAGGCAACTGGATCTTTAGACAAGAGGGCGACCTCTAAAACACCCTATACTCAATGACCACGTTCGAGGCAACGAGTGAGGCGTACCCTAGAAGTGGCATGTGCATGTGCGTTGTTTTTCATGTTATGTTTATCTTTAATCATGCATTTGTGAGCTACGGATTGATTTTATTTGGCATTCATTCTTGCATGTATATTAACAGTTAAGAGTGCGGAAAATAAAGTGCAGAAATATGAATCTACGCTATTACAAGGCGCGGGTCTATACATCGCCAAGAACAAAAACCCGTTTTGATAAATAAGTGCGAAAAAGTAAAGAAAGCGGTAAATCCTAATTACTATTACATCCTTGGAAACAGATACATAAATAATCAAAATAAGAATAATGCGCGAAAGAAAATTAAATCAGGACGTCCTTAGGGTTTTTGACCCTTTTGAGAAATAAAGAAAGAAAATTGTCCTTTTTGCAATTAATCAAATATATAACCTAAACCTAATTAATTAATTAATTATTTACAAGAAAAATGCTTTTTTGTGTTTTTTATATTTATGAAAATAAAAAGAAAAAAAGGAAATTAAAAGTCAAGAAAAACCCTAATTCTAAATCATTTTACTTATTAATAAAAAGGATTCAAAATTTAACCTAATTAAACTAAATGAATTATATTGATGTTTTATTTACAAAAATAATTAAATTAAGATGGAATTTAATAATAATAATAATTTTCTGAAGTTATTGTGAAAATAATTATTTGTGAGTTAATTAAATAATAGTAATAATAACTATAATTAATAATTAAATAGAAATTGAAAATAGAAAAGGAAAAAAAGAGTAAAGAAAAACCAGGGGGGTATTCTGGGCCCATGGGAGGTTAGTGAAGCAATTTGGCCCATTAACACACAAGCCACGTTTGACTTTCTGGAATTGCCTGTACATGCATTGACCTGAGCATACCATGATCATCCAATTCTGACCACTGGATTTGTGTTTGAAGACACTTGGCATCTGGATGAGTAAGGTGTATGATGGACACCTCCTAAAGCGCTGCATTAGAACATATTATGAAAAATAATAGAATTATTTTGGGTGGACCTGGGGATCGAACCCAGGTCCCAATGCTTACCAACCACATCACCTTCCACTCAGCCACTTATGCGCATCTGATATTACAATAGTCATTAATTATAATATATGAACATCAAAGCATGTGTTGGAGAACTAAACGCGCGCGCCACTTTTTTGAATTGGCCAATGATATATTACCATGTCTTGTCTTCTTCCTCGCGCCTGTAAAAATAAGAATCAAATAGCGGGGGTTTTTAACCCCCACTACCTACAACGACGAAAAATAACGATTAGAGTTAGGGTGTATATAAATATTTCGCGAGGCTTGGGTCACGTTCGTCCAGACTCAACGATTCCAACCATGGGTCTTAAGGGTCCTGATTTTTCTTATGCTGTAAACCCCCAAATTAGAAGCTTCGAAACCCTAGAATTCTTTAATGGCAGATTCTATTTCAGGGCTCCATAACCAAATTAAACTGTACCATTAGCTTTCTATGGATGCAAGCAACACAAAACAAGCAACAGATCGTGTTAAATGCACATGAATAACGAGTTTCGATTATGGCAAAAGTATGCAAACCGTGAGTTCTTATGGAGCAGTTTCTTAGGCTTTGACGTGTGATTTTGAGTCCAATGTGTTCCTCAATATCCCAGCAAGCTATTGGAATCACTCTAAGGCTTTGAATTATGCTGGAAGATTGATTTCAGTTTTGAGTTTTTTGCTTGATTTTTGAATAATGGTTATGGCTCTGTAACAGCTTTTGCACGTGCCCTCAATTAGGTTTAGACTGTGTGTATATATGAGAAAGGGATTAGGTCATTAGCTGGGCCTTGATCCATGCACATGAGAGAATTAGTCTTAGGTTTTTTTATCATTAACAAACTTTCCCTTTTTTAAGCAAAACCAAGACTTGGTGTACAACATAACCCTAGCATGAGTTTGTGAACTGGCACATGATGTATGGAAGCTATTCAAATCCAAATGACACTATTCCATTGATTTTTAGATTTTATTTGAATTATTATGGATTTAAAATGAATTAAATCAATAAAAATTAAATAAAATAGAAAGATAAATGTTTGATCTTGAAATTAATCATGGGACACGTGTGTGGCATGACAAGGCTGAATCAAATGGAAGAAAGTGGGCCCTTTTGTCAAAAATTGAAGTTTCAAGGATAGTTGACTTTTGCCATTTCACAAAAATTTCCCAACTTCTCCAATGCATATCTTGCTCAATTTTGATCATATGAACATGTTCTTGGACATTTTGGAAAGGTCTTGAAGTCCTCTAACCAATGCCTTTGGTCCCATGTCATTTTGATTTACCAATCTCAAGTTATGGTCTTTGACTTAAAATGACCTTTTTGTTGTAGGAAATGTCATCCCTTTCAAAATGAGAATTGGATGGGATTTTTCTGATGAACCATGAAAAAGTTATGCCTTGGTCAAGTTACAGTTGACTTTTCAGCTGTCCAAAAATAGAAACTTTTGCATCTTGATGATTTTTGAGCCACTCTTGTGGAATCATGATAAAGACTTGATCAAATGATGATTGTGGCTTCAAAATAAGATGTTGACCAAAAATTTTGACTTTTGACTACCAAATGACCATTTTGCCCCTGCAGTTGATTGTGAAGCAAATGGGCTCTTTGACTGTGCAACTTGATGCTGTGAGTCTTGAAACTTGGCATGTAGATGCTTGACAATGTGTATAGGCATATGGTACTTGATCGAGCCTTTGAAAACCTCAACTTCCTTGTAAGAACCAAAACCCTAATTTGACTGGCTTATGAGGGTGTTTGAACTGTGCAACCCTTGAGTAGACTTGAGCAAATTGAGATGATGCTTGTCAAAACTTTGAAGAATATGGGAGGGAAAATTTTGGGGTACAACAGTTGCCCCTGTTCAATCTTCTTAGACCTGAGGATGTAGATTGGCTTGCGTGCCTTTCGTGATCCGAAGGTGGAAGATGATTGAACACTAAAGTGCCCAGAAATTTGCACTCACATAGTGGAGTATCAGCAGTGTGATGGCGGGAATGGGCTTACAGATGCCATTTGGAGAGATGATGGATAGGAGGATGGGCTTATAGATGCCATCTGGAGATGTGACAGAACCTTGTCGGGAATGGGCTTATAGATGCCATTTGGAGACTGTCTGTTGAGTTGTAATTTTGTGAGTTGAAAGAGGGAACCTGTGTAGGGTTGCCTGATGATGAGCTCGTGTAAAACTGCATCTTAGAAAGAAGGAAACCTGTGTAGGGTTGACTGATGATGAGCCCGTGTAAAACTGCATCTGAAATGGGGAAGAAACCTGTGTGGGGTTACTTTGATGATGAGCCCGTGTGAAACTGCATCTGGAGCTGAGGAGGAAACCTGTGTAGGGTTTACTAATGACGAGTCCGTGTAGAACTGCATCTTGGAATGAAGGAAACGTGTGTAGGGTTGACTGATAATGAGCCCGTGTGAAACTGCATCTTTGAAGGAAGGAAACCTGTGTAGGGTTTACTGATGACGAGTCCGTGTAAAACTGCGTCTGGAGTTTGAGAAGGAAACCTGTGTAGGGTTTACTGATGACGAGTCCGTGTAAAACTGTGTCCGGAGTTTGAGAAGGAAACCTGGGTAGGGTTACTTTGATGATGAGCTCGTGTAAAACTTCATCCTGGAAGAAAGAAAACCTGTGTAGGGTTGACTGATGATGAGTCCGTGTGAAACTGCATCTTGAGTTGAGAAGGAAACCTGTGTAGGGTTTACTTCGGGATAAGTTCGTGTAAAACTTCTTGAGGAACCGGGGTAAGGTTACCTTAGGATAAGTCCGTGTAAGACTTCTGGAGGAACCGGGGTAAGGTTACTGCAGGGTAAGTTCGTGTAAAACTTCTTGATGAACCGGGGTAAGGTTATCTTGAGGTAAGTCCGTGTAAGACTTCTTGATGAACCGGGGTAAGGTTATCTTGAGGTAAGTCCGTGTAAGACTTCTGGAGGAACCGGGGTAAGGTTACCTTGGGATAAGTCCGTGTAAGACTTCTGGCAGAACCGGGGTAAGGTTACTTTGAGATAGGTCCGTGTAAGACTTCTTCTGAAAGAAAAAGGAACCGGTGTAGGGTTACTTGTGGAGGGTGAGTCCGTGTAAGACTTCGTCTGAAAATTGAGAAGGAACCGGTGTAGGGTTGCCTGATGATGAGTTCGTGTAAAACTACATCTGAAGTTGAGAAGGAACCGGTGTGGGGTTTGCTTCATGATGATCAAGTAGGTAATTGTCCTGTCTGGTTTCAGATATTAACCCACGATCAGAGTCGTCCACAAAATTTTCCTGGCTTGTTACCAGTGTTGATTTGGAACTGCAGAGGTAGATGGTAACCATCTTTTGATTGACCTTTTTCTGAAAAGGCAAAACGTTAGCTGTATGCAGTGTCATGATGCATGAACTGCATGATATTAAGATGTTCTCAAGAATAAATGAGATTGTGTTGTATGATGCGTATGCATGCTATAATGTATGAAGATGTGATGTTTATGAATGTATCTTCGTCTAGGAAAATAAATCCTTGAAGAATGCCGGGAAGTTGAATCCTGGGCTGATATTGAAGAGTAGAGTTCTTCATTTCCGTTGGGGAAGATGATTGCAAGAATAAACCGGTAGGAGAAGATGACTCCGGTGAGGAATAAACTTGTTGGAGAGATTACTCTGCAGGGAATTACTCTGTGGGAAGAGATACTTCGCTGAGGTTTTGATGAGAACTCCGCTGGGGATTCCATTGATAAGCTTTGTTGGGGAATTTTGATGAACTCCGCTGGGGGATAGGAAGAACTTCGCCGAGGACGATCTTTCCGTGGTGATTAGCTGAGGATAACCCAGTTATAAGCTCTGGTGGGGAATAACTTTGAATAAAGCCGGGGAGATGCGTTCGTACTCTGCAGGGATAAGCTTCCAGAATCTACTGGGGATAAGCTTCCAAAGTCTACTGGGGAGGATGATTCAACTCTCCTGGGGAAACCTTTGAATTGTACTGGGGAATGGCTCCACTGGGATGTCTGGTATTCCGCCGGGGAACAATCTTATATTGAGACTGCCGGGGAAGCTTGTTGAGGAATATCTATACTCCGCTGGAGAATATTGAGATCTTCTGGGGATACCCAACCTCCTTAGGGCTGACAGTAGCCTAACTCTGCTTGGGGCGAGTGTTGCTGGCATGCTGGAGATGCTGTGCCTTTTTAGGGCTGATGGGAGATCAACTCTGCTTGGGTAGAGTATTGCTGACTCTTGTCTTATTCCGGGGGAGTGGAGGTATCTTGATCATGTTCTTCAGATGAACCTACCTCAGTACCTTAGTGGACAGAGCATCTAGATCGCTTAGACAATTCTTATTGCCCCAGTTTCTGCTGGAGAAGCAGGCCTATGAGGTGCTTGATACCTGCTGATTGGAAAATCTTCTTTTTTAGTAGGCAAGTGACGAGATGACGGGACATAGTCGTACGCTTTGATCCCTAACTTTTTCCTGGACCGCCCTTTCGGGTTTTCAGTCCACCGGGATACCCATTTTTGCCCAAGCCGCCTTTTCAGGTTTTCGACTTGCCGGGTGTACAAATTTTTTTTCATTTTCATCCCTATTTTGCCCGAACCCTTTTGGTTCGCTGGGAAGCCCTTATTTCTGCCTAGGTGTGTCAACCTAGCGGGTCTTTGATTATGCGTAGTATTTTTCCGACTATGTCCATGCTCTCAGGATGTAGGGAGGTGCCCCTGTCAGTAGTGTTGTGTCGCCGTACCACTAGAAGATGTCTGATCACGCAAGGTTCATGGCTGGGATTCATGTCTAATGCCCCAAGTGACTCAGGCGGAGATTTGCCCCAGGCTGTTTGGCATTTGAGAGATTCTCTGAATCTTGACTTAACTGCCCCAGATGATGGACAACGATCATACCATGCCCCTTTGATTGGAGGTGCTTTTGTTCATTAGACATTCGTCGTGTGAACTTCTATGCTGTTCAAACAAATAGTCATAAGCAAGCAATGTTATATTAAAAATGCAAAGCTTATGTCTGTCTTGAAGTTTTTGAAAATGCATTTTTCAGTAAAACAAATGAATTTTTGTAAAAATGTGATGGCAACTCAGTATTTTACAGCAAGCCTTAAGGAGTCAGGATACCTTTGTAACAGTATGCTTTCGACCTAACCCGTGCTTCAGCTAGGACTTTTAAGGGTTATAACGTGGCCTGGTTCAATGGTTTAAGAAACAAAGGTTAAAGGCTCAAATTTTATTTGTGCCCACCCGCTCTTCGTGATGTTCTTCAAACCTAAACTCAGATGATCGTGCATTAGACCTTGTTTGAGTCTTTGTCCTGATATTCCAATGATGGTTCAGATGTTGACAATTTATTTTGAATAGGCAGTCATTTTTGTCGAGGGTTTGTAGGACCTCTTTGTTTTTTGATTTTGTTATCCCTGTTTTTTGCCTGAACTGTTTCTTTTATGATTATAGTCAGCGGGATGCCCCAGTTTTGTAAGTCTCCTTCATAGGTTTTGACTTATTGGGTTTTTATTTTTGAAAGATAATGACTGCCTGTCTTTTTGATTATAGGGAACCATCACTGTCTTTTGTTTTAGAATGACTCCTTTGATGCCATTCATTGTGCACCTGGATCAACTGAGAAGACTACCCTGCCCCAGGTTATGATTAAGGGTTTTAATTTTTTTGTGAAAAGAAAAACTCCTACTTCTTTGGCTCGAAGGGGGTTGGCAAGGGATTATCTTCCTTATAACTCCAGTGTTTAAGATTTGAAACAATGCCTGTACCTCATCAGCGGGGTCTGTTCAAAAGCATATTGTAGATTGTGGTATCGTTTTCGTCATCCTCCCTCAAGAGGCTTAGAATTTTAAATCGAGAGTTTAACATAAAAAATAAAAGCAATTTTAAGCATAGTAAACACAATTACTTCAAAACAGACACGTGTAATGCATTAATGAAATAAAAAGTTTGTCATGACAATAATTGTTTGAACAATCAAAGAAAAATACAACTTGAACATTCGAATGAACAAAAGTTTTCCAATCCTAGCCATGTTTTGGCAAGGGAGCAGTGATCACATTGGGAGTCCCAGCAGGCTCGAATTCGATCTCCTTGGTGTCAATCATGTTCTGAATCTTGTATTTCAGCGCCCAACAATCCTCAGTATCGTGCCCCGGGCTACCGGAATGATAAGCACACCTCGCATCTGGGTTGTAGTTTGGAGAAGAGGTCTTGGGATTTGCAGGAGGGTTGATCACCGCAATCAGATTCATTTTCAACATGTGCTGCAATGCTTGTGACAATGGCATGTTGATGTTGGTGAATTGTCTTTTAGGCTCGTCCAGCCTTCGCTGATTTCCCTTTTGCTGTTGTCGGCGTGGTGTAGAACCAGAGATCAGAACTTCCCCTACATGTTGGTCACGACGACTCTTCTGACTGTACGCAGCATTGGACTCTTTCTTCCCAGTGTAAGGCTTTTTGTGAGTATCAGAAGGTGTAGCTTCTTGGATCTTCCCACTTTTGATGCCCGCTTCAATTCTTTCCCCAGTCAAGATCAGATCTGTAAACCCAGCAGAAGAATTTCCAATCAGATGGTTGAAGAACGGACCAGATAGGGTCCCCAGGAACATATCAACGAGTTCACGGTTCGTTAAAGGTGGTTGCACCCTTCCAGCAAGGTCTCTCCACTTTTGAGCATACTCCTTGAATCCTTCACCCGTCCCTAGTGACATACCCTGGAGTTGGGTACGCGTAGGAGCGAGGTCGGAATTGTACTGATACTGTTTATAGAATGCAGTAGCCAAGTCCTCCCAGTTACGAATACTGGCTCCATCCAGTTGATAGAACCATTCGAGTTGAGTCCCTGAAAGACTTTCCTGGAAGAAATGGATCCATAAATTCTTGTCTGCAGTGTAAGGTTGGATCTTCCTTACATATGATCTGAGATGCAGCTTAGGACAGGAAGCTCCGTCGTACTTTGCAAAAGCAGGTGCCTTGAATTTATGTGGGATCACCACCCCAGAGGATAGACTTAGATCTTCGAAGTCCAGGCCTGGCACTTTTTGTATCTCCATAGCACTTAACCGGTCTTCGAGCTGTTTGTACCTGTCCTCAGCTGGAGGGTACTGTTCATCATTGAAATCTGTCTCGCCGTCAGAGACCACGGGACTAGGAACCCTTCTCTCTTGGGGATTGTCTTTCCCAACAGATGGGGTGGTCAGCTCAGCCTCATTTTGTGATCCATTCCCAGATTTGCGTCTAGGGTTGAACAACACAGTCCTCTTCTTCTTCTTCTTCAAGAGCAGAGTCTTCAAATCCTATTGACCTTGGGCTAAGCTCATGACCAGCTCTTGAAACTGGGCGTTCTGGGCCTGGAGGGCCTTGATAGCTTGTTCATTGGATAATTCAGGGTTCATGATGATTGCTGAAATAAATAGCGAAGAAGATAAGTGACCTGTCAAAAGGGTACCTGTAATGCAATGATATGTATGCATGCATGCAATGTTTTCAAGGATCTCGTGGGGTAAACAAGAAAGAATTGTTAGAATCTGGTAGCTTGATTGAAGTAACTTCATGCTGTTGAGAGTCCTTCTTCAAGAGTCAAGGCTCACTATATCGAGTGGGTCATAGCCCCTGACTCAAGTCATCAACCTTGGCTAGAGGAAACTAAATCCCCTTTGCCCCTTGCTGGACAGTTGGTTCATCATGACCTGCATCACAAACCTTTGAGATCCTTGAAATGGGTTAGTCCTTATGCAGGATGCATGCAATGGTATGATGTTATGCTATGCATGGAGTGATGTAAGTGGACCCTGTTATGAGTCCAGATTAAGGACTGTAAACAAAACCTGCAAGAAACTCATGTGTCAGATAACAAGCATGCAAGTAGTCAAGTTTGAAGGCACACAAGTCACACAAGACAGCCCTTAGAGTTCAGGCCAGCATGAAGTTTGGGTACTACCCTCTTGAAGTTGGTGGGCTCAAAACCTGTCCTATCAAAAGTAACCGGGTTCTAAGGATCTCAGCATCATTGGGTTGTTTTTTGTGTTCATTGTTTTGATTTAGCCACTGAACTGGCGATCAAAATATTCCAAGAAAACAATCCTCAATGAGTGTAGTATCGAGTATCTACCAACTTCGGACTGCACCAAAGTCGGTCATCTCACTACCCCTAAAGAGGCCAGGATGGTCAAGTAAGGTTCCTAAGGTCAGTTGATGCTTCACGACACCACGCGGTGGCCCCGTACTCTCCTTGACTTGACTCAAGGGTTACCGGTACTCACCAAAGTGCCACATCAACGTAGCAACTGCTTCAACCGCGTCGGTATACCCCGCACAGTTCCCTCACAGTTTGTTGCTACCTCTAAAGGGTATCCCCCAGATCCAGGTTAGGATCTATAAAACTCCGATGCAAGCCCACAATTTTAAAGCATTCATGGCACACAATTGAAAACATAGAATGATCTAATCCTAAGGTACACCTCACTTATTGTATTAAAGTTCCCCAGCAGAGTCGCCAGTTCTGTGATCGGTGGAAATAGAACTGACTATTTTTTAAGCTGGTTTCGCAAAATGTCGCGGTAAGCAAGAGTCGCCACCGTCTTTTATGTTCTCCAACATGGAAAGGACAAAAGCACAGCAAAATTCCTTCTTTGAGAATGTTTCTCGGTTCGGGAGGTAGATTTATAGAAAGGGAAGGTATTAGCACCCTTTCTATCCGTGGTTATCCACGGGCTCTTAGGTACTTGCTCACTCTATGTTTTCAAAAATTGTTTGCTTTTCAACTGTGGGTGTGTTTTGAAAAAGTTTCGTTGGAAAAATTTCTAGGTAACTCTTGTATCTGTCCTCAAGAGTGTATGAAAAATTTGTTTGAAAACTTTTTGAAAGTGTGAGTGCGAAAAGTTGTTTTGTTTGTTTGAAAAGAGCAAGTACCTATGAGATCTACCTACTCTAAGGAATTAGGCTGTGTAAGAGTCCTTTAGATAGTGCTATCCCACCATTGAGAGGTAGGTAGCACCATCGTTGGAGGTATTCAGGTCAATTCGATTATTAGGGACATGTAGTCACCAAAGCAATGGTAGGACGCCTTAGAAGTAACCCTAATGTCCTAGATCCTTTTTTTTATCCGAGGCAACAATTTCGAGGCAACTGGATCTTTAGACCAGAGGGCGACCTCTAAAATACCCTATACTCAATGACCACGTTCGAGGCAACGAGTGAGGCGTACCCTAGGAGTGGCATGTGCATGTGCGTTGTTTTTCATGTTATGTTTATCTTTAATCATGCATTTGTGAGCTACGGATTGATTTTATTTGGCATTCATTCTTGCATGTATATTAACAGTTAAGAGTGCGGAAAATAAAGTGCGGAAATACGAATCTACGCTATTACAAGGCGCGGGTCTATACATCGCCAAGAACAAAAACCCGTTTTGATAAATAAGTGCGAAAAAGTAAAGAAAGCGGTAAATCCTAATTACTATTACATCCTTGGAAACAGATACATAAATAATCAAAATAAGAATAATGCGCGAAAGAAAATTAAATCAGGACGTCCTTAGGATTTTTGACCCTTTTGAGAAATAAAGAAAGAAAATTGTCCTTTTTGCAATTAATCAAATATATAACCTAAACCTAATTAATTAATTAATTATTTACAAGAAAAATGCTTTTTTGTGTTTTTTATATTTATGAAAATAAAAAGAAAAAAAGGAAATTAAAAGTCAAGAAAAACCCTAATTCTAAATTATTTTACTTATTAATAAAAAGGATTCAAAATTTAACCTAATTAAACTAAATGAATTATATTGATGTTTTATTTACAAAAATAATTAAATTAAGATGGAATTTAATAATAATAATAATTTTCTGAAGTTATTGTGAAAATAATTATTTGTGAGTTAATATAATAATAGTAATAATAACTATAATTAATAATTAAATAGAAATTGAAAATAGAAAAGGAAAAAAAGAGTAAAGAAAAACCAGGGGGGTATTCTGGGCCCATGGGAGGTTAGTGAAGCAATTTGGCCCATTAACACACAAGCCACGTTTGACTTTCTGGAATTGCCTGTACATGCATTGGCCTGTACATGCATTGACCTGAGCATACCATGATCATCCAATTCTGACCACTGGATTTGTGTTTGAAGACACTTGGCATCTGGATGAGTAAGGTGTATGATGGACACCTCCTAAAGCGCTGCATTAGAACATATTATGAAAAATAATAGAATTATTTTGGGTGGACCTGGGGATCGAACCCAGGTCCCAATGCTTACCAACCACATCACCTTCCACTCAGCCACTTATGCGCATCTGATATTACAATAGTCATTAATTATAATATATGAACATCAAAGCATGTGTTGGAGAACTAAACGCGCGCGCCACTTTTTTGAATTGGCCAATGATGTATTACCACGTCTTGTCTTCTTCCTCGCGCCTGTAAAAATAAGAATTAAATAGCGGGGGTTTTTAACCCCCACTACCTGCAACGACGAAAAATAACGATTAGAGTTAGGGTGTATATAAATATTTCGCGAGGCTTGTGTCACGTTCGTCCAGACTCAACGATTCCAACCATGGGTCTTAAGGGTCCTGATTTTTCTTATGCTGTAAACCCCCAAATTAGAAGCTTCGAAACCCTAGAATTCTTTAATGGCAGATTCTGTTTCAGGGCTCCATAACCAAATTAAACTGTACCATTAGCTTTCTATGGATGCAAGCAACACTAAACAAGCAACAAATCGTGTTAAATGCACATGAATAACGAGTTTCAATTATGGCAAAAGTATGCAAACCGTGAGTTCTTATGGAGCAGTTTCTTAGGCTTTGACGTGTGATTTTAAGTCTAATGTGTTCCTCAATATCCCAGCAAGCTATTGGAATCACTCTAAGGCTTTGAATTATGCTGGAAGATTGATTTCAGTTTTGAGTTTTTTGCTTGATTTTTGAATAATGGTTATGGCTCTGTAACAGCTTTTGCACGTGCCCTCAATTAGGTTTAGACTGTGTGTATATATGAGAAAGGGATTAGGTCATTAGCTGGGTCTTGATCCATGCACATGAGAGAATTAGTCTTAGGTTTTTTTATCATTAACAAACTTTCCCTTTTTTAAGAAAAACCAAGACTTGGTGTACAACATAACCCTAGCATGAGTTTGTGAGCTGGCACATAATGTATGGAAGCTATTCAAATCCAAATGACACTATTCCATTGATTTTTAGATTTTATTTGAATTATTATGGATTTAAAATGAATTAAATCAATAAAAATTAAATAAAATAGAAAAATAAATGTTTGATCTTGAAATTAATCATGGGACACGTGTGTGGCATGACAAGGCTGAATCAAATGGAAGAAAGTGGGCCCTTTTGTCAAAAATTGAAGTTTCAAGGATAGTTGACTTTTGCCATTTCACAAAAATTTCCCAACTTCTCCAATGCATATCTTGCTCAATTTTGATCATATGAACATGTTCTTGGACATTTTGGAAATGTCTTGAAGTCCTCTAACCAATGCCTTTGGTCCCATGTCATTTTGATTTACCAATCTCAAGTTATGGTCTTTGACTTAAAATGCCTTTTTGTTGACTTTTGAAAATGACCTATAATGTTGAATTTGACAACTTTTTGTGAGAGCATTTCTTGGACTTGGAATGTGAAGATGCGTTGTAGGAAATGTCATCCCTTTCAAAATGAGCATTGGATGGGATTTTTCTGATGAACCATGAAAAAGTTATGCCCTGGTCAAGTTACAGTTGACTTTTCAGCTGTCCAAAAATAGAAACTTTTGCATCTTGATGATTTTTGAGCCACTCTTGTGGAATCATGATCAAGACTTGATCAAATGATGATTGTGGCTTCAAAATAATATGTTGACCAAAAATTTTGACTTTTGACTGCCAAATGACCATTTTGCCCCTGCAGTTGATTGTGAAGCAAATGGGCTCTTTGACTGTGCAACTTGATGCTGTGAGTCTTGAAACTTGGCATGTAGATGCTTGACAATGTGTATAGGCATATGGGACTTGATTGAGCCTTTGAAAACCTCAACTTCCTTGTAAGAACCAAAACCCTAATTTGACTGGCTTAGGAGGGTGTTTGAACTGTGCAACCCTTGAGTAGACTTGAGCAAATTGAGATGATGCTTGTAAAAACTTTGAAGAATATGGGAGGACAAATTTTGGGGTACAACACATGTTTTCAAGGATCTCGCGGGGTAAACACAAAAGGATGTTAGAAGTTGAATTTTGATCAACGGCCTTGGTTGGAGAACTTTGTATCAGTGGATTTCCTTCCATGAGAATCAAGCCCACCATGTCAAGTGGGTCATAGCCCTTGACTCGTGTTATCATGCTTTGGTCTTAACGACATTTGGTTAGAGGATGAATCCTTTTGACCTTTGATAGGCGTATGGTTCAACATGACCCTGCATCATAGACCCTTGAGATCCTTGAAATGGTTATTGAAAATGCTATGGTATGATATTATGATGTTACGTACAAGTATGCAAAGCAAGTAAGTTGTTATGTACAAATAGTCATATATACACAAAGCAGACAAGTCCTTAGGTTTAGGCTTGTATGGAGTTTGTAGGTAAGTAACCTTTTGAAGTTTAGTTGGCTCAACCTGTCCTAGTAATAGTAACCGGGTTCTAGGGGATCTCAATATCACTGATATTTCTTCATCAGGCATTGTTTCAGCGCAAGCCTCTTTAATGGCGACCGAAATATCCCGAAAGTCTGATTTCAATGAGTGTAGTATCGAGTATCAACCAACTTTGGATTGTCCCAAATCTGGCTACCTCACTACTTCCTAATGGCCAAGTTGGTCAAATAAAGGTTCTAAAGTCAGTTAGTGCTTCATGACACCACACAGCGGCCCCGTATTCTCCTTGACTACTCAAGGGCTACCGGTACCAACAAATGTGTCACACTAACATAGATATTTCTTAGACCATGTCGGTATACCCCGCACAGTTTCCGCAACTTTTGCTACTTACCTACAAGGTCCCCAGATCTGGGTATATGATCAAACAAGCCCAAACAAGGAACCATAATGTAAAGCAAGCCAGTCAAACAATGAAAGCAAGTAAAGGGTGATCTAGCCCTAAGGTAACCCCACTTTTAAGTCAAGTCCCCAGCAGAGTCGCCAGTTCTGTAATACGGTGGGAGAACTGACTTGGGATGTTTTGTGTTTTATCGCAATTGTTGTAGATAACAAGAGTCGCCACCGACTTTTCTTTTATCCAATAAAGGAAAGGGTGAAAAGAACATGAAAGACCTTTGAGATTATTTTCTTGAGTTCTAGGGGGTAGATTATGAAAAGGGAAGGTGTTAGCACCCTTTTCATCCATATTTATCTATAGGATCTTAGTTACTTTCTAGATCATTGATTTTGTTTGAAAGTGTGCTTTGATGTGGGTTTTGAAAGTATTTTGAAAACGCGCCTTTGTAATGGTTCTCGTCTCTATAAGAACGCATACAAAATGTTGTTTGGAAAATAGTTCAAAGAAGTGTTTGTGTAATGTGTTTTTGAAAGTAATTTTGAAAAGGGTGTCTTTATAATGGTTCTCGTCTCTATAAGAACGCATACAAAGTGTTTGTCTTTTGAAAATTTTTTCAAATGAAAGTGTTGGTGTATAAAATATTTTTGTTGTGAGCAAACGAGCAACTAGGAGCAATCTACCTACTCAAAAAGTCTTTAGTGTTCTTTTCCTCCTCCTTTAGATGTTGCTATCAAACCATTGATTGGTAAGAAGCCCCGTCATTGGATGTGAAGGGACGGGCGTGGGTAGTCGTATAGTCATGATAGCAATATTGTGAGATATCTTAGCATTTCTCTTGAGGGACTAAGATCATTTGTAAGGCAACATTCAAAGCGTCATCGAGGGACTATGATCTTGTATTTTTTATTGTTTTGCTAAGACGTCTCACATGCATAACATGACCATTTTTAGGAAACAAGTGGAGTTAAACCTAGGGGGTGCATGTGTGAATAGTGTGTTTGATTTGCATGCATTTAGTATTTGATTAAGGGTTGTCTACTTGTTGATTTTATCTTCCCATACAAATCCTACTTTACTAGCATTTATATGAAAGCGATAAATTGTGGAAAGTAAATATTCTATGCTATTACAATCATTAGGGGGATGGGGTGTACAAATTTACAAATGGGGATTGCAAGAAATTAAAGTCCTAATTATCTATTACAACCATATTGAAATAATGTACAAGAAATGTAAAATAAATTTGCTTAAGAAAATATTTTTAGTGTTTTTTTATTTTAAAGGAAATAAAATAAAGCATGTGAATATAAAGTATTTTTGGTGTTTTTGATTAATGAAAATAAAGAGATGATAAAATAATAAGGGAATAAGAGTCAGAATCAGTGTGTTGCTGAAAGAGGAGAGAGCAGAAGTTCCGACTCAGGCGTGCTGCAAATCAGAAAGCAAATGTTAGCAAAAAAGGAAGGTCAGAAGTTCTGGATCCAGACGCACTGGCGTTCTGAGGTTGCTGGGAACAAAGGAAAGCTTAGAAGTTCTGATTGCTGAGAGAGTCTAGAAGTTTTGATGAAGCTTGAAACCTAGATGTTCTAGTGTTATTGGAAAGTTAGAAGTTCTTGTTGTTAAAGGAGTCTAGAAGTTCTGGTTGTTGAGAGAGTGAGGTGATAATGCTATTGGTTGAGGATATCTAGAAGTTCTGGTCCAAGAATATTGTTTGACAAATAATGGGGTAAAAAGTTCAATAAATAAACCTAAAAGATGCTTCTGGGGCTAGAACTCAGGACCCTTAGCACTAATGTCTTATACGCACGCTTTCTACCACTGGGGTGGCTGTACATCCGGTATTAGAAGCAAAAGCATAAACATGTATCACAAAGTAAGTTATGATGATGAACTTCATCTCCTTCTCCATGCCAGTTAGTGTATCTGCAACTTAGTCATTTCTCAACAAAAATGGAAAATGCAAACATAACAGTTATGGAAAATTTCATCATGTTTCAGAAATACAAAGCATCAGAATTGTAAACCAGAAGCAAATATGAGTTTTGCTAATCCTAATTCTACACCCTAATTTCTTCAAGAAGTTCTAATCTGAAATTCTCTTTACTTAGGCCATATAAATGAAATCTATAAATATGTACAGAATCAGAGCCATGATATTTACATTGTATTTTTGAAAATGCAAGCCTAACAATGTCTAAGTAATGAGATGAAAGTCAGAATAAACTTACCTTGCTTTTGGAGATTATTCTGTGAGTGAATGCCTGGTTCAGATTGCTGTGATGTTCTGGTCAGCTTCCTTGCGTTCTCAGAAAGCTGAAGCAAACCTTAACTTGAGTTATGGATGGCTGAAATGTTCTGGAGCAGACAAGAAGCAAAGTTTTGGTTTTTGAAATGGAGATTGGTGAGGATTGTGTTACAGTCTGAAAATAGAAGTTGGAACGGTTTCTAAGTGTATATCAGAAACTGTGTTGATGATTTGGTCAAGAAACACTTGAGGAAAATTGGAGTTTGAATGCAAAAATCATAAACTAGCAGGTTTTGTATTTGTGTTTGTAGTTTCAGATTCTTGGAATTTTCAGCAAGGTTTCAAGGCTTTTCTTCAATGTTTCCTGTTGTACCCCAAAATTTGCCCTCCCATTTTCCTCATCATTTTCTCATCACAAGACCCTTGAAGCTCAAGACCTAGTTAGGGTTTCCTCTGCTCAAGACTTCTCCTTGCACTGTTGGCCCAAATTAGGGTTTGTGTTTGCACAAAGATATTTTGACCCAAAATGCCTAAGATGACTTTCATGCTTCATGTTGGACTCCCAAGTTTATCCATACCAAGTTTCAAGTCTTGATTCCAAATTTTGCCCAGTCAATTGGACAGTTGACCTTGAAATCAACTGTATTGGGGAAAAAGTCAACTGTGGCCAATCAATAGTCAAATCTCATGAAAATTGACCCACATCAACATTATGAACTCACATGGACCATTTGATCAAGTTTGGATCACAATTCCACAAGAAATTTGATCAGATCATCAAAAGGGCAAAATGGTCATTTTTAGGGTTTTGACTGCACAAAGGCAATTTTTGACTGTTTGACCTAGCCAGTGGCAAACCAAGCTCACCTATGGACTCAAAGACCCTATGGAATTATCTTTACATGCTCAACAAGTTCAAAAGATCCCAAGTACACAAGATTGACAGTTGAATTTCCCAGTCAATTGACCAATTTTGACTGTATACTGAAAAGTCAAACTTTGACCTTTTGGTCAAAATCAAGGGTCAAGATTCATTTTTCATCAAAACATGCCAAATCATGAAATTTTTTCACCAAGAAATCAAAATTTGCAAATTAGGGTTTGAAATGAGAATTTTTAATAACTTAGAATTTTTCTAAGTTATGAAAAACCCTAATTTTTTCCCAACTTTGCCCCACTTTCTCACCAAGATTCATTTGGATTCAAGCAAAAGTCAAAACATGAAAGTTGTAGCTTGTTGCATAATCTACAACTTTGATTCACAAAGTTTTCCCAAAAGGGGCTTGTATCTCAAGTTACAATTTTTGGAATAAGGGTACTAAACCATTCTTAACTTAGTGAAAATTTAACCTATTTTGGCAAGGTTTTCTACCTAACTTCAAGACCATTTTCCATACACTTCCACTTGAAATTTCAATTTGCATTTCAAAGATGTATTGTAGTACAATTCCAAGCTTTCCAAAATGTCCAAGAACTCATCAAACAACCTCATAACTTGAGAGAATCGAATTTTGCAATATGGCAAAAAGTCACTTTGATTCATGGCCATGTACATGTTCATAACTTGTGCAAATTTCTCAAACCAGCATGCCACTTGATTACAGGCCCTTTAACCATCCAACACTCAATAATTTAATGCATGTTCATTGTGCTAAGGCCTTGTTTCATGAGTTTATGCATTACATGTTGGATTAGGCCATAAATGGAAAAAGTGAAATGGCCATTTTTGCAAAAGCAAGCTTTATGTCATAATGCAAATCCACAAGTACAGATGAAATCTAATTGGCACAAGATTATGAGCAAAACACTCTGATCAAGACAAGGTTAGCAGCATGTTTAGGGGGCCTCTACTTGCCTAGAACACAACTTGGCTTTTGCTTGCTTAAGTGTTAAGAAACTTGTCATTTTCAAACACAACTTTGATCTCAGCATAAGAACACTTAAGCAAATATTGTATACACTTTCTAATCATCCTAACTAAGCTAGCACACGATTCCAATACCTCCAATACCTCCACAAACTCAGAACCACCATCAAACTGCTCAAACAAAGTTCTCATTGCAGTTTGAGTGCTAACTCTCATCCCTTGCATAATTTCTTGCCCAAAGCTCATCAAACACATTCCCTAGCATCAATGCAAGCTAACCAAAGCCTAAAACACGAACTGTAATTCCTCTAACCAGTTCCACCATTTTCACTTTCTTGTTTTACAGTTGGAGGTCCATAGCTCTATTCAAGGTGTCTCAAAGCAAAGTAAGCATTGGAATAGCATCACCACACTTCAGGCAAGTTGTACAGATCATCATCTTGCTCTGAAAGCTCCCTCATTGCCAGATAGAACTTCAACTGAACAGGTATTTTCTTGAACTTCTAACTCTTAGCCTAGGCATCATTAGCTCTAAGTTTGTGAATAAGAAGTGTTCTACTCATGCCCCTGAATCTGTACATGCTTTTACTTTTCATTTATTTTGCTTGAGCTGTGAGAATTTAAGGTTTGAATATGGCAGAAAAATTAGGTCATGATTTGGGATTGTCAAAATTCTCTCTCATTTCTGAGAGTTAGGATGAGTTCTTTATATATTTAAAATCGTGATTCAATGCTTAACATTTCTTATGTTGGAAGTTTGTGCAAAAGATCAAGGAATCAGGATGTTTGAATGGAGTTTCAGGCGCGCGTTTTTTGAACATTTTTTGTTCAGAGGTTGAAGAAGAAGCTTCATGGGCTGGGCTTGCTTCTGAATTTCTTTTCACACCATATTTCTGATTTCACACCCCCTGAGCCCAATTTGTGTGTTTTATTGATTTTTTGATTTTTTCTTTTTTCATTTTGGTTTATTTATTTTTCCTAATGATATTAAAAACATAAAAAACATTTTTTACACCATTTTTTTTATTTTTAAGCATTTATTTGTTTATAGGAATCATTTATACATAAATATATATATATATATATATATATATATATATATATATAATATATATATATATATATATA